>CM074553.1:2815387-3415387 GCA_037305995.1 Sclerodermus sp. 'alternatusi'
TAGAGCAATTAGACGCTTGAATAGGAACAGAATGTTAAAAGTTTGGAAATTAAAGGATGGATTAGAGAGTAGAATTAAGGAAGAATTAAAAGAAAAAAGAGTATGTTTCGATAAAGGAGGTAGCGATGCGGATGAAAGTGGAGGTAGAATTCAAGTAAGAGAGAGATATTGTACGTGGGTGGGCTGCAGTGTGCCACATACACTTTCACATAACGAGCCTTCCTGTGCGAGTAAAAAATTCTGACCAATTGCCAGCTAGGGGAGGGATTCTACTATAAACGTACCTCCTTCGCGTAACGTTGATTGGTCCGTGGCTATAGCAGGCGCCTCCTCGCAACCCTCAAAAACCCTGTTCATCGCTCTGGTGGGGACTCCTCACTTAAATTACTTTAGAGAGTAGCTCGATTTTGTGTCCAGATGCTTCGTGCCTGTTCTCACTCTCCTATTGGATGTCCATGGAATAAGAATATTTTCATTCACACCGTTTTCTTAATGAAAATTGTGCAAATTTTTGGATAAGCTCCTTATTATTAGTCACACGTGATTTACAGTGATAAAACTTCCTTTGGATTTTTTTTCTGACTATTCTGTTTTCTTCATTATCATTTGCTACTAAAAATAGTAGTACTGTGCGATTTGTGTTTGTTCAATTTAGAACCGAGGATAGAAAAGTGTTTCTCACAGCATTATGACAGTGATACAAACGAGGACTAAGAAAAAGTGATTAACCTCCTCCGTTGAGTGAAGTGACTTGTTTTTGTTATTATCGTTATCGTTGCTGTTTCACCCGCTACTTCTACATTCTTGCCGTTATTACTGTTCAGTATTACGCAGAAGGCAATTGCTATTGAAACGAGTTTCGAGCTAGACAGCAAAATTGAGCTGGATTTGCACCAACGAGCCGCCGCCGGTCACTTCATAAGGTTCGTTTTAACACAAAATTTCATTATTAATGGTAAGTTCTCATTTAAAGCCTTAGGGAAATACTCTCAAAATGCTATTTTCATTTGCCAATGTTTATTACTTTCACCAAAATATTAGAAGCAATGACCTTACTCTCTCACTCTCTCTCTCAGTCATACACACACGCGCGCGCGCGCGCGCGTGGTTTCTCTTACTATCAGAGTCATTTGTTTAGTTTTTCAAAGCGACGTATCTATTAACGACGTATTAGTTCTCACCGAATCATCAGCTAATTTGGCTGCGAGTTTAAGGGGTTGTTTCTAACCCAACAAATTCGTCACTACCAACCCCACTAAACTCCCTCGACCGCCACAGGTTCTTTTTTTTTTAATGAATACTCGAGGAGATCCAGGCGGTAATTGTGTTAGCTCGAGAGCAAAGGTAGAATAGGCGAAAATATTAAGAGGTGGAGTGGGAGTTATACGTATTATACGCACCCTCGGCCCTTTAGGGTGGTGACATTTAGGGTAGATTGAGAAGTGGAGAGCAATTCCGTACAATTCTCTGCACAGATTGCTTAATGGTTTTGATACGAGAAAAGGTTAAGATTAATTTGCCTTCGGGTCTACTAATAAACCAATCAGAGATTACCGTCAAATTATTCCATATAGCAATTACCATTAATAGAGAGAGAGAGAGAGAGAGAGAAAGAGAGAAAGTAAATTGAGCGAGAAAGTAAAAACAAAAGCAAGAAAAATTTTTACACGCCATCACCCACTGCTGTTTCTCATCTTCCAATTAATTGTACGACTTAAGATTTACAAATGAATTATAATTGGTGTTGTGTTATGGTGCGTTATAATTCATCGATGGTATTTAATTATAGAGCCGGCGGCAACATGTGTGACGGCACCTTTCAAGAGACTTTGCGCGGCATGCAGAGTATGACGGGTACATCGCCGCCGGGCAGTGCTGGGGTTGGTCCGATGGGGGTGAACCTTGGAAGCCCTCTCGGTTCAGCCGCTAAGAAGATGCAAGTAGATCATATCAAACGACCCATGAATGCTTTCATGGTTTGGTCTCGAATGCAAAGAAGAAAGATCGCGCACGAGAACCCTAAAATGCACAATAGCGAAATATCCAAGAGACTAGGTAAGAACATCTTTAATTTTCTCTCGAACCCTTTTTAACGTTAACGATATACCTTAATGCTTATGTTACTCCTTTACTGGTAACAACGTCATTTCCTCGCATCCCTGCATGGATAGTAGAAAATTATGAGTAACGCGAGAGCTTGCGGTAAATTTCATCCCCTCGTTACGAGCACTTCACTCGCCATTTTACCGTGTGGCCCCACCTTCGAGTATCATTATTATTTGTCCTTGCGAAAAGCTTCCCATTTTTCATCGCTCGTACTTTACAATGAGCGGAGCGAAGGATGGGGGCGGAAAAAGGACAGGGATATTCCAGAGGTGAACTTCCATTAAATAGCTGCAAATCGACGAAGGGTTGGTCCACGGACGACTACCGAACGCCCTTTTCTGCATTTTCCTCCTCGTACTCGGTGGTCGTCTCCTTTCGTCTTCTTCCCCTCATTCCTTCGCGACGACGCTGAACGGGAAAAGTACCTCCTCCTCGGCGAAACTGATGCGCGCGCGTCACCACCCTCTCACCTCCGTACATCTTCTTGTCTTCTTTTCCGCATTGTACCTCCTCTATCGTTCCACGATTTTTCCAATTGGACACACTCTTCGTCGCAAATGCAGATTGATATTAGATCGTTGAACCTCGATTCCGTCATCGATTAGCACGCGAATGAATGCGCGCGCGCGCGCACGCGGGTATGCATTTCACGATCCTAGATCTCCGGGGGTGCTCTGCCAGATACGAGCGTTCCTCCACTTCCAAAGGCAAATTCTGGTTATACCGAATGACGTTGTAGCCAGTTCAACCATCGCCCTCCCCCTGCTCCGTGGACGAAACATTTAAATCGTTGGTTCGTTCGATTTTAATTTTGCGAACTACCCACGACGAGTGTAGCGCGTACGAATGATTTGTCAAATAAGTTCATGGGACAGTTTGGGCATAGTCTCGCTTAGGTTTTCATGAAAAATTGCGTTAACGAGCGACGATGGCTACGCACGCTGAATTCACCTTGGGCTTTTCAAGAAAAGGGTCCCGACGTGCACCGCAGTTTTCAGATCGATTGTCGCAATCTCTGAGAACACTCTGCTTTCGTTTTCCTCGTGCATCATCTAAAATACCTCAGTGCATTGTTGAATCGTAAAAGCGCGTACAGAAACACTCTCTCGTATTATTGTAGAGCGGACTTAGGAGCGAACGCATAGGAGCGAACGCGTGCTCGGAGAAGAGGTGGTTTACAAAGAAGCTGCAAAGCCGTTCCTCCCTCTCCCTCCAGCAAGGGGGTGGCAGTAGGTAGGGGATTAACGCGCAAATACGTAGTGCGTGCGAGCGAGGGTTGAGATGCCTGGGACGAGAAACAGCAGCAAGAAAGGAAGAGAC
The DNA here is from genome assembly GCA_037305995.1 of Sclerodermus sp. 'alternatusi'. NCBI lineage: Eukaryota > Metazoa > Arthropoda > Insecta > Hymenoptera > Bethylidae > Sclerodermus > Sclerodermus sp. 'alternatusi'. Next base: position 2,818,814 of record CM074553.1, read on the forward strand.
TCGAGAAGATAGCGGGCAAAGCTTTCATCGTAATGAAGTATTTCTGCCGCTTGCCAAAACGTCTCTCCTCGAGCCTCCAACTTCTTTCGCGCGCTACCAAAGAAACAACTTACCCCTCTTTCGCGCACTCGAGAAAGAAGCGAGGAGCAAACCGTGTCCTTCCAGGAGCAAAGGAATGACCGAACATTCTCGCTTAACTGTTCTCACGTTTCTGCCACTATTCCCAGAGCCCCGTGAAAGTGAAACAGTTTTCCTCCTGTTTAAGTTTCCCTCGCACTTTTCAATGCACCCACCCTTTCTCGATATTGAAATTTCACGTTCCCACGAAAATTGCGATGCTCCTTTAACGCAAAGTAAATTAACCGAGAGTCAGTCCTCTCCGAGCGATCCTTAAAGGGTTCACCGGTTATCAGCAGTGGAAAGGACCGGAGAGCAAGGGGGAAGGAGTACGAAAACTAACGAACGCTACCAGATATCTCATAGGTACACATAGAGACCAAGGAACAATGCTTTTTAACTACTGACAAAGAGTTGGATATAAAACACTCTCGAGGATGCGCGGGTCCCCGTCAGTGTGTGTACTTATGCGCGAACAATGCATACGCGTTTAAATACTCGCACCCCGTCCCCTCGCTTCTTCCCTTCGTCACTCTTTTTCTGATACGCGTGATTAAAAGTGTGATCGTCGCTGCAACGCGTCTCCGAAGTTATTACACCAAAATCCTTCGGATTTCTCGAATACCTTTATTTCGGTATTGCCGAAGTTTTTCTGGGTCCCATGGGGTAGGTTTAACTTTGTTTCGTTCTGGTTCTCCGTTAGTTGGTACAGCACAATGCCAGTAACGAACTTCATTGTTTCGATCTTAAGAAAGAGCCGAAAGACCATTAGTGGAATGTGGATAAGGATGTTTAACTCGTATAAAGCTTAGCTCGCTTTATCAGCATTGTGTCATAAAAACGGACTTTCATTACGATAAAACTTAGCCTCGTAGCTTTGTTTGATATTCGTTCTTTTGAATTTCTGCGCATAGCCAAATTGCAAGTCTTACCGCTTTGACTCTTCTGTGACACCGGAATACAATGAGCGCTTTCCAATTTCCAAACTTCATCGTAGTTCACGGCTCTGCTCTAAAAATCAATTTTTCATGAATTCTTTAAAAAATAAAAAAAAAACATAAATTGAATAATTACGCGCATTCTTATAAAAAAAGATAGTTTTTAATGAAAAATAAGTCACAGCTGTTTAAATAATTTTACTTTTATGGAGAGAAAGAGAGAACGAAAACGAAAGACGTTTAGACGAAGAAAGGGTAAAAAAAGAAGAAGCTGTATATGTTCGCAGTGGTATCGCAGTAGCCAGAGCATCTTTTAAACCGGCCTGCCATTTACTGACAGCGGAGACCATCCCTTTTCTTCCACGCCCTACCTCTCCGCCTTCATCCATTAATTAACAGCCTTTGTACTTTTAAACGATGTTAAATAAACGCCATTATTCTCCAACGAAAGGACTGAAAAGCAGGAACCATTGTGCCTTAAGCTCGGTCGCCATAATAGTTGTTTCCAGAAAGCAAGAGAAAGCGAAGGCGAGAGAGAGAGAGAGAGGAGAAGAGAAGGGATGAGGAACGTTACTCAAGAATACCAACCTCCTATAGTATACATGCACTGTTGGTGTGCTGATATAAAGGGTTGTTCTACAGAAATATATAATATGATGAACTCTAATGAGATGAAGTCATACAAATTAGTGTTTCGCAAGTGAAAATTCTAAAAGATTCGTGCTCTCTTTCTTTCTCGCCCGAATGATCCACAAGAAACATCGAACGCTTATAACGAGATAATTCCGACAATTTCAGTGATAAAACTTACGAATGGTCGGACTCAAGTTTGCGAAAGAATCGTATCGCCACATTGCGAAAATGACCATTTTCTCGCGTGCGCGTACAACACCGCGAGATAATTTTATCCGACGTTTTCTCTCGAAAAGTGTAAATTATCAGAGATTATAATTGCGACGAATGAAATTGGAGGATAAGGGCCGCTCCCGGGTTGCTAGAAAATCGTCATGGATATAAATTTGGAGAACGTGTGATGATGTTTAGCTCGCATGAAGCATTGTTACACTTTGCGGCTTTGGAGGTATGGGACGGTGGCATCTTCTGTGCTTTGTTACCGCAGAGCAGAGTTTCCTCCGCTGCTTGGCCGGTGTGTGCGTCGTTTTCGCGGTGTTTCTCGTTTCAGGCGGTTCCGCTTCCAGGACGGTGGGCTTTGTTCGCCGAGCGCCGACAACAAGGGGTAATTAATTCTCGACGAAACAATCGAGCCCTAGTGTTTGCCTGAGCGTATTTACGCGAGCTAGTCGCGCTGCTTGTTGTTGGCTCCGTTCGGCAAGCAAGATTACGTGTTTTGCACGCCCACCTCAGTCCAGTAGACGACGACGACGACGACGACGACGACGACGTGCCTTTACTCACTACCCAACTCTCATCTCTTTCCATTTCTCTCCTCTTCTCTCTTTCCCTCTTACTCTCACCTCTCTCACTAGTCCTATTTCTCCTACTACTTCTACTCCTCCCCCTCCCCCTCCACTCCCAACCTTCCCTCCTTCTTCTCTGCTCTATAAGCGAAGCCATTTCGACAAGAGGAGAATGCGCCTGTGCCTGCTGCCGCTGCTGCTTGCTTTACCCACTCTTCTCCCTTGCCTTTTGACCTTCCTTTAGCGCCAGTGCTACCAAAGGAACCAGCCAACCTCGAGAGCAGCGCTCTCTCAAAGCAGCCAAGAATCCTGTGAATTAGTTCCATGGCTCTGTACTCCTATGCCCCATGCAAGAACGTGCGATTCTGTCAACGCGACTCTCTGCCTTTCGTTTGTTCGCTGTCCGCGATATTATGTGCCGAAATTCTCTCGCGTTTGAAACAATGCTTTTTTTTTCCTCTAGAACGAACATCCACGGCTTTGGGAATTCCGACGGAGTAGCGTCTCTATAATTTCGGTAAGAACTACTGGGTCGTGTTTCCAAAGGCTGTGAAGACCGCGGGAGTCTCGGCTTCTCGGTAAGATTTGAAAAAACCACGAGGCAGGATGTCGGCGATCGCCGAACAATGCCTCTAGATCGATCCCAACGACGATATTCGGCCAGTCTCCCCGACTGAGAGCACTGAATACACGAATAATGATCAATGTCCATTTAAACAAGGCGTGACACAGGCTCGTCGATAATTCAACTATAACGTCGAGGCCCACCGCGAACGGTGTGGGACCGTTCAACGAGTAAACAGAGAGAACGCTCGATACCTTTTATTCTCATTGATCCAACGCGTTATCCAAGTGCCTATCGCTCGTTTACAAAGTCCGCAGTGGTAACCACGAACACAGCGTGACAGTGACAGGTTACAAGGTATAAACTTAATTTCCGCATACACGCTCGCATGCGATGATGCATTGTACCGTGTAATTTAAGTTATAGTGCATTGCGAGATAAAAAGCGCACACACGGTTTCACAAAGAACTCGCTCGAATCGCTTTCCCTCGATCGAAAATGAATTGTCAATTTTCTAGGAGTTACTCAAGCCAGGTGTCTGACTTCGAATACTAACGATCTTTCCAACTGGTTTGTCAAATAGGTGCGGAATGGAAACTCTTAACCGAGGACGAGAAGCGACCTTTCATAGACGAGGCGAAAAGATTGCGGGCTCTTCACATGAAGGAACATCCGGACTACAAGTATAGGCCGAGAAGGAAACCAAAGACGTTGCGAAAAGAGGGATATCCGTACAGCATCCCATATCCTAGCGTACCGATGGACGCCCTCAGAGCCGGTAAGTGCGCGGTTCTTGATAAAATTTCAGTGGAGTTCTCCGCAATTAGTCAGACTCGGCCAAGACGATAATCCGATCGATTGAAGTTTTCCGCGAAATTTCTGCAATCGACTCTATTCCTCTCTATCTTCCTCTCTCCGCGCCCTTCGGCTCTTCTCCCCTTTCCTACTCTCCATTCTCGAACAACCGCCTCCTCCGCCGTTGTATTGTTCCACGGCGAGACACAAGTGTCGGGCCTGTCTACTCCTTTTTTACGAGACACTCGGGAGCTCTCGATAATAGCGCAGTTATGCGCAACACTTGAGCAAACACTCGTCCGAACACTTGCGTTCGCGTTGCATTTTTAACGATGTCGCGCGTCTCCTCGCCTGCCAATTTATCGCTGCAATCGAAAAAACCACGACGACGTTCAGTTCGGATGATGCCTGTCGATGACCCCCTCCCTCCCCCGTTCGACGCTCGCTCGTGCATCATCGGTGCAACCGCGCGTCATATTTTCAGGATAGTTCTTCGCTTCGGGCTCGGGGGAATAAGATGGCTAATTCCGACAATGGGCGGTGGGCGCGATTAGGGCAAGAATTTATTTTGCCACCCACGCATTCCGCTCCGAAAGACGATTCGGTAATCTTCGATTTATCGGCCGTACGCTTCTCGCGCTCCCTCGATACTTGACCGCTTTTTTCATTGACCGACGCTACTTCGTTCCAATCCCGCGAAGCGCGCAAATAGAAATTTGCCAGTTTACGAGAAGGGATACGCCTCTGCGGCAGTCTCTCCCTTGCGTCCCTTCGATTTTGCTCCTCGCTGGACTCGAGATCGCTCGGTGGCACGCGCGTCGACGCAGCGCGTGGGTGGCTGGGATAAATTATCGGCTTAAACTCGAATCTCCGCTGTTCCGTTCCACCGAGCGAACCCAGCCCCTTCCCGCTCCCTCTTCCCGCGATCGAGGACCTTCGACTATTTATAGAGAATTTAGCTTTTTAGCGGGAACCTCGCGATTCCACCAACGCCCGGCGTCGGTTTGATTTTCCCGCGATAAATAATTTTGTCGGCGAAGGCAACCATCCTCCCTCCTCCTCCTCCTCCTCCTCCTTAAATTAACGGCAAAGCAGTTTACTTTATTGCGCGATAAGGATAGTCCAGCGCTATTTATGGACGCACGCGAGAAATACGCTCGAAGGTAGATTAAAGCCGGCTGGATTTATCTCTCGTGTTGCTTACTAAAATATTGCGAAGCGCAGGATTTTTCTGCGTGCGCGTCCGCGTCCGCGTCCGCGCCCGCGCGCAATGATGAATTTCATTCCCGAATGCGAGGAGCTCGTGAACCGACGACTTGGGGATTCCGACGAAAGACCCCGAGAGCGTAACCAGGCCGCGCAGCTGAAAAGCGCAGAATGCCGCGGGCTAAGACAATTCGATAAATAATGAGCCAGCGACATGTTTATGCTCTCGCGTGCACGCGGCCAATGAATCCTGGCGACGCCAGCGTCAACCGGGCGCAGCCCGCAAAGCACAGGACCCTTCCGCGCCCTAGGGAATGATTCGACGATTTATTCCGACCCCGTTACAGCAGCGTCGCCCGACGCTACCATCCAACCGCGTATATCAGGGACTTTTTTACCTTCTCACCTTTCTCTCTCGCTCTTTCCCGGTCTCTCCCCTCCCCCCTCTCTCCGGGGACCTCTCTCTCCAATGCGACGTGGATGCGCGAGACCCTCGATTAACCTCGCGATAGTCCTCTTCCTTCCTCTTTTGTCCGATGCAACGCGTAGTAATAGAAAATTACGTAATCCGGTGCGCGAGGCTACGAAAACAATGAAAACGGCAGGGAGTGGATTCATCGAGGAGGAACATCTGTTCCTCTGTACTCCTGCAGGGAAAACGTACGCCCACGATAGATAAGGCACGCGTCCATCAAAATCGACAGATGCCTCGTAATTAAAAGTTCGCTCTTGTCGAGTCAACATCAGGCCTATTCTCTTCCGATGCATCGCCGCCGCTCTAACGGGGATTAGAAGCTGCTGCCTGCTCTCGCCCCATTTAACCTCCGACAAAAACACTGCGAATCCGCGGTCTTGAACAGTCGAACGATCGGAAATTCTTTTTGGGAGGATCGCGGGTCTCTCCTGCCCTCCCTCCCTCCTCTTCCCCGAGGTGACGGGTGTCACTCGCCATTAAAGTCAGCTTCAAAACGAGTCGAATGTTCGCGGTGTCGCGGGAGGAATTTGAATAAATTTGGCGATATTGTTGTGTTTCAGGAATGGCTAATTCCATGGGTCAAGCGGGCATGGGCTCTTATTACAGTCCGGCAGCAGCTTACGGACCCCTGTCGGCGGCTAGCATGGCTGCAGCAGCGGCTGCAGCGGCTCAGCAATCTGCAGTGGCTATGTCAGCGAGTTTAGGTGCACCCGCTCAAGTCAGTGAGATGCCAGATTTTGAATTTTTGAATTTTTTTAATACGTACTCTGATCACTATCCATATTAGAGGCATGCGATTTAAATTCACTGAAGTATAAGTAGTTCTATTGAATGTCTGTCGGTATTTATTCAAAAACCAAAGATGCAGGATATCGTAAACGATCGCACTTTCTTCATGGAAATTTCTCCCAAAGAACGAAGCAAGCCGAGAAAGTCCTTTCTACTAAACCGTCTGATAGAAAATAATTCTCTCTCAAAAATTTGTATTCGTAGTTCTGCATTGAAAAATTTAAAAACATACTTTTCGACTTGATTCAATCTTCCTGAGCTAAGGAAAGTGCAATCATTTTATTGTATACTGTATCGTATTGTAAATAGTCAAGTTTTAAATCTACAAGACAAAATTGATTTGTTGCTTATTTACGGAATATTTTATTCGATTTACGTTGGCGCCGTAGAGGTTTTGAAACAAACATTTCTCTAATATTACACTCTTGAAGTAGATTTGATATTTTGCTATGTAGCGAGTGCACACAATAGTAAGTTCAATTATCGAACCATGTCGATTCAACGAGTGACAGAACCACCCCGATTTGTCCCGCCCTAGAATGTTTTCGACGCATGCACAAAACCCCATTATTCGCCAAAGAAATCCGCCTCCCGCACACGCATACTCTCGCATCCACATCCTCATCTCACTGATCACATCCTAGAATGCTGAAATTTTAACAGAAATGCTTCAAATAAACTGCTTTTTGTGCTTTACTTCTAACTCTCTCTCTCTCTCTCTCTCTCTCTCTCTCTCTCTCTCTATCTCTGTGTTTTTGCTAAAACTCCATAAACAAGTTATGCTTTATCATTTATTTATCATACTCATTGCATTGTTTAACGATAAGCGCAGTCCAATACTGGATAAGCACCAATATTTTTCTACTCGCGCACCTAACAAATGTAACGCACCGCGCATACATTGGCTACATGCGAAACGGTGAGACAATTTTTTCTCGACACGCATGCACACCTGGTGAAACTTGGTCATCATTTGCAATTCAATATTTGACGCCGCACGATAGTTTCACGTCGGTTCGACGACGACTGTCGCGGTAAGAACATTTATCGACTTTTGCGGGGAATTATCTCTCTGCTGATTAAAACACACGCGGAACCTCAAGATGACTGGGCTCTTTAATGAAAGTGATACACAATAACAGTACTAGAAGAAGAAACGTTAGAGGAGGCGAATGAGGCAAGTAGAGGGAGGTTCAAGGAGCATCCAGAGAAAGAGGGAGAGTAAGTAAGAGCAGACAAGTGTATAGGTACGTTTCATTCGTAGTTTCAACAAAGGAGCTCCGGGTGGCTTCGCAAACAGAAACCGGAGACCGTAGTCTGTGTATGAATTTCCGCAGCTGGGTACGTGAGACAAACAGATAGCTAGTTATTTCTGCATTCAACGACTGAATGGCCGACGCGTCTGGAACGACGCAGTGGCGCGATACAAGGACTATTATTGGTGAAGCGCGGCAAGCTTGCGCGAGAGAGAAAGAGAAAAAGGAAGAGCAAGAGAGCCATGAGAGAAGAATTCCTTCCGAGGTTCTAGAGCCCCGTTATCATCCTTCCAGTACCCTCCCCTCCCCTCCTCTTCTTCTACTTTGCTTCAGCATTGGCCAGCATCGTTGCTAACATTCTGTCGTTTCTCGTTCCTAGCTCCAAATTCTCTTACCGTTATCCTCCCCCTCCCCCCTGTAGTCCGCGAGTCTCGCGGCAATTCCTCCTTCTCGCTTCTTCTTCTTCTTCTTCTTCTTCTTCCTCTTCTTCTTCCTATGGCGCTCGACGGAACTTAATTATTGTGCGCTTCCACGGTGTCGCCGTTCAAACGCACAATAACGTCGTACCGTTCTCCACTGTTTCCATTCACAAAAGATCTATTCTCTTCTCGCCATGTGTCGCCCAAGACGAAAGAGAAGAAAGGCGGACATAGGCAGGCAGGCAGGCGGACTCGTGAAAAGAAGACGCTTGCTAGTGCACGATCGTTTCGTCTCGTTTCGTTTCGTTTTCAGAGTGTTAGAGGTCCGCCACACTCTTCCGTTTCGCCATTCAACGACGATCCCAATATTATTTCATGAATCGTCGTCGCGTGTCAACGAGCGAACGTCGCTGGCTGCGTTGGCTCCTCGCGGATTTTGACTTACGATCGGGGAAATGAGTCGCGGGGAGGGTAAAAATGCATGGAATTCCTGAATGTCGGCAGCAGCGCGAGAGACCGCTGGGGTCCGGAGGTGCGATTCGCGGCTGGAGAGGAGATTTCGAGTCAAGAAACCGAGGTGTAATCAATTGGACGTAGCTGTAGGAGAGACGAGCGAGGCTAAGGCCTAAGACTGGATGTAAATCATTCGGACAAAGCCGCTTAACGATCCGACAAAGGATCCCGCGCAGTCCTCGTTCACGAATTATAGAATCGGGAATATGCGCTCTCTCTCTCTCTCTCTCTCTCTCTCCTCTTCTCATAATCTCTCTTGTTCTCTCTCTTTCTCTCTTTTCCTCTAACCACTATGCATCCATTTCTTCGCTATACATTTTTCTATCTATCAAAGCGCAAGTATTTTCTTTTATTTTTTCTACACGCTTCTCTACTTATCTTTATGCATCGATTCAGGCGAATTAAATTTTTTGCATTTTCCATGGCTTGTAATAGTGTCCGTGGGTGTTTCTGTGGATCTTGCGGGGTTTTTGGAAGAAGGAATCACGAGCTCGCTTAGAATTAAGTGTCGTTGAAAAGCGTTTGCACGTTACATCTTAGTGACGCAATCTCGGTGACGCGAGAATAAATAGTTGTAGCTCGGTGATTGTTCTGTTACAGGTTGTGAGCTCAATGGACGCCATGAAATATTCCATGGAAACCGATAAATATCGCGCGGCGTATATCCCCCCTAGCACCTTGGCTATGGGCATGTACACCGACTCCAAGTATTTGGACTCCAGTCCTAAATCGTATTTAGATAGAAGTTATCTGGATTCGGCGAAAGCATATTTCGAACAATCCAAGCTTTACATGGATCAAAAGCCGGTCATGTCGGATTACGGCCGACCAAGTTACGAACCTAACAAATTATACGAGGAATCTAGCCCTGGTAGTGCGGTCGGCGGAGGAGCAACCAGGTCACCAGCAGCAGATTCTCCAGACGTGAATAAACAGCACGAGAGAACAGAGCAAGGTTCATCCAGCGCTAGTTCAACTTCCACGTCCTCCGCTGCGAGTCCTAGTTCTAGCCTACCTACGTACTACCCTGGGCCAGTTCAAGCCGGTGGTCTTCTGGGCCCACAGATGGGCCAGTACGGCGGTTACCAAACAACACCCACGCCAGGAAACGAATCTTTCCGACGTCCACTTACGGTCATCTTCTGACCCGACAGGGCATAGCTCTGATCAATGTTCACAGAGCAATCTTCCAACGTGGAGATACACCATTTTAGGAAACAAACTTGAATTCTTCTCATCACGCACACACACACACTTACGTTGACTTACCGACAGGTCTGTTTTAACGAAATTTCATTAGATTTCGGTAGGTACACACACACACACACACACACACATACACATACACATACACTCGCAAAGACTTTTACGTTCCAACATTTGCAACGCGCGTGCAATCTCGCGACTAGAAAATATGAGTTCAGTGGCAACGAGGACAAACAAGTTTTTGATATTGCAAGGCCAGCGGTCCCACATTACTTCACTCACCTTGTGATTTAGTAGTAGTAATTTAACTTAAACAATTTGTATATATTTTTCATGTAAATAGTGTATAAGGAGAGTTATTTCTCTCAAGATCTAGGAAGCATTTTTCCAACGCTGAATGTTATGAAAATTATGTATGAAGATTGTGAAGTGTGCGAAAAGGAAACTTATTAGTTTCTAATAGCTTTAACTTTGCCTCTTTTTTGAGAAAGTTATGTGATTTATGTTCCTCTATTACGGATATTTCGTTGAATTCATTTCTCATTTAAGTACCGACTAATCGTTTTACATGCAAAGAGATGGATGCTCACCCGCTGCTGTAGCGAGTTGGAGTTTTTATCGAGCGTTCCAAAATTTGCAGACTTCCTTGATGAAACGCCCATCGTTCCTGAGGTAAAATTGAGGAGAGAACCATTTCGTTAATTTTTGGTCCGAAGCTTAATTTTAAAGATATTTAGTATAAGATAGCATTAGCCAAACAGAGTCAGTTCATTCGAAGAGAGGTAACACGGACTCTGCCTTATTTGAGGGATTTTCTACTTGATTTCATCTCAAGAGAATACATCCTCTCAAGAAACTACGCGATTCTGGAACACTCTGTACAATTGTTTTTTTTTTTTTCGTTTTATGAAATTTCCATTCAGGTTAGTTGACTATGTTGATGGCTGTAAATAAATCTTCCTATAAAAAGGTTCCGTCGCACTTTCTTATGCAGCAGAGGCAATACGTTAAAACTAAATGTGATCTTGCCATTGTTTATAGGGATTGCAGAAGTTAATTTAATAATCAATGTACTTTACTAATTTGACTGAAAACGAAATAATTGAAAGTGTTAATTTATTAGATCATATTATTTTTTTTTTTTTTCTTAATATTTTTAGCAATGATCAATTAAAATCCAATACATTGAGTATTGCTGGATCATCTAAAATTCACAAAACCATCAAGTTTTGTTACTTGATTCTAATTATTACTATTGGATAGTAATAAATTTGTCTTAAATTAAGGCTAGCAAAAAAAATGAATACATTTTATCTAAATTATGCAATGCTTAACGTATATCTTAAGTTCGAACAAAGTGTTTAAGTTTGTCGCAACAACAGCAGGAAAATTACGATGAATTGAAAAGAATATTGCTGCACAATGTATAGTGTATTTGTATCGTTACAATAAATTATAAACTTTATCGATATTCTCTAATATTACAATATCAATGAAAAAAATATTCTATAAATAATCTACTGTAAGTCAGAAGACAAAATAAAAATTAAATATTATCCACTATGCATTAGACGTACGTGTATATATACTCTTAAATAATTAAATATGTGTATACGCATATGTACACATATGTATATATATATATTTTATATGCATTTTTATTTATATGCATTGTATTCTTTTCCTTCGTTTCATCGCTTCATCGCTTCAATCAGCCTTCAAAGTTTTATTATCATTTCATAAGTATCATTTCCTTTTTTTCAGGAGATATTAACTTTGAGGATTATTCGCACTGATGAGTTGACAAAAGGATCAGTGATCCAGTTATAAATCTTCCTTTTTTCTCGTTCCTTTCTCCACTTTCCATGATTTTCCCCGAAACAAAGAATCGAAGTGGACATTCGTGAAAATAACTCGTCTTCCGAACACTTTGGAGTACAATGCTCAGCGAAATCCGACACTTGGTGCGAGCGACGCGTGAGAAGAGAAAAATACTGGAGAAAAAGCGTGGTCCACGTCGGCCTTTGTCGATATTGGAAAAGTAGCAGCAGCTGCGATCGCGAGCCACTTGGAAATCCGAGCTATTCATCAGTTCACAGCTAAGCGCTTGAAATCCTCGAATGCCTTAGATTTTCGTGCGGGCAAACATCGTGACGGTGACAATTTCAGAAATTCCAGAGAAATACGCGATCGATCGGCCATACCCCATCCCACGTCCCGCATCCCCTTCGAGCACGACGATGGATTCTTAAGGAAGCGTGACGCTTCGTGGTACCTCCTCGCGCACGCAGCACGCGGCAAATCAAATTAAACGACGAGCCAGCTTTCTTCGCGCGAGAGTTTTATCCGCTTGTACGCGCGATAATTTGCTGGGAAGCGTGCGAATCGAGCGAATTGAATAATTAAACGAGCGTCCCTCGGGAGAGATACGCGAGCGTGAAATTCGTTTATTATTACTTATTTCGAGCTGCCAAGAAAGGGCATGTGCTTGGATACGCGCGTGACGCTGGACTTTTCGCCTCGAGAAGCCCCCGAGCTAACGAGCGCTTAGGCCTGCCAGAAGACCAGACACACTTTGGCAAATTACGTTTTGCTGTCACAGCTAAATCATCGCCTGTCATGTAAATGAAGCGTTTTGAAATCACCGCGGTTAAAGAGCGAAGATCGACGTCCATCGTTGAGCTGCGACTAAAACGTGCGCGGCCTCAACGTGTAATTTAATCGCGCACCTTGAGCGTCGCGTAGAGATTCGTCGAATCTTTATCAATTCGAGACTGTCCAAAGAGAGACCGGGGAGTCCCCCGGTCGCGCGCACCAAACAATTAATTAATAGTGAGAAATCTGCGAGAGGGGAGGAGGGAAGGAAGCGATAAAAGAAAAGAAACGAGCAAAGAAGAGTGGCCATGGACGCCGTGGAAACTCAGGGACTCGGATGTGCTGGTCGAGGATTGGTCGAGGTTACCCTCAACCTCCACTTTGTGGCTGTGGCTACCTTCTCATTAAATCCATTATATCGAGTGAACAGCGATGAACTCTATCCGAACACCCGTCATCCTTCTGCTGGCTTAGACAGATCGTTTAGCTGGAATCTAAATCATCTCTCGCTCTCTATTTCTTGAGGCCATTCAACCGCGCGGCACTTCTCCTCCCGTAACCTCTCACGACTTCATTAGTACCTGCTGACTTTGGAATGCCTGATGCCCCCGCGTGCCAACGTCCAGGCAGAACCAACGAAGGTACCGTGCGCGCGCGTGTGTGCGTGGCTGCGTATACTGACCACATTCACTTAATAATCTGCCTAAACTAATTTCAGTCGCATACCTCGCGCCAGAACGCTCGGAAGCCTCTTGATGGATTTTTCACTCTTTCCCTCCAACCACCCAACCACCCTCCCCCCTCGTTTTATCACGCTAAACAATGTAGAGTGTAAATAATATTTGGGGTGCACCGCGCCGTTCCTTCGGCTACTCCTTTCCCCTCACGCAGCTTCCGAATCTCCAGAGGCTCGACCGAAATGTAAATCACTCGGGGCATTCCGGGAGAGACCGGATGCATCCTCACGACTTCATTAGAACCGCGGTAACCTTGTTCTCGAACGTTAAATGGACGGATTCGCCGCAGTCGCGAACGCGAGACACTCCTGAAGATTCTCGCAAGAGATCATCGCTGCACGGAGAGAGGAGAGACGATTCTCTCCTCCTCGTGGAGTTTCTTTCTCGTCGGAACAACGACGCGCGTCGAATAACAATGGATCTCCGATGCGCACACACGCTCGTTTCTTGCTTGAAATCTGACGTTTCTCTTTGGTGACATATCGGGGATATTACTGTCTAATCCTCGTAAAGAGGTGGAGGAGGAGCAGGGGAGAGGGACGCAGGGTAAGAGCAGCAACCGGCTGTTTGCCGTGTAATTATTTTGAGTAGAGCAGGTGCCCGATGCCAGCGTTGGCAATCGGCGTCTCGTTTGTTTATACAAGTCAATCCTTACACCGTGGTAGCAGCCGCCACGGGTGCTGCGCAAACATAGACCTTGCGTTGCTACACGCACCGATCCGTTTTCCACCCACTCATCCTCCTCCTTACACGCTTAGAAGCAAAATTTACGAGCCAATCGCGACTTGTCCGTCTACCTGCCTCTCTATCCTCCTCCCCCTCGCCCCTTCGCCGCATGCCAGCCTGCTTTTCTACCTACCTGTTCGACTGTTAGACTGCTCGTCGTCTCTCCCTCTCGCACCCCCTTTCCCGCCCGCTTATCGTACCTCCGCGCTATTTACAAAAACCAACTTGGATGTACATGTGCAACATGTCCGGTGCACGAGTGACTCTGGCGCTAAACCAAACCGAGAGACACCCTCGTGTCACTGACGAATCGAGCGATTACGCGTACGATCGATGCGCCGAGGTAACCGCGTGATTGTATTTTGGCGGTAGGCTTGGAAATTTTGGAAAACACTTCCATTTTACATCGGATCGCTTTATCGACACGTGTACGCGCTCCGCCCGCTCGTATAAAATTACGAGATTCGACGACGGTCGAATATAGTGGCAGTGTCAATAGTGATTAGCCGGTGTGTCTTATCAAGTTTGCGCGATGGAAAACTATCGAACGCGACAGTTGGAATCCCCGAGTTTTCCTCCATTTGCATCGTCGGATCGAATCGATCGCTCCTAACTTTTTCGACGGTCAAATTTTTCCTCGAGATTCATTCGTCACTTCCGGAAGGTTCGCGCGCGCGTCCTTACGGGGGAAAAATTGGAATCGTTCATGGCATATAATGAAGATAGGCCTTCGGGATAAGACGAGGTAGCTTTGTTATCGTGGAATTTCAGGACAGTAAGAACGCAGCACGGGCGGTTCGAGAGTATGTAAATTAGAGTCGGTGGTCTATTCACACCGGTACACCTGGTACAGCGGGCCTCCCGCCGCTGCACAGGGCCCGATACTCGTGTATGTTGAACGTTTCGTTCCAAATGCTACCGTGGTCGTCATCATTCTCCGGGTCCGCCATATTTTTCAACGCATCGGCAGAAAAATACGCACGCGCGATACCTCAAGAAAATAGAACAATCCCTTCTTCCCCAAAACCGCCCCCGCTTCTCATCCCCTTTCCTCCATTTTACAACGAAACTCTTAATATTTGAGCTATTTTTCAGTGTTTATGCGCGCGCGCACTATCGAGGCTTGATCGTGAAGCGAATGCCATTGACTTAAGTCGAATCCTTCCTCCGCTATCTCTGACCCGCCTCCGCATATGAGTCGTATATTAATATATGCGCGCGCGTCTGAGTGTGCACGTGCACCTACGCAGCTCGATGTGTGAGCGAAGGACCTGCGATGCATTGTATAGCTGCATTCCTCAGCAGAAGGGCCCACACCTTTCGAAACCTCCATTTCCCCCGCCCTCTTCCTCCGTCTCCTCCCCTCCACCTCCTTCCGCACCAGCATCATCCTTCTCGCCTGAATCCTCTCTTTCTCTCCCTTTCTTTCTTCGCATCCTCCTCGCCATGTCTTCATTTTCCATTCGACGCGATACCTGGTGCGTTTCCGAGGGGGCGGGGGTGGCTTCTCGCTCGAGAGAAAACGCGCAAACGGAGCGGAGATCCATTATTTAATACGAGAATAATCACGGGTTGCACGCGTATGCACGGAGAACGAGCTGTTTGCCTTTTTTTTATATTCAAATAGCGCGTGCCGGTACTCGCGGCAATAGCGATTCGAGAGTGCTCGAAGCTGAGCTGACTCATCCCCTGGAGTACGTCGCCTAAGAGGGTCAAATGGCGATAAAGAGGGTCGACGGTGCGCACGCACGTGACTATCCGTCGGACGAGCCCAGTTAATTTCAATAGCGAGAGCCGAGTTCTCCGATGTTTGTAACTATCCTCGATAAGGATCCATGTCCGCTGCCACCGTCGCCAGGAAAATTGGACGCAAAAATATCGTCCCCTCGTGGCGCTCCTCAGTAGCACCGCTGACTTAATTAACAGCGAACTACCGCTTTGCGAGTTCGCTGCATAATCTGACTCGCGTTCACTGTTTGTGTGTGTGTGTGTGTGCGCGCGCGCGCGAGCGATGGTCTCGCACTCCACTCACGCACATGCACGCGCTCACGTTCGCGCGTTCCCTGTATCCGCAGCTCGTACTCACCCACACCACCCCTCGCCATCCTTCATTCACTCCCTCTCATTTCATCGTGAATACTTTGAAGCTGTTACTGCTCGTAATTACCACGCCTCGAATAATAATGAATGTGGAGTGCGTGCACTGTGTTGCATATACCTGCGCAATTATAGTCTAGAATTTTGTTACATAATCTTTGACGATCACCCCGACGGAATTATCAAAGTAAAATTTAACCAATTAAGTAATTAAAATCAAGTATTCGTAGCCCCCTTTCCTCCTCCCTCTCACCCTCTCACGCCACCCCCGCGACGCGCAACGACGTCGTAATTCCTTTGGAAAATGTTTCTTAAGCGCGAGAGATCGCTGGCTGAGAAGACGCCGCGAAAAAAGTAAATCGCCGGGAGGAGGAAAATAGCAATTATCGAATGGTGTCTTCAGGGACAAGTCGGGGCAAATGGAGGGTTGAAAGCTAAAAGCGGATAGATTGAAGGGCTCCGCGCACACATTTTATCGCGGTGAACGCGGCCTACGGAACGACGCGCAGACTGTCACTTGCTTTTGTTTCGCGGAGAGAGACCGAGAGAGAACTAGTCTGCAAATAGATGGGAATCGCTCCTCGTCTCTCCCCTGTCTCGCACACACACACACGCGCGCGCGCGCGAGAGTTCGACGGATGACAACGATGCATCGTGGTTCGATCTGCGGCATTCAGATAACAGCGCGTTCCTTCCACCTCTCGAAAGAGCGATTTCCGACGTTTCCTCGTTATCGACTCTAGGAAATGATCCAAAAATCAAATGGAATTTTTCGACCTTCTCGTTAGTCTTACTCCACCCGATACACCTGTGTGCGCGCGCGCGTATAAGCTCACACAGCTTTTTCACAAACATTCGATTCGATAACTTGACATGACGGTCATATCCCCTACCGGCTCATTCGTAGTTTTGCATTATTCCCATTACTGCTGATTCACACGTTTTCTTTTGTGATCTTTGTGCGGGACGACAATGCCTGGTCGAGCTCTTCCTCCTCTTTTTGCGCTCGAAATACGAATAGCCCTGTAAGAGCGAGCCGGATGACAAACGACGGCGGGTATACCCCATCGACCCAATATAATATAATATGCCATTCGAACTTTGGCAAGACGACGACGACGACGACGTCGAGGAGGAGGAGGAGGACGACGTCGACGACGACGACGAGAGAGAGAGGACACCGCGTCTAGCTATTTTCTCGCTCCTACCCTCTCTCTTCTCTCTGTCCCTATCGACGAAGTCTCCCTATCGCGAGTCGGCATTATCGCAAAGCCACGCGCGCACTGCCCTGACCAGGATGGATGTGCTCCTGCAGCACGATTCAAACCGCGTACGCGATTCGCTCATCCGGGACGACCAATGTGGAAGGATACGTTCTCTCGGGGAACTCATCTTTACGCTCAACCCCGTGTGATTCCACAATTCTTTCAATGGAATTCTTCTTCGTTCGAACGAACACTCGATGTCATTCCTCTCTCTCTCTCTCTCTTTCTCTCTCTCGTTCTCTTGAGAAACATTCGAAGCTATTACGGTTTTTTCGTCGAGGTCTCGTCTCATCTCGTCTCGCTCTATCCACCCCTATCCTCATCGTAGCTCTGCTCCCGGTGATTCGATTCTCATCGAAACTAAATTACACGCGCATTGCTCATTGGCCATTCGAGCAGGCTCATTCTACTCTCTACTTTTTCCTTTGTAGCGAGGCTCTCTTTGATTTGAGATCGTTTACCACAAAGAATGAGAGGTAGCCGAATAAAACCAGTGGCCTGCGGTAGACACCTACTGGGAGTTATTAAACGATCGACAATACTTGTTGCCTCGTCACCTATCTCTACCGGTCTCTCCGTGCATGCCACGCGGCCTCTTCAGAAGCCATAATCAAATTCGCCCGGCGATAATTCGACGTAAGAGCCCCGCGAGCAAGAGCAAGAGCAAGAGCAGGATCGCCGTGGATCTTTCGTCCTTTTTCCTTCTACTCCTCCTCCTCCTCTCACCCTTTCCCAAAGCCGACGATAATGTCGCACGCAGCAACGAGCAAGCAGAGTCTTCTTTTCTTCGCACCTGAATCCTTAATAAAAGCTTCATAAAATCGAGAGGAGTTCGATTGAGAGTCCCGATATTGAGTTTCGCGAGAAATAAAATCAAGAAGAGATACAAAAGTTTCTCTTGGTGCGGAGGATCGCGTGAAAGCTTCGACTGAAAGTTAAGCTGCTCGCAGCAGCAGCAGCAGCAGCAGCAAACTGACTGACTGACTGACTGACTGTCGTCAATCGCGTCGTTGTTCCCTTTGAAATCTGGTCAGACGCGAGATGCCACGTTCTCGCTGCGTCGCGCTGTCCTTTTGAGCGGGAATTAATTTCCTCGGCGGGCAGACGAGGAGCGACGAAAACAGCGAGTCGTCGTCCCACGCGTCGAAGCGGAGGATTCTCCTCCTCGGTAGTAGCACCGATTATGGAGCTCATTATGTGCGGGGAGAAAAAAAGGTACCGCGGCTAAAGAACAGAAGGAAACGGAGGAAGAGAAGAATAAAGGGAGATCCGTCGAGTCCGCTTCTCCTTTATCTTGGTTCAGTTCTTTGCGAGCTGTTTTAGTCGTTTGTACTTTGTAGTTGGCGCGGTGCGCCGGCCACCTGGGAGTGCGCGGCTCGATCGAAGATCGAACAATCGTAGCGCAAAGTCACGATTGCTTCGAAAAGTTAGAGGGAGACGCAGAGTGCGCTCCGCGAGAAAATCAGCCGAAATTTCATACAACGGCCACACCTGTGAGACTAGCGAGAGATCCGAAAGAAGAGAAGCGGAAGAGGAGCGGGAGGGGGTGGAGGAACGGCTAATCACTTTTTAACCTACCCTCGCGCACCTGCGCAAAGTCCACTGGAACTTGGATCGCGACGGGGTGACCTACCACCACTACTACCGTCCAGGAGTGCGCGGGAGTTTATTGAGAATTTAAGAAATCGCAGGCGATTTCGCAGCGATTCTCCCGGAGAGCGACTCTCCGGAGGATTCCCCGAGGATTCTCGAGGTGTTCTTGTTGGGTGAAAAGCAAGTAGAGCTGTAAAGTTGCATCGAACGCAAAAGGCAATCGATATCCCTGTGGCAGCAGTGCCGGATGCAAAGGGGCCTTCCTGATTAATGAACGCAGACGGCTAACCCTTCGTAGGATACGTTCGATCGAAACCGAGCTCGTTCTACTAGCTCTCCCCCCTTTCGCCGCCCCCAGCTCTCGATGTCTCTCCCACTCTCTCTCTTTCTTTCTCTCGTCTATTCTTTAAATCTAACTCTATAATAATCCGTCCACGTTTCACGCTGTCCGATGTCTACGGAATTGTTTATCCGGGGATTCGAAATTGAGCCGGTGCTTGCCCCGTGATTCCCAAAGGGATTCTCCACTACTTTTTGTCCAACGACAAAACAAGAGCAGGAGGAGGAGAGGAGAAAGGAAAATGTTCGGATTCGGTCTCTACACCCTGCAGCAGCACCCTACTATCTCAAATACATACTCGGCATTGGCGCACTCCCGATGAATAAGAAAAAAGGAACTCGATCGATCGTGGCAGGGTCCCCCGATATGTCATTGATCGAAACGGAATCATCGGTGAACGTTTCTTTACGATACAATGAAGTCCACTGACAAAGGGTCGCGGAAAAGCAGGTAGTAAGAATACGAGTATTTTCGTACTACTACCTATAATATCTCCGGACTCTCGGGAAGCAATCGCAAATTTTTTCCCGCAATAATCCTCCGTGCTTTTCAACGGAAATTTTTACAGTTTCCTGCAGTAGTATGAATAATAAATAAGTGATACGGACGCGCACGCACACGAGTGTATCCCCGTCATCGTTTCTCGCTTCTTCTTCTTCCTCTCGATCTCGATCAAGTATCATCGGACACTTTTTTTCAGGCTCGCTTTAATTCCTACCTGGAAATCGTCCTTCGACGTCGTAATCTTTTCATCCGAAATCGCAAGGTCGTCGAATTAGCTGGCAATTGTCATCGGTTGGAAAAGAGAGAAAGGGAGAGAGATAGACATAGGAGGGGGATAAAAAAATTGGTACCCTACCAGAGCTAGCCACACACCAACGGAGCAGCAGGAGCAGCAGGAGCAGCAGGAGGAGCAGCAGCAGCAGCAGCAGCCGTCGTGATGGTATTGGTAGTGGTAGTCTCCGATGCGGTCGAGGATTTATGCAGGTATATAAAAGCAGCTTAAGCTGCTTTGCTATTTATACAACTGTCACTTGACTATAATGAAGCTTCTCTCATTAAAAAGCAAGAAAAATTTGTAGAAAAAGCTCAAACGCATTTGCAATACACATTTATTTAATTAGCCATTTTATGCCATTAACTCAAATGAAGAGTCGCGAAAAAAATTTACAGCCACGACAAAGGGTGAAATAATTGAGTTTCGCTTCGAGGGAGAGAAGCGTGAAAAAGGTGGTAGTGGTAGTAGTAGCAGCAGTAGTAGTAGTAGTAGTAGTAGTAGTAGTAGTAGTAGTAGTAGTCGTCGTCGTCGTCGTCGTCGTCGAAGAGAAACGTAGCCTGGACCAATTGTGGAGCAGAGAGGAGAGGAGAGGAAGAAACAGCGTCGGCTAATTATTGTCGAAGCAATCAACAATTTAAACAAATGTTCGTGTGGGTGAGAATGGATGAATATCGCGTCGTTCTCGGAATTTTACGTTCAAGATGAAGTGGCAAAACCGGGGAGGGTATTAAGTGGGCACGCCCAGTCGCGGTCGATGCAGTCGTCGACGCTTTGCAATTGCTGCATTACAATTACCTAATTTGCACCTTGAAACTCACTACCAGCTCGCTTGACGGTCCGGGATGACGGGGGTGAGACGAGGGGCAAAGACGAGGCTTGCGCACGTGCGCGCTTTGAGTCGCGCTCTCTCGACTCGCTTGGATAAAGTCAAATGGCCACGACGCAACGCGACACGACACGACACCTTTGCGAAGCCGGCCCGCGAATTTATTTGATGATTTTATCGGCCCTCATTCTCCTTTCACCTCTCCCCATGTAAGAAATTTCGCGAGCTGGAAGCGCGTCGAAGCTTCAAAGAGAGCACCTAGTTAAACGGTGCAGCGAGCAAACTTTTCTCTCCCTCTTTTCTCTCCGTCCCTCCGAACGCGTTTAACCTTTGCATTCGAGATGAATAAAATCCTGTGCTCGAATTAAAATTTAATTAATCCAGCTTAATGCGATACTGGAAAATATTAGGACACGGACGTGACGCGTGTCCTTCCCCTTCCCACCCCCTGGAGACTTTATAATGATCTCTCGTTATCAGTTGCTGTGTTCCGTAAACCTAGAGTTAGTTATCGTTTCTCGCGCTGAATATGTATGAGTGAACGACACTCGTACGCCTCAACCAGTTACAAATAACCGCAGTTAATGACGATGAGAATCCAACGTACATGACGTTAACAATCGCGCGAATAACAAACTATTATTGTATCGATGCAGCGCGTACTCGGTTATCCGTTGAATGGCCAATTAACACGATGGACGGTAAGCAGCAACTTTCGATGAATTAACATAATCAAAAAGGAGGAGGAGGAGGAGGGGGGGAGGAGAAGAAAGAGAAGGAGGACGATCCTAATCTATGTATATTTTTACGGACGAGCCTGACACACTCCTACAGGCTCCTTTTGGCCGAAGCGCAAGATTAATGGTTCCTTTTTTTCGCTAGATTCCTCATTGATTCGTAGCTTCCCCTCGCCACCACCCTCCTCCCCCATCCTAGCAGCTGATTCACGAGAGACGCGAGCACCTAATTGAAAGCAGCAGTTTTGCCGAATCTCTTGCGGGTAAAATTATCGAGTGGCTGGCGAAAGTAGATTTGCGAGTCCGGTGTTCCCGTGTATCGCGGCGCAACACGACACGACACAGCGCACAACAGTGTGTTCTTTGATTCTCCAGTTTCGTGGGACCGCGCGCGGAATCCCATAAATCGTCCAAAAATTCCCACCGGGGGCACCGGCTGCCCCGTCGACGTAAATTACCGGCTTATTTCCGCCAAGACGCAGTGCCCACCCCCCCGTCACAGGATAAATAAAAATATTTATACGGAGGCCGCGTGCACTCGGACACTAAATTAAAAGAGGAGAAGGAGCTATGCGCAAAGACGCTTGCTGCTGGTATCCTCATCTTCTTCTTCGGCTGCGGTCACTTTTGCCACCGCTGCCATTGTCCCGATTATCGCCACTACGCGCCACCACGTCCATCCCTCCCGACCCCCTCGATTATTATTACAGCGAACTCTGTCGAATCACATCGATCGAGAGGCTTTTCTCCGAGAAATTCCTCAAAGACCAAATTTCGAATTCCTGGAAACGATCGAACCAATGAATCCACCGACGCTCGCGTGTTTTATCCGTTTACTCGCACGCTGCCGGCAGAGAAAGAGATAAAGAGTTGGAAGGGAGAAGCGAGCGAGCAAACGCGTCGAGGTAGAAGGTCCGATAGATTTGGAGGATTCTTGGAAGTTGGAAGGTAGCAAGGACTGGGGCCGCAGGACACGCCATAATTTAGCTTTATATCAATAAATTAGTATCCAGTCGAAGACTCCTCGCGGCGACGACGAGACTCGTTCTTTACAATCCAGCTTAACGCGTAAAAAAACTTTTGTCCCTCCTTCCTCTTTTCCTTCCTTTTTGCTGCTTTATTAATAACTGGATTACAAGCCCAGCTTTTATTTCGCGCCCGCACAGTATTCCCTTTGGTTTTCAGTCATTTTGAATAGCTGCACTTTTCGGAGGGAATATCGATGCGGAGAATATGTTGCAAAATATCCGTATTTTGCGGTAGACGCTGGCAAGTAGAGTACAGTGTAGAGGCAGGGGGAAGGGCAGGGGCAGAGGCAGAGGCCCGGCCCCTCTCCTTTATGGAGGAACGTTGACGAAAATTCGGAATTTTAGCCTCTCTGTGTTGCGCAATAGGGGAGGTGAGGAAGCACGGGTAGTACAAGGAAGGAGATCGAGGGGCGGCGAGGGATGGGGAGGTGGAGGAGAACGACATGTACTGGATCCACAACGCGCGTGCATATACATAAATACATATGCACACACGGTTCTACCTATATGTATATGCATAATGCACATTTTTCCAGGACGATGAGAATTTCTTCTCTCCCCTCTTTTTGCCAGACTCGCTCGCTCCTCCAGATTCGCGAATTCTCCTTCCAGGGTGTGCGCGTCACTCGATTTTTGATAGCTAACTACGTGGCAGTGAAAAATCCATACCATTCCAAAGCGTAAACCATCCGCTGCCTATCGGATCGCGTCTACCAATGATACGCCGATGAACTGCCGATGACGGGACAATGATTCGCTCATTGCAAAATTTGCGAAAAATCTGCTACGATCCTCTCGAGAGACCGCGCGATTGCCGATGCAAGTCACAGGAACAATTCATTGGTGAGAGTTTTATTCCCTTTCTCGCCTCGTCGCACCTTTCCCCCTTCCCCCTTTCGACGCGTTGCTCCATTTTTCGGAAGCCGCCAACGCGTCCGCTTCGGAAAATACATAATATTCCAAAGTACGTAGATTTTACAGAAGGACGACCCTTTTCAAGCGCAGCCATTACTTCGTCTGTATTCGATATTCGTGTCGTTATACAGCGTCGCACAAAAGCATTTTCATTTCGATTTTCTTCCCTGCGGGACGAGCACCGCTGAATCGGGGAAGAACATGTCTAAGCGTTTTCACTAAACCCAACTTGAAAATATTTCATTTTCAAACAGCGCGAATATTTTTACTCTCTCCTTTTTAATCGCGAATCACCGAGGCTGATAATCGCGAGGGTGTCTACGCGAGACTATGTCTCTATTCGCGTCCGACATTATATTTATTCAGTCACTGAAATGGAGCGAGAGAAGGAAATTGTCTGAAAATGGCCAACATTTTTATACTCGCTGTGAGAAAGCTTTTGGGCCACTTGTCCGTCGCGCTCCCCAATGCCTTTTTATTAACTCGCACCTGAATCTGCCTTTTACCTTCTTCCCCCCCTCCCCCCGCCTGCTCCCTCCTCTTTTCTCTTTCTCACAATTCTCCCGCTGCTGAATACGTTTTGTACCCAATAAGATGCGCACCGTTAAATTCGGAGGGAGTTCGGTACCGTCGTAACTCTTGTCGGTAATTATTTGCCGAGTGGTAATAAATTGAAAGCGGAACGACGATAAGACTGCCGCAACGAGGTGGGCGCGCTTAAGAAAAGCTCCAGACCATGAGGAAGGGGAAGAAGAAGAGGCAGAGGAGGAAGGAAGAGAGATACGGGGAGAGGAGGGACGAAGGCAGAAGAGAGCAAGACCGAAAAACTTTGTGTAAAAATGCATTTTTTCCAGTTTATCCTCCGTGAAACGAAAATTGATTTCTGCTCGGCGGAGGGAGAGGAAAATTTCGGGGGTAGCGAAATTTCTTTCTAATCTTAAGAATCGAGCAAGATAGGAGGGGGAGAGCGCTTTCGCCGATCGGTCCAGTGTCGGTGGGTGGTTTTCCAGGGGAGAAATGGATTTGGTATGCAGATTTGAATTCCGCCTGACTTCGCTTTTCCCCCTCGTCCCATCACTTTTTCCTCTTTCTACTCGCGACCCTACGCATCGTTCTGTGCAAGGTGTTTTGTACTCGGCATACCAGTTCGGCCGCGTACAAGTCCACGAAGCATTAACCGAGCGTGTTGTGCGCCTGGCATCCTATTGTTAGTCATTTCCGAGGAATAATGCGCAAGGCGTACTATTTTCAATTAAACGATCTTTGGAAAAAGGACTCTCCTCCCCACCACACCCCTCTTCCACGTTTTGTCCCCCGCGAGACAATACCACGCGCAATGCGCTTATCCTCCCCCGTTCCCTCGCACCTTTATTCGCCATTTATTAATTATTATTTATCGCCATTTTTACCATTTCTTTGCACCGAGAGGAAACTCGACTACTGACAATGAGAGCGAAATATCGATATCGCGTGAAAACGAGAAATTACAGTATCCTCAATGATAGAGCTTCTACAATCACAAAGGTGTATAGTGTGCGAATCGCTATCTTTCCAGTCTGACAACATTTCTCAACTTTTAACGAGTGCTGTTTACTCCTTCATACTTTCTTTGATTGTGCCGCTTACACGGACAACTTTCATTGCGAAACTTTTCACATCCTTTATAGCATTTCGCCCAAAGAAAATAGCTCTGCCTTTCAGGCAAAATCTGACAAACTCGGAATTTCTCGAAACGAGAGGAGAGGAGAGGAGAGAGAGAGAGAGGAGGATGTGCAAGGATTGAGATAAAAACGGGGATTGGGGACTGCTAAAACGTTGGCTCAGAGTCGACGTGTTATTTTCATTGATAGCGGAATTGCCGGGGGATTCGCGGCAAAACTTGGAAATCCATTCCTGGCAGAAATTCCGATGCCTCGCGTTCGCGAACGTTCAAAATGCGAATAACCGAAAAGTAACACAGCGGATGAATAAGAGTTTTCCTGTTTTGGCCAAGTACTTCACAGTACTCGAGAGCAGAGAGTTTTACGATCGCGACATTGCGCATTTCAGCTTATGGAGCGAATCTATAGGTTATTTGCTACAAAACATTCCATTTGCCTCGTGACTATCCCGGACGACGTCTCGATTCTCCTCTTTACCTTTGCAAGATGGTCGAGGGAGTCTATAGTGGTCTCGAGAGCGGAAAGTTCGGTGCTTCTTTGGCATAACGACCGAATGAACGACTGCACTTACTTCCAAATCGTAAACGCCATCCCCCTATCCCCTATCCTCTATCCGAGAAAGATCTCGGATCTCTCTCGGATCATTTATGTTGATTAACCACGAGTAATTTCCGAGTTTTTCCTCGATAAATCGAACCCACTTACGAGGATCGTACCGTTTTCACCGATTCTCTCCTTTCCTCTACTCTCGTTCTCTCTATTCAATTATCGCAATTGCATTTACAACTACATTGCTGATAGAGAGAGAGAGAGAGAGAGAGAGAGAGAGAGAGAGAGAGAGGGAGAGAGAATTATCGTAATACGCGAAAAATTGAATATCTACACGATTTCCATATGTTGTTGGCAAGGAACACGAGTCGAGGGTCTGACTGTTCGATTATGATTCCACTGCGGGGTTCGCGCCCTCCCAACTAAGAAGACGAGGAAAGCGATTTATGTTCTCGTAGTGTGGGTAGTATAGGTGTGGGCATAAACGTCTGCTGGGACACCCGATACACGACGTATATATACTACCGCGCCAGGGATTAGGACGCGTCTGAATAGGAGAAAATGCGAATTGATACGGTCGTTAAGAAGACCCTCCCCTCTTTCACCTAAGAAGGAACGCGCGCATATGTGCAAGCGCGAAACTTTACCGAACCACCAAATGCTGCTGAATGAGAGAGAGGCAGAGGTATAAAGAGAAAAAGAGAGACTTGATTTTTACCATTGTGCTATCCAAGTTCCGTGCCTATTGAAACAGGACTCCTCGCCGTTTATCTCGGACTTTTCTACTGTTTCTCTTTTTCTTCTCTTTTTCTAACATCTTATTCTTCGCCCTCCTCCTCCTTCTCTTCTCTCCACCCCTCACTGTTTAGAAAACGTGCGTGTAAATTATGCACCCCATTCTCCCATGGGTCTTCTCGCGATTAAACAAATAATCTTGGTTGTTTTTGCAGAAATTTTGCAAATTCCTGAAAAACTGACAGAGGCGAAACTACCTTTCAGAAATAACATTTCAGCGGTACACGCCAGTGCCTCGATCACTTCTTTCTTTATTTCGAAGGGGAAAACCTGAAAAGCAAAGTCGCCCAGTGTCTCGAAAAAAAGACAAGGAAACAAACTCAGAAAGCTATTCAGACTCGGTTTATTCTCGTTCGTCTCGGCGGACTGCATAATACCCGTGTTCCGCATTTTCTTGCGAGGCGGGGCCATTATGAATGCGCGAAACAAAGAATGAGCATATCTATTATTCGAGTTGCCGCTGCCGGTAGGATTAATCCGTTCCGTGTCATTATATAATGCTCTACTCTGATGTGACATTGTACTCGCGTTTATACAAAATGACGCACAAAATTATTCCATCGTAAACTTAAATTTCTCTCCCTCTCTCCCTATTTAACATTGGAAACCGAAACTGCGATCCTTCGCCGAGCTTCCCTTCAATTCCCTCGTAATATCTCTCCTGCAATTTTCATTAAAAGTAAAAAATTGAAATCACTAGATCCTTTCACAAAAGTCATCGGTCGGTACTTGAGCTTGTGATGAGCGTGGGTGTGATATTTTGTATCTTTCATTATTGTGGGTGATTAAACATTACGTCACGCGGCGACTCGGTGGAACACGTGAGTAATTCTAAATAAGCGGTCGTCACGCGGCGGGCCATTCCTAGTCGCGCTTTGCCTACGTCACGCCGTTAAACGATGTTTTTCCACAGGACGAGTAACTTGATCGAAACCGACAGGATCTTCCTTCTTTTGTCAGGACTGAAACAAGCGGGATGGATCATTAATTATTCTGACATGCGGTGGCCCTTCGATCAATGTCAATTTTCTGGAAGCAATTGAGTGTATTGCAAGATCATCTCTACCTATACCTCTCTCTTCCATCGTACATGCATACGTGCATTCATGCAACAATGTCATCATTAATGGAAAGAGGAGTAAAACAGAGTGTAAAACGCACAAACAGTCTGATTTCCGTTCCTTACCATTTGGGAGATGGCGACAAACAAACGAGCAAACAAACAAGAATGGATACAGCTGTATGGGTGAATATAGATAAATAGATAGAGAGAGAGAGAGAGAGGGAGAAATGTGTACATCAATCGCGAAATATACTACACGTAGAGGCGACGCGTAAAATGATCTCTACAGGCGATGCGCGAGTCTGTTTGCAGGGTTGAGTTGATACAACATTAACAACAAGTCGGTAGAGAGCTGTAGCGGGGAAGATTGAGAGAGTAGCAGCGTAAGAGAGCGAGAGAGGGATTTTTAGGGGGTCGTGAGGTACTGCCGCAGGAGCGGCTTGATGCAAGTAGAACCGAGCTAGAGGCTGAAAGGTGGAAAGAGAAGTAAAATGTTGGAGGTGGTAACAGGAGGAGCAGAGACGGTTTAGTGAGGAAGAGGAAGAGGGGAGGAGACGTATGGAATAAGAGGGGAGTGTCACAATGGTTGGCATGGCAACGTCGTCAACGATGTTGAGTGGGAGTGAATCAGAGAAACAGGTGGAGAAAGGAAAATGTAACCTGATAAGAGGGGAGGGATACGTTGGGGTTAGAGGGGAAATTGAGAAAAGCAGAAACGGAGGGGTACTATAAAAAAGGGTAAAACAAATTAAAGAGAGGTGATTCGAAGGGCTAACAAAGAGAGAGAGAGGGAGAAAGAAAGTGGAGGGACGAAGGAGAAATTCTGAGAAATAGAAAAGAGAGGAGAAACCTGAAGAAGATGTAAAAGAAAAAAAAGAGCAAATTTAAAAAAAAAAAAATAAGATAAAATAGGAGAATGATAATTAAGTGAAACTAGATGAAAAGCAAAAGAAGGATAGGGTTAAAGGGAAAAAGCAAAGTTTAAAAGAAGAAGAAGAAGAAGAAGAGGAGAATAAAGAAGAAAGGGAAAGGGGGAGTTCTCGGGCTCTCGAACTCAGGGACTCTATTTCCATAATCTGCCGCTTTGTCGAATCTGAATTATGCGACTACGCTCCTCCTACTACTCCACTCCTCCTCTTCTCATCTACTTCCATCCTCTTCCCTACTTAACTTTTCTTCCTTCGTCTCGCTCCTCCGTAGCAGCGGTAGCGCCGCGACACAGCATCAACAACACTGATGATAGTCGATGTAGTAGTCACCCGCCGCCCCTGAACCGAGTATCCGATTATTTGCTTGAAATCGATTTCACGTGTTCTGCTCGCTTTTGCATTTGTACAAACGCCAGACGTACAACGCACGGCCATTGTGCGATATCGCAGAATGAAGGGCTCGTCTTCCGTTACCGCTATGACTTATCGTCCCAGCATCAGTTGCTACCATTGTTGCGTTACCAACGTCGAAACAGACCGATCTCCGATCGAGTCTAATCGATCCTCGTCCCTTGATATTAAAAAAGAAGAAAAAAAAGAAGAAAAAGGAAGAAAGAAGAAAACCCTTGTTGCAAATACGAGCAATATCCCTTTCGTCAAATATCCGCTACTGGCGCTTCAATCATTGATCTATACTACTGCATTGGATGCGATATGAAATTAGCATATTTGGAACGACAAGATTCGACAGAGGGAGGCAAGGAGGGGAAGAAAGAAAATGAGCGAAAGGGCGATGGAATCCAATCAATCGAGGCAAATGGTGGTAGGCGCAAAACGAGCTGGTTCGAGGGCACTTTCGATCATCAGTTAAATTTTCAGTAGCTACCCATTGTTCGACCTCCATTGTTCTAGTATCTCGAGGGCGGCGCTTCCCTTTGTCTCCACCCTTTGTACCTTTCCGTGGTCGGATCTCTCGCCTGTACGCGCTGGCGCGGTGCGAGAGAGCCGCTACCAGAGAGAAAGAGGGAGAAGAAGAGAAAGAGAGTAATGGGAGAGGGAGAGTGGGAGAGAGAGCGCGCACCAGATGAAAGTCTGATTGAAAAGAGAAGGAAGACGCACTCGTTTCGAATTGGATGGAACATTATGCTCTTGTCGTTTTATCCCCTTCTCCTTTTCTCCCTTCAAGCTCAATCCCTTCATTCCCATTCTTCCGGCGATAATGCTCGATGAAAACTTTCTTCGTAAATTTGCGAAAAACCCCTTTTAATTAAAAAGGGGCCTTTATTTTTAAATTAGAACTAACGATTTAATTACGGTTCATCCTCTCGTTCCACGTTCTTCTTCTTCTTCTTCTTCTTCTTCATTTGCCATTACTCCTTCGCTAAGGAGACAAGAGAGACTAGACGATTTATTTAGGCGATTTTCCGTAGATCGGAGCATCGAGCATTGGGAGAGCATTGAGAGAGAGAGAGAGTGGGAGAGAGAGAGAGAGAGAGAGAGAGAGAGAAATCTCTTTTTGGAAGAACAGGAAGGCGCGGCTCTTCCGTTCCGGACGTGAAAGAGAGAAAGAGAGGGAGGAGGAAGGGTGCTCGCCCGTCAGAAAGGTCGAAAAACGAAAGACGGTCATCCGTCTTCGTAGAACAAAATGTGGCGATCTACTTTCCCTGTGGCTGAATGTGAATTCGATGCAAATCTTACACCGGATCCCGACAATGGACGATCCAGCGATATGCTAATGTCCACCCCGAGTCAAGTCAAACCTTATGGACTTTGAGTTTCCATTGAGTATAGAGGAGGAACGTGCTGCGCGAATACACAGTTAAAAACTGGCCGAGACCTAAATTACGCGATACATCGCCAAGGAATAAATCATTTTGATTCTGCACGCCTCGAGATACCCGCGAGTGATAAGGAAACAATTAAGGGAAGAATGACGCTGGGAATATAAAGAGGACGAGGGATTTAGCAAAGTCTATCATCAAGGGTCGCCTCTCGCCTGGATTTTCCTGGAGGTAAATGCGTTTGAGTCGGGAGTTTCAAGCTGGAAGCTGTGGAAGCTCGAAAAACTCGAAAAGCTCGAAGCTCGAAGCTCGAAGCTCGAAGCCCGATGAAGGTGATGGAGCACGGGGGTATGGGGTGGGGTGGGGGTAGGGGTGGTTGCAGCGAGCTAGAGCAGCGGCCGTTTATATGGAACAGCAGACTAGAAAAGTTTCTTTCGCGCGTGGCTCGGTCGGCTTGCACGTATTTGTGTTTCGTGCAGATCCCCTGTGTATGTGCATCAACGCGCGGGGGTGACGCGAGGGGTAGGAGGAAAGCTCGATACAATGCCGGCCTCTCCCGCGAGTCGACTTTCCTTGATACATCGCCATTGAGCCATTGTCCGCCTCCCAATGCCCGAACGAAAGACTCCGAGGACGAAAAATTCAATTCAGCTTTTAAATTATTTCCCCGTACCGCCTCGCTTCGTCTCTCCCACCCCCTGACTGCCATCCCTTCTTTCTCCTCTTTCACCGCATCCACCCCCACCGCGAATCTCTCTACCTTTTTGCTCTTTCTCCTTCGTCCGACGGTTCGTCGAGAAAAAATCGCGTTACGTCGCTTAGGTAGTTTCTCCATTATACATTGTATTCTCGATCTAACCGGAGAACCAGAAAACCAGAGAACCAGAGAACCAGAGAACCAGAGAACCAGAAAACCGGAGAACCAGAGCAAAGCGGCAACAACGTCCGTTCGCGATCAAAGTCCTCTCGTTGTCGGAATCGTAACGGTACGCGCGATTCCCTCCCCTTGACCCCTTTTAATGAGACTTCTCTCTCTCTCTCTCTCTCTCTCTCTCTCTCTCTCTCTCCGTGTGTGCGTGTGTGTGCTCGTAACACTCACTTTAGAAACTCTTTCCAATTTATCGGTGATTAAGGATCCAGGCAACGTTTTCTTTCATCCTTATGCAACTGATGCATCGCGTCTCATTAGCGCACGGCGCGTATCGCGTCACATTAAGATCAATTACTGATAAATTACTAATTGCAGAAATATGAAACTCACAGTCCCATTGAAAGTCCACACACCCTAACGACAGCCTAATTGGGCTGCGCCGTTAAGAGAACGTCGTTCGGCATTCTCTTATCTCGCGCTAGAAATTACGCCAAGAGGATTAATTAATATCGTACTCGTTTGCGCACTCATCGAGTCGTGTCATCAAGATATCGCGTCGCGTCGCGTCACGTCGCGTCGCGTCTGTCAACTTATTAATTCGAATCAATAATAATTCATGACCAAAGGGGAAGGCCTGGAAAAGCCGGAGCGATATTGCTGATGGACCATCGCGTCGTACTGTGCGACAGTAATTTCGGTCTCAGTAATTTCGGGGGTGTACTACTGGCAATCTTGCCACGCATATCGCACGTGGGAAAGCGGCAACCTTGGCAGCGCGCACGTCCTAAATGGAAGATCTGTCTCCTTATTGCAACAACGGGGTGGTCATCACACAACACGATGATATCGGGAGAATCGTCTTATCCGCAGTCCCCAACGGGAACCTGCTCTCTGGATGCGAGAGGATGCGAGAGGATGCGAGCGAGCAAGCCTGGATAGGTTGAAGCGGTACACGAACGTCAATTGATGTCCTCCTCATCGGTTCGAGGCACGAGGTACGCGAGAAGCACCGGTAGGGGTGTCAGGCGCCACATTGTTTCAACACAATGTCAGTCTTCTTCCCCTGCTCTCCCACCCCTATTCCTCCTCCTCTTCATATTGCTTCTGCCACTGCTACCGCTACTGTTATTGCACGTATACGTGTACCATTGCCTCTCCTACTTTGCCTCTCAGCAAACCACGCAGCACTCACTACCACCGAGATGCGCAGAGAGACCCCTCGCTCGCAGTCTCGTTATTTTAATCATCCCCCATTTTATACCCGCAACACACAGTCCTCCCCGCTTGTAAACCCTTCGGTGGCGCTTCGCGATTGTACTTGGCCGACGTTAGCGTCGCTCCCCAACTCCAACCCCAACCCCAACCCCAACCCCAACCTCTCTTTTTCCTTCTCCTTCTCCCTCTTCCTCCCCCTCTCCGTCTCCGTCTTCGTCTCTCCAGTAAACTCTATCAATCTCGGTTGGCTCGATTTCATCGACGTTCACTGCCAATCAACGGCGCTCTCTTATCTTCGCGTCAGATAATTATCTGTAATTCTGTAATGTCTCTCGTTGTATCGGGTTACAGCCAGACACGGAGTTACGCTCCGATGCCAAACGCATGCACAGCCACCACCACGCTGTAATTGGCCCCCAGACAGGAAATTCCCGCAACCCTCTTTCACGCGACACCCCTTTGTTTTCGCTCGGACTCGCGAGAAACGAAATCGATGCGTTTCTTCGAGCTTTCAAAGACTCGGAGCTTATTCCTCGCCTCGATGGAGCACGACCTTCGAACGTGGTCCATTTTATACTCGGTATAATGGCGAGATTTCTTAGTCGAATCATGCAGATCATTAGTATTGGTTGCCATTCAGTGGCACCCTCTTTTCTTATCGGTTTCGTCTGATGGGTATCTATAACTTGACACTGACTATTATATCGGGAGACATGCCTATTCAAAACGTCGCGGTTTATCCAAGACGCAATCTCCTGATTTCCTATTCAAGAGCCGGGCATCGCTACGAGACAGACTATTTTCTACCGCTACAAGAGATTTACATGCTAAATAAGAGCGGGCTTCCCTCTCTACTCGTAGAGATTTTTCGAAATAAAAAAATAATAAAAAAGAAATAAATCAATGGACGATTACGAGGGAAAAAGTACTTTTGGTGATGTCACCGATCGTCGGCTTTCTCCTATTTCAAGGGGTTGAACGGGGGACGAGAGGGAAGCGAGCGACGATAACTCGGTTTAACGTCCACGTTTTAGACAGAATTTCCTTTAATACATTAAAGCATCGGTATAATCGAGGGCGAACGATGTACGACGATAGCGCATCGTCGGGATCCAACGACGAGACGTTTTCTGCGCAACGTACGCCGAAACGACCACTCCGAATGAATGAGTCTCCGTTGTCGAATCCACGTTACACCCTCGAGTAAAGGAAGGGAATCACTTGTCCTCTCCTCGTCCGTCCTCCTCTTCTTCTTTCCCACCACGTTCTTCTTGCTCGGCGTCGCCGTCGTCGTCCTTTCGTCCCTCGATTAAACTCGACAGGACGAGGATGAGTGTTTTTAATCATGGATGCATTAATAAAACTCACTACTTATTACGAAGGGCCGTGTGACGACGACGCCTTACACTCTATAAAATATCATCTCATCGCTTCCTGCTCCTTCCTCGATCTGAAAATATCCTCTTCCCACTCTACTCTCCTCTCCTCTCTTTTAATAACTTCTCTCATTCTTCTCTTCAACCTTTTACGGTTTGTTAGTTATAATTACAATTTCATTTCCACGTCCACCTTTTCCGTCCCGGCTGAGATATCGAGCAGCGTTTCTCTCATTATCGTCTTCTTCCTCTTGCTCCGAAGCTTTTTTGTTCTTGAGCTTTAGCTGCTACTGCTGTTTCGCTCGTATTTCTTCTCTCTCTCTCTCTCGTGCGCGCGCGCTTCTCTCCGGTTCCTGCTCCCTCGTTGCTGCTCTCGCAGTGTTCTTGGTGGGTCCTAGCAAGCACCCCGCTCCATTATGACATTATGCTCGCGGCATTGTCTACTGATGAATGCCCGAACGTTGCCTACATTGTCGTGGCACACTGAAGCCAACTATACATACTGCGAACGCTAACTCGTTATCGGTTTGATACCGACATAGGGCTCTGCTGCTCCTCTCCTGCCACAGGGATACTATACTAACCACCGTTGATCGACAACCATCAATCTCGCTCTCTGGCTTTCTGGCTCTTAATTTTCTCTCTTTCTCTCTCCGTCAAATATTCCATTCACACATCAAAGTGTTGGTACTGCGATTCTCTTGAGATTTGAATAATCCTTCGAATGAATTTTTAATTCTGGATACAAAAGGGAAAGGGGACTGGTGGAGAGACGAGGCCCTCTCCCCCTAGTTCCCAACCTTCTCGGAGAGGAGGAGGAGGAGGAGGAGGAGCAGGAGCTTTTACGAGTAGCAATAGAGAGAAGATTTCTGGAAAGCAGCAGCGACGGACAGTAGAGGGAGGAGGGTGTGCAGTGTTGGTGGAGAGCCTGAGAGAGGAAACAAAGATAGCCTGTTATGCGAGACAGGACCTTTACGGGGGCTTTGTCTTAGCGTTTTATCGCGCGACAATGTCGCTACAATGAGAGACAAAAGCGGCATTACAGCACGGCTACCGGCCATGGTGCAGAATGCTCGACTCCGACGTGTTTCCAGGAGGCAGGAAGGACGTCGGACAAAAAATGGGCGATACAATGGATTTATAATTAGTTGCCTGTCCCTGGCTCGAACCATTGTTCTCCGTCTTTTCTGTGTTCTGACTTGGATCAGAGTTCTGTCGAAAAAGCTCCGTGTCGTACTCAATAAAAGGCTTAGCGCCAAACATCGTCGTAGCCCAGACCCTCCCAAGAATTATAAAGAGAACGAACGGAGGAACGGAGGAACGGAGGAACGGAGGAACGGAGGAACGGAGAAACAAACGAACGGACGAATGAATGGGAGAATGATTATTGTGCAAATAATGTTTAGTCGGTCTTCGCCATCTTCCGTTTCTAGCATCTTCAATTATGCGCATAATGAAGTGTGGGTAAACAATCGAGGGACTCTCGGTAAGAATTTGCGAAGAGCGGAGAGGGAAGAGGGAGGAGGAAAGGACGAAGGATGAAGAGTAAGCGGCGGCGCCCGCGTTCTTTTTCGGTCAATCGATCGATCGATTAAACAAACGTGATAAATTATAGGGAAGAGCTGCCTACCCTTTTCCCTTCGGACCCTACTCGTCCGTCGCCCGTCGCCCGTCGACCTTCTCCCTTCTCCTCCCTGCGTTTCTTATTTCCTTTTTTATATGCACAACGGGGAACAATGAACAAAAACTGACGGACATAAGACTAGCCATTGTCGGGCATCGAGTGGAGACAGTAAACAGGCATTGTGAGCAACACAATATGTTACTTCGTTGCTTCGATTTCTTCCTTTTTACACCGGAACTCCCTATACCTGCTTGGTTCCTGCACTTTTCATTTTCCTCCAGCCTTACTCGCGCAACCCTTCCCTTTAAACCTCTTCCTCCAGTGACACAAAGAGGGCTAACATTTCAAATCACCTTGAAATTAGAGTATTTTCCCTGGGTTTTTCTGATAGAAGCAGAGATGTGTAACGCGTCGACAAAAGGATAGGCGAACGAACCAATTGATTTCTCCTGCTACCCGTCTGCCATAAGCATAAACCACAATGACGATTCGTCAAAGCGTTTCAGTAGCCCATTCAAAGTTCCTCTCTCTCCCTCCCACCCTCCTACCATCCCTTTCGACTGCTTATTCTTGTTGCTTATTCTTACGGCTAGTGATTTCAGGCCCTTTACCGAAATCTTTGATTTGGTAGAAAGAATCTCAATCTCTCTCTCTCTCTCTCTCTCTCTTTCTCTCTCTTTCTCTCTGTGCATCGAGTGATAAAAGCCATAAAAATCATAGAATCAAAACATTTTACAGAATCACTCGGCTTAGGTGGTGAGAACGACGAGCGGATCACGAATAACCATTCGTTATCCTGCACAATGGCCCATACAATACCACTGGTTTTCGCGCACGCTTATGATGTATTATGGGAGAAAAGCGGAAACGTATGTTTTACCCCAGTTTCCCCCATTTAGTGGCATTTACTTCGCTCCACTGACTCGTATTTATTTTTTTCTCCCGCCATCAGCCTGTCTCTGTCTGTTTCCATGCTTTACCCATGAGAATACATCGTCGTCATCGTCATCGTCGTCGTCGTCGTCTCATCTCGCGTCGCCTCGTCTATTTACCTCTCTCCGAACTTTTTTCTCTCACCTCTCCCCTTTTCGTTTCCCCTCGTGCTTTCCTCCAGCATTCTTTTTAGCGGATTTACGCTTCCGCCCCTTCCGAATTTTGGAATCAATCAAAAGATTTTCGGCAAGATTTCGGAAAGTAGCAACCATTCGAAAAAGCGGGACAAATTTATTTCAAGCATGCACGGTGGTTTTTTTCATTCAACCCCTGTGTGTGTGGTGTGTGTGTGTGTGTGTGTCTCTTGTGTCGCCTCGCCACCCCGCCACTGCCCCATCTCCCCGTTCCCACCCCATTCGACTCCACCATTACTTTAGCAATCTTCCGGTTCCCTTTCATCTCTTTTTCACGTTAGATAATGCCAATGATATTCTCTCTCGGAGCCTCCAGCAGGACCCCGCGCGCCCGTTCGTTTGCCCTTCCACTTCAACGACGACATTTATCATTCGCCGTTGCCACGACTGCCATCATCGTTGTCGTTCGATATTATGGCTGTTAACGGGGACGTAATGGCATTATCTACCTACTGTCCGGCGTATGATACATAGATAGAGTAAACGGCTGAGCAAAAGGGGGACGCACTAATTCGCCGTTACCGTATACCATCGACCACCAATCGCTGTCAATATGCTTCTGAATGTTGCAATTTGCCGTAGGGAATGATTGCGCTTAGATTTTATACGAGGCTAAATGCGAATATAATTCCTCGGTACCTTTATCACTCTGGCTGCTCCATAATATTATTCCATAGAGAATCGCTCGTTGTGTAATACGCGAGTGATGTAAGTTGACGCTCGACGCTCTCCGGCATGATTAATAATAATTATTAATCACGAGGAACATTATGCACAACTCGTGTTCCCATTGTTAAGTGCATTAATGCTTATTGCCGTTACACCTGTAGGCGAGATAATTATTATCGTCGCGTTCGTTACTGCGCCAAACACAGCGTCGCCGTGCGTATTAAGCTCGCTGCATTATTCCCGTATTTTCTGCATGAGAATACACCCCTAATGCTCGCAGAATAAGGTATCGCCAAGGTAACAACGCCGCGATATCCTGTTCGTGACTTGACTCTCCTCTCTAGCACCCCCTTTCCGCATGGAACCCCTTTAAACTCATAATTGGCGCTCCTACGCATTAATACGAGAGTCCCTTCGATTGGCAAAGGACGCGTAGCACTAGTAGTAGGGCTGGCTGGGGGTTGGCCGGGGGTGCTGTCGTTACCGCCAGTGCTGGTCCCTCATCGGAAAATCCATCTTCACCTTTCATTTCATTCTCGATGCATGACTGTGGATCGCAATCAGCCACAAGGTGGTCGGCTCGTTCGAGAGTATTTTTTTTTCTTTTTTTCGTCCTTTCGTTTTTATTTTCTGCATTTTGTCTTTCTCGAGAACGTCCGCGAGAATCGATTGCCTCCAACGACGAGTTTGCACTCTGACCAACGCGACGCAACATTTTTCTGCTCGGAACAGCATCGAGACTACTTGCGTTAGCCACGTGGCATTCAATGACTTTTACGTTAGTGCTATTAGGGCTTTTACCGCAGGCAAACGCGACTTTAACTTTGGCTTTGGTTCTGGCTCTGGCTCTGGCGTTGTCGCTGTCGTTGATATTGCTATTGGCGTTTTCCGCTTGTAAGTGTGTGCGCGCTTGTACTGGGTGGCAGGCAATACGCTGTCAACCGTGAGAGACGCTAGATCTCCTTTAACCTCCTCCTCCTTCTTCCAGCAAGAGTGGCAAGGGTGAACCGAGAGTACCCTGTTATGGATTACGACGATGACGAGGGAACGGGCCTTCTCCTGGATGAGCAATATGATTCACGATCTATCCAAACAAACTGGTATTTTAAGGCGCGAACCAAACGCGAACGGAAGGAGAAAAGAGGGAAAACGAACCTCCGCCGCACTCTCCGTCCTACGCAGAAAAGGACGCAAAACTAATTGGAAAAATTCACACGCTGTATTTTTTCTACAGAATTAGACGACGGTTCTCCCTCCCCCTCCCCCTGCTCTTCTCTCTCATCGCGAACCCCGAGTCTCGCGGCGAGAGTTCCCTCAAGTTTTCGGAGAGCCTCGAGAGAGGAATTTATCGCTGCAAACTGATTTGAAATTGAATTTACCTATCGCGGTTTCGATAGCAACATCAATATATGACTATCCAAAGAAGGAAGACGTCACGCTCCTCTGAAGGATATACGGAGAGGGTTGGAGGCTGCATAAAAAAGCGACGGTTCGAAGAAAGGATTTTCTGGCGGGATTCCCTTTGTGCGCTCTTTACGTGAGAGCCCTTTAATTCGATTGATAATAAATGTTTGCATTTTGCATGTACCCCGGCGCGCGGATACGTGGCATGTGACAGGGCCAGTATTTGTTCAGGCTCGTATGGCAAATAGGGTTTGAAAACGAAGATGCATAACACGTCCTTTTTCTCGCAAGCGCGACTACGTATGTTCTTGCTTCGATGCATTTTCAGTATCATCGGTACAGTCGTGTAAGGATGTCCCTTCTCTACCCTCTCTCTCGCTCGCTTTGCGGGAGCAATAGGGGTACATTGGACCGCCGGGGAGGAAGCTACAAGTGATATTGCAGAGTTTGCATTGTGTGGACCGGGGCCGACAGATATATGTCTCTAGCGAGGGGTGCAAATGATACTGTTATTTCACGCATTGTATAAGTTGCCTACTTTCAAAATGGGCTTGAATCAAATCGAGAACTCCGCACGGGGGTGAAAGTGCAATTAATTTTAATGTTTTGGATCTAAGGGAAGCAAATAGATGACCGCCGTCGTCCTCATCCTCATCCTCCTCCTCCTCCTACCTCCCATACCTCCGCTCCTCTTCGCGTCTCCAGCACTTTTCAACTTTCAATCGCAAATGGAGCAAACTCTCCCGTGGGTTTCACGTGGAAATTTACTCTGACTCATTTCCGCGCGCGCACCTATCACCGACCGGTGTGCGCACCACCATCCACCCCACTCTCTCTTGTCGCGTATAAACGCAGATATTCGCATCTCGCACTCTTTAGGCATCGGATTAATCGTGTCTATTTGTTATTTCGAGCAATAGCCGCGAGAAAGCGTCGAATGCAACGATATCAGCGCGGTAGCAGCTGATTCGGAATCGCTCTTATTTAAATACTGAAAGTCACGCGCGATATCCCGACCTGCCTCGCATTATTTACGATTCAGACACGCGATCGAAAGTAGGTGGAATGCCAGGCCTCGTAAAAATGTAAATGACGAGTATCGGCGTTATCGCACGCTCGCTCCACTGTTGCGATAAAGGGAAAATGGAATATGGAGCGATGAAAAACAGCTTGAGCAAGTTCAAGCTCGGGCTCTGAAGAAGCCTAAGCCTAAATCAAATGGCAGCGGTGGTAGCCGTGAAGTGGCTTGTTGCGTTGCTCGGAGAAAAAGGAGAAAATAGAATGCGCTGCGCGTCTATGGGACACACGAGACTCCGTTCACTGAAATTAGAAGTACGCCCGTCCTCATCTGAAAGCAAATAGCACTCGACCCACGCTCCTTTTCACGAACAATGGAAACGTTAAGCTAACAGCGCGGCAATTGACACAAGTGCCGACCCGCGACTCGTACCTCTTTATCCGTGGAAAACTTTTTCCAGTGCCTGCTTTTTTATCCTCCCACCCCCTCCTCACTACTCTTTGTCCACTTCTGTTCGGGTCCTCCCGTTTCTTTTCTCTCTTTCTCAAACCACCACCGCCACCCACCACCTCGCTCCACCCTCTCTTCTATCTCTCCTTCCGCCGCTCCCTCTTCGGCTAACTCATTTTCTAATTTCCTATCCTTCACCTGTTCACACTGACAGGAGCGCACTTCGAGGTCAACGCACTGAACAAACGAGCTCTGCTATTATCACAGGTGTACTCCTTATTGTCTTTTACGTGGCAAGAAAAAAGACGGAGGTGCATCGACTTGCAGCCAGTTCGATAACGTCATATTGTTGACACAAAACAACCGGGCTGATGCGCGTTTGCTCGTTTTCCTTCGAGTAGTTTTCTCTTGAGATAACACGCGGCTCGATTCCTTGCTCAATATTGCCGCGACAGAGTCGCGAGGGAGAAACGAGATTTTACCTAAGACACGCAAGAAAGCTTTTCAAGCATCTTTCACACGGCTTCCCGCTGTTTGACTTTTGGGAAAACATCGTCCTCTTTCGTACAGCCACCGACCCTCTTGGCCTTGCTCCAGATGCATTTCCGGCGTCGCGATGCTTTCACGCGACGACCAAGTTTACGCGACTACTTTCGCAAGCAGATTTCAGAGTGGAAACGCTATTAAAAGTTCAACTAATGTTTTTTCCGATTTGAACTTTCAAGTTTCGTCACACGACAATAACCCCTTGAATCGTTTGCCACGATGTGCCGTCGTCGTTTCTAAAAGGGTGCCGAAGAATCGTGGCTCTAGCGATCCTGTTGGCTGATCCTGGTCGATCCTGCAGGAGGAGACCACGCGAAACTCCCTTCCCCTTTGATTCCTTGGGGCAGCCAATACAATACTTATATCTTATACGCGAGACTGGGGCACCACGACACTTTAAATTTAATTTAAACGCGATATTGTACCATTGCCACCGCCATCAAAACCATCCTCGTCACTCTTACATTCCCCCCTGCCCTTCTTTCTCTACCTAAGCACAAAACTGCGCTAGTTTCAATAGGACCTTTCTCTCCCATTGTCCTTTTATTTATAATACCCTTGATTTCCCACTCCCTTTCGTCTTATTTTTTCTTTTCTTTTTTCTCCTCGTGTCTCTCCCCCCTCCCTCTCTCTCTCTCTCTCTTTTGCTTTATTCAACATTTTTCTTGTTTACTTTTCGAAAGAAAAGATTTTCTTGTCGAGACGACACAATTTTGTTATACAAATATTGGCTCGATTTCATTCTCTCTTCCTCCCCTCTTTCCTTCTCTTTCTCGGTTTCTCTGGGCACATCTTTGATTCCGAAATTGGTGCTTTTAAAATATCAATGCATATCCTTTACGTCTTAACAGCTTGAATAAACAAAGATACGAAAGTTAGAATTTCGAGAGAATAAAGATAATAATACAACACACACGAGACCTAAGTCAGGGTCGTAAATTGGCACGGGCAAAATAGAATGGCTCTAGTCAGATCCGGGCCCATTTTCACCCCATTTTCGACAAGACTACGGATATATTTACGACTGGAATTTATAACCGATAGAAAAAGAGCCCCCGTCAACCGATCTTATGCATCACTTATTTCACCGTTTGCTCCAAAGCGTTTCCTGGGATTTATAGGTGAGTCGAATTTTGCCTGTCGATTTTTATTTACGAGTAACGCCGCGCCCAGGGGATTGCATAAAACTACATTAAAAGCCTGTTTCGAGTGTTCTCCTCCATCAATCACCGCCAATCATTTAATTACCTTTATTTGCGTCGTGATAACTCGACGAAGGAACTCGGGGGAACGGAGTATAAAAAAAGATAAGGATAAACAAATCGTTGCGCGATTTGTGCATGAAGAGATTAAAGAGCAAAGTGGCTATTTCTCGCATTGAGACCAGCTTTCATCCGTAATATTGCCCGTAATATACTTTTCATCCTCTTAAGCCACTATGGTTAACGCTACAAAGAGGCTTAAGCGTGGCTTTTGCTCTTGAACTCGAGCCACCGAATTGCTTACATTTCATGGATACGCCTATGCACTGCATTCGAACGACTCAAAGGAGCAACGTTTTTACCTTCCACCCTTTTCTTTTTCTCTCAATATTCTTAGCGCTATTTAAATGTCACTTTTCTTAATAAACCGCATAAATGTGCATTATGTTATTTCGCCCCTGGGGGCAGAAGAGGCAGACGCAGGACGAGGAGCAGAAGGATATTCGAGGTAGGAAAAGAAAGGAAGAAAAAAGTACTCGGGACTTATTTAAAATTCTCCCGATCGTGAGCCTATCCATACATTTTACATAAAGCAACCATACTCGACGTCCACTTGTGCGTTTGATGCTCGAGCTATGGCCACTGATTCTTTGTAAATTTCACGTTTCTCGTGTGCCCGACGTGAATAGAGGAGAGAATAAAAAACATAGACATTTGACGTGCGCGCCTTGTAAATAAGCCTGGATAGGTCTCAATAATGATTTCCGAGTCCATAAACGATAAGGAGGAAACGATTGTGAGGAATTCAGCCACGTTGCCCGATACCTACAATCAATAACAGTGGAGGGTTGCAGGAGCGTCGAGGCTGTTGTATAAAATTAAGGAGAGATCCAAGTGGCTATTTAGCGTGATTCGCGCACTGCCTGGGAGCCAGTGGTGAAGCAAACGATATGGCTGGCGATGGGGAGCGGGGGATGATGGGTTCGGGGTTGAATTCGCGAAAAATCGTCCACCGTGTCTAAAAGCTATTCCTCCCTTCTCTTGGCCCATTTTCCCCAAGTTGTACGCGCACTGCGGAGAGTGTGTGGCGCGTGCTGCCTGAATCTCTGCAACCCCGCGTAATGTGTATATTATGTTAACAAATAAGTGGTCGCGGTAATAAAAGCTACGCTACCCCCATGTCGCCATGGGTAATGTATGCGCGATGTCTTGAACAATATTCTTATGACTCGCTCTCCTATATATAATGGCGCGTATAAATAATAACGTCTCTTGATCCCGTAACCACTCACCACCGCCACTACCCTCCTGCTCCTTTTCTCTCTCCGCGGTCTCCTCTCCTAAATATTTCCGTCCTCCCTTTATCCACGAGAATATTTCCCTGCTGGATTTTTGCTTTATTGTCTCCTACACTCTTTCCTTCATCCATCCTTCACTTTGGATTTTACAATTTTTCTTCTCCCTTCTGTCTTCTGTCTTCTGCCTTCGGTTGCTTCCGTCACTTTCCCTTACTCGCTGGTTGACTCTGTACCGAGGGAGATAGAAAATTGGATTCGGATGGGACGAACACTGCTAGAGGGGTGGGTAGCTACAGGACTGAAATATGTACAAACTTGCGGCTCCTTGTTATGAACGGTGATATATTACAGTGGCAGAAAGATAGAGTGAGTAAAGAAAGAGTGAGTAAGAGAGAGAGAGAGAGAGAGAGAGAGAGAGAGAGGATTCCATTATAAGTGCTGCGGAAATAGCTATTCTAGAATCTTGCTTATATCTCCGGCGTTCAGTATTACGATGAAAATCCACAATGTCTGCCGCGTGTTTTGGTAATTTTTCATGGGTATCGTTATTCTTATATTAGAACACTGAAACGTGTGGCTTGTACATCCGAGCAAGAGGAATACCCCATCACCGCATTGATTCGATTGGAACGGAGAAAAAGAGGAGTGACCGCGCCGCATTCAGGACGAATGTGATCCAAGTTTTTCTTCTTACCAAGAACAGATAGGAACCGGCCGTAAAGAGAAATTAGCGGACCGTGAGCAAAAGTCTCAAAATCAAAATGGGGCTCGACGGAGCGAGAAGAAGGTCGCGCGCGAACAGTGGGAAAGGTGAGAAAGAAATGGAGGGAGGACGAGGTGGAGGCCATCTCCGCCAAATTACATCCAGATAAAAGATTTGGAGAACCGACGGCGGCGAGAGACGAAAGGAGTGGAAAGTCCCAAAGTTTCATCGTTGCATTTTGTTTACTTTGTTTATGA
Source organism: Sclerodermus sp. 'alternatusi' (assembly GCA_037305995.1). Lineage (NCBI taxonomy): Eukaryota > Metazoa > Arthropoda > Insecta > Hymenoptera > Bethylidae > Sclerodermus > Sclerodermus sp. 'alternatusi'. Next base: position 2,862,686 of record CM074553.1, read on the forward strand.
CACGGGTGGTCTAGGATGCGAGTTACTAAATAATCAGGGGGTCGTCGACGAGAGCCTGACGGTGTGAACGAACCGGATGTAAGATGAATACACCCTAAATCGAGCGGTGAATCGATCGGCCATACGAATCGATTTGTATCGATACCCATCGGCGGTCGGCGCGTTTGCGAGCCTAGTCAAGTATATACAATGGCCCGGGCTAATGACTACCGGAGACAAGGGGTGACATCGTCCGAGACCCCCCCCCCCTCCCTCCCTCCCCCATCTGTTTCACTCACTAAATCTTCCCATGGCTGCGGGTTCCTGGCCTAATCGATTATCAACCGATCCGACTGGGGACACGTAAGTGTCAAGGAGCGTGAGTCGATCATTGTTCTCACCAGGTTTTCCGGCCATTTACTTTATTTCCTGCTGTCAGCCATCGTCATCCGACGATACGTCCATGCACACACTGAAACACTCGAATCGCTCGGAGAGTGCCAATATCCGCTTTCTCATCTACGCGATAAGAATCAGTCGCGAGGATCTACCTGGTTGCTTGGCAGGCGTGTACAGGAGGAGCGAGAGAGAGAGAGAGGGGGTCCCTTCCCGCACCTTCCCCCCGGTTGTCGTTCGACGGTGAAGATCCTCTCGTGCCTCTTATCTTTCCTCGATAGATCGAGGCCGCCATTTTGAATCTCGGAACGGTCACACCCCATAGATGAGAAGACTGACATACCTGACGGAGAGAGAGGAAGGAAGGACGACCGGGGAGAGGGGAAAAGGAAGAGAAAAGAAGAGGGACACTGGGAGTACTACTAGCACCTTACCGGTGTGTCTTGGACCCTCGGACAACGGTGGTCGTAATAAGAATAGATGACTTCTCTCGATTCCTGAATGGCGGACTATTAGCAGCGGACCGTACGGGCGACAATGAAGCCCGACAAACTGATAAATTATACCGGGTGTATCCACGCTGCACCGGCAGCAGGTAAATAGAATTAATCACGCTATAGAAGGCAGCCAGCCGACAACGCCGATCGAAGGCGGCTGACTCTCCTCGCGAAGAGCTACCAGCCAGCCAATATAACAACGTGACTATACATTTTCACGACTAACATTCTTTCTTCTCTTTTACTCGCGTTAAACCTCCGAGTGATCGAGTACTTTCCACTTCTGCGCTCTCCTTCTATTTTAATACTTGATTGGCTTTTACCTACCCTCTTGTGGAATAGTTCACTGGTCTACCCTTCCCTTCCTCCCTCTCACTGTTCCTTCCTTCCTTTCTTCCATTCCTAATTGAATGCGAGAGAGAAAGAGAGGGTGGGAGAGAGAGTACTAAGGTGGTAGATGTCGAAATCCAAGTCGATGCATTATCAAAAGACCCGGACCGATGATCGCACTACTATTGACTTTTCGCACACGTTGCTTTCGTACCGTTAGGACAATTTTGGTAACGCGTTTCACTCCACGCTTTATCGCTTTTGTTCGCGTGAATAGGGAGGACTATCGCTTATGAATAGATCGACAGATTTTAAGGGATAACGAAAAGGGCAGAGCGCTAGAAAACAATTTATTAGCCATTGTCGGAACAATGTCAATTTGTTGAGGTGACTCCCGGCATCCACCTTTCTTCCATTTCTCTCCTTGATTCGGCTGCGACAAACGCATTAGGAAAGGGAGAAAGAAAAGAGGCGAAGGGAGAGTCATAGGTAATTCACGGTTATTCGTGCCTGTACCGCTACAGTATCGATCACTTTTGATTCGATTTTACGCGATTAGCCACGGTTTGCACACACACACGTATATTGTACGACGCTGCCGCTGTTGCTGTCGCGCACAATCCCTCGGAACAATCTTCTTCTCTACACACGTAGCCTTCGCGCAGGATTCATAGCATTTTTTGCCTTTTCTACCAATTTGTATTGCCCGACAATGAGACACCGCAGGAACGAAAGGAAGTTAACATTTGTCCCTGGTGAGGCCGGAGAGAAGCGAGATTTTCGCAGGGGAAGGAAATGGCCTTTTTACCAAAGCACGCTATTACTTAATTTCAGGTCACGTAATAAGCCTGTGCGGTATTAGGGGATGAAGCGTAGTGGGGAGAAATGAGTCGAATCGAGTACTCTTGAGACATTCAACTCGCCGAGGTACAATAAAATAAAGGCTGCTGTGGATTTTCAGGAGAATGATAACATCGAGAATGATAGAAGAAACTAAATGAGGGGTAATGGAAATATATAGATATATATATATATATGTAAAGAGATAGAGAGAGAGTGAGAGAGAGAAGATAGTGTAGGGTAGTGGGGGTGGAAGGGAGAAGAGAAAACGCGCTCAGTCACTGTAATAAGCCTTTGCTTGTGACTTTATATTATGGATATCGTTGTTTGTTCAGCCGCCGCAGGCTGCCGCGAGGTGACAGCGACCGGAGGAGGCCATCGATGCATTTATGCATGACGCGAGATCGAGCAATAATATTTTCATTCTCCTCTTGCTTCCTCGGCGAAAGGAACATACCTAGTTACGTCTTTTGCGAAGGCAGAGAAACACGTATTCCATATAAAATGCTAGACGGCCATTTTCCAGAAAGAATTTCTGCTCAAGCACCAAAGGAGAGATATCGTCAAAAGAAAGTAAGATTAACTTGAAGAGAAAGGGCTGATATCTCCAGAGTAATGACGTGCATTCCCCGGGCAGGAAATGATTGCGGGATGAAAGAAAGGACTGAGAATTTCTCGGTGTTGAGAAAATTGGAGATAGGAAGCCGATACTAAGAAAAGGTAGATGGGGAGGTGGAGGAGAGGAGCGAAAGAAAAAAGAGCAGGTTGGGCTTTCGGTGGAGAGGCGAGAAAGACAAAGCGGGACGAGAGAATTAAAAGTATCGCGGACAAAGCCACGGGACAAGACGCGGGGGCTCATTTGGTGTCTCTTGCTGAATGGCCGTTCATTATGATGCCTCCCGGACTAACAATCGGGTTCATTTTGTCTCTCCTGCTCGTGGCAACAATGGGGTGGGGGTGGTGGGTGGGTGTGCTCCGAAGCTGCTGCTGCTGCTGCTGCTGCTGTCTCGGATCTACCCGCCATCTTGACTCCGCACTGCGATGTTCTTTTGTCGTCTTATAAAGCAGTCCCGGGCAAGAAAAAGACGGCGGCGGCTTCGTGCTTTTACGAGAAAGGGAGGATACGAACGAGTCGAATAGGAGGTGGAGCCGCGGAGACAGAGACTACACGGAAAAGAGAAAAGAACATAGAGAGATACTTTTGCGAGCAAGAAAGGAATCAAGGGATAAAAACATGTCGGAAAGAACTAAGAAGGAGAGAAGAGAGCGAACGAGAAGAGGGATACCTCGCGCGAAGTCGAGAGAAAGATGAGAAATATGAGAAAAATGAAGAAAGGAGAAAGAATGCGATAGAGTATAGGAAAGTCAGCCCGCCCGTCCGCGGGGGCTCTCTTGCTTCAACTTTCTTTAGGTAGCAGCAATTTATATCGCACCTATACACACTAAAAAGGGAACAAACGTTGAAAGTGATCGCAAAAGCGAAATTGCAAAAGCGCGACCACTCCCGGGCGAAGTGGCCGAAGGATTTCGGGGTTACGGACCAAATATTTCGGAAGACCCCGCGCTTTTCTTGCTTACGACGGAACTTTCTACTTTTGATCTGTTTGCCGCTCTGCTTTCCATTCAAAGAAATAATCACGTACGGACGCTGGTAAGTGCATCGGCTATATTTTTCTTGACAAGAAGAGGAAAAAAATGCTGTCCAAACTTCCCGGCTCGAAGATAGCGGGACGAGGGAAAGGAGAAAAACGCGTCTCCCCTCTCGGTACGATTATTTCAGTTTGGAAATTTATGTTCGTCAATAAGAAATTCACGCTGTAACGTCGCCTCCGCTAAATCTTCGCATTGACCTGGTCAAGCGTGAGAGAAGAGTAATTTAAAGCATAATGAATATCCCTTGTCACCGAAATAACATCCGAATGCTTTTCATTATCAATGGCGGAACTAATGCGACGACGACTTCCACTCAGCCATAGGAAGAATTTTATTTGTTAACTTAACTGTAACGCGTATTGCCGCTCCTTTTTGTGGACTCTTTTCTCATTTCGACCGATTCGCCTCGATAATTCATCCGTGATCGTAAAGCATAAACGATTAATTAAACGATGAAATTTCTCTCGTGAGAGGACCACACGCGCGCGCGCGCGCGCTCCTATCAATACTTAAAACTACGAAGCAGAATGCAGTTGTGTTATCCATATACGCGTTGATAGTAGGTGGAACGTGACCTTGCATTGGCAGTGAAACCTTTTTCTCTTTACACGCGAATGCGATGCACCATTGAAATTGACTTCGTTCCATCCACGTTCCATTCTAATTTGTATCAGATGCGTAGGTGGTCGAGAGCAGTGCATAAAATTCAATAGGACGATGCGATGATATGGTCCAAATTTACGAGTGCAGTAGGCTCGAGTTAGAGATGCATGTTGCACGCATTGTAAGACAGAAAGGAAAAGAGTATCCCGTGCACAGTATCCATTCAGGCGTGTGAGAATTTATATCGACGAATTTTTCTACATCTGGACGCAGCCGCACGTTCGCCATTTTTCTTCCTTTTCTCTCTGGGAATTGTTCAATGGACCGACAATGCACGACGGTCGCCGGTGGTCAATTTGTTTGAATGGACAATAACAGCCTGCCAACACAATGGCTACGTTAGCTGTCAGGGGCATAAATCAATTTCGGCAAGATGTCCATAAAGGTGACCCGTTGCAACGAGGTTGCACTCTACACCGCGTATATTGTACACGTGGTGCACCTCCGGAGATCGTCCGAAAATACTTTTTTTTTCTCTTTTCCTCGTCCATGCATATTTTCGTCGGTAGACCAAAGTGCTGCGGAGGTAATTCTGGCACACAGGAAGAAACGCTCTTATCAAGATGTTCCCTGGAATCAGGCATTTATCGTATCTCCATCGTTAGTCCATTGCGAACTTTCGCAAGTTCGACGTGGCTGTTTCATTAGAGAAATTTAACGAAAGAGAAACGAAGTTACTGGCAAATGCCACAGTTCTATAATTGAGCACACTAGAAAAGTATTTTTATAGCTATCCCCAGTACGCATATTTGTACTGATTGAATTATCTGCATTTTTTGGATCGACAATTCGACAAGCGTCCGTAAAACATTTGTTAGTAATCAAGCGCGGAAAATGCTTGTCCGCTATTCATTTAATCTCATCCGTTGAACGACTCCGTTGTTTCGTCGGCGAATAATGAAATTCAATTAATATAACAAGCCAATTAAGCGCACCGACACACTGACACCATGGTCAGATAAAAAATTTCAGTTCTTTCAATATATCGCTTAACATTTCGTTTTACCTGCAGTTTGCTAAATTTTAGTCTGTGCGATTCTGCTAAAATTTATCATCGTTATCTAGCAAACCCCAGTATTTGTTCTTGGTATTTCATACTTATTTATCATCAATGATTGCCATTAGAAAATCATACTGCATCTTCAATAATATTTTATTCGTACACGAAAAATTGATATATTTCTTTGTAATGTAAAATCTAACATAAGAACGAGTAGAAAGTGTCATCTTTCTAAAAGAAATAAGAGACTGTGATTTATTAATTTGAAATTGGAGTTTTCTAAATAAAACTAAAATTAAAATAAGTGTGGCCCTCTTGTTCTGAGCGCAGGAACTCGACTAGTCAAAACTGTGAATCGATAAAACGAGACGGGAGTAAGATACGAAGGAAAAGGGATTAGTGTTGGTTTCCAATAATTAGGAATCAATGAAATTTATTTATCGAACGATCAAATTTTCATTATTTATTGGCTTTCGTGTAAATCTGAGCTTAAAAGTATCGCGACGGAAATCAATGGGGATGCTGATGGTCACAGTCTGATGCAGTCGGTATAAGCGACTATCCTCACTGTCGATGAAGAAGGTTTCTGTTCGATGCACGAACGACAGGATAATATTTTTTATAAGGCCGTCGATACTTTTGCTTTAGTCGGTACCCACTGGATGATATGGGAGAGAAGAATATCAGGAAGAGAGAAAATCCTGAAGAAAGAGGAAAGATAAGAAGGGAGAGAACAGTCTATGTCGTGGGGAAAGTAGCTTAGAAGGTGTGAGAGCACACTCGAGTGGTCGAGTGGGTGGATAGACTACCCTTGGTAACTGAAGGGTTCGCAGTGTTTTGAAAGGACGAATAGCTGGTCAGTTTGCTGGACAATAGACGCAAACAGGATTTAAAGATCTAGATATAGATCTAGCACAGAGCTCTGCAGATTCGAATTGAATCCTATTATCCATAAATGTACAGACATCGATGATGATTCACCTTACCTTGACTTATTCCACTTATCTTGACTCGCACGCATTCTTTTTACTCCACCTGCTACAACGATAATCTCTCATTTGCTATTTAATTCACTTTGCCATCGAGAAATATATTAAAAAAAGAGAGCACTTCGTAGAGTCGCGACTGTGCATTAACAGAAAAATAAATAAAATAAAATTTGCGAAGCCTCTTTACAAGATAATGAAGATTTAAGAGTTATTTCTCATTCTCATCATTATTACCGTAAAACCGTAGAACGTAATAGGGGTCGGTTCTTATTAAACGCTTCTTAATATTTCTCAACGATTCATACTTTGCGCGAAAGGGGGATGATCACTATTATTTTAATAAAAGGATATTTTTACATTCTCCATTTTTTAGCGAAGAATTGATTGTAAACCGAAAGAGAGAGAGATTATCATCGATGTGCAAAAGAAGTTTTCGTTCCTCGAGTCATTTATATGGTGGAAAATTCGATAATCTCCTGAAGAGCCATTTTCTAAAGGCTCTTATTGCTCCCCGCCCACAACTTTCGTTCTTTCGTTTTTCCGTTCTTTTTCCCCTTTCTCCCTCTCTCGTGGCACATAATATAATAAAATTAAACTGTCTTACGGGGAGCCGTGGAAAGAAAGTTCTTCCAATATCGTCTACGTCTTACTCCAATGCAAAAGAGAACGCGATTTTAAGAAAGAATGAAAGATGTGGTAGATGCGTGGCACGCCCTAAAAGATTTGCCGAGTTTGCAGGTAGAGAGACGCCAGGATTGAGGTTTCAAAGTTTTTAAGATAAAAGAAGGATCCCTGATATCGATAAAGCTAAGATTATGAGAAAAAAGATAGTTTGAACCAACAAACGTATTTCTGATAATTGAAACTTTCTTATTTACTCGATTGACTAGGTAGCGTTACCTCGACTGAAATTACGAACTTTACCCTTAAAATCCAAAAACTTGATATATCTATGCATGTTCACATCGGTATCCGTGATTCAAAGAAAATACGTGATACGATCGATGATGTGTGTGGGGGTGGGACGGACTTCTTTCTTTCTTTTTCATCGCACCGAGAAACTCGATTACAATTTTACTGGTTGAACCCCGTGTAACATTGTTAGCTGTCGATTGTTTACTTTCGAGATGGACCAGCCGTTATCGTAGACTCCCTCTCGCCCCTTCTCGTTTGCGCTCGATTCAGAATCTCTTACGCATGTTCTCCACCGATCAATGAAACTAGACTCTTTTTAATGTCAAGAGCATAACGTTCTCTCTTTCCGCCTCCTAATGTTTTCTTTAATTAAACTCGAATTACAGAACATTCTATTGATAAATTGGGAAATATTCCAAGCGCATTTCCCTTGCAAGAGAAATGCGACTGTCGTGGAATAGCCTTTATAGCGATATTTGGGCGTTAAAGTCTTTCCTCGGATTAGCGGATGCTCTCGCAAGACGATGAAAGAGAGAGAGAGAGAGAGAGAGAGAGAGAGAGAGAGAGACAAGTCAGTCGATCGTTTATCTTGCTCGAAGAGGGTGAGGAGAGAGCTGCACCGATAACGCTTTACTTATTGACGCTTCCGCAAATCGATTACGTGAGAGAAGGAGAAGGAGAGAAATAGGAAGCGAGATCGAGAGATATATGCGCACGGATGGATTTTAGGAAGATGCTCGGCGAGAGAAGAGAGAGAGACCGAGCGTAAATTGGTGTGAAATCGTAACTTATCAAAGTGCAAGTGTACATCGAACACGCGTATCTGCATGAGCTCTGTGGTTCGCTCTGAATGCTTAACGATCCTGTCACGATCCTTAACTACGCTCATATCCAGTTTCCTTGATAGATCGCGGTACACTCGCATAGAAAATTTCACCATTATCGCTCGAGAGAAAGAGTGCGTCAGATGCATCTTCGCAATTGTTCTCCAAAAAGGACATTCAGAAGCATTCCAATTGTTTCTGCAAAATCGATCGATCGCGCGAGGGTTGCTCAAAGGGGGTGATTTTACGATCCTCCCACGTATTTTCCGAATGGATTCAAATGGAATCGGGGAGAGACTGTGGTTAGTTCTCTCTCCTTGGATATATATCGCTTTATTTTCTTCTCTGTCTTTTTTTTTTTTTTTTTTTTTTTTCGTATTTTCTCGATGGACAAAGCAGAAACGAAGTCCGATTCAGTGGATCCTAGGGTATTATGGGACTGCACACACTTCTTCGCACACGGGTCAAACGGAAAGGGCTGATCGAATCGATAATTGGAAAAAGGGCCGTTGTCACGGCAAACCAGTCATAGATACTCGTTTATATATACAAACTCGCAGGCGATAAAGAGCTTATTCATACAGTCGCAAAAAGGCTTGCGCGAAACAATGACCGTATATAAATGGACAAAGACGCGCATTCGTATCTCACCTTTGGTAATGCGTTTATCGATAAATTAACCTGTTCCCATTTTCGCGTGGGAGAGTGCATTCTTTCACGAGAGCTCGCTCTATCTGGATCTGGATAATTTAACACGTTTTGTCGCACGTTTTCACGCCGAAGCGTCTCGCGGCAGGAGAGGGAAAAATAGTTGCTTGTCGAATGGAGTCGAGCGGAGCTAAAGGCAATCTAAATTTGGGGAACCAGGGGTTCGATATTAGAGCTTGTACACCCGAGGCAACCGGACTCATATCGAGCCACGACAATGTCCCCGATAATGTCGACAGTCGGCCATTGTCCGCTATTGACGCAGAAACGAAGAATCTTTTCGAATCGCGTGTTCTGAGCAAACAATCTCGCGAGTTCCACGTCCCTCGAGGAAGCTTAATCGTTTCTTCTTCCGTTTGTTCCCTAACCCCGCGGCTGGCGCGATCTTTTCTTTTCCGGAACAAGACCGGAATGGCAAGTGTTCGGGGAAAACCGCGAAAGTTTCTTCCTCGCATAGGGTTAGTGGATTAGTGGACTGCGCGAGGGGCCGGAGGGTGGAGGGTAGAGGGACTTTGCACGCGAGACTCCTGACGGATGTTCAAAGGCGCAAATGTGGCCGTTTAACGGTACGGAGTTATCGATGGAAAATTTAACAGGTCGAGCAAGAGTAATGGTTGAGCGGCGTCTCGTAAAATGCGGAGCACAATGAGAGAACCGCGTGTACGTCGAATACACATCGTCTGTCGAATCAGCGATCGGTACCACTCAACACGCTGCCGGACCATTCCTCACAATTAGCGCCGATTCAGATGCCGTGCCATACACGCGCCATGTCCTTCTCTTCCTTCCTCCTTTCCCTCGCCATCCCTCGCGCGCTCCTCCTGTCTTCGCTCGTCATCGGGATACCTCTCCATGGAACATGGAACTCGCCTGACTTTGGATAATTATTTTCCGATTATGATTAATAATCCCGCCCCGCTGGTGCCGGCGAGCGATCGGCCCATGTTTTCAAAGTTATCTATCACGCTGGTACAATAACTCGCGCGATGCAACGAGTGCACAATGCATCAGGATTCTCCTTATAAGCCACGGACGGACGTTCACGTAATTCCGGTATTGTGACGAACCCTCCGGGAATCTCCTCGGGGCTTTTCCTCCTCTTTCCCGCGAAAAGAGGTTGAGAGATTTAAGCGAATTATCGCTTTCGCAGGATCTTGGAAAAATAGGGTGGAGAGCAAGGAGGGGAGGGGAGCACCGCGGAGAGTGGAAGAGTGGAAGAGTGAAATAATGCGTGAAATCCAACGACGAATCGTCTGGAGGAACGTGCGTGCAGCCATGGAAGAGGGTTCTCTCGTAGGTGCACGCGTTATGATATATTCAAGTCACACGCCTACCCCCGTCTAGCCCTCTCCGCCACCCCCCCTACGATGTATTCATCGTATGTAACCCGAACGGGACTCCTCTATAAAATGCGCTACCCTTCCCCGATTTTGTTCGGCCGAATAACTTATTGTATTGCGCTCTATTTTGATACGGCGGCGCTGTGCCGACCGGCCGCACGCTGAATACCGAAATACCGAGCTCGGCCAAACAAAGTGAAATTCGATTTTGCGTGCTGGAAGAACTCTCATTGCCGTGCCGGGCAGACAATGAGTCTCGTTTACGAGAAACATTTTGCGGCCTCTCTCTGTGCAACGTAAAAATTTACTTGTCACCGACTCACCCTCTCGCCGCGGACACACGCGAGTGTGTACAAAACGCCTACTCGTTTTATCGCGCTTGCAACTTATTCCAATTGAAAAATTCCAATGAAAAATCATGCACGCAAGGTCGACGATAATTGCCCATTGTACCCCTTGCACTTCGAGCAGGAGGGGAGAGCTTGGGGTGAGATGCGGGAGGAGCCGCTCATTTTTCATCCATCCTCGCACTTTGTCCCGAGCTTTTCTCGCGCCTCCGTAGGACGCTTACGCGGAATATTGAATTTGGCCAAGATACGCGGGGGTGCGAGGGTGGCACTAGAGTTCGAACGATAGTTGCCGGGAGTGGAACGAAACATTACGGGGTCGTCGAGATTAACTGAAACAACTGGGCCAACAATGCTCTAATCAAGAGGCTTTTTGACGAAGCCAGTCGGCATAGGACACCGTTGCGTCGCTTCAGCAATCGTGGGACGATGATGACGATGATGATGATGATGATGCCTTGCGCATTGTTTCATCTTATTGTTTTCCTGAAAACATACGCGAATGCCTGACAATAAACGCGAAAACTTGTGCCGGGTTCAATTTTCGGAGCTATGCGAAAAGCGAGAGAGGGAGAGAGAGAGAGAGAGAGAAATGGAAGGAAGCCTGATGGTACATTTCACGCATTAAGAAGTCGAAGGAAGTTGGCACCGCCGGTAGGCCGGAAATCTAGATTGTTTCATTGATGAGCGAGCATTGAAAAGCGTGGACCAGTGGTAGGGCTGCTGCTGGATGGGGTCTAAAGACCTAGGCATCTACGGACTACTACGGTTGCACCCTCTTTTCGAGCATACCGCCCAATGAATGGTATAATCAGTGGTCGCGTGGCACCCTATCGGCCTGTTACGAGATAGAGAGGAACCTCTAGAGAAGAGAGGAGAGCCACGAAGAATTGGAATAAAAGAGAAACACCGTTTCGTTCACGCTATCCTTATCATCGAGATCAAATGCCCCGATCAAGTGGCCGTGAAATGAAAAACTGCTCATTGTTGGACTCTCCCCGCTCGCGTTCTCACCTTTTATCATTTTTTCACGACGCAAACCATAAGAGAGGCAAGCGGGCAGGCAGGCAGGCAGGCAGGCAGTCAGCCAGTCAGGCAGTAGTAGTAGCAGCTAATTGAACTGCCAGTATGCTCGGAGGATATAGGTCTATCGGTCTGGAATCAATGAAAGACCAACTAAAACGAACCCCGCCCCACCGCCACGAGCTTTTCTCTCTTTTCCGACAAACGATAAGAATCTACTTCTCGCCCTATAAATAATGTGGTAGAACGTGTCACGCGGATGATAAAGGGGTACTGACAGCGACCCAGCCGTTCGTCATTATAATTTATTGCTAATAATAGAGTCGAAAAATCTGCTCGTAATTTTCAAGCAGATCTGGGCCATCGTTTTATCTGCGTCTTCTTTCTCTCGATGTTACGTCGTAATAATTATTTTTCATTAATGTTAATGGTGGAATCTCTCTCAGGAAGAGAAAGAGAGAGAGAATACCGACGATACGTAAAATTCCTATCGATTCAATTGCAGCAGCTCTTTCTTTGGAAAGAGAGTGGACGAAATTTTCAATAAATCTCCCGGAAATTCAATAGTAACTGGTTATACAGAACTCGTTTTACGGCAGATGGCGTGAACCAAGACAGCCACAAACAGCCCCCTTGTCTCGTTTTATACCTTTTCTCTTTATCGTCTTATCACTGGAGACGTCTTCACTCCGGGCTCGTCCTCCCTCCGTTCCAGCACTTCAAGTAGAACCCTGCCACCACTGATAACATTTATTACAAGAGGTGGCCCTCTGTGTTGACTTATATACTAAACGAACAAAGCCAGAGAAGAAATATTTTTCGTGAAAAAGAAGAATACGCGAAGAACTTTACATATATACGTATATACGCGCAATAGCATTTAAAATTACACCCTCGATAAAAGATAGGGAGAGAGGGAGAGAGAGAGAGAGAGAGAAAGTGTAATCGGACAAAAAACTTAACAGCCAATAAACTTTTTTACGCATCCCTCCCTGTTTTCATTGATATTGTTAATTTATCTCCAGATCTCTCCCATTTGCCTGGTACGTACCAATGGCGAGTAGTAATCGATTTTTCATGGTATTGTTCTTACGGTGTTTCAGTGGATCGGACACGACCGCGGACCGAAGGCAGAGGAAGATGAAAAGATCAGAAAGGCGGTAGTAGGATAATTTGCGCGGCAAACACATAGAGAGGGTTGCAGAAAAGCTAGATACGTCGAGGGTTGGGGGTGAGAGTGGAAGTCAAAGAGAATAGAAGAAGATCAAGCTGTTGAGAAGAAGGGAGAGAAACACAGCAGCCTGTCCACCTGTTGCTCGGGCTATATCCTCGATCCGCCATGTCGGCTAAGGGGCCAATCGTGGTTGAGCATTAGCTAGACGTTCTGGTGGGAGTGGAAGGATCCGCCTGGTTGGCCGACACAACTTCCCCACGTCCCACGGGAGTCCGGGCCGCCTCGACATCGTCGCTGGTTCCTGTGGGCTCGTCCCAGAACCACTTTTCAGCAAGATCCCTCAGGATCTTGCCAGTCCTTCACGCCAGTTCACGCACACCTTCGTCAATTTGCCGCACCGTCGGCTCTACACACGCAGGACTCGTGCGATCAATTTCTAACGTGGTAAACACCGAACTCTACTCCCCCAACCATTGCTCTTCCACTACTCGCTCGTTAAGAAATTCGTGGACAGATGTAATCTCTCGGGGAATCGTCGAGCTCCGTTTCGATCGATCTCAAAGGATCTCGCTGTTGAAGGATCTGTGACGTTATTGCTACCAGAGTTCCTCGATCTCGCTTCTCGATCTACCTGCTGCTGCTGCTGCCTACCTCCGCTTCCACGGAAGAACGTCGATGGTGCTACGGGATATGTGCAATAGCGAGTACTCGACGACCGTACGTACGCATAAACACGTGGTTGATACTCACGCTCGAAAACCGGAGGAACGTTGAGACATGTGGCAATGTTTCGTTGATCGATAACAGTGTTGTAAAACTAGCATTTTGCGATGTTGATTTGATCGGCGAGTAGACACGGAGTAGACGAGGGGATTAAACGAGGATTCTTTTGCAATTTTTGTCAGTGGTGGCAGAAGCAAACGCGTCGATATGTCGTCGAAAACTCTGCACAACGAACATATCAAGCGGCCCATGAATGCATTTATGGTTTGGTCCCGTGGACAACGCAGAAAAATGGCGCAGGAGAATCCGAAAATGCACAATTCTGAAATCTCCAAGAGACTCGGGGCGGAATGGAAGTTGCTGAGCGAGAGTGAGAAACGACCGTTCATCGACGAGGCTAAGAGATTAAGGTAAACCTTTAGAATAGACAAACGGAAGATTATTTTATCGAGAGGAGAAGAGGTTCACCGAGGGGAAAATTTACTTCATCTTAATTCTTATCGATCGAAAATATTTGTTTGTCATTTCTTATCTAGGTACAAGATCCTCCTTAAAATTTCCTCCTCAGCCGTCTTATCACGCGGTTCGAACAAAATTATACGTATAACTCTTTTCACCGATACAGATGGAGGGAGGGAGAGAGAGAGAGATGGAAATCGGAATTGAGGGATGAGGGATCGGTTTCAGATTTAGTTGGTAATCGATGGGATCTTTCTCACTGCCAAGACTAATTGCTCTTTAGTTACGAACACTCGACGAGAGAGACGACTGCGTTGAGCAATTGATTTGCAGAACCTGCGTCGGGGATTTCATCAGGGATAAAACGAGGGACGCGTATCTCGTACTTCATAATGCGATACATTGTTGTTAAAGCCAAGGGCGTGCTGCGCTAAGCTAGGGGAGGAACAGGGAGTGTGGGGTGATATTTATAGGGGGTGATCTCTTTATTAGCGGCCTAGAGAATATTTAATCACTGTTATGAGTTTATTTAGCTCATCGTTCAATACACGTTTCCAGTGAATTATACAAGACCATTGTAATATACCTTCCCTACTGTTTTTTAAACTCCTCGCGAGTCAGGCCGAATATTAACGCGTCGGTGGAATAAAATGAAATGAAACGCGGACAAGGGGAAGGAAGATGGGATCCCTGTGTGGAAATTGATAAAAGCCGATGATTCCTCTTTATGGGCCTATTCCCATAAAATATATGATTAATCGGGTGACAGGCGCGCGCGCGCTCGCTTTACATTAAACAAACACAAAATATCGGCGCAAAGTTGAAGGAACGAAATTTCGCGTCGAGCTGGTTTGCATAAATCTGACAATAGATTAAGACACGTATATTTTGCAAATCCGACATAAGAGAAGAAGAAACCGGGCGAATGTGGGGAAATGTAGGGATATGAGAAGCTTCGAGGACAAAATTTCGGGGTACGCGTAACGGAGAATCCGCTTTCATAGCGGATAGCGCGGGGACGGCGAGAAACGGCGAAAGCTGGAAGAGAAGCGGTTAGAATGGCGAGAGGGAGAGAATAAGAGCGAGGGTAATGGTTGTAAAATAAAGAGAGGAGATAAGGGGGAGTAGGGAAAGAGGTAAAGTGAGGAGAGAAGATAAAGTCTTTCTCGTAGAGCGTCGCTTCTGGTAGGATCGGGCTCTTTTGGAGCCACGCCGTCACTGGTCCAACATAATCTGTCCGTTCGTTCACGGCGACTCACAATGTGGCCCCCGAGATAACAAATAAAGCCCCATTGTCGCAATTGTGTGGATTTAAAAGGATTTGCGCGGCACCGCCGCGTCCACCCCCTCGTCGTCCTTACGCCAATGCCATTGCTACTACCGCTGCCCGTCCGACGATTCTCCTGGTTCCCTTTCCTTCCCTTTCCTCTTTCCTCCCTCTTTTCGTCACATCCGAAGCAACTCACTCTTCTAATACTCTCTCTCTCTCTCTCTCTCTCTCTCTATCTATCCACCTCCCCTGTCTTACGCGTACACCACCGACCTTCCCCAGCGGAATGTCCTTGATTACCTGACTTTCTTATACTCCACTCACAATCGCCTCCTGATTGTTCTCGCGTAAAAGGACGGAGAGACGCGATGATAATTAAATGCTTAAAATCAGCTTCTCCGCTGTAGCTCTAATGCTTTTGTAACGGGGAGATTTTCCCGCTAGGAACAGGACACGCCGTTTACATCGCGCTCGCGTTCGCGGAGAGACCAAGAGTACAATCGTAACTAATAGTTATTGTTTCTTGTTCCAGCGGCAGCAGAGGCTGCGGAGCAAAGCTTATGTCGCGTGAAATGATATAATGCGCTGTTTATCGCTCGTTCGAAAACCCTGGGAGGAAGAGAGAGAGAGAGAGAGAGACCATTCGCGAATTGTAAAGATTATGCTCGATGTTTATGCATTTATGCTGAATTATTGTCGGCGGAGCTTTACCGATGTTTATGCTGATTTACGCTTTGTGCTATCTGCCGGGACACATTGTCCCGGAATTATTATTCTGCACATACCTCTCTCCCGCGCTATTCTCGTCTCTCCCTACATCGATTCGTCTCTCTTTTCACGATACCCGCGTTTCACTGGAAATCTTTGCTTTTTCGCGCTTCCCTTCTCGTTTTTACTTCGAGGCACGAAGCGAACGTGCGAACATTTTTTAGATCGGTCTTTGCCGACTCTGTCTCTATTATAAGCCAAAACGACACTCAAACCTGGCCGTGGAAAAAGAAACTCTCTCTCTCTCTTTCTCTCTCTCTCTCTCTCTCTCTCTGGGTCGCGCGATGATGTCGAGGCGTATCTCTCGCGCTCTTTTATCTCCGCGAGGAAAAGCATAAATAAGGACTGCGTTTGTGCGCCGCTTGGGTACATAATGGAGTATTATGTGACTGAGATACCACGAGCTGCGCCCCTACGGTCCTCCACCTTTCATGAGTGCACCCCTCACTCCTACGGGGTGTGTGTGTACAAGATATTTACTACAAATACCCATGGTTCCTCCTATCGTGTTGAGCTATGGCGATAATACGTTCCTTTTGTAAGGATAACAGAGTCGAGAATAAACTTTACAAAACTAACTTTGGCAAGACGAATTGCTAAAATTCATCGATATCAACCAATCTTTCTCGATTACGCGTGCGAATCAATTTTACCCATGGCTATCACCTAGATCCTCGCTCTCACCGTTGGCAACGCAACATTTTCATTTTGTTTCGAAAGGAAAACCGCGCGTGTGTGTGTGTGTGGTAATGGAGAGAGAAAAAGATTTATTATTTCTTTTTTTTCTCTTTTAGAGCCCTGCACATGAAGGAACATCCAGACTACAAATATCGCCCACGACGCAAACCAAAGTCCCTGGTAAAGAAGGAAAATAAATTTGGTTTTTCCATTTCGCCACTAATATCACCTGGTGAAACGTTAAGCAGCATATCTCGTGGACTATTGCCACCTTTAGCACCGCCAACGCATCACCCCTTGATGGGGCACGAGGACTTGAAAATTCCAAGATTTTTTCCACCATTCCCATATCCGCTTTATCCGATCCAGCACAAGCTGGGAGAAGAGTTTAATGGCAGTAATAAGCTGGCTGCTGATCTTGCGTTTCAAGCTCTCTATGGTGGTGGTACATTTTATTCGAGTCACCAAGCTGTATCATGGCCCGGATTGCCGGCAGCCGCGGCCTGTCTTCAGCCTAATTGCGGCTGTCCGAGCTCACCGAAAGACCTGAAGAGACCGTATTTACCTACAAAACTGGAGGACAGAGCTTTCCCCAGTCCCAACAAACCCGAGGATGACACTTTCCAGTCGGACAGAGATTCCAGCAGAGAGGACTTGCGATTTAAGAAGCAAGAGGAAGATGGCTTCTCGCCAAGTTTGGATAGGCATCAAGAAGATAGGTCCCAGGACCGTTTTTCATCATCGTCCTCCTCCTCTCCTACGGAACGTACAGATAAACTTTCGAGCGCTACACCTCCAACGAACCCCCTAACAACGACAATGACGACAACAACGGCCACGACGACGATGACAACGACATCGACATCGATGACAAAAGAAAGCCCCTTCTCGGTGCAGAATCTAACGTCACCGACGTTCAATGGGGGTGCGCAGCGTGGTCATGTCATATGAAGGCCGCTTCCGGTTCTTCCGGATCTTAACTTCCGGGGGAACCTCATCCCTGCTGGCTGGCCCACTACAGACTGGTGGAGGGTACCACCTATGTTATCCCCCATCCCTCAAGCCACGGTCACCAATTTGAATACCGCCATTGCTAAGGAATCCGATGTTCACCTGCACGAGGATCAACAAAGGAATTCCGTACTACCGAGATCATCTCCGAGGACGGGTCTTCACGTTGCCACTGGATAGTTTATCGATTAAGAGACGAATCAAAAGAAAATCAATACTTTTCTCTAATTTTCATTCTATTTTTTTTTTTGTTTTTTTTTTATTTTTCTTCTTCTCTTTACCTTTTTCCACAAGAACGTACGAAGCTTTCGTAATCCACGATTAAAGCGAAGGAATCGACTACCTTCGATGTATCGTACGCAGATTTATTCTGGATGTATAGTCGGTTTTGTCGGGACTGACTTTTAAAGTCTGTGAAAACCTAATGAAACGTAATTGAACGAGTAGACAGTTCGAGTTGCTCCGGAGAGCTTTAACTTTATCAGAAAAACTTATTGTGCCGAGGCTTTCTGACGACAGTTGCTAAGGTCGAATCGATAACTTGCCACATCCAAAATCCTACAAAGAGAGCGAACTCCCTTCGTCGTACGTGCACCACGGGACGTTAGAAGAGTTCAATTTTGATGAGATAACCAACCCTCTCTCATAGCACATATTACTGCTATGCGAGAACCGAGCGTATCCCTAAGTACGTCAGGAGAGAGAGTGACAAAGAGAGAGAGAGAGAGAGAGAGAGAAACTGTGCGTATGTGTGTGTGCATTTTCGCGTATGCGAGTGTACGTGGAAAGGAGGGAGAGACAGAAAGAAAAAAACCTCTTCCAGTGGAAGTAAATCTCTTCTTTGGGATGCGTTCATGTGAAATAAGCCAAACATTTTGAATGCTAACGTAGATGCGACAGCGAACCCGACGTATGTGTATACACGAGCTCACGGCGATTTTCTCGCGGTACCGCATTCATGAGGAGAAATGCATCGATTTCACTTACGAAATGTCCTACGAAGAAATCATTTGTTTTTTCAATTTCTGCATTTCCAGGCAATACGAGTAAATATATTTTTCACTTCGTGTCAATCGTTATCCTTCTTTCTTGTTAGTTAGATTCGACGAAGAGAGAGAGAGAGAGAGTTAGGAATGTAGTTTTCCTGTTTTTGTTTTTATGTGAAAAAGTTAAAATGTAGAGAATTTATATGAAAAAAAAAAGAGAAACTGCGATATAGTTGAAAAGTTAACATTTATGATTGTGTAAATAAGTCGAACAGTACGTGCATTAAAGGAAATTTCTTTTTTACACGCGTAGCTTGTACATATTTATATGAACGATTGAACTGAGAATATCCAATGAGAGATATCAATGACGTAGGGGTAGTTACCTCACACTTACTCTCTAGAGTACTTAAAAGACATGTACGATAAAAATATATAAAATATAGACATATCCTAATATATACATATATAAATATAAATAATATAAAGACATATCTTCTTATAATATTTATCAGATTAAAAAGGTTCTTTATGTAAATTTATGTATGATCTACTGCGCGGGTAATTTTACATTATTATTCATTCGATCGAATACACACTATTATTGTTAATTACTATCTGTAATATAAAATAAAGAAATTTGTAAATACATCTTCGCTAAATGAAGTTCAATGCATCACTGTTCTGTCTTTCAATCAATAGCGTTCCTTCGTTTTAGTTTCTCTTTCAGGTGAAATGATCTTATCTTTATGTATACGTGCACGATGTACACGCGCACACGCATCTATGTATGTAAAATGCGCGCGCGCGCGTGTATGTGTAACAAGAAGTTTGAAAATATCAATAGAGCAAAGAAAATCTGCAGATGAAGAAGGAGACTTTCCACGCCCCCATTGGTGCTGCAACCCCCTCCATTCGTAGCATCGTGTTTTATTTCTGATAGCGACGCCTCCACCGTCGCCGTCCTGGGGACATTATCGCTACCGCGAAGGACCCTTTCTTCCCCCATAAAGGCAATCACGCTTTCTCTGTGCCGAGATAACGGCAGAATGGAGAGTAAACATTTCTACTCGTTTATTGCTTTATTTTTTCTATTGCAAACTTTTACCTGGGAGGGATTCTTCTCGCATCACACAAACATTTGACAATATTATAAATATGCACGTTTCTCTCCCTCCCTCTCTCCTCCGTCGTTTATTTGCTGCTCGTGTGCGTGCGCTCGCTCTCTTGTCGCGAACTCCAGAAAAACCGCATCTGTATCAGCCGTGTGCGAAGAGCATAAGCGTAAGGGGTTGTCGCTGAGAGAAAAGGAGTTCTCCATTAGTATGCGCGGAAGTGTTTCTCGCTCGATTGTGAAAGGCATTGTCGACGAAGAATATCTCATTGCCGCTTCTATGTATACCATTATACGAACACTTCTACTGACTGACTACTGCTCGTAAGGAGCTGCGAATTCGAGCAAAGCGTCGTAACTCTCGCGGCTGAGAAATCTCGCGAGCGAACTCGCCTCGTTTTGCCAGGAATATTTTTCAATTTTCAGACACAATCGGCCTGGACAGAATCAGCGAGGAGAAGCGACGGAACGGCCGGGGAGTTCCGGAAGAAAATGTACGAGGCGATACGTCTACCTGTTCGCCCGAAGGATTCGAGAGGCAGTCGCGCCCCCCCGACGGACGTTTTAATTGCATTTCTCGTCGTCGAGCAGGATCGCTCCCCCTTTTATGCGTGGCGCGACGCTGGATAGTGAGAGTGAATGGGACTAGAGCGGATCACAGGATAGAGCGCACGATCGTTTGATTGCGGAAAATGACGGGTGATGGTGATGGCGATGGCGATGGTGGTAGTGGTAGTGGTGGTGGCGATGGTGGTGGTGGCAGTGGTGCGAGTGGAAGTTTTGAGTGGGCGTCGGTCCTGCAGACAATGAGGCATTCAGGAGCAGCATTGTCGCCCGACAACTGTGTTACCGTAGACAAACCCGAAATCACCAGAGCTATCGCCGCCCCAGATCCGATTATGCGAATAATAAAAAGTGTGCGGCAGAAGGAGCACGCGATACGGGTGAATACTGCTGAACGGCCCTGAGGGAATGGCTGTTCGCTCGCGGATTGATATTCGCATAATTGCATTGACGAGGAAGGATTGTTTCTTATGGTGTTTTCAAGGACGAGAAGAAAAGAAGGCGAGAAAGAAGGGGAGAGAAGGTTGGGAGAAGATGGGGGCGGGAGGGGTTAACGAGCTTAATTGATGGACCGATCCGAGTGAATCGAGGGAAATTTGGCGCAATAAGCGTTGACTTACACTACTGGAGACCCATTTGGCAGGGGCACGCGATGTAATTATTCTTAGGGCTGTTGCAGCAGCGGCATCCAAGGCGCGCCAAAGCTCGGAGGAACGTGTGGGTGCGGTGGAATAATGCGTTAGGACGCGGCAAGCGGGCAAGTCCAGCAAAGTTGGTGAACTTGCTTAATTAGGAACGGTAGTCAGACGCTCCGGTATTGTCCGGCAGTGTTGACTTCCGGCCTTCCCGCTTGGCGGAGGCGAGGGCTGATTGTTTCATTGTTTCCGACCCCACTGTCAAATGCCACTGCGCTCAATGGGGTTATTGTTGTTTCAGGCTGTGCCGCAGACAATCCGAAGCTTTTCAGCAGTCCCGTAGCTGCTGCAGCCGCCGCTAAATGCCGAGCCACACGAATCAAATGTCGCGCGCGCTCGCTCGCTCTCGTGAAAGCGAGAAAACACGGAAAAACCGGCTACTTTTATTTTTCTTTTTCTTTTTCTTTTTCTTTTCCCTTTCCCTTTCCCTTTCCCTTTCCTTCTCCCTTCGCGTTCTACATTTCCTCCGTTTCATTTCCCTCTTCTCTCCTCCAGCCCCTCGCCTCGAGCTCTCGCATAACTTGTTCGCATAGTCGCAACTTCTCTTACGTCGCTCTTACTTGCCGAGGATTCTAATCTACCGTCTATCGCTCTTCGGAATCTTTCGTATTTTGCGGAATTTTCTATGGTCCGCTCGCTCGACGCGTCAAATACTAGTAAAATAGTAGTCGAGCAACATTTCACGAACGGATCGCCACGGTCGCGGACGATAGGATCGTCGCATTTCCCGTGGACGCTCATATATAAGGTAAACTTATGCCGAACGTAAATTCCCTCGCTTTGCCACACGGCTATCTTATCATGGGTGCGGTTTGCAAGGTGCCGATAGACCATGCCAGACATTATACGAAATTGAAAAACCGAAGGAGGCCGCGTCGTGTTCCCCGATCAACGGACTTCCGGTCACTGGGATTGACGATCCAGGGTTCGCTTAGAATCGCCAGAGCGACTGATAAGTCTCCCTTTTACAACGACCAATCATACGTTTGGATACTTTGTCATCAACGACTACTTTGCTCTCTCTCTTTCTCTTTATGGGAAGTCTGTCGAAAAACAGAAAACTGTAGAAAATCTATTTTCTCTCGATATGGAAGATGCTTCGAAAGATTGCTAAAGTAACTAACGTTCTTCGAAACGAGAGAGAGAGAGAGAGAGAGAGAAAGGGAAAAGAAGGAGGAGAAAGAAAGGGAGCAATTCTAAGGACACTTCATCATGACTTAAAGTCATAAAAGTCCAGCACCTTCTCTCGCGTGGATTGGAAACAAAATGTCATAAAATATCGAGTAATTCCATAGCCAATTCTCGCTTCCAGCTATCACCTGCGTATCCCTCTCTTCGCAATGGGTGAGAGACCCACAAGTACGATAGATATAAAATCCAACCAAGAAGCGTCAGCCTTCGCGGCTCGGTAAATATAAATAAAAATGGAAAGCCGACCATAATGGTCGCTGGAAAGTATGACGCATATCTATAGACGCGGCTGTTTCAAATTGATATTTCGAAAGTGCCTCAATACACGCGCGCGCCTCGTCTTATACCGCGTGGCTTCTTCTCTTTTACGTCTCATCCCTTTTTCTCCAGCGCTATTTCTTTCCTTCATCCTCGACCCATCATCTTTTTTCTCTCTCCCTTTCTCTCCCTCTCTGCCCTCTTCTTCCATTTTCTTTTCAACCTTACGATCACTTCTCTTTTCACTTCTACCGGTGTGGCCGACTTTGGAATTGATTTTATTTCCTCTCGCCAATTCGCAGCTTATCGCGACACTTTGAGCCCGGATGGCCAATTTCTTCTCCGCACACGGAAAAATAGAGCCACTGTTCTCTCGCTGGAGAATTCTCTTTCAGTTTGCCCGATAAAACCGAGACGCGGGAAGTAGCGGGATTATTATAAAGAAACTGGAGCATATCAATTTTTGTTTAGTGCGAGCGATCGCACACTCCTCCCTCCACCCTCCACAGCCCATTTATCCGAGAGATATGATTCTGTTAATCGACGTAGAAACGTCGTTGAAACGGTTCGAGGACCGAACGACGGAAGGATCTTGGGAGATTTCCAGGCGAACCATTGCTCTAACGACGAGAAGCTACGCCGCGTGTATGCAAATTATTTTTCACGTGACAACGGGCGCCAATACAGGCTCAGGAATCCATGCACCGTTGGATATGTAGCCGAGGCATGTATAATGCAGCCCTCTCTTTTACTTCGCGCTACCTTTCATTCTATTTTCAAACTCAACAAAGGAGGGATTTGTCGTGCGAGAGGAAGCTTCACGGCTGCCGCCTATCAAAACCTTGCTGCCGCTTCCGAACCCTCGCATCAGTCCTATACTTTTCAAAGCTTCTCCTCCTCTATGCGCAAAGTCTGGCTACTACCTTCTTCTCAATTATGCTTATCGATATGCCCGAGGATCGATGATTTCATCGATAGTTTGATCAGCTTCTTCTTGCGTCTCTTCCTCGTCCTCTTCGTCCTCTTCATCTTCCTCGAGGGGGAGAGTGCGGAGGGCAAAGGGACAATCAAGAAGGTAATGGCGGACCGGAACTAACCATGATTCTTCCTGTTATGACCAATTAATCTTCCTGTAAACGAGAGCATTTTCATTTTAGCTGATGTCCCCTCCGTCCCTTCGTCCAGCAGTCTCAGAGAATAATAATCTATCTTAAATAACCCGCAGGCTAAGGCCGCGCGAAGCTCTGGTTGGCTCGATGGGAGGCGTCGCTATGAAGGCTAAAGTAATCTCGGCCCGTGAATTCAATTACTGAACGTGAGTGCAGCGAGATTTAAAAACAGAAATTATGCTCACCGTCAGTCGCATTAGCCGCCGTTCGTTTAACAGGAAGCCGAGAGAGCATTCCCGATCGAGACTCGACTTTCTAATTTCGCGAGGATCCCGTCGCGACGACTAGTCGGCCAGACGAGGCGAGGCGAGGCAAGGCGAAATAAGGTCGTTCTTAAGCTGAAAAAATCCACTTAAGTCCTGCCTACGTTTCTCTGAAACCAGACTTAAATGGGATCTCTATCGAGAACTACTAGGCAGCGCTTGTACCCACTCCATTGGGAAAAGTGGCAAATTTTCTCAAACTGCTTATAGAGTGGAACTATCTTTTTGATTAGCGAAGAAGACGATAGAGCCCTTCTTCTAGGAAGGAAAGGGGAAGGGAAGGGAAGGGAAGGGAAGCAAAGGAAGGCAAAGGAAAGGGAACGAGGTACAATCAGAGAGCGCGAGCACAAAAGAGAAAAGAGAAGAACATTCGTCGTCATGGAGATCCAAAATTGCGTGGAATCGGGACAAATGCACAAAGATAGGCCATGAGCGGTTTGAATACGAATGGAGTTCACGATAACAGAGTGGAAATGTTCTTCGATAGGTAAAAGGGGTGGCGAGGGTGGCGGAGGTGGGGGAGGGAGAAGGATCGGTTGGAGCAGGGAACCAAGTGCACGAGCTCCAGAGTATTGCGGGAGGGGAAAGGGTGGAGGGGTGGGACGTAAACCTTTGAAGAAGGGGATGACGAACCTTTGAAGGGCTTATCCGCACGTCTGCCTTCGAATAGCAGTCGCGGTTTGAATCACATCAGCGCTGTCCTCTTAGATGCGCTGGACAAGCGGACAAACGAATCGCTCGCTCATTCGTCATATGGAAAAAATATCAAATTGATTCGCAAAAGAGCATTAATCCGATTGCCGCGATTGATTCGATTACATAATCCAAAGCCCGCCGCTTTTTTTCTTTCGCCTTTCCCAAATATCCTCCTCGCTACATGCACGATCATCATAAAAAGCCTTTCCGATGAAGTCTTCGGCTTAACGAGATAATCCGCAGGTTAATTTGGACATTTTTCAATTGACTTACCCTCCGTCGAAGGGAGGAGACGGAGACGAGACAAGACGAAACGAAATGAAATGAGACGAGACGACACGAAACCAAAGCAAAGCAGACCAGACGAAAGTCCAGGGAACCCGAGGAGAATCCTGCGCTACGGACAGGATGATCGCGTGGGCGTAAACACAGAGAGGGATGGAAAGAGATCAAGAGAGAGAGAGAGAGAGAGAGAGAGAGAGAGAGAGAGAGAGAGAGAGAGGGAGAGGAGAGAGTAGAGCAAGACAAGCCGGAATAGGATAGGGCTGAAGCGTGAAGAGGCCGTTATTGTGGGCGCTGGCGCGCGTCATTTGATCGCCAATACACTGGAAGCCAAGGTTGTGTGTGCACCATTTCCTAGTGCCTCCGCGCTCCTTCCTCGGTTGACGCTACCAGGACGTCGAAGTTGCGCAACCCTCCGGGTGAAAAGAGGGACGGAGGGAGGACACGAAGGGTGGAATTTACCCCGCAGGCTGGCCAACCTAATGGAAACAAGAAATTGCGGCAAACAGCGTTACCCACGCCTCGACGCCTCGTAAATATCGCGAGGGTGAAGGGAGGGAGAGAGGGAGAGACCATCGCCGAGAGCGGCCTGCTTCCGGCGCATCAAAAGGAGGCCCAGGACGACGACGCGTCGAAGATCGACGCTTCGAGAAGACTGACCCTTCCCTGCAACTTTTCCCATCGAATTTCCTCTCGCTCTTCCTCGAATTTCTCAAAGATCCTCTGAAATCTCCAACGATCCACGGAGATCGATAGAGGGAGGATCCTTTTGTAAAAGGAGCCCCTCATTTTCCTTACGACGCAGCCGAATTTCTTCGTCGCTCCGTTTTCTCGAGTTCTCGTAACGGCGAGCTGTTCAGGTCAAACGAGGAAAAACGCGGAGTGCCATATATGTATTTATCTAGGTCTCTGATAATCGAGTTATCGCTCTCTTACCGATGCTTTCTTTTCATTCGATTCTACCGTTCTGGAAAATTATCGGCGATGCTTTCGAGAGATCAAAGTGCAATTTATTACAGCAACTTTCAACGTTTGTCTTAGTGTTTATAGGTAAATAGTGAATGAGACAGAGATGGGGAGAGAGAGAGAGAAATTGATCGGTGCATTTTCATCTCTCCTCCTTTCGAGGAATTCAGAATCAACGATGAAATAATAAAGCATTAGCTCGTCGACGGGATGGTGGAGCAGGAAAACAGGAAAAACAGAAGCAAAAGTGAAGAAGCAGAGGACGAGGTGAAAGAAGGAGCAGAAGACGAGAGAGAGAGAGAGAGGCGTTTTCAATGTGGAGTTTTCAATCTGCCATTCTATCATTGACAATTTCGCGCAAATGGGATCGCGGTGTAAGGGCGACGAGGCGTGCTCTCGGCGCACATTGGCGTTAAATAAGAGTAACCCACCCCCACCCCCGTAGCTCGGCATAATTGCCTGTGAAATCACTAGATGGATTTTGCCTCCTTGTTTTACTTTGCTCACTTTTCCCACCTCCTCTATCTCTCCGCGCTAACTTTGTAATCTCGTTTCGCCGTATTTGTATGCGTTACACACCGGGGGGGGGGGGGGGGTGGTGAGGTCGATCGACGAAAAGCAACCCCCGACGCGGCCAATCGCAACCGATTTGCACCTACGATCGCGCGAGAAATCCGAGACATCGTCGCACTCATTAAAACCCCGTTGGAACCAGCGGAATGACAACTATGAGGAAACGAGAAAACGAGAGGGAAAAGAGGAAGCGCGAGGACTCGGAGGAAGAAGGGGGTGAGTACGCCACGGCCAAAATGCCACGTTGTCGGAGCGATAGGATTGCTTCGATCAAAGTATACGCGACGACGGTGGGTTCAAAGTACAGGTGTGGGGGTTGTTGCTGGGACTGGAGAGCTCGGGAGAGCCGCGAGCTTGCTTAGCATAAAAATGGCCAATTATCTCGCTAACAAGACAGCGAGTGACGAAAACCCGACGGCTAACTCCGTTAGCGCCAGCCTGAAGGAGATTAGTTAGCATAAATGCCGCCGGTTGTAGCATTTTTATTCCTGATTACCGTTTCTCGCTCGGCTAATCCCATTACAGACATTCGAAAAGTTCACTCTTCCCGTCTTGAAGACGCGAGAGACGGAACTGTCTCGCGAGTAACGCCACTGCAGGAAAAAGTCGAAGAAAACGACTCCCTGTGTGTTGACGGCAGTCCGGAGGAAGTCACTCCAATGAACCATTGCGTTCTAAGGAATCGCGCAACAATGTGTCCATGATTTCCACGGTGCTGAATGCTTCTCTAATTCTTTCGAGAATAATCGTGAGTGAGTGCGCGCCACTTTATTTTCCTTTTCCGTTTGCCGTCTCTCCTCCACTTTTCGCTTTCTTCTCTTCTCGCTCGCCAAGCGTAAAGTGAATTCGACTCTTGTCGCTGGCTAAACAACTCTCGGTTTACACCGTTTCCTTGCGCGCGACCTATAGAACGCGGGAAATTGAATAACGCGATTGGCCGCCGTCGCCGCCACTTCGTTATTTGCCCAATTTCTTCTCTCAATTTCTACTCTGACTCAAAGTCATTTTTCAATCCATCTCTTTAATTGTTCCCGCGGAAGAGAGCGAGAGAGGAGAAGGGAGACATCTTTGGAAACAGCATGGTCATTGTCGCAGTATCGCTTTTAACGATTCTACGACGAAATTACGACTCGCGCGTCAGGATAGGGGCTTTCCAGTGCTTACCGTATAAACAAATTGCACGCTCTGGGGTATTCTAATCTTAAGTAGTAATGGTTGCCGCTTCTAACACGCGTTACTGTGTCTGGATATTACTTAGTCGAGGAACTGCGAGGAGGAGCCGAAAGCAACGCGGATGTCGCGCCGGGGTAAAGTTAAATTAAATCACGGCGAAGGCAGCTAATATTGTAGTTTATCTGCTGGGACATTAGCGCAGTGAAATATGCCCTCCTTCGGCGAACTTAAAATCAAGATCCTCCAAGTTCAGGACTCCGCTCGGTCGCTCGAGTCTCGCATCGCTTCGCGTCCTTCCTGCTAAGTCGCGCGTGAAAATACTAATTATTATACTGATTATTAATACGAAAAGTTCGCGCCGTTGGTAGAGTTGACTATACGTTCGCTGTTAAGCCAAGACCAACCCGAGAGTCGAGAAATGTAGACATCCGGATTACACTTGTGAATTTACTTGTTTCTTATTTGATGCTTCGCTTCGGTGAAACTAAAAAAAAAAAACACTTGACTTCTCACCATTTCTTTTTATCATTTATTTTCTTATCGCAACATATAAAATATTTGAAATTATACAATTAATACGATATACTAAAATATATTATATTTAAAATATTATTTTCACCCTTTTCTTATCGCATCTCTAAGCCAAAGTAGATTTTTGTTTCTTCCTGAAATCCTCGACAGTATTGCCTTCCCCTTTCGTAAACCGAGAGTATCTGAAATAGAAAGAAATAAAAGCTAGCGCTAGCACTGGCACTGACACGCGAAAGATATAGTTTTCGATTGGAAATCGATTTTATAGCTTCACTTACACTTCTTCGTATTTTAATTTCTCTCTAGAGGAAAGCGATGGATGCGTCGATTTTACAGATTTAATCAGATATGTCTGAGTAATTTTTAAATCAGTCTCTTCGACCTCCTCCTCCTGATTCTCCTACAATAAATGCATAAACAAATGAATTCTCAGATTGCACCGAAGAATAATAGCTCGCTAATTTGGTAGACAATTTCGATTGCAGCATCAATTAGCGAAGATGTAATAAATTTTCTAATTTTGGATAGCAGCTCCGTCTTGCTGCGCTAACGAACAGAGAGGGTAGCGGTGGTGGGTAGCAAACCGGTGGGCGGCTTTCCGATTTTGCGTGGCTGCAGGCCCTAAAGCCGTGTATCATTATAACGCATAAGATAATAACCCCCCTCGACGTTCAGCGAGGTGTATGCCGAGATGAAGTGAAGCAAGTTGGGGTAGCGGCACTGCTCTTGGCGTGTGCTAATAAACCTGGCTACGTTTCCTCAGTTATATCGTAGCACCTACACTATTTCGGTTGCGTACCTCTATATACATATATACAAGTTATAACCTAATGATATTATCATCATTACACACTATCTTACTTCGGAAACTCGCTACAAATGATTCTGGAGCGAATCTCATGAAAATGCTTTTCATTATGCGCATATCTACGGTTAGAATACTTGTAAAATTCGCAGAAAATTTTTACTCTACAGATTTCACGTTTGTCATTCAAAACCTACCTCCTTCAAGATTGTACACTCTTACAATACATTTCGATTTTCACAAAATTTGCTTGACTTACCGAAGACTTTTCCATGAGTTTTTCAAATGCCAGAAGCTTGGCTTGTGTTATTACAGCATTTAAATCGGCGCCAGTATATCCTGATGTCATTCTTGCAATTTCCACCAAATCCAAACCCATTTTATTGCAGTTCTCTGTTTTAAGCAATGCAGCTAGGATTTCCTTACGCTCTTCCTATTGTGGCAAGAAAGTTAATTATTTAAGTTCTAGACGCATCTGGTTTGATCATTCTCGGACACATACTTCATTTGGCATTGGACATTGCAAATGCTTATCCAAACGACCAGGTCTGAGTAATGCTGGATCTAATAGGTCGGGTCTAGATGTTGCTGCGATTACGGCTACTCCTTCTCTGTCTTCTACTCCATCTAATTGCGTTAATAATTGATTGACAACCCTATCGGTAACGCCTGTATTATCATGGCCACGTCTGCAAAAATAAGTCGATTTATTCGCGTTCTAGATTGATCTTTAATATATCATCGTTTACCTTGGTGCAAAACTCTCAAATTCATCGAAAAATAGAACGCATGGTTTTGCATTTCGAGCTCTACGAATATATAAGATTAACCATAAATACAGAATACTTTTCCATACAAATTAGTATTGTTTTATTTTTAATCTTTCATACCTTTCAAAAACTTCGCGAACGGATTCCTCACTTACACCTATGTATTTCGATAATAATTCTGGGCCCTAAAAATACTTTGATGTACTATTCATTACAACGAGGTGTACAGCCGGGGACAGATACGAGGTCCCTGCAATCGCTACAATAAAGACATCAAATAAAAATGCATAAAAAATAGGTGACAGCGATTGTAATGTACGGTGGTCAGGGGGCTCCTCCATATCTGTCCTCGACTGATTGCCTACTGTAATGAGAAAACCGAGAGAGAGAAAACTCTTTTACTTTACCTTAATATTAATTAAATTTACACCACACTCATTTGCGATTGCTTTTGCTAATATAGTTTTTCCTGTGCCAGGCATACCATACAGAAGAACACCATTTTGCAATTTGATTGGCGCATTTGTAAAAATATTGGGATACTTTAATGGCCAATGCAAGATTTCGATTAATGTTTTTTTTACATTGGCGAGACCACCTATATTCGACCATGTGTATTTAGAACCCTTGTATAGGTTTAAGCCATGCATACTGCATGGTATGGTTTTTTCCAAAACTTCAGTAATATCCTTTGTAGAAAGTTTGTAATCTTTATTATTAGCTTTAAAAATAATAAATTGAAGTTTGTTTGTAAAATCTAGTAAGTCCTGAATTGTCCACCCTTCAGTTTTAGCTCCGAAAGTATCAAAACCCATCCACTCTGTCATGTCTATTTTATTGCTTAGTAGATTTTTTAAGATTATAATTCTATCATTCTAGAAATAAATGTTTAAATGATAAACATTCTGTTATGAGTTTTTTTATGAAATTATTTTTACCTTCTCGAAATTCGATATAGTAAGAACAGTTTTGAAAAAGTGAGAACCTCGTCTAGGCTTTAATTTTTGTCCAATTTTAGTTATATTGGAACATGTTGCAATTACAGAAATATAATGTAATTTTTGATATTCTTGTATAGTTTTTATGAAGACATCAGCAATTCTAAAATAATCATTGATTTTATATCAATATTCTATTTTGCACGTGACAATGTTTTAGTAATATTTACCTATCAGCATTTATAACTTCAGGAGAATTTTCGTCATTGCTACCATCAGGAATATTCGAAACACATTCAATATCATCAAAAAATATTATGGATGGTTGATAATAAGTGCATTCCGATAATATGGGATTTAAAAACTTTTGTATCATTTCTGCCTTTTTTCCTAAATGATTAAATTAATTGTTTTTAATAAGTAAACGCTTTTTACAAACCTTTACCTTGTAAACGCTTGCCGTCAATCCAGCAGGTATGAACAAAATATGGCATTTTTTGCATATGTTTTTCAATTAATTTACAAATTGTAGTTTTTCCTGAACCAACTATTCCGCAAATTAGAATATTTTCTCTATCATAGTTTAATTGCACGCAATCATGTAGATTTAAACTAAGTTTCAAGGCAGTACTGCATTCTGATATAACATATTCTTGATTTCTGTTGGAAAATATTTAACGTGAACGGTACACTTTTCTAATTTATGTCTTTATTAAAAAATTACTAAAATACTAACTTTAACTTGAAAACGTCTCCATGTTTTTCATTCTGTTTAATATGCTTATTTAAAAGTTGAGTTGAATCGGCTAATTTATTTTCGGTAATTTGTATATTCTCGAATAATGTTTCATCCAATAAAATATATGTAAAATTTGAGGGGAAAATTTGTATATAAACCATAGTGCGTTCTGCATTATTATTAAAAACATTAAACATAGCGTTAGAATTTAGAAGAACTTTACCATATTTTTCTAATTTTTTAATATGTTGATTAAATGATTCAAGATTAAATACACCATCATAGGGAAATATTTTGAGAGTAGTAAGTTTCTCATTATCTTCCAAAAGATCCATCGACTTTAAAATAACTTTAGAACTATCTTTTAAATTTAATGTTACTTTTATCGCATCGGACACATAAATGTTTGGATAATTGGAGCTTAATGAACAAAATCTTGTTGTGTGCGCATCAAATTTTTCTAGATAATCTTCTAATGCAAACACTTTTACTGTCAACTCATTTGCTAAGTTAATTTGATTATTTTCGTCTGAAGGCAAGTCGTTTGGTAATACTTTTTGCATTTTACAATAAGTACAGCCATATTGAAGATTAATCCTATTCTTAAGGTTTACTCTAGCTACTAGAACATTGTAAGATGATTGCAACAGTATATTAAACATATTATCAGAAGAAACGTTAACTTCATTCAGTGATGGTAATGAACAAACACGGAGAATTACAGGGCTATAAGATGCTTTAGAATTTTCTAATATCTTCTTTCTATCTAGTTTAAAGATATCCTCTGTACGATTAACATTGGTTGTAAAAAATTCTTGAAAGTTTGAGAATAAACTGCTTAAATACGTTCTATTATTAGTTATATCATTTTCAGTTTCGTTAGGTTTAATTTCTTCTCGCGTTTGATTTATAAATACTTCCGTAAATTCTTCCAGTTTCCCGAAAGTAAAATTTGGTTCCAATGATTCTGGAAGCGGATATTTAAATGTTACTAAAATTAAGTAAAATAAAAGTGTATAGAAAGAGAAATAAGAGGTAAAACTGTAGTATGCCTGTTGTAAGGGTGATAAATGAATGTTTCGAGATCCATATTAAAAAGGGCTGGCCTTTTGCTATTATCCTTAATTGATCCATTAAATTTGATTGAATTTTAGTAAATTGTAATTCCTTAAAGCAAATGAAATAATTTTTGTGAAATATGGATTTTCTCCCTGTTTTTTTTTATTTGATAGATTATAGTACTTCTCTTTCTTTCTCTATTTAAGACGTACCAGAATCTCACGATCATCCTCGCTATATGGAGTTACATATGCCCTTTTTACAGAAGGAGAACCTCTTATACAGGATACGAATACTAAATCATCTTCGTTTATGCCCAATTTTAGTGCAAAATTTGCATTAAGGCCAAGACATTCATTATTACTGGGTTTTGAATTGCAAAAAACAAATAATGATTTTTGTCCATGCAATATTTCAATAACATTTTCCTAAAAAATTACATTGAAATACTTATAATGGAATACTAAAATATTAACTTTAGGTAAAACGTAATGTTCTAATATATTGGTAATTGTAAAAAATGATAAAATTGTGAAATTGCAAAAGAAGTGTTTTAAATTATAATGGGTATAGTAGGAATCTGTAATCTAGTGAAATTTAACAACACTGCCATCTATGAAAGTAGAACTGCTTTCACATTTTAATCAGCTGTGAGCAGTGGTTTGTAACTTCCGAATTAGGATAAATTGAGTAATGGTTTTTTGCATCTATATCTAATAGTTAAGTTACACAAAGAGATAATATATTCTAATATATTGATACTAAACTACTATTAATAATAATAGTAATAATAGTAATCATCATCATCCTTATAATTATTATCATAATAATACTAATAACAGGAGTAAGAATAATAATATGCATACTTACTTCAGATCTTAGTTTCTGCAAATACTTTTCTGGTAAATAAGCAAAACAATTTTTCACTTGAATATACTTTACACATAAACACTCTCGTTGCATTTTTATTAATTTTTAAGTATTATATACGATAATACGCAATAGAAAGAAGAAGTAAATTAGAAGAGGTTAGCTATTAATAAATTAAGATAGAGTCGAAAGGTAATTAGATGATAGGAAATTAAGATTCATATAAAGCATTGAAATAATATTATGTGCTGATCATTTTGGTTTTAATGTAGCAATGAGAAATAAGAAGACAAGACATTTCTTAGAAATCTCAAGAAATAGTGATCTAATAGTTTTTTTTTTCACTAGATGGCAGTGTGCTAAGTAGAAAAGGAAAAGTGATTCATTGGTTCTTACAACTAGAAACCAACCAATCAGAATATACATTCATAGTAACTGTGATATTTTGAACCAGCGTCAACTTCAGTTGCTCTAGCAAAGCAAGAGAAAGTAACGACGTATTGAGTATTTGTGGTGAAAGACATTATAAATGAAAAAATCAGCATTTTTAAAAAGAGAAGTCTTTTAACCACGGTTTGAGGTAATTTGATATATTTATCTCTTCTTTATTTATTGTTTTGTTCTATGCAAAGCCATTATTTGCTTGATTCTTTACAATTTATCGAATGTTTTCAGTCGTTCAATCATGGCTTCTGTAAATTTAACCAAAGCGTATTGAAATTTTCATCATTAGTCAAGAATTCATTTTCCATATTTGTGCATTTACTAATCATTTTTAGCTGAGTATGATGATTTTGATGCCCTTTTAATTTTTTAATATTTTTTACTTTTAAGAAATGCTTTTTTTTTTTCTTCCCGCGTTTTTATTCTCAGCTGTGTGCCCTCCCAAGAACTTTATTTAGTGACTAGAATAAACATTTTTATGCTTTTTCTCACAGAAAGTTATCATTACCTTGGACTAATTAATTTATTAGTTAATCAAGCATAAAGTTTTTGTAAAAAGTTATGTGATAATTTCGCTGAAATACATATTTTATTTAGTGACAAAATTTTGGTCTAAATAAGTACAATTAAATATCTAAGTAACATTTGCCCATAATTAAATTCTTTAGGATATATTTGATTAAGTTTTATAAAAAGAGATATATTTTTTTTATATATAGGATTTATAGAATCAACTGGCCATTTAAATCAATTAAGTTTAAAGAAATGGCACCTCAAAAAGTAATAAGTACACAAACAAAACAAACTAATACCAAAATAATTACTAGAAAAGGAATTTCAACAAGAAGTCAAAGTAGTATATTAAATAATGTTTCGCTTAAGCAAACAATTGTTTCAAAAGACATTCGTTCCAAAAGAAAAGCGGAAGCTTCACCAGTTAAAGAAAAAACTGTAAAGAGATCTGCTTTGGGCAATATTACCAATGTGAGTGTTTCCACTTTTGGAATCTAATATTCATAATTTAGTGTGTGTAATGCTATTTAAATTTAATTAATATTCAGGCTATTGGAAAATCTTTGGGTACACAGCAGCAAGAACCTAAGAAAATTATAAAAAAGCTTGTACAAGGAAAAACTGTGGTACAAGCAATTAGAGCTGCTGAAAAGAACAATACAAAATCAGACAATGTTGTTCAATCTATTAAACTAAAACCAGCACCACGTTTCGTGCCTGCCCATAAAGAAGAGAAAAAAGTAGAGTTGCCTAGTAAAATTATTAATGTAAGACATAGTTCAGATTTTGAGAAATCAGAAGACAGTTCTTTATATGTTAGTGCCTTAGAAGATATATCTGATATCATAAAGAAAGTAGAAAAGGTTTGTCTATTTGAAGAAGATAGTAAATAATTAACTCAAGCATATGTAAATCAATGGGTTTTATTTATGCAGGTTGAGGAAGAAAAATCAGTTGTAGTGGTAAAAGAAAAAAAAGGGACTTCAGTTTCTACTGAGAAAGAAGCTAAGATAATTTCAACTGCAGAATTGGATGCTCCACCTCAGAGAACATTACCAGAAGGTGTTCAATATGACTTTGATGTTGAAAATTGGTTAGATCCATTCCAAGTTTCTCAGTATGCTATGGATATATTCAATTATCTTAAAGAGAGGGAAAGTTTGTTTCCTATTGACGATTACATGGATAGACAAGTGTGTTTGTCACGATGGATGAGATCCTTATTAGTTGATTGGATGGTTGAAATTCAAGAATCATTTGAGCTCAATCATGAAACATTATATTTGGCTGTGAAATTAGTTGATTTATACCTCACGAAAGTAACAGTTGGAAGAGATACATTACAATTATTGGGTACTGCAAGTTTGTTTATAGCCAGTAAATATGATGTGAGTGATACTTTAATATCCATTCATTGAATCAATGATTAGAAAGTGAATTATATAGTATTTATTTCAATATTACAGGAAAGAATACCACCTATGGTTGAAGATTTCTTGTATATATGTGATGGTGCTTATTCTCAAAGAGAACTTATTAGAATGGAAATAAATATCTTAAAAGTAATAGATTTTGATTTAGGAATACCACTGTCGTACAGATTTCTGCGGCGATACGCACGGGCAAGTATTTAATCATAGAAATAAGTTTTTAATAATCTTCAAATTTAAATATTAATTTTTTCTTCTTTTTTCTTTTACAAATAGTGCGCAAAAGTGTCCATGCCTACTTTGACTTTGGCCAGATATATACTCGAATATTCACTAATGGACTATGCAACAATCAGATATAGTGATAGCAAAATCGCTGCGGCAGCCCTCCTACTTGCACTACAAATGAAAGATCTAGGTGGCTGGACAGTCACGTTAGAATATTATACTGGATATAAAGTTGATGATATAAAAGACATTGTTTACGTTTTAAATCAGGGATTACATCGTAAACTTAAAGAAACTCTAACAACCGTTCGCAATAAATACAGTCATAAGTAAGTGAAATTCAATTTAACTTTTTAATATAATCTGTAGAACATTTTAAAGAGTTTAATTTATTTTAGGATATTCTTTGAAGTAGCAAAGGTGCCATTGAAAGAAAATTTAAATATATAGATTTTTTAAGAAATACTTAGCATGAAAATTTCATAATTGACTGATCTGAGTCACAGCCCCCTTTTTACTGTTACTCGACTTATATAAAAAGTACTAGGAAAATGATTTATATACGTCGGTGGTGCAAATCTAAATGATTTTGCTCGACATGTATAAAGTACATCAAAATTAACTAAAACAAACTCGTAATGCCACTATGGGATAAACTTACATCCGTGATTGTAGAAAAAGTCTAACTCAATGAAATCTTTTTATTTTTGTATAATGCCATTGTTGATGTAGGTAGAGAGATATTACTTGTTTTTAAAGTTGACTATACATATTAACATTCTGATAATCTATTTTTTCACATTTTTTTTTTCTCTTTTTTTCTTTTCTTTTTTTTTAGAAATTTATTTTAGCGCCATATTTTTACGTTCAGAACGAGTGAAGCTATATTGTAATGACAAATTG
Organism: Sclerodermus sp. 'alternatusi'; assembly: GCA_037305995.1. Lineage (NCBI taxonomy): Eukaryota > Metazoa > Arthropoda > Insecta > Hymenoptera > Bethylidae > Sclerodermus > Sclerodermus sp. 'alternatusi'. The sequence continues at coordinate 2,899,433 of CM074553.1, forward strand.
TCATCGCGCTTTTATAAATTTTTATATCTAATATATTATTTTAACATTATTTATAATAAAATTTAACTTCACGTCGGAAATAAAAAATTATCAGTGGCCTGTGTAATAAAATTACTGCTATACGCAGATTGTGGCGCATTGTTATGCATTGTTGCATTTTATATAGACTGATGACAGTAATAATAGTTATTACGGCAGAAGTTGGTACGAAGTTTACACGAATGTATCAGAAAAATAGGGAAATTACGGCTTTGGCTAATATACAAAATAAAATTTGACTAGGAATCGGCATTGTTATGTCTAATAAGAGAAAGTATAATAAAGATTAACTGACAAAACATTGTAAATAGTAGTTAAACGATGCACAACTAAAATATAATAAAAAGGATACATTAGTAATATATACATATATATTTCTAGAAAAGAGAATAAACTTTAACGTATGAATGTTTAAAAATTATTATTTACCACGTATATATATATATAGATTTCTAATAGTTTCAGTTTAAGGAGATGTATGTCCAGATAACAAAATTATAGATAACATAATATACATATATATATATATATATTTTTTAACGAAAATATAAATATTTTTCTGATTTTAGATATTTATAATTCCTAAATATACGTATTGTGTGTGTGAAGTTAAATTTATGTACAGTATTTATAGGTACGTAGAATTGATATTTTTACACTAATAATTTGTCAGATAATCTGTCCTTGGTTATGGGTTATACTATACTCGTATTAGCGTTACAGTCTCTGATCCTGGTCTATATGTATATATTATCTATATCAGACGTATCTCATGAAATATTTATCATAAAAGTTTGATTATAATAGTTAAAAAGTGTAGTCACATAAGATTACAACTAAATTTGGATGGTGTAAATAATGTCACTACCCTTTTTTTTTAACCATTAATGAATGTTCTATTTGTTTTATAAGACGTATGTATGTGAATTACTATAAGACAAGCTATTATTTAATGAATAAAATTTTCTATTGATACCCGATTTATTATCATTGCCGTGTGGAATCCCGAAAAATATAATAGATCATTTTTTTTTTTAAGTTTTTAAAAAATATTCATCGATGGAACGATTTTGCTCAATATTTTATTCCCTTCCTGTTAATTTTATTATACAGGCCACTATATTGTGATTATATTGTGGTATAATAGTTAAAATCATTAAAAAACGGAGTAAAGAATCCGTGCGTGACTTAAACTGTCTCTTTTTCATTGAAAATGATAACTTAATGTCTCTATCATTCAAAGGTAGTCCAAAATATTTAAAATCAAAATATATATTGATAGCAATATATTAATTAAAAATGAAAAAATTATGAGAAATTTCCAATTGTACAATATTTATTATTTTATTGTTGAGTTGTTTATGATTTTTATAATAATTGTTCTACTACTAACACTTCTACTTGATTGTTTTGCAAATGACTATAAAAACACTATGATGCAATTAAAAAACTATAATTTAAAAACTTGGGCCTAAACTAATATTATAATAAAGGGCTTTTATTACTTGGTTTGTCTTTGAAATATACCTTTTCAGGGAAGTGCGATAATTAAGATATTCTGTATGTATTCATTGCATATATATGCACAAATTTTATAAAAATATATTTTTATATAACTTAGTGGTAAATGTAGAAAGTATGTGAGGAGATAATTGAATTTATTATATATAATATTAATATTTTAAAAATAATTTTAGTAATGATGCAATAAAGAGAAGATAAATTTCTATTCATGTTGAATAAAATCGATAAAGATATTACGATAATGTACTATATTCTCATTAGTTTTTATAACAAAAATATAAAATATTTGTTAATGCTTGGGGCAACAATATTATTATTCTTACTATAGCAACAACAAATATAAAACGAATTTTTAATAAATCTATTCGATTAAATAGTATAATTTATTTGTAATATATATTAAAATTTTACTACTAACCTTATACTCCAATATCACAATGTTCCAGTCTTTCGTTATTAGAATACCTATTATAACTTGAAATGCATGTTTACAGAATTCTACGTAAAGGAGTGTAAAATGTTTACATAGAATACTTAAAATACAGAGAGCCTTTCAGTAAATGTACTACTTAAATTATATATTCCGTTAAAATTAAATAAATAAAGTTAGATTAATTATATTTCTCATTCTTTCGTGCATTTGAATCATCAATGGTATAAGCTAATATTATTTTTCGTCAAAGCGCTTTTTCTCGTGAAATTCGCCTATCTTGAATGCGTTTACATCGTAAACATCCTTTTTGTTCGAAAATTTGTCGACATTGAATGTGAAAGCAGGCACCACACGATTCACACCTGAAGATCTTTAACAACTCCCAAGGAAATATTATATCGGACGAATAACACAGTTCGCAAACAAAACCTCGTGCTTTACAAAACTAGAAATATTATTTCACACATTACATAAAAAATCAATAGATATTAAAATTGTTAAAGGCTCACCTCACAATTCATTGTATGGACGCAACATAATTCTGTTAACTCTTGAAGTTTCGACGGCAAAATACCTAGTTTAACATTCACTAAATCCTGTATAGAGTACGTGTGTGGATCATTTACTATATATTCGGGTTGTTTTTTTAATAAATACTGATAGCTAAAAATACATCACAGTCAAATGTTAATATTTCTCCACAAATACACGAGCAATGATAATTATCATTATTATATTATTTCAACCTTGTTCCAAAGCGACAAGTGAGGATGAAATCCTTAAGAAAAAAAAGTTGCACTCGTAGCATTCTTGTTTTTTCCAATTGTTTAACGCGTCTATATAATAAAGGATTTACATCATTCACCGGAAATAGCGGATCTAACATCATTTGATCTAACAATCTATAAGAAAAATTCGATACGGGATACCTAAAAGATTAGAAACCTCATTGTGAAATGTGATGAGAAAATGTTAAACTACTATAACATATTTTTTATACCTATTAAAGTCCCATTTTAATAAAATTTTACCAGGTATTAATGCTACTTGATTAGTATGGCATCCTGTGCAAAAATATCGACCTAAATATTCACAATAACGAAATTTACCAACATATTTTACAGCGACATTCATTCCACAACCGGCACATCTATAATTCTGCTTTGCTATGAGAGTTCTTCTCCTGTCGTAAAAAAATGAATGAATTACAACATACAGTTCACTTTTGCTTATTACCTATCTCTAAAAAAGTTATATATAAATACAATAGGGATTCTCGTATGTAATAAGTTACAACAAATACGATAATTAAGATCGCGTAATAATAATGCTTTCAAATTTGTACGAACTCTGATTAAATCTAATTTTAATTGAATATCACTAATTGGATCTTCTACTGTATGTATATATATTGCATCTTACACAGGAGCTGGATGAGGCGTAAAAATAATTTGTGGCCTCGGTGGTGCCCATTCTATTGTACCACGCAATGGAATGGTTTGAGACTGATCGTCTTTCATTGAATCATCTGTTTTTAGAAGTAAACTCTTAGGTAATGGTAGTAATTGTTGCGGTGCATCTTTTTCCGAGACCAACCATTGCAATTCGCTAGCTCTAGGAAGTTGATTTTCGCTAAACTTTTTAATGAGAGAAAGAGCAACACCTTCGGCAGATATTACAGTATCAGTCAACGAAGATTCTGTTTCATGCCATTCTTTCCATTCTTTCGGAGAAGAACCCAACAAGTCTTCGGATGATTCTGACGTGGTGGATTCGTAATTTTTATCAGTTAAAAGACTGTCCGACGACGTTTCTGGGGGAGTCGAGAAAGGACTGATACTTTGATCAGTCGTAGTTGTATCGGTTTTACTATCGCTATTCAAATCGCGATTCCAAGCGCTCCCTTTTGCTCGTTCTTCTTGTCTTTGCCTACGTCTTAATCGTATCTTTTGCTTAAGATTATTTATTTCCTCATCACTTTCTTCGATAGCTTCATCTATAATTCGCCATTGCCTGTTCCACTTTAATTGTTCGATAACGGCTATCATAGCTTCTGAAATACTGAAGTGTGCGTTTTCTCGATCTAATTCTGCGTTAGATCTAGAAAATTGATTCGAAGATAAAAAGCTCGTTAAACTTTGACCTTCCATCGGACGCGGAAAATAACCCGTGGCCATAGGTTGGACACTACTTCCACCATCCTCCATAAAACTCTTTTTCGGAGTTCTTACATCCTTTTGACCTTCAATTTTATTAGTCCAAGGACCCGGAATATCAGGTGCCGAACCAGCTAAAAACGATTTTTTCTTTGGTTTTTCATTAATATTAATGTTTGATGACTTTCTATCGTTCGCTAATTGATTATCATCATTTGTATGCGTTGATGATGAATTTTTATCAAATTCACTACTCGCTAAAGCATCTTCGTAACTTAAGTTGTTCGTTCGCTGTTTTGTTATATTCTTACCAATGATAGAAAGTTTGTGCTCGTGCTTTACTTTTGAATAGTCTACATTTATTATTTCCGATAATTTATCGGGGTTGGTGGGTAAATTTTTATTGACATTCTGCAGCTTTTTCATTTTGTTTTCCAATATGATAGACACATTTGGACCAACATTATTCTCATCTTTTAATAACATAGGAAGACTATTCCATGTTTTTAAAAGAGTACTACTGTTACCTATTTCAACTGCTTTCTTATCCATAGTAGAAATATTCCGATTATTTTCGAAAACATTATTTTGCACATTTTCTTGTTGCGGTATCTTAGAAGTAGATACTTCTTCATTTTTTATCATGCTTATATTTTCTTTTCTATGAGTTAAAAAATGTATCGGAAAGGAAAACGAACGACGATGCTTTTTAGGACATGTTTTGACAGAAATCCAATCAGGCAAGAACTATGTATAAAAAGTATAGTTGAAGCATTTGTAAGTAAAAGGTACAGAACTATATACAGAACTAAGATCTAAGAACATACCAAGTATGGATCAATTTCTGTCAATAATATCAGTTGATTTCTTTCCACAGCTCTTAAACATAATAGTGCAGCTTCTGCCAAGTTTTCTTGACACAAAAATGCCCATGGTTCGAGACAAGAAAGTACGTGTTCTTTATCTGTCAATAACCATGCTAATTTTTGCGACAAAGAATGAGTTTCCAAACTTTAAATATCATATATTAAATTAATAAATAGATCATGTTTGAGTTTTTAAATAATAGTTTTAAAGCATTACCTTTTATATAGCCATAACATGTCTTTATGAGATGTAATCCTGAGTGGTATATTTGTCAGATAATCGTCATCGCCTAAAATTGTGGGTGATGTTGCCAATGATGGTTGGAGCCAATTTAATCCTTGAATAAAGACCCAACAATCTGGCTCGCCCTTTACATAATGTAAAGCGTATTAACTCTGTATCATTACATAATATATTATTTATAAAAGAATTTAACGAGATAACTTACATTGCGATCAAATATTCTACATCCATGCTTGAAAATATTTTCAATCACATTATGCAACCTATTTAAACCACCATAAACATCCCAGACATTTGAAACACCATCAATTAATAAACCTTCCACTGTTGACTTGAGATTTTGCAGAAGCTTTCTGCATTCTTTAACATGTATATCTTCTTCACTCATGTTTTTAGGTAAAGAAATGTTAAATCTTTACAGCATGTTTACTTTATCCTTTTCCTATCATATTTTTTTTAATGAAATTAAATTTAGAAAACTTTATACGATTAAATAAAAAGAGGTATACATTGTTCTAATGTTATAGTTCATATATTATCATTAATACTCGATGACAATTAATACGTCATTATGTCTCATCGTGTGTATATGTTTATTTTTTTATTTAATTAATTATAGCTGAGAAATATAGATTTATGAATATATTTCATTCACAAATGACACATGTCAATTGCTTTACCATCTAAAAAATACATATTCTTTTTACACTATATATTACTATTATGTATTGTGTCACATATAAAAAAAAACTAATCTGTGTGTAACCTCGAGCAACCACTTGAAATAGGTTATGGTATGCTATGAAGAATCAGATAAACATTGCAGAATATGTATACAATTAATCTTTTAACTCATGTAAGTTATTTACATAAGTCCCATTTATTTATAATTAAATAATGTAAGGAATTTATAAAAAATATTTCTAATTAATTCGTCAAATTTTATCTTTATATCTTACCTTCTTATTTATATAGAATAAAAAAGTTTTAATTAAGTAGGAAGTTCTTGTATTTTTAAGAATTAAATCTAGTTTAGAATTCAGTGATGCATACATTCTGTATATATTTTATAGTCTTACAACTTTAATATTAAGGTCGTAATTCATCGCTCTCACAAATAAGATTCTTATGTTAAAATTTACCTTATTTTTTCACTAAATTTATATGGCTTCTATACACACTCGCTTGCACACACACACACACACATACACACCCACAGCACATTAGAACTAAAAACCTATGTTAACAAAACATTATTAAGCCATACAATAGATTATTGATTTAAGATTAATATGTTTTATGTATAATATATATATATATATATATATATATATATTTATATATATATATAATGACACACAGTGATCAAGTAATGTGACAATTTTTAATTATTTAATAGATTTTGAATACAGTATAGCTCTAATATTATGACAGTGAGAAAGAAATGACAAGAGAGAATAAATATATTTAGCAAAATTTCCACCGATTTCCACACTCATTGCATAATACAAACGTAGTCATAGGTTCATCAGCTGATCTTGTTTGAACTTGATTATAAGTACAATTACGTTTCTTGCACTTTCCACACTTTAACAAGTCAGTTTTAGTTCCTTGAACAGTAGCAAGTTGCGCATCATTAATAGCTTCCTTTTTAAATTGTTCTCTCAATTGTTTAATTTCATCACTTGCCATTTCTTCTGCTGTCATAATTGCAAGTCTAGCAGGTGTAATTGCACCAACAATGAAGTTTGTTCTTAAATTTGGATTTTTGACATCTCGTAAATTGGCCACTCTGCTACGTACCTACATAAAAAATTTTTAATTACTTATATATTTTTAATCTAATATATTACATTACAAATAGTAAGGTAGAATAATATTTACTCTGTTCTTATATCGACTATCTGTGTTTTTAAATTCTGCATAAATTGCTTCCTCTAATTCTTCAGCTAGTTCTTCAGGAGAAGCGCATCCATCAATCGTGTTGCCGTCTACTCTCAGTGCAGCTACTAATAACTCTCTACACTTTAGCCGTACTGCATCTGTCGTAGTAGGTGCTGGAAAAGAGGATTGCTTTTTTTGCAAATCCTTATTTGTTCTTTCTTCTTTCATTTTAACATCGCCACCATCCGTTATATCTTTTTCCTTCTTTGAATCACTATCTTCTTTACTTTTTTCTGACTTATCATCTTTCTTTTTAGAACTGCTAGAAGAACTAGATTCTTTATCCTTAACAGAGCCTACAAAAAACAAATAGTTCAATGACTTATTAACACTAATTTGGTATTGTATATATATTTTATTAATGGAGATATTTTAAAATTATTTCTTACCTGATAAACACTTTTTCCAGTTTTTAATTAATGTTTTGGATAAGGAAATAACTTCTTCATCTCTACTGGACTTTCTCAATGCATTGACAGTCATTCCAATTCTAGTTTTAGTTAACAATTCCAAATTTACGGGTAGTTTTTGTAAAATCTTAAGCAATTCCAATGCTTGTTCTTGACCCTGTAAATGCATTATATTTATTCAAAATTAAAACACTAAACAGGTATATTTTATTATAGACATTAACTATAATAGAATAATTTTTCATGAATCTATATGAAACAGGTTAATAAACACAAATTAAATTATAACAATTTAAGCAACAGATGCTCGTTACTCTATTCTAAGGAATCCTTTTTCGTTGCACTATCACGAACGTTTTCGCGCGATATGCAACTAACATTATTTTACTCACTTACTCACCGTCCCGTCACCGCTTGACATTTTCACTAGTTTCTTCTGAATTCGCAGAACTTCTTCCTCTGCACTCATTGTTAAAAATTATTGCGTTTTCCACAATAAATTAGTTTAAACGTGTGCGAATAACCGATATATTATTGAAACAACAGAATGCGAATAGTGCTTCACGGGCACAGAGTCTGTAAAACTTCATGAAGGGTATACGAGATAACTTATATACAGTTCTGCACCCTATTTTATCACATATCAGACAGCACGTTACTTCTGCAGATAACAAGGAAGCAAACTATTGGTTGTACTTAGAGGGATCAGCAAAGACAAACTGCCAGCAGCGCCTCTTTTGAAGAAAGTAGAAAAAAGGTTCAAGATTGCAATTATCATTATTTTTTTATTTACAGTCTAAATATATATATTCAATATTTTATTTATTTAATAATAGCTACTGAAATATTCCATAAACGATTTGTTCGATTTGAATCCTAGTATAATACCGTGCTACAATTTCAAAGTAAGCGAAAATCTAGTGATTTTTTACAAAAAGACAAGGGATGCCATTTCAATTTTCATCATGGTTCTTCAAGATCTCCTTCCTTCTCTTTATAAAATATGGTCTGTTGGGTGGATGGTGTCTTTAAAATTCTTTTTTAATTCGGTCCTTGAATACTAGAACTCCCTATGCAATTATAAGTGATTCTGAGAGATGTCGATTTTTGAGAAAAATCTAAGTGGTACCCTTTGCAATTTTCTCAACATTTTTTCGACCTTAAAACTGCTGCCATTTCCAGAAAAATGAATATATCTGGATGAGACCTTTTTTGCTGCATTCTATCTATCGAATACTATCTTCCTACGGAATTACAAGCGATTCTGAGAGATGTCGATTTTTGAGAAAAATCTAAGTGGTACCCCTTGCAATTTTCTCAAAATTTTTTCGACCTTAGAACTGCTGCCATTTCCAGAAAAATGAATATATCTGGATGAGACCTTTTTTGCTGCATTCTATCTATCGAATACTATCTTCCTACGGAATTACAAGCGATTCTGAGAGATGTCGATTTTTGAGAAAAATCTAAGTGGTACCCCTTGCAATTTTCTCAAAATTTTTTCGACCTTAGAACTGCTGCCATTTCCAGAAAAATGAATATATCTGGATGAGACCTTTTTTGCTGCATTCTATCTATCGAATACTATCTTCCTACGGAATTACAAGCGATTCTGAGAGATGTCGATTTTTGAGAAAAATATAAGTGGTACCCCTTGCAATTTTCTCACCTCATTCAGAATTATTATCTAATTGCCGAATTATCGCAAACATTCCAGGATGCTTCTTCAAGGCTTTGGTGATCCTGATTGACGGATCTGATTGGTGGTTTAGTATTGAATCGAGCGATGAAAAAGTGATATTAAGTTACGGATCTCACAAAGCAGGGTCATTTCATATAGTTTATTATTTAATTTATGTTTCAGCCACTTAACATGATGGCGCTAGGTACTGGACTTAGCGAAGACACGAACCCCAAAATGACATTATCTGTTGAGTATACATCTTCTTAATAGCAGCAAGAGATAATTTATTAGTCAAAAAAATCAGAATTCACCTCCAAAAATATGTTGAATCATGCGTATTAAAAATATTTATGATTTTTAATGTAAAATTTTTAATACGAGATACACTTAACAAATAATATTCGAATGACTTTATTTATTAAAGTAATCTATAAGTATTTTGTAAACAGATTTTTTTCTTATGTTATTTATAAATAAATTCTGTATTACGTGTGTAGATGCTTGTTACGTATCCGTTGCTTTAAAGTCTGACGTCATAATTCCTTAATGACGTTGATAGGTATAGTTCAAAATGAGCGCAATAAGACTACTCTGATCATTTCAAATTCCATTTCTCTCCCTCTCTTCCACTTACATCAGCTGAAACTCCCTTAGCGTAACAAGGAGCACGAAATTCGTGCTTTTATATCCTTGTAGTATTAAATTGCAGTACCTCTAATCAAAAAAGCTTTTATTGTGCGAAACTCAATTAATATCATGAAGATTTGGACATCGGAACACACCTTTAAGTAAGTTATAATCATAAAATATAAATCCAGTATAAAACGAGGTTAGGTATAAATACAGAAGTCATTTTCTCTGTTGATTGATTGCAATTTTATTGTGTCGAATACATCTTTCTTTTTTACAATAGTCATCCTTGGGAGAAAGTGGCTCAAGCTGCATGGAGAAAATATCCAAATCCCATAACACCAGCAGTAATAGGAACTGATGTCATTGATAGGAAAGTGGTTAATGGTATACTTCTTACTCATAGACTAGTTTCTAGTCAATATAGTTTTCCAAAATGGACTCAAGCAGTAAGTATTAAAAAATTATCATTTTTTTTAAATCTCGTTACGTAATTCTCATTAAGCCACTTGATCTCATTCTTAACTTTATTGCATGATTAATACCCATGTTGTATCATTACATTTTTTAAGTCTCCTTTTGGTTTTTAAGTCGATACAACTACTGTGGGACTGTAAAATCAAGTTCTTGTACTGTTTTAACCTAAATAGCTCCATAAAATAAAATTTTAATGTATTTAAAGTTAATTTATAATAATTGTATCCGCTATACGTATATCTAAAATATCGATCAGAAATAGCAGTGCTCTCTAGCGGAATGCGCAGAAAGTTATTCATTCATGTGACTACTTATCGAATTGACCTTCTATAGACCTTCAGTTTATGCTTTAATATATATTCAATTAATTTAATTTATAAGATTTTGAGCTACTTTATATCAGAAACTGGATATTTTTCAATTAATTTTATGCATACTTAACTCTTTTATATCTATAAGAAATTGCCATGTTATAGTCTACGAGGGAATTCTTACGATATTGACATATATACAAGAAAAACTTAATTCATAGTCAAGTGCCAAAATTATAAAAATCTCTTGACCTTTCAATTTTATATTTAAACATTTCTGACGAACAATTTTGTATTATTTTTATGTTACCTCGTGCTTTTAATGACGTAAAGAAATTCATATTATATAAGCTACTACTTCTATTATTATTGTTGCTACTATTAGTAATAGTGGATTTCTTTGGTTTCTATAGTATTGCAACGCAATTTAATGCCAAAAGTGCCTCTATTTTTCTATCTACGCAGTTGTCTGCTTCTCAAGTATAAAATCTATTTTCCGCAAAATCTTTACATTAAGATATATAGGATTTAAATAAATCTGCTATTTAATGCGCGCCGAATGTATCGTGTTAGAAGTCTCTACGATAATTTTAAATTTGCGGCCTTTTCTGCGCAGGAAATTCAATCTTATGATGAAACCATTCGTTTTTAAAGTAAAGTTAGAAACTATTAGGAAAACCGTAGGAACTATCTCATAATGCAAAGGCTTATCAAAAGTTATGTTACCTGATGAACTAAAGAATTCGATAAGTAAAGTCTATTTCAGAAATGGATTAGAAATAGACGCGTAGATACATTGGCCACATATCGAAGCCATATAATTGTAGAGATCTGTAGCAGTTTGTTCGCCATGGTTGTAATTAGAATGTGCATAATTAATCGAGAGAAAACTATAATTCATCAGTACTTAGGGTCAGAATCAATTAGTGTCTTTCTAATGGCCTAATTACTCATGCTGATTTGTTATTAATTTCGAATCGCTGGGCCACTTGCTCCGATGGCTTTCAGGAATGTTCCGTGCATACACGCATTGCTCATCTATATAATGTGTTGTGCACAATCCTCAAATAATTTACGACCTTCAATTTATTTTAATTACTGCATCGAATAAATTATCGAGCGACTTGCAGCACATAAGAACTCAATTAGGAGAAGAGAGTTTTTGAGCATCTAATAAAAATTGCTGGAAATTATTAGTTTCTACGTACTCTAATAAAATAATTAAGTTAATCACCTTGCAAAGATAAATATTGCACAATGAGCAATTTAATTTTATTATATTTAATCAATTGCGTTTTTAATGATAATGAGTGTTTGCGTGTGTGATTGAAATTCCTTTGATAATATGCGATATTTACAAATCTCTCGCTCAATGAAAATAAATTTCATTATATTACAAATTATATTTCATGCTCATCGACGCGATATTACATATTGTCACACGCTAATAAATAAATAAATCTTCGTTTTATTCGCTGAAATTAATATCAGCTAAGTCCTTTTTTGCTTTATGACGAATAACAATAAGAGTGATGAAAATTATATTGAAATACGTGATATATTTTTCTCATTAAAGATCCTTGGACAAACCAACGTTTGTTACGCTAGCGAAAGGAGCGAGGTGAATCCCGAAAATAGAGAAATGATCCTGAAAACCAGAAACGTAAGTAAAGCAATAATTGAACTCTTTCTCCAAGACCTTTTATAGACGCATTACCCACAATTAAACGAAGCAATCTGGTTAAGGTAAGTTTTATTTTCATTTTTATGGGATTACTGGAAAATAATCGATCGCGTATTTGAAACGTTGAACTCGTTGACCCGTCTACACTTCAGCTATTGAAGCGACCAATGAAAATTACTCGATTTCGGCGTGGTAAGGGAAACATATAGGCTGCAGCGGTCACCATCAGATCTGACTACTCTCAATTTCGGTTCTGTTCAGATCGGTGAGTGTAAGTGGAAAATTGGCTGACGCAATTTTGTGGCTCGCATACATGCGAGAGATACGCATTCGAAAACAATATTCCTCGCGTACAGTGCTGTTCGTTTATCAGCTGAATTACGTTCTTCAAATGTATATTGATGTTGCATAATCCAATTGATAGAAGGGACAATTTCCACATGATCTCGTTTCGTGTTTCTCCACGAGTTTCATTATCACGCGTAATGCGAGGATCCTCCAAAGAGTTCGGTCTCTCCCCTTTTTCACATCGAACCGCGGATACTTTTATTCCGGCAAAATCATGAATGCAATAATAATAAAAATAATAATGGCAATAACGATAATATGACAGAGAGTTTCGTTAAAAAGTGGCAACGAATGCGTCGATCTTGTAGCTTTTAGGGAAGCTTTTTCTCCTGTTGTATATTAGTAGAGGGAGTAGGAGATTCAGAGAGAGGTCTGCTCAGGCGGGGTTGGGTAGCGTACTAGCAAGTATCCAGAGGGTTGGATATGATAGGTTATTGATGCGCGCATTACCGGGGCTTCCAGCATCGGGGTCCCCTCGGGGAGGGCGCGCCAGGAAGAAGGTTGCTACGGAAGAACGCCAAGAGGGAAGGCACGGGACTGACTCCTTTCTTCCTTTTCTCTCCTCCGCGGGAGTACGCGTCGAAGATCGTCCCGAACGAAAAAGAGAGGGAGAGGAACCGGGACGCGAGATGCATTACCGACATGATGAACGATCCGCAGGTGGCTCCGGGCAAAAGAAGAACCCTTCGCATCTATGAGGAGCCGTTACGTCGATCCTTTTGTGCACACCGATCTTCGAGATACGTTCATACCACCCCTCGTACCACCCTTGCACCACCGTCACCCATTAATACGCGAGCTAACGCTAATTCTTCTATACAGTTGATGCAATCTCTTCGCGTGGTATCCGATCATCTGTCCCATCCGTCTCGTTCCACTTTCTACTAATTGCACGAAACTTCGGAATGAATCCAAATCCTTTCCTCTCCTCTCCTCTCCTCTTCCCTTCCCTTCTCTTCTCTCCCCGCGCGCACTATATGGTTTAAAATGCTTTTATACAAAATGAAAACTTGAAACGAATATTCTATGATTGATGCATCTATTAATCTCTCTCTCTCTCTCTCTTTCCCCTTTCCTCCTCGCGATGTGTATTAATTATTGCTCCCATTCCGGACGGGGAGACACATCAGACAAATTATAGATTTCGAGTCTATCCCTTTTTGTTCTTGTCTGGAAAGGTATAGGATTGTGCGAACCAAGTCTCTAAATAGAGGAAGCAAAAAGAATTGGCCGGAGAAGGAAGGGAAAGTGGACGCGCAGTCCCCTGAATTATTGTACGCGTTGTTCTCTAAATCATAAAAACAACAAATTGCGCAGGGCATAACGGTGGAGGGTGGCCTTAGTGGTTGTACATTCCATACGAATACTCGCTCATTGGCACGTGTACGGTTAACGTTTGCGAATGCTGCGCGTTTTTCGTATAGCATTAAACGCGGGTATGCGCTGCGTATATTTATGTGACTATGTGCGTTTGGTTGACAGCAGTGTGGCAGTAGCAGTAGCAGTAGCAGCAGCAACAGCACTTTTTGAATCGATTGAAATATGGAGTCGAGAGGTGGCTAGCTTAATGAAAAATGGTAACTTCAACCAGACTGAGGGGAAAGGGGTGGTCGATGAGTCGAGCATAACGGGAGAACGCGCGAATGCGAGCGTTGGTTTGGCTCAAACTCTCTCCGCTGATCCTGTTAGCGCTTTTCTCCATCGCACCACCCTCTCCCTCCCTTCCCCTCTCTCGAATGCATCGAAAAGCAACGTTTTATTCGCAAATATTCGAAAGAAAGAGAAAAAAGTCTGTTCGATGGCAGCTGCGTTATAAGTGTCGAAAGTGCTACAGGATAATCTGGATACTTGCTACCCTCTCGAGGCATCAAATGGTACGGCGAATTGGAAACGCAGCACACCCCAATGAACAATACTGTTGCTGGTGGTGCTAGTGCTGCTTCCACCTACAGCTCAGTCTCGCAAAGTCCTCTCAATTATGCGCCAATGCTAATGACTTGCGACTATAGGTTGAAGAAGCCTCTTTAGTTCTATATAAGCGCGCTTCTCCATGCTGCATTCTCCACTCTCCTGCATTCTGTGCGCGTTCACCCCTTTGGTTTCACTCAATCAAGAGTGAAACTGAATCGCGAGAAACTTGTTTCGCAGTTGAAACTCCGTTGCACCGAGGGATACGACCGTCGCGAAAGAATATTTCTCGAGTCCTTTGCGCGGTATGCCCTGCCGACCCCGTGCGCAACTACCCCGTGTACTTTTATGCTCGAACACATTTCCATGGTGAGAGAGAGAGAGAGAGTAACATCGTTTCGAAATTCGGCACGTGGCTGGCGAGAAAAAATTTCAATTTACCCTGATGCACTGCTCTCGTTCGTTGCGCATCGAGCGGCGGGCGGGGGAGTCGTTGCTCTTTTTTAAGCTCGGCGCGCCTGAAAAAAGGGTGAGAATTAATTACTTATCTTCCCGCTAACGCCCGCCTGTTGTTTTAAGGAGCAATCGATCAATAGATTGATTATATCGCGCGTCTCTCGCGCGTTCGTTACACGACCCTGAGCTACCGCATTCTTTCTGCTCTTTTTCAAGCCAGCTTGAGCGGACGTTTCGAAAGATTGACGATTTTATCGTCTTTGCTTTATTACTGCCGCGTGCTTAAGAACGGCGCGCCGTTCAATTATTCAAGCCGAATCGAAGAATTGAAGGCTGTTGAAGACGTATCAATGCTGGCGGGGCGATTCGAGAGCTATGGGTGTGCAACGAGAATCCTTGGAAAATTGCTTTTGCCTGCAATTTCTTGGAAAATAGCTATTTCCAATCGTATCGTTGGCGTGACTGCGTTTACACCGTCGATATTTGACGATATCCCCGTCGCCGTCGCCGTCGCCGGCGGTACTTCGATTATCGCGCGTTCAATATTAAACCATCCTCTTTCGCGTAATTCACCAGCTGTGATCGGTGACCAGCAGCAAACTTCCTGACTCCGCGTTTGAAGCGAGCTGGTAATTTTTCGTCACTCGCCGCGTTGTTGGGGATGCATTGTAGAATGTACAATGGGGGGAGGTGGTTAACACAGGCAGAAGGAGGAAGGGTAGGCGAAAAGGAAGAGGAAGAGGAGGAGAAAAGCCGAGAGGGAAAAGGTTGAGGGGCGTTGAACAGCCGATAGTCGGTATGCTGTAACACAGTTGGCTTCACAGATTGCCAATATGGCGGAGAAGGCTGCATCTCTCGGTCGGTCGCGGGCCCACAATGCCGCGGGCGTTAATTTCACTGTGAAACGTATTGCACCCCTGCGATTCAATTGTTCCACCTCCACGGACGCTGCATTGCACCATACGCCGTCTATTCGCGCTCTGAATGAATCGTGCTCACGGATTCATAATAACGCCGCTATGTACATCCATTACACATCGCGGATTCCCTATTCTTTCCTCATAAAATTCATTCCCAAATCGATCAAGCCATCTTTTATTCGGCCTAACACCTCCCGCTCTCTGCCAATCGATAAAATGGTCCCGACTAAAAGTATTAAAAGATCCCATGACAATGCGTCACGTGTCACCTGTTTTCTCTGTCGTGAGATGATGCGTTGAAAGAGAGGGTGGTACGGAGGAGTTTCATAGGCAACGGTAGCCTCGTTATGTAGTTCGTGGGTGGTGGTACAAGGTAACGCTGCCGCTGCTATACAACAGCTGGTAGCAATGCAATTACTCGATGCTACAATGAATCGGTTGAGGCACACACGATCTCTTGTGATGTTGTACAATGTTACAAAGGCTTGTCAGGTCAGAGTACTGTGCATTATTGTTCGCTGCATTGACACGCGAGGATGCTTAGCCATAAATGTATAATTGACGGGGTTGATGGAGAACGGCAACCAGTTCCGCGAGTTCACAACTCGCGTTAAGAGGCCCAAATGGGCTTGGACGTTCTATAATCTATGGGTAGCGCCAAGGAAAATAAGAATTGAGACGATAGGGTCGTTGCAGGGAAAATGCGAATAGAATGGCTGGCTATAAATTGTACGTGTCTCGCATGAATTGCGTTACGTGTGAGATTCGTAACAGGATGCCAGGAGACTTCCGCAGGGAGCATCGCCGCTGCTGTTGCGCGACAAAAAGTCACAGAGTAGGTATTGCGAAGCAAATCACGACACATTGTATGTGCCACTGACTACCGTGGCAAGAAGTCACTATCGGAGATGTTGCATTTTTCACGATACAATACGCAGCACTTTTGCGTGATCGGAAAGCTCGATTCCCGTGCAAGTATTCTTCGCGCGAGTCTCGAAAGCGTCGGGGAACCGGAGTGAATCAGTGACAGGGGAGCAGGACAAATTTCGCGAATCGGTCCCCGCGGCTTGAAACGCATCCCCGGCCAGAAATACCCTGCGCTCTGCTTAACATAACTGCTGATCCGGCGTCAAATTCCCTGATTGAACACACTGTTCAGCCTCCACGGGGATGGCAATGGGAATGGGAAAGCCCACACCTTCGGGCTTCCACCTACCGCTAGCGCGAGAAACAGCAATTTTTCCCTAAATTCGCTCGAGCGTGAACGCGGAGCTGCTTTTCCACGCGCCTATCATTAGCGAGAATTACATAGGCCGGGGAGGGAAACTATGCGCTCCGCTTCATTGTGGAGGAGATACATCGCGCGCGGGGTGCATCGACGTTTCCTTCTTTACGACGTTTTTTTCCCCTACCAACTCCGAGCGAAGTCGTTTGCGAGCTTATTTCCTAGCATCGATTATTCGAGGGCTTACATCGTTTTCGCGGAAACGTTTTATCCCGATAATACAAACTGCGTCCGATGGCAGCTTGCTAACTTTGGCGTTGCGCAACCGGCCTGACACGAACATTGGCTCTCCCAACTATTTAGAATCTCTTTTCCCATACAATGTAACCGGCAACGTCATTCTCGTCTAGTTTATAATTTGCGACTTATTAATGGAATATACTTTTCCGCAGCTGACGTTTTGTAATTACATCGCCGTGGACGAGACTGTCAGGTATCAACCGCATCCGAACGATCCCGACAAGACTCTGCTCACCCAGGAAGCTGTTGTCACGGTTCAGGGAGTGCCGTTGACTAATTACATGGAGGATTTATTGACATCAAAAATTTCCTTCAATGCAAACAAGGTTTGCATCAAGAACATGACTCGTGACAGAGACGTAGGAAGTATCTCAATGATTCTCTTTGCAGGGTCGTCAAGCGATGGAATGGGTAATAGATAAGCTGGAGCTCGAAGTAAAGGAATTGGCTAATACCGCTGTGAAGTCCACGGATGAACTTTTAACGCACACGCGCCATCGCATCGACAGTATTACAAACAAAACTAGAAAAAGCATTGATGGTCTGCAGAGTGCGGCTAAGAATTCTTTCGATGAAATTCACAATCTTACTGCGAATCCATCGTCTCAGTCAATGCCCAAATTTTAGCTAAGGTATCGCACTAGCTTCAATGTGTTTGACAATTAATTGGTCAATACGCTTTTCGAAGAAACGTCTAATTTATATCCGATATCTACTACTTACGACGTAAAGTGGCAATATTAAATAAATCATAAAAAAATCGATTAAAGCCTTTTTTATTGATCGATCTACTGCAGTCGATTTGGAATTTATTTTTTTCAAATTAAAAGAACGTTCACTGCCGTTGGGGAAAAAAACCTTTTTTTTTCTTTTCTTTAAATAAAAAGACAAGCCAGATTTAGAGAAGTCAATCATCTGAATTTGATGCATCGAATTAATTATTGTTGCTTCTCATTAAATCTAGAGCTATAAACATTTGAAGATTAAAAAGACATTCGAGTTTAATTTTCAAATAAATATATGACGCAGGAATCACGTCAGTTAATTGTAGCTAGTGCGAATTATCATTAACTTGAAATTTATGTATCCACCATATATTTAGTATTCATCTACTCTAGTAATCGGTCACACAATCCTATGCAACGCACCCTGACTTTCCACTCTCATTCTTCCTCTCCGATCCTTTATCCTTTTTCCTGTCGCATTGCTGTTTATATGAAAATCCTCTCAAATTCGGTGTTCGTCGAGAGAAAAATCTCGATAATAATCGTCTCCTATCCGGGACACGCATATAATCGATCTAATTGATGTCTTTCGAAATGTAAGAAATTGAATCGAAGATTAAAAAGGAAACCTAATTCGACTCCAGTTAACGTCGAGGATTACGAGGAAAGAATTACACGGACCAGTTTTTAAAATGAAGTAAATCTGTAAATATTTGCTGAGAAAAAGGAAATGTAATAAATGCTATTTGTCTTAAGAAAAAGCTAGAGGAATTTATTTGTCGAGGAAAAAGAGGAGGAACGGAGGAGATTCGTCGGAGACTCCAAGATTAATAACATCGGAAAAATAATGAGATACCGTGGAGATGTTGCGTGGTGCCATAAGTACCGACCTGGCGTGCGTGTACTATCTGCCGGGCCACTTCTCAGTGCTCCTCTCTTCTTCCTTTTCATTCTCTTTACCTCTCTCGTTTCATCGTTCCATCCCCCTGGCTCTGGAGGACACTCGTGAACGCCATCGAGCACTCGCACACGTGGAGCACGAAGCATGCTCGCTCATATACATATACCGAACCGAATATCGATTCCACGATGGAGGACCGGTCTCGACATTCCGCTCGCGCAGTTTCCAGTAGGGTGGAATTTCGACCGGGTCATTATTGTACCTAGCGGTCGGGAGATAATTTCCACCAGTTACCTCGAATCTGGATGGTGAACTCGTGCCGAGGATACCCTGATGAAGTCTAAACTACCGGCTGCCCGTCCACGAAACTCGTGCTAAGGATTTAAGGTACGTAAAACTTGCAAATCGGTAAATCTGCCACGAGCGAGACACTCGCGATACGTCAGGAAATTTAGAAAGGACAAATATAGGTTCGTTGATTAAACATTCATTCGAGATAAGCAGAGGTAGTTGAGGAGAACCGAGCACAGAATCACCGAAGAAAATTACAGCTCGGTTAGATGGAGAATCGCATAGCTTCATTCGGTAAACAGTGTGGGAGTACGAATGACTTTGGAATGGAATTTCGGCTAGGGCGCGTCTTGGAAAGTCCGAAGGGCTTCGAGTCCGTCTACCGCGGGGGTTTATAGGGTTACCAAAGTTCAAGCTGAGAATAGTTTCATAGCGAAAGGCACTGGTACTCTCTCATTCTCTCTCTCTCTCTCTCTTCCCCTTTCTCAGAGTGCATTGTTCGTCTTGAAGCAGTCGGCTGCACTTGTACGTGTCGACTCTAGCTGTGGTATGTTGCAGTAAAGCCATCGTCAAAGGAGCCCGTCCTAGTGCGGGTCGCGTTTAATAACAAGTTCAGCAAAATTCAATTAGGCCACCCTAGAACGAGACCGGTGGTGCCCTGTCTGCTCGCCCGCACGAGCCCATACCGATCGATTATGATGGAACAAAGGATCAGTCGATATCGCTATTAACTGCTATTAATGCTTCTCTGATCCGCGAAATCGTTTAATCAGGAACTTGGACGGGAGAACTAGTAGTTTGTCCATTCGCTATAAATACGACAAAAGCATCGACAGCTTATGATCTCCGATCGGAACTTCACCGATGACAAATGCGAATTTCCGACTGTTTCGAGTGTCTGCTGCTGCTGCTACTACTGCTACTACTTGAAAGTGACGTCGCGCTCCTCGACGACACTTTTTTTCGCCCTTTCTGATCCGCTCCATGAATTTCATTTGACTCACACCCTTTTTCTTTATGCGCGCGCGCGCGCGCATCCCCATTCCAGAGCGAAGAAGAAAAGTACCGAAATATTGCGGCGTAGCGCGATCGTTCGAGCAATTTTGTTCCAAATAATAAATTCAGAACCCCCCCATCTGCCTGGCTGCAGCGACTCGAGTGTCCTCCTGAAACTTCCTTCCATTTAGGAGCAGGATTGCCGTGGGAGTGGTTAATTTTTCTCGGACATTTTTAAAAGTTTCGAGGATCGCCCTCTATCCACCGAATGGATTTGCCTCCTCTCGAGTTCACTGACCGAGTATGGAAAATTTTCATCGCTCTTCAATTGGTCTCAACAATCCGCGCGTTCATTGCATTTGCGCAAGATTATATTATATCGCACACAGGACCCCGTTTTCTACACGTATATACGTAGATGCACACACACACAGTCGCGCGCGCGCTTATAGAACAGAGAGACCCCAGTTTCACGGTCTCTCGCCGCGGCTCTAGATTCATCCGAGAGTTATTCGTAAAACTCTTTAATTAGCGAATTTTCGATTTCCTCGAAGTAATTGAACGCCGCTGAATCTGGAAAGGGGTGTCGAGTCGAAAAAATAAAAAAAATTCGCGATCTTAATTATTTCTTCCTCGTGTGACAATTTACCCAGCGATTTTCTCACGCGAGAACTTTCTTTGCATACTCTCTCCAACTAGCGTTTTACTTGTGAGTAAATAACCTTAGTTTCGAAGTAACCCTATCTGACGTTCGAAAGTCTGCGTGTATTTCTGGAACAACTTCGTCAATACATTCTGCTTTATCCTTTTAAGAAGGAACTTTTAATTAGTTTGCGTACACTGTTTAAAGCTTTAAAGTTTGAAAGTAGCAGAGAAATCCTCGAGATGGTAACCCGAGATTTCCTATCAGAACGTTTCGGTGGATAAAAATATTTGCGTGTCGTAAACAAGACCAATAAATCTATGAGCAATAATCTTGGCTCTAGCAATGAGAATAAGAGTCCGTAGTAACTCGATATGCTTTTTCGTAAAGCGCATGGGTGAGGAGTCGTTATCGTTTTACTGCAGTCAAACCATTTTGAAAAGCAATAGAGATATCTGTCCTATAAGGGAACAACTGTGTCGCCAGTAAATAATGCGAAACTTCCATGACAGCTGAGGAAAACTCGAGTCTTTTGCCTCCATACGTATGATTGCGTATTATACGGAGGGAAGCCATTATAGTTCTAAGCCGAATAAACAATCTCTTGAGAAACGTTTAAGTTATATTACCCATAAAGACCGTCAGGCCGTCAGACCGTCAGTCATAAATGAGACGAAACAAAACTTGGATACACCCTCCCCCGCTACGGTTGGCTCTCGAAGGCGATGTATAGTTTAGCTCGAAGTATCAATCTCACGACTGAGAGAATATATGGCGTTAATAAAAGATTCTTATCAACGATTTCCTCGTGGCACGAAAGAAAAGACAGATAGGTACTGTGAGAATGTGCTAATCCCAATTGTAACCCGTTATGGATCTGGCAGGGCATGGAGGAATAAAAGAACGTGTTCCGAGGTTGCACACGCATAGCGTGACACTTTACAGGACAGTTCGAGGAACGGATAGATAGATCGTACCGAATTCGTCGGGATCGCAGACGTATCACGCAACTTCTTTCCTGAAGTGCACCCCATGCGGTAGTTGGGCCTCCGGTATAATACAAGTGTACAGGCAATAACGGAAGACGTTGAGCTGTCGTGGGCGTCGCGGCGCATACGCTTTTCCTATTAGCATACAATTATCTTTATGCTTCTTTTATGATTCATATTTAGTAGCAGTTTCATTCTCTACTCGTGCCACTGTCTTGCCGCACCGAGCTTGCCACTTTTACGATCACTCTTGTTTCCAAACTTTTCTTCCTCAACAACCCCCAACTACACAATTTCGCTCCCTATCATCGCGCCCCGCCGTCTCACAATTAGTTTCAAAGCACTCTCGTTTCCTCTGCAAAATGCAGGATAAAATGTACCTCCTCGCGTCGTCGTTTGTTTGCGCGTGTGTGAGCGACCATTCTTAGATAAATAGTTCAATGTCTGTTCCTCGATGTTCTTACGGTATGCGAAAACGTATTATACGTGTACCTACCTACCTACCTATGAGTTTGTATGACGGCAAGTTTGATTTTAGTGGTTTTAGGACCACGTTCAAGCGAATGGCTAATAACGAACGTGCTCAGACTACTAATCGGCTTCGCGAAGATTTCCTGACGACGGTTATACGAGCTAAACGACGTGAGAAGGACTAAACGGCAAGACGGGTACTTCCGCTGGATGCTTCTCGCGAGAGTGCATAATGCAACACGTACGTATCGCAGATCGTTTTTTAGATCCACGATCGCTACTCCGAGGTTCGACGATTAGCTGCTCGATCCTCGAACCGCACTTGTCAAACTCAGCTGTGTCTGCTGTCCGTCCGTTCGTCCATCCGTGTGTATGCGTTTGCGATAATCCAAACTTTACTTGAAATAATTGCTCGACGCTCGACTCGTAGCATTGCCGCGTCGACGCCAATTACGTCAGACGTTGTTTCTCATCGCTAATTTCGCTTAACAGGATCAGGCTGCTTGCACTTTTAATTGGCAAGTGCATCGATACCGAGGTAAAGCTAGCTGCGCTTTCGCGAAATTCTATTTGATCGAACGAGAGGGGAGGAAGGAGAGCGGGAGAGTATACGTAAAAGATCGTGCTCGAATATCGAGCAAATCGTGTGTAGCAGTGGGGAAGTAAATACAGTGTTAGTCTTGGGGTTATGTCGCAGTTAGCGAAGCTAACTAATAGCCTCTTAGCCTGGGCTTAGAGGATCATGCTACCGGGAGCATACCCTTCTCAGCTTGACTCCGCAGAGCTCCTGAACCCTCGGACTTGATGCCATTCTTAAACCGCTTCAAGCCAGCAAACAGCCGATCTCATTCCACTCCAGTCAAAAGCAACGATTGGCTAATTCCCTTCTTAATTCCTTCGAGGTATTTCAATTTTTCGGCTGGCCGATTTACCTTTCTTTCCTATCCCACTCCGCCAGCCATTCTTAATCATCGTCCATCCAAAGAGTATCTCGAGCGCTAAACCTGCATAAATTCAGCTCTCTTCAACAGCTACATCTAGAATCTAATTCAACTATCGAAAGTTCCGCACCGAGCGATTAAAATTCGCGTCACACCTTAAACTCGCAGTTTCTCGCTGTTGAATGGATGGATGGAGGAGCGGAGCCCCACGGGGAGTCTTTTCGATGAATGAACCATGGAGAAGGAACATTCTTTGGCGGGAGCCAAAATGTTCTAATGCTACGCGTGTTCAAAGTGTCCGTGTTTCTTCTTTGTAACGAGACTTCCAGTGTGGTAAGTACATGCATTGTGAGAGCACGACGGCTTGCAGCACCGGGTACATTTCAAATCCCCGCGGATACTCGGATCGCTTCCTCTCTCCTGGGATATCGCAAGCTTGGTAAACATATCGAAAAGCCATAAATATAGAAACTGGAGGAAGCTGCATTTAACCCGTGTCCTTTCTATGCGGTTCTCTAGATATCACTACTGTGGTACTACCGATAACACGCATATAAGCGTATAAACGCAAAATTTTACTCACGTGTGTGAAGGTTAATGGAGCCGTTGCATGTATAAACTCATCTACATTCGTAGAGGTGTTCGTATGCATTTATAATGCGCGAGTCCTGCACACTACCATCCACACTCTCCGTGGCAAGAGTGGTGCAAGCTACCGCATACCAATACTCGTTGTACACTCTTTATGGTGCAAGTCTATTTTTCCTTCTTCGATGGATAACAAGTGTCAAGTAATTAGAAATTTATTTAACGGAGAGAGAGAGAGAGAGAAAGCACGGAGAGTATATTGAACAAAGTGGAACTATATGGATTTTGAAAGAGAGAGAGAGGGAGGGAGAGCAATCGAAGCAAACGTGAGAATTGTCCTCTTACCGTGGGCGTGACTTTAGCTCATTTATTTGGTAGCGTATAAAGAAGAGACAGTAAAGTTTCTACGGGGTTCGACTTTGGCCAGAGCCATTGTATCGACATATTTTCACCCCTTTGAAATATCTCTCCCGTGCCAGGCTGCCCAGCGTTTTACCGAGCTCCCGCGTGGGTTTAAATTAATTTTGCCGAGAAACAACTGGAATTCTATTTCCGTGTGTATCATCAATGTACGCAAATATGCAGATAGATTTTCTATGCACACGTAGCAAAGTTGCAAATAGATGGCTTGAGCAATCCGCTTTCCATACGGCGTGAATATTGAAATTTTTTGGAAGCATCCAAAACTTTTATTTCGACCTTTGATTAAACAGCCATTTTACAATATCAAAGCATCGAAGACCAGGAGTGCAGATAACTCAAGAATTTTACGATGACGCGCGAAAGATATATCGCGTCAGGTTCGTACCAATCTTGAATACAAAGTGTGAATCTCACGTCTCACAGCACGCTTTATACTAGCAAGATGCTAGAGGGTGGTTTACAGGACAACTGAGCAATAAACCGAAGGAGCAGGGAGTCAGAGGTGGACCGACCAATATTGCAAAAGTTTTCAGCTCGCTCTTGGACTGTTAAAGTTCAGTCGATCGTCCCTTCGAGCTTTCGAACCTTCGAGCCTTCGAGCCTTCGAACCGCGGTTGACAGACGAGCAGAAAAAAAATTGACGCTGACACAGCATACGGCCTGACGCTGATGGATTTTCCACGGCATTAAGCTTTCTTGTCACAATATTACGGTATTGTGAATTAATTAAAACTTTTAGATAATACGTTCGACGTGTACTAAACTTTAGAAATTTATAATCCACGTCATTCACTTGTTTTCGGAAATTTGACACAATACCGATGTAACGTAAAAACTCCGAAGCTTAAAAATTAAGCTTCAAGCGCGCGTATGGGTGAGAGACGTCGAGGTGTGCGTCTCATGAAAAAGCTAGCTTTATTATGCAAAAGTCGTCATCTTGCAATGTCGGTAGTGCAATGGCAGTTACGAGTCCCACATAATGGCGCGTGATCATCGAACGCGAAATCGCTCATAAACAGGCGAAATGGCCTTGTGGGTCGAAGTCGATCGAATGGTGGCTCGTGAAAGTTGCTTAACGAACCGCTATGCGCGTGGATAACGCGGAGACGATGTCGGTGAAAACGTGATGACGGGATCAGCGTAGATGAGCTGCGTTGCATATTATACCTTTTTTTGTTGTCAGTGTTCGTTACTACTGCTCGCGCGCTTGTTGCAAAGCACGGCAATACGTGGTAGTACGACCACCGATAACACGCTGGCGATCGTTAATGAAACGTCCGACAGAAGCGTTCGATCCAATAAAAGTCACCGACACCGCCCCTCGCTACAATTTTCCTCGCCATACTAAAACCCATTTGAACATCACACCGTGGCCTACGGCCAAGGAAAGACGATGATAATACCCAGTCGTTACCGCCCTAACTCTGTATCACTTTTCTCTCTAGCAAAATCTCTGACCCTATTACAAGAATTTGCAATCTGGCAAATTCCTGTGGAAACTACGTAGACGTGTTTTCTAGTCATCTGGATTTAAGTTTTATTTCAACTATTTAAAGAGATTACGCTTGGCTCTTAAAGTAGCTTTGTCAAAAAATGAAATGAAGCGAATTGAAGTAAAGTGAAACGAAAGATTATATAAAAGAAATATTTGGCCGATTCCATAGAATTCGACATACTCAGCTAGAACTTTAGATTTTATTATAATTGCACAATTATCGGAATTGGCATACACGGTAATACTCGCTTTTGCTCCTCGAGGGTAAACGTTGTTAAAATAGCAAATCTTTGCATTTTAAACCAGGATATTTAATTTTCATTTCCTGTGTAAATGTACTTTCGATCTTGGAGTTCTCGTTGGTACTGTACTTTTTTCTTTCAATTAAATCTTGTAAATTATGTATTTGTGTGAAAATAAAAAGTGTATACTCTATCTTTCTTTATTTTATTATCAGATCAACGCTCGATGATTAAGAGGAGCAGTTTCACTGCGAAATAATCATTTAAACATTGTCTAGATCTTCTCAAAGGATCCTTGCTATGCTCTTCACGGTGTTTCGTATATACTTTAATTGGTTCTCTACTCTCTTCATGGCACTTCGTTCCACGTTAGTTACTTCTAGGAACTCTTCCCGAAGCTCTCGAACATCTAAAAACTAACGTCTCCTCGAAAATTTATTTGCTTTAGAACTTCTAACGTTCTAAGCAGTTTTTGTAGCGGAACTTAACATTTACTTGAACTTTAATTAGTAATTTGCATTGGATTAATAAGCGATATTATACCTACTGCGTAATGTATTCATATTTAATCATAAGTTTGCTCTTCCATTGTAAACACTTGACATAATCACATACTTTTGTGCATTGTCCCGTAAAAAGTAACGCCATATAATCTCAAATATGGCTTTTAATGGCAAGAATGCCGATTAATCAAGAGATTAAAACGAGTACGGTGATCTCCCTGGTATCCAAAGTGTTAAACGCTACATACGCTGACGACTAATTGAGATTAAAACTTTGGCTTCTATGTACCCGTATACGCGCGTCGTCATAGGCAACAATCGTTAATGACTGCTTTATCGGCTCATTTCTTTTTCAAAGATAACCACTTCTAATCTCAAGTTCAATCGTAGCGCTGTTAGTTCCTATCAGACTGCTTTGTACTTAGTACGACTGACAATTTCTTTAATTACGTTATTTTTCCTATTACAAGGCAGTGCTGTGATATTTTTAATTTGTCGCGATACGTAAATGATTATAGGGAAAACAGTTTCAAAGTTTAAGAAGCAGCGCGCGAACGAGAAGAGGGAAGAGGGAAGAGGGAAGCGAAAGTCCTTTATCATCCTTATTTCTCATTCCCAGTTTCCTTCAATTGCCCCTCTTTCGTTCAACCGTGAGACAGGCGTATGTATACTAAAGTCAGAGTTTAACATAGCCGGTTAGTAGCGACGTTCTGTTGCTTACAGAGTGTCGTCATTAACTCGTATATACTTAAACGGTACAAAGTAAAGTACAAAAGTGCACTCTCTGTCCGTTTAATCTTGTCCAAATTGTAAAGCGATATGACGACCGAGCACGAAACTGAAAGTAGAGTGAGGTTAAGACGAACAAAAAGTGTCACCAGGGCCGAGGAGATCCAAAAAGCCGAACGCAAGGTTCGCAGATCACAACCGGACAAACCGTAAGTATAAGATCCGATATAACGTATGACATAACCTCGATGCGTTTTCCTTACGATCGATCGGCCTCTATACGAGCAAGCGTATTCTACTCCAACGAAACGAAACGATTGTTTCCTCTGCGAACACTTCGTTTCAAGACAAAATCGATTTCAATGAAAACCTCCTCTTACGACCGCTATAACTTATCATGTGAGAACTCTCGCAACGGATAATTTAATAGGGAATCGATTAAGCCAGAACATAACCTGAACATCTGTTCTCACAATGTCTTTTCGTGACCAGAGAACGAGTTCCAGTTATTGCTCAATGGACATGAGGGAAACACAAAAAAATTACGACGCTTATTTGTCCAGGATAAAAGACGAAACGAGAGCAACAGTAGAGACAACACTAACGCGCGAAATTCTCACTTTTCCCAAGATCTCGAGCTCTTGGCCTACGTCATATTCTCGGTTGCTATGCCGCATGCGCTCTTTCTCTTGAATCCACTCGGTTATAGTGGAGATGGCGTTACAATCTTGCACATGTACTTCATCTTTCTCTATTGTAACGTCTCTCTCGCTCTTCCTCTTTCTCTTGAAATATAAGTTACTAGACACAATCGATCCCTGAAGTTTAAAAACTGTAAAAGTCCTTTTATTGCTTTACATGCTAGAACTTTGTACAATAATCGTAATGACCACGATTAAATGCACCGTAGCAAGTGAATTAACATATCATTACCCACGAAGGTGTACAATCGATTTTCCTTGTCAAACAAAAATTTTCCTAACAAACAAGATAGGCATTCATTCCTCTCCCGGAATGGAATCTAAAGCGATTATGTTGGAAAAGCGTAACTAGAAACTCAAGGAGATAACCTGTTTGTTCCCATTATATAATTATACTGACTCTCTAGTTCTCTCAGAGGCGCATTATATTATTATGTCACTGCACACTGTGAATGTCACAATATTCTAAAGAAAGTTTTACAAATATTAATGAAATTGTATATATATATATAATTATTCCGTAGAAACGTAAAGTTTAAAAAAGATTCTCTCTTCTTCTTGGATTTCTTCTTCTTTTTTTTAGTTGAAATAATAATTTATAACTTATAACAATAACGATATCTCTCTCTCTCTCTCTCTCTCTCTCTTTTTAATATTCGAAACCTTTCTCTATTCACATTCAATTTTAAAATAGATATCATCAATGAATCTTTAAGGTCAAAGGTTGGAGGGTAATAAACTTTCACGTGATTAATGCAGCAATGCATTGCATCATCATTTCTGCTCTCTTTCTATGATACATTCAATATACTAAATTAATTATTCATATCTATGAGGAATAAACTTCAATGTTAATTTTAATTGCTATTCCGGATATTTTTGCCCGATAAGCTTCTAATCTTTGGTCGTAAAGGTTAGGCATAATCATCATTTATCGTACTTTGTATATACATATATAGGCATGTGAATAATTGAAACCGCATATCCGGTGTAGTATAAGTTAGAAAGCAGAAATAAATTATTACTCTTAAACGACTAATTAAAGAAGATCTTTGAAATGTCTCTTATGTACCGGTTACGTCATTCGCGTGTAACTAATCGCATTATTAATATCCATAGCGTGTACCAAACACTATTGTTCGTATTCTCTGGTGTAGATTAAAAATTGTCCTTTGTACTTTTTTATCGTTTACTCATAATCACCGGTTATCCGTATCTTTTTCAATTTTATCGTTTCTTCGAAGATTTTTTATTTCGGGAGGTTTCCGTGTATTGTTAAAAAAATTGCCGGGAAGTCCAATTAGCAAAACGCTAAAGTATTATCGAGATAACATTAAAGGGAGAGAGAGAGAGAGAGAGAAAAAAGTCAAGTACTCGGAGAAACAATTTTTCATGAAATTCATGCAAGAGTGTATTCTCGCGGAAATCTTTTGTCATTTTAAAGATATGGTAGAAGGAAGCTGCGAACAACCTTAAAATCTCAGTCCGTCTAACATTGCATAATGATTTGCAAACAAGAGATCTTTGCCCGCGAGAGTAGCATATACGAGAATATCTTTGCGCTCTTTTGCTTGACTTCTCATCATCGCGTTTTCAATGTTATCTCCTCCTTCTGGCTCTTCCTCGCTCGAGTGAGGGTACCGTGTGAAAAATCTGCAGTTTCAATGCTGTTTCTCTCTTATAGCATCGCATAAATAAATAACTTTTAATAAAGTATATTTGTGCTTCTACACGTTTCTTGCTTATATATCGTCGTTCTCTTCTAATGAGAACGCTAGCTTTGAATGGGCATAATCCATGATGGTTGATATTCAAATAATCAGCGACTAATAACTCCGAGGGATGTTTTATGCAACCAGGACTGGTCCTGGCACAGGAAGAGACGGAGGGGCCATCTCTTCTGGTGCG
The DNA here is from genome assembly GCA_037305995.1 of Sclerodermus sp. 'alternatusi'. Taxonomy (NCBI): domain Eukaryota; kingdom Metazoa; phylum Arthropoda; class Insecta; order Hymenoptera; family Bethylidae; genus Sclerodermus; species Sclerodermus sp. 'alternatusi'. The sequence goes on from CM074553.1 coordinate 2,929,538, forward strand.
GAGAAATGGAGAGCTCTCTCTTTCGCGCTGGTCCAATTCAAACAGTTCACGCCTCTCCACTCCAAAGTATAGGCTGCAGATGAAAATCTCACAAGACTTTGTTCCTAGTTTTTAATTTCAGCCCGACGCCAGAGTCGATGGCAGTAAAATCCCTCGCCAGCGAGAATAAAGATAGAGTCCTCGAGTCAAGTACGATTTAAAAAGCGATTTTATTAGCGTGGCGAAAGTTTAGAACAAACGTTGCTCTCCGATCGCGACTGGCGGGAGGAGAGCGCTCAGGGATTTTATTTCTTGGCATTAATTTCCATGGCCGTATAGAGAAGCGGAGCGGCAGGGACGATACGACGTCACGACGATTGCAAGTATCAGCATTATAAGCGACAATATAGTCGCGCAAATAACAACGCGACCTCCGTCAGCGCGATGAGTCTCGCTAGCAAAAAGTACTTAATAAAGCGTGGACTTGCCACCTTTTCCAGCGGCGGAGAGCGATGACTAGAAATTTTTTCCGTTCGTCGTTCGTCGTTCGTTCCGCGGTGCATTTTTGCACCTATTTCTAACGCCCCTTATCCCGCGCCACTTTTTTGCATTTTGTTCGGTTCGAGAAAAACTTTTTAATCTCTCACGCGAGAAACGAAAGTGCTCGGCGCCAGCTCTTATAGGACGCCTGCGAAACGGATGAGGATTAACGGTATTGTGCTGTCAATCCCTTTCCCGCTCTCGCTTCTTCCTTCTTTCTGCTTTAGGAGTTTGTTCTTTGGCGAAATTGTGGCGCCAGCTCGAAATCAGTCGAAGGAACAAAAGAAGCGAGCTATCGCGAGGGCCTAACGCGAAATGAGCTGCTACCTCTTATTATTGATGATCGAGATAGGGTTTTTCCCTCTTTCGGGACTGCTAAGTTGATTCGTCAACGGGGAAGATCGTTAAGACTGAAATTTAGAGTGGAACGGGGTTAAGAGACGGGAGACGAGACGGAAAAGAACAGGCGGAAATTCGCGTTGAGAGGGGAATAAAAACGTCAGATTTGTTTTAAGCTTTGTTTAATTTTCCTTCCTGAATGATTTAGGGGGTGTGTCTTGCCGTCTAGACTATTCTCCTTCGGTTGGTTTTGATTCTAAGCCAAGTGAGTGGCGGTAGGGGGAGGGGAAGAGGCAAGATTGAAGGGGCGCAGCGAAGACAGTGAAAGACAGCAAAAGACTAGCGAACTCCCCTCATTACACGGGTAATATATGTATATCCTTCTATCGCTTAAATATTCAGGAGGCTTTCGGTGTCGGGAAAATTCGCAAGTTGATACGAGGCTCCCCGTCATCTCGTTTCCCATCTTTATTTTATCTCGTCTGCCAATGGGGCTTCCCCGGCCAGCGAAAGTCCCACAGCTCTCCGTGGGAATTTTGTAAAAAATCGCCAAATTGCATACGATCAAACGGTTAAGGCAAAGCGCAAGCTGCTCTTCGACTCCGGCTGCAGGAGTGCTCGTATTACTTGAAAATTAAAGCGAATGACAGAGAGAGAGAGAGAGAGAAAAAAGAGGAGCCGCGGATAGTAGTGGTAGGTGGTGGCAGAAAGGGGGAGAGCGGGGAAAGGGGAAATACGAGTGGTACTTTCTTTTGTGTGCGGGCAACCTCGATGTGCTTCTCAGGCTCAGAGGCTCATCCGGAAACAAAAGATTTGGCACCTTTATCTCCTATGAGGGTTTGCTTCCTCGACCCACTCGAGCAATGCCGCCGTTATCTCTAACGGGTGTCCTCCTATCGAACAAGATTTTTCTCCTCTTTTACCAACGGGCTATTTACTTTATCGTCGGGGATGTCGAGAAATGTCCCACTGATCCATCATGATCATTAACGCCGGCCGAACATTATTTCGTTAAATAGAGAGCTCGAGTACGTGCCAATTACATATGCACGTGTTGAAAACAAATTGGATATTGATTAAACGGAGAAAAACTGTAATTAGTCATGTCGTTATTTTCACAGCGCAAAACAACGAGCCGCGTCCATGTGTCGATGCTGATAACGCTAATATGCGAGTAATTAGAGTGACATCTAATGAAAATAATGTTTTTTCTCATTAAACTGCTACCGGGTGGTTTAACGACAAGATAATTAACTTGCTACATCAACGCGGGATGATGATGCAAAACATATTGTTTCATATTTGTCAGTTGCCTGTGTGCGTTCCTCCTGCGCGGCAAATATTTTGTATAGAACAGAAGCTTAATCTTTTTCGATGCGGCGTCGCGTTCCCTCCAGATCACCGGGAGCACGGAATTGCCGGAACACGGTGCACGTGCAGTTGTACATCGACGCAAAATCTAACCAGACCGAATTATATTACGCGCTCGTAGTACCGCTCGGATAATTATACCAAAACATTGTCTACCGTGAAACGCGCTTCAGGCGTTTCGCGGAACAAAAACGCGTTTGGCTCTTTATTTCGTTCCAGAGAGCACCGATTATTTTCTCCCGTGCGCCATATCTGCCGGCGGAGCCATTTCAGTATCGTTTCGAGGGGAAGTTTTTCCCGCCACTTTTCGCCGACGATCACGTCGTCGCGAAAAACAACGCTCGAACTTTCCAATGAACCACGACGAATCGCGAAATACGAGTACCATCCATGGATTCCATGAACAATGGGTGCTGGAGAAGCGAGAGAGAGAGAGGGGGCGGGGGGGGCGAAGGTTTAAGAGCCCGGAGAATGCGGTTGTGCATGCACACCACCCCCGTCCATCCAATCGACGAAACGAGGAGACGCAGGGAAAGTGAGAGGGTGGGAGAGGGAGTATGGGAAAATCATCATTAGAGCCGAGGATCAATACCGAGGTGATCGATAATTCAGAGATGTGCCGCGACTCGCATCAGCTGCTGGGTTTTACGTTGAAAACTCTTGGCCCTGATAAGCCTTCTTACAACGGCTGGCGCTGATGCCGGGCGTTGCACAGCTGCAGCTGCAGCTGCAGCTGCGGGCGCGCAGCAGCATCCCGGATAGAAAATAGCGCCGGCAAGAAAATGCTCCCGAAGTCGAGGGCGAGCGGAGCAGAGAGTGAACATTTTTGAATAAATTAATTCCAGGAGACAATGGATCTTGGGCTTGCAAGCTTGCGCGCGTGGATAAGCCGAAGCTGCGAGGCTGCTGCGCTTTTCACGCGTCGGGATGCATCGCGGATGAGTGGCGCAATATCGATACTGATTCGATCGCGTGCGAGCCCCCGGGGGTGAGGGGGTGGAAAGTCCCAGCGGCAAATTCCGTCCGCGAGGATGCTCGTCGTGAAATCTTTTTTGCCGAGCAGTCGGAGAGTTCGACGGGGAATCTCTCCCCGTTTGCGGGAAAGTTCTCGCGGCTGGAGTGAGGGATTTTTTGCGCGTATAACGCGGGGTGGAGTTGCGCAAGAAGGGGCGCGCCACCCCCGTCGCCGCTGCTCGTTCCACAGCCCTGAGCTTCGAGGAGCAGACGGTGAAGGAACGACTTTGTTACTCGGTCGTTCTTGTCGAGAGACCGTGGCATGGCATGGTATGGCGTGGCGTGGCTTCACGTCCGAACCGGCAGCAGTCGAGTGTCTAACTAACGGGCCAACTTACCGGCAGCCAACGCTTCTGTTTCTCTTCATTTTCCGGCAAATCCACCGAGAAATCTCGGGCTGAAATAAGAAGGAGCCGAGCGACCGACGTACCGCTACCATCTCTCCCTCCCCCGCCCCCGGAGTACTCCAGGAGAAACAACTATATCACCCGAATGAAAATTTTCCTTGGGAAGTGGAGGCGACGCGCGACTCCAATTTTTCTGAAAATTGACTCGAATGTGCGTCTCCTCGCGTTACCTCGAGAAACACGTATTTGCCAGAGTCCTGCGTGATTCGCATTCGCGCGGGAGCATTGTTTCGAGAATGAACAAAGGCCGGGGGAAGGAAGACGTCGGGGCGCGAGGGAACGCGATTAAAAGGGTTGCGGAGTGACAGCCGGAGCCACGAATACCTCGCTTAATTATCATTTACTTTTGTCAGCTCTCAGTTTACGCTCGTTTGCCCGCAAAACTCGGATCTTCCGCTTTCGTTGCTTCGGTAGTTTGGCGACGGAGGGTAGGGTAGGGGTGGCAGGATCCAGGAGTCAGGAGCAAGCCAGGATAGGAGGAGATGGCGATACGTCCGACACCCAGTAGAATACGCTCATGCATATGGAATTCACCGGTGACACGTCTGCGTTCTGCCATGGGGAGAGCAACCCAATATCTGAAGCGCGAGATAGCGAGATACGTCAGTACAGCCACCCTCGTACCCTCCACTTCACCCCTTACCCCTTACCTTCCCCGTCTCTCTCTCTCTCTCTCTCTCTCTCTCTCTCCATCTACATCTCGCAACATCGGCTCTACCGTGGGGCTCTATTAATTACCACGATCTGCCATAAATTCCAACTGATAGTTACAGACTCGGGCAAGATGACTCGAGTGCAAGGGGGAGGGGAGGTATGGCGCCACGAATGCAAGCTACGTTACAGGAACAGCTAATTGCGGGACTATGTGGTCCCGGATATAACGTGACTGCGGAAACAAGGCAGGATTAAAGAGCGGCGTCACTTTCATCTTCCTCCCGTACGTTGTTAATCCTGGATTTCGCCACTTCCTAGATTCCCTCCTTCTAATTCCACCGGGCAAAATAGGCTGAAGCTGAGATAGATTTACCGGCTGGACCTTTATCGTCCATGCTCTCTCTCTCTCTCGCTCTCTCGCTCTATCTCTATCTCAGCTCCAAGCTTTCTTTTATCTGCCAAAGGTGATTTCCCATTGTTTTGATTCGCCTGAATCCTAGATTTTTTGAGATTATATCTCATCTGTGCCAAGTAAGAGGATCTCTCGAGTATTTTTATGAGGAACTCTTTTGAAAAGTTGACGCAGGAATCCTTCGGTCTTTGTGCCAGGTCAGGAAGGGATTGATAATAACGCGACACCGTACAAGCCGATTACTCGACCTCGCCCTGTGGTGTATTACCGCCGACACGAGGGACAGTCGAGAACAAGAGTTTTATCCCACGTTCCCCGATTCATTCGGAATTCATATATCACGAAGCACGATCGGAATAAGAGCGAGAGCATCTTAATTCAATCCAGTAGCAATTAAAACTTCTCTCCCATCTTCCTTCCTCCTTTTCTTCGTTCCTGCTCTCCTTTCTCCGTGACAGATTAAAAGTGAATGGTTTTAAATGGTTTCTCTTTCTTTTGTTCTTGTTACAGATGTCATCGACCGAGGGACAGCTTTTTCTCCTGGAGTTCGGGCTTCGATAATTTCACTGGATTCGTTAACTGGGGCTTCCTTCTTCTGGGCATTGGTGGCATACGACTGCTTTTGGAGAATTTCATAAAGTTGGTATCTTATTGTTCGAGTCTCTTAGCGCGAAAACGCGAGAAATGATTTTCTATACAAGTAGCAAAATCATGCAGCTGCTCTCCACACTTCTTTTCTCTTCTCTTCTCTCCTCTCCTCTTTCGCTTTCGTAGGGATTCGGCGTAAAACACGCGCGCGATCTGCTCTCTTCGGAGGCGAAGCAGAAGCGACGTCCATGAATAATTTCAACGAGATTTTTATCGGTGCCGTAAACTCCTGGCCTCGCGTCCGGTCGCTCCCGGGGGCGCGTAACAGAAATTTATCACGCTCGTTAAGCTGAGAAAAACTTTCGAAAGAACTTTCGCGACGTAATTGCTTGGCTACTCCCGACACCCCAATGTACGCGTAACTTGGCCTAGCATATTCGAGTGGTGCTCGTAAGCAATTTCAAATCGTAGTCACTTTCAGACTCGATCGATCCGAGTAACGAGACAAACTTATCCTCGAACCCTCGGGACCGACGGGTTATGGGAGGGGGTGGTGTATCCACCGATGACGCAATCTTCTGTTTCGAGGATGCTGCTGCGCGTCCAACACCTCGCAATTAATTCTATGCTCTTACTCTGCATTCTCTCTCTTTCTCCAGTTCTCTCTCTCTCTCTCTCTCTCTCTCTCTTTCTCTGCCCCATCCCACCAACTCTCTTTTGAAACGAGACATTAATCTAGCACATAAGAGATTTTAGTCCCCTTTGCGCCCCTGGAAAAAAGACTTTGAGGAAATGTCCATGGAACATCATGGATGACAGGGTTTCATTCTGATTGAGATTGAGGAACGGGGATGGCATAAAGATGGAAAAAAGACGTAAAGAGCGACGCAGAACGAGAGATGGGAGCCGCCAGGACATGCTCTGTAAAGTGAAAAAGAAGAAAGACGGGGAGGGAGCAGGGGCACGATTAATCGGGCTCCTGACGAAAGACTCTCGCTTCATCGATAAAAGTCCGATAAAGGAAAGAGCGACGGAAAAGAGTATCCAACTTTTCTTTTCTTTCTCAAGTTACCGCGCGTTGTTCGGGAAAACTTTTCTTAAAGGTTCACGACGCAGTCATAATTTATGCACTCGGCACCGGTTCAACAGAGAAATCCATGCGGTTTTTAATGGCTCGAATTTGTCGTGTCGATACATCCTCTCTTTCTCTCTCTCTCTCTCTCTCTTTCGATCACGATTGAAGAAGCAATGGAGCGATCGTACTTCCTCGAATTAAAATCAATTTGTACACGGAGACACACGCGAGCTTATTTTGGAAAGCAATCTCCTTCTCCGCGATTTTCGCGAGGTAGCGCAGCATCAGGAATTTGAGAAATAAAGCTCGTCGACTGTTCATCCGGATTACACCGAACCGAGAATGGGAGAAATCCACGAGAGTCTAGGACCGTGTTCGGCATTATCTGCGAAAAATGGTATTAGCTCCTCGCTGCAACAAAATTTTGTTCAACGACTCTCTAAAGAACGAGGAGGGATACATTTTGCAGAGGAACGTTACGGTTACGGGATTTTGCATGCGCGAGAAAAATTCGACTGAAGGACCGCGTGCGCGCGGTGTATTTTATCTGAATATTTCAACGTTTCTTCTTATTCTGATTTTTCAGAGACTAGCTGCTTTGCTCGCGGTAAACGTGAAATTGAGGATTTTATCGCGAAGCTGTATTAACAAACTTCGACACCGAAGCACACTGCGGATTTAATGGGCCTGTCTGGCCCCCGTCAAACGCGCTCGAGAAATCCAGGCAAAAAATTCGAGTATCCTTTTTACTCAGGCTTTTCGCAGCGAGAAATTTCAATGAGTGCGATATCTCCAAGCAGGATTTCTCCCTGTTACATTGTCAAAGTATCCTGGCAAAGGACGCTTTTTCTTTTGGAGAGTGTTGCTGCCTCTCGAACTGTTTTACACTTTTTCTTTTTTTTTCTTTCACTCGTTCTTTCCTTTCGAACCAGGAGAGAGGAGGGGGGAGATACTCGCGCAACAATATGTATCGTTTAATTACTGCGTATCTCGCGTTTAATTACGCGCGGTACCTTTTGAATTTCACTGAGCGCAATGCAGTAATTAATTATATCGTTCATTTTCGCGTGGCCTTCAATTATCACAACTGCATCCCTATGACTGATTGCGCTCGTGTCAAAAAGCGGTTTAGAATTGCAGGTCACCATAAATATCGTTCGCTTTTCCCTCTCCGTATCGAGCTCACCCACTTCAAATACTTTAATTACTCATCCGATAAGCCTCGTTTATCATCGTTAGCCGGTGCGTTCAACCCGAAGCCATTAGTGTCCGTTACCTTTTTTCAGCTGCAGGTGTAATTCGTTCTTTGCTCTGCAAGAAGCACGCTCACGACAAAGCTTTTTAGCGACGACTGTTTCACGCCTTAAATCTGCCCCTGCTGCTGCTGCTGCTATCAATCTGAAATTTCGATCGTTTTGAAAAACACGAAGCAATCGCCCATTATTCCTCACGAGACTTCGTTTCACCGGGGGTGGTGTAAAACGAACGGAGAATAGAAGAGGAGGGAAAAAAAAAACAGAGAGGAGAAACAGATTTTTATAATTACATTGCATTTAGTTAGAAAAAGAATGCAATCACTTTCGAAGAGAGTGAAATCGCGTAAGCTTATATTTCTCCCAGATGCATTTTCTATTCTCGTCTAGCTTTCATTCTCTTTTACATGTTTCAAGAACGAGTGCATTGCGGAGTGACGTTTATTATTTATCTAAGGAACAAAGGGAGCGAAGCCTGGAGAACTTTTTATTTCGTTTCTCCCTTGTTTTGAGTTACGCCTTTGCAGATTCTCCCCTGTAAGAGTTTCTCACTGAAGACGGACGTTAATAGCAATGGCTTTACCTACCCCCTTTGCCTTGCAGACATACTGGCTTAACGCGTTTCCTGCGTCTTTTAACTGCTGACGATAATAATGGAAAGAATACTTTTCCAGCTCTGTTCCATCCCCCCATCCTCCCCCACTTCTCTTTTTCTCTCGTTTTTTCTTATTCGAACGGTCCTGTCTTCTTTTGCAGGTACGGGATTCGGGTGGATCCAAGACAATGGTTCATGTTCCTCAGTGGCAAGAACGATGGTGGAGAAGAGTATCCGTCGATTCTGCTGATTTGCTGTAAGTCATTCAACTGCTTCTGCCAATACGTCACTTAAATTTCTTTCATGAAAATCCGATTTTCACGCGTACATAGATCTTATCGCATCAATCATTAAGCGTGATAAGATGTTTCCTCGCTGCGAATTATTTATTTTCTCTACAGTCGAATTGAAAATTTTCAATGACATTATGTGCTATAGGCCTTGCTTGATCATTTATCGAGAGAGAGAGAGAGAGAGAGAGAAAGGGTTGGGAAGAAGAGAGCTTGCTTACAGTTCTCTAATTCAATTTCGTCGTTTACTTCGCGACATCCCTTTTTCGCATCTTTCTTTGCCCTCCGAGGAATTCCGTCGACACGACGTAACTCCGTAGCTCGTATTTCTAAAAATTCCAATAACGTCTCGCTCTAACGGTGTTGCGGCGATGCTGGGGTCGATATGACTGTACAATGCCTCTTATTGGCTATAGTAGAGTGCACGCATATGTAGACAAAAGCAGCACGATTCTAAAGAGAAATTCTAATATGTCCCAACTTCGTTTATTTTTCTTTGATTTTCCTCTTTAACACAGCCACAAATGTTTCCATCGCAATTTTAACATTTGCTCAAATGAATTGACTTTATATCCCTTTTTTGAGGAACTATTTTTCTCTGCTATCATTAAAGCTCCGATTCAAAAGACCTATTTGCGCTTGAGGAACTTGCAGCATTTGTACGTTTCTTTGATAAATGTTCAATTTAATTAGCGAGATCTTCTTCGCACGAGCATACGTACGAGTATTTTTCAAAATTCCAATAATATGCCGTGACCTGGGGGTTGGTGAGGGAACCTTTACGACCACCCATTTCCAGAACGACACTCGTGCGGTGTCTGCTGGTAGCACGTGAAAGTGGTAAGTGGCACGTGTTTCGCGAAAAACGGTAGTCCAACGTTGTGTCGTGAATTTAAAATCTAAATTTGGGCTTTTACCCGCTTCGTCTTTCGCTCTGAAGAGAATTAGATATCCCACGTTCGCATCGCACAACAGGCTTATTTTTAAAATCTAATTACGAGGGACGAACTTTGGCAAAATGAAAAATTAAATGCAGAGTCCGACTATGTACATGATTTTACAACGTTCGATTGGATGATTCGTAAAAATTCTCCCTCGATAAGGTAGAGCATATTCTCCCAGGGAACATTCTCAAATCCATTAATACAAGGGTCATAAATTCATTTGGAAAATGCTTTGTAAAATACCACGAGAAACTGTACGCTGCACGCATTTTGAGGAGAACGATGCTGGGCTATGTGCTATGAATTTAGAAGATGAAGCCACAACGCGTGGCCGCTCCTTCAACTTGGCAGACCTACCCTGATCAGGGAATTTCGTGTTCTGGGAGGAATTAATAGAAAAACCTCTGGAATTCTTCATTCGTATACGAAAACTGTAGGAAGGGGAGGGGGAGTCCTTGCGCTATTTTCCACGAGGAGACAAATGAAAGGGGGAGGAAAAAATCAAGCCTTCCAATAAAGTGGTCGGGAGAGCTATCGAGGTAGGAGCACATAAGAACATAAATATTTACAAGGAGTAGACGGAGAAGACACATCGAGTGGCACCTTTCTCTTTTATTCGCCATGGCCGTAAAAGCAAGAGAGCTACAATACCCGATGAAACGCTGACATAGAGTGCAAGGAAAATACGCATTGTCTTTATGCCTCTTTTCCTCGTATTCTAGAGGGTACTATAACTCGAAACGGTTCTCTCGCCTAGCTGAAACTATGCTTGATTCTGGCGTACAAGCAATGTTATTTCGAGCTACTATATTTACATAATATTCTATTGTTCGCGCAATAGAACTTTGTGGAATTTAGTGCAATTGTACAACAGCTCTGCCGTATGAGTAACTCGGCTACGAGTTGCCCGAAGACCATTAAAAATACACCGAGTCATTAAATACAATTATCTCGACGTTAGAGGATCCTTTTTTGCGTCCTTTGTCTCTTCCTCCCTCCGTTTTAGGCAAACCGAGCTGGCGATATCGTCGAAATTACGGAAAGGAGCAAGCGATCGAGTAGTGCATCTCAATCTTTGATCCTACGCTAAAAGTAATAAGCCGGCGAATATCAATGTTTCAAATAATTTCAGCTAACCAGAGAGTGGTCGATTATTCAACATGGTGAAAAATCCAAGATAAACGAACGTGTCCGCGTGGTAAAAAATGTAGGAACTCGAAAGGTTGTTCATCATTTATCGATAGAAACGGAGCTGAATCTTTTATATTCGCCAATACCATTTGCATTTGGACGGTGTTAGCACGATGCAGCGAGCTAGCGTACGATGATGCACACTCGCGAATTATTTCATCAATTTTGGCGGTGGTGCGCTTCGCGTGCATTTAAACGTTATGAAAAATCGATCAAGTATCGCAGTGAAGAAGTTTCGCGTTACGTTGGGTCTTGGCGTGCGTGCGAGCGAGCGAGCAAAATAGCAAACGAACGAAACACCAGTTTGCCCAGTGTAACGATAAACGCGATTATACGATATTTTTCGGAGCATCGAAATTCGCGCGTGTTTCCCAGAGGGAAGAAATCGCTTTTGCATTGAGAAATCGATTTCCCTTGTTGAAAACAAACAACTGAAAGAGAGAGAGAGAGAGAGAGAGAGAGAGAGAGAGATAGAGGGATGACCAAGGTGGTTCGTAGCGAAAAAGATAAAGAGACGCGACAATTGTTAAATAAAAAAGAGTACGGAGAATGAAAAACCTTGGGAAAAAAAATGAGGAAAATCACGCGAGAGAAGATAAGAGGAGCAGGAAATTAGCGAAAAAGAATCAATTATTCTCGCGAGCTGCGTTAAATCCTTTCACAACGCGGTATTTTTCTAACACGGTTTTCGTATTACGCGCTGCGAATTAATCGCGCTATAGGAGGGCTCACTGCAAAATACTCGCAATACACATTCGCTCATAATTCTCGCCCGTAGTTCTTCTGTCTCTTACCTACTTGATAATCCTTCACATGAATTACTTAGCATTAACGCGTTGCTGGACACAGTCGCTGGGTAATCGAATTAAACGCAGACTTGCGTTCTGTTAAAAAACCCCTTCCATTTCTCGCGTACAGCCACCTGTGTATCCCGCTTAAAAGTTCCATCCCTCCTCCTCGTCGTCGTCGTCGTCGTCGTCGTCGTTCTTCTCATCTTACCTCTTCTCCTTCTCCTGCTCCTTTTATCCCTTCAATTCCGTGTCCATGCTCCAGAGCAGTACAGGGATATTCCGCGATATTGTCCGTGGCCGACTTAAAACCATTTTTCCCCGAACATCGATCAAACCGATATAAAGTTGAAACGCGGCAACTTTTACGATTTCATGTCCGTATTCTATTCATCCCCCATAAAGTAAACACGAGGTCTGATTGCTCGAGATAAATCACGATTCCGAGAATAGATAGCTAATTGATGGTGGTACTGGGGGCATTTTTAGTTTCAGTTCCCGTGAAATTGCGTGTCTTTAAAAGGCAATCGCGTTGGCGACATGCGCCTAATGACAGACACGTAAGCCACTAGACAGAGATATCGCGCGTAGTTGCTGCTGCTGCTGCTGCTGCTGCTGTTGCTGCTGGTATCTCTCTGCCAAGGTGGGTCTCGCCCGCCTCAATTAGTACTCGCAATTATTCCTAATTAGCAGACGACGCGCGTGCCGTTCGAGCATTCCCTTCCACGGCTGGAATTAAAATACTCCGCTACCACATTTCGAACTTTTCTATCGTTTCCTCTCGCTCCCGACGACTCTTTCACTTTTCGAACGTGAATGCACGCGTGGAACTCTGTGACGTCGATACATTAGGAGAGTGGTCTTCTTTCCAACGCTCGGCAAATAAATTAGATTGACCGTTGTCCTCGTACCGGGACTTTGATTCCTCTTGGAGTAGCGTCTAGTGGCAGTTTTTTCACATCCGGTTTACCAGTGGTGGCTGTATCTCTCTCTCTCTCTCTCTCTCTCTCTCTCTCGCTTTGACGGACGGCTACTAGTCTCGCGGACACGTCTAGGAAGATAGAAGAGACTTACCGGGAGAAAAAGTAAAAGTCTTAATTAGCGGCCGAGATCCGAGAGGTGCTCGACGCCAGAGCTCGATTACCCTCGAGCTTACGGATACGACGTCTGTGCACTTTTTCATCGTATTCGTCTGGCTTGCGGCGAAGACCGATGTGGTCACTTCCTTTTTTATCCCTTTCTCCCGACAGTACCCTCCTTCCCTCCACCCTCGCTTCATTCTCTCCTCCTCCTCTCGCTTTTCCCCGAGGGAAGCCACTGAGAAATTTCATAGCCTCGACATGATTTTCGGCTCATTAAGCTCAGAAAATGTGAAACTGCATCGCCGTGTGGAGGAGATGTTTCGATGGAATTAAATTTCGAACAATCCGAGGGATCAATTTATCCTGGAAAAATCCTTCGACTGCACGTAATCGCTCGGGGTAAAAATTACGCGGGTCTCGGCGCGAATATCGAGATGCAACTGTGCGTGGATCGTTAATCGTATGAGATCGTTTGAAATCGTATGAAATCGCATTTCCAATAGCGATTTTTCAAGTCTATTTTCTCGCTTAATTCGTTTTGCCGAAGTGGATACTTTGAAAAAGCTCCTCTGCTTTGTCTCTGCCTGTCCGTTCTCAACTTTTCCCCGACTGATCTCGTTTCGGTTTGGCTTTTTCCATTTTTAATTCCATCGCATCCATCTCGCTTTACTTTCTGTTTCGGATCGTACCCCGACTATTTTCTTTCGCTTCCTACGAGTTTGCACGCTTCTTCTATTTTCTTTCTGGATAATGCATGTTTTGCTCGCTTTTTCTGGCAAATCTCTTTCCCCATCCATCCATTCCACTATTCAGTGGCTTCTCGCTCTCGTACGCCTCTTTGTCACATATGCGCAACAGCAATGGCATTCCATTCACGTGAAAAAACTGACGAATTTCCACGGCAATGGGGCTTCCATTAATATCTATTAGCAAGGCATGCTCGACACGGCCGAATTCGTCGGTCCTCACCTTCGGATCTCCCTTTCCCTCTGCCCACCACACCCTCTCCACCCATCTCCCGCACTCTCCTCTTCGTCGTTAAAAATAATATTGAAAAAGAAAGAAGGCAAAAATAAAGGGAAAAGGAAACGATGGAAAGAGGCAGAGAGAGCGAGAGCAGAAAAAGAAAAGCGAGATACGGAGAAGGGAGAGGAAACTTGACGTATTCCGAAATACGAGACATCGTTTATTTTCATTAATTAATCTAAACAGGAATAATTCCACGTGGCCGTATGAAACTGACCCCCGCGATATGTTTCCCAGCTTGTCAATATAACGATAGATTAATAAAGTGTTATTCCTAGTACATATCTTTCTTCTTTTGGTGCACTTCACATTTTTCGAGGGTTCTGTTAGTGCTGTATGCAGTTTGATGCAGATTAATGTATACGAGAAAAGTATCGCGTGAAAAATAAGAGGTGCATCTAAAACCGATACACGCTCGAAAATATAAACCGAGAGAAAATGCGTGGCTTAATTTTGATTTATCGCAGAAATAATTGGCGAGCAATTGGCAGAAATTTTATCTCGCCATGCCGTTCGCTCTTTTGAATCTCGTGGCATCAGTATGCTTTTCCAATTTTCAGTCGTCACTCGACGATTACTCGTTGATGTACGCTCTCCGCGTTCACGTATGCATGTACAGCCTGAGACAGGATTGAAGGCCGTTGCGTCATTAACAGCTACGGCATAAAAACGTTGGTACGTTTGTTGCCTGAAATTTTACAAAAATTATCTTTTACAAAAAGATACGAGATTAAAGAAAAATGCACGAGGAACGCTTTACAGCGATTTTGGCTCATCGTGCATTCGTACGTGGAATGTGTAGTCGGAAACTTCATATCTGTCCCCGAGTGTACAATGCACGATTTGCATCGGTATAAAACTAGAGCAGACCGTGAAAAAGGGCAGAGATAAAAGATGTCTGATTTAATCAAGACTCTAATCACTTGACAATATTTTTTTCATCATTAAATCAGTGATCTCTGTCGCTGCATTGTCAGCTCATAATAAGACGCCACGAGGATGTTCCTAATTGTGAATAATTTCTTCGTAATTGGCCCTTTTGCACCTTTCGACCTTCTGTCCATGGGGAAACTGGGACTTTCCACCTTGTCACTGTTTAATTAAAATTAATTCCCTATTAGCCGACGAATGTTAAATTTACGAGAGTAGAAGCGCTGTACACGTGAAAAGCAATGGGTTTGCGGTTGGTACATATAGGCAGGTAAAAAGGGGAAATTTTGGAGGCTAGTATCTCTACCTACACGGGAAACGTGTGTAGAATTGTAATTTGTTACCGCAGTTGCAGTTTCAAATACTTTTGCCTCTTGCGGCTTGCGCTTGTTCCCTCATAGTTTACGAAATTCATTGAATATTTATCCTGAAAATATTAACCTTTCATCATCTACGAAATTTGCGTTGTATCAGCAAAGTGCTTAATTTGTTTTCACTTTAAAAGCAAGTAACGCGCGCTATCTATGCGAGAAACGTAACTTTTTCGAGGCGCGCGCGCGACTCGCGCAGCGTCCAATCTCGAGTTCTGCCTATCGTCTACCTACATCTCCTCAACTTATTTAAGTTTCACCATATTTTATTCTCCTTCCTCGACGCCGTACGACATCCTCGACTTGGCCTCCCGACGCAACTTGCATACATCGTGATTCAACTGCGCGTTTGATACTTGGAAATCATTTCAAGAACGAGAGATCGAGCTTATGAATACTAGCTTTGGAATTCGACAGTTCCGGGATTACCGACACTACCGATATTGTTTTTCTATGACCTTTGACCGGGCCCGTCGAACTTGCCATACAGGCCGCCGGCGCTGGAATCGAACTTCCGCTTTGTGCTGCGTACTATTTTGGCTGATTTATCGTTGAGTCGCGTTCGTTGTGCCCAGTATAGCTCGATATCGGCTTTTCTTCCTTTTTTACCATGGTTTTTTTGCTTCTCCCTTTTTTACGTTATCCCTTGGCTATTCGAGTCGGGCTCTCGATCACCGAGAGCGTTTATCCTGCCAGCACAGCCTTCGCCACTCTTGCGCGCGCCTTCCACCCCTTCGAGCGAACGCTTCTCCGCTGTCGAATCGCGGAGTGACAAGGCCTTGTCCCTTATCCTCTCTCTCTCTCTCTCTCTCTCTCTCTTCTCTCACACACCCTCTTCGAATCGTCACTCTGGTATTCCGTACGATTCAAATGGCCAATACCATTAAAAAGCTTTCGTTAATTTAACACACGTCCACCGTGATTAATCCGATACTGTTTTTTTTCCCTTTTTCAGATTCAACCGTACCTGTGGCCCTCTGCTTGTTCATAGAGAAAGGATTGTCCGTGGTAAGTGCAAACCGCATAACAAAGAAGATTTTCCAGAGATACCGTGGGATCCACGTATGTCTGACTATCGCGCGTGTGTTTCCCTGAAATTCTCGGCGGATCTTTTAGGAACAGCAGAGACGCGTTGTAAATGTATTTTACAGCTATAGGTGGTATATATTTCGCTGGGAAGTAGGCTGGAGGGTGGGAGACTCTAGGGGATGAAACGCAATGTTTGACATGGCTTGAACGGCAATGCGTCGGTTCTCTATTTGCATGAGCGCTCAACGCGGACACACTGTGGGAACGGAGCTGCTCGGGATGTTAGTGGGATTCCCGCTAATATGCAACTGCAACCTCCACAGTGCACGCGGAGCCCTTACCCCGTGCGTTGCGACGCGATTGGCGTCACGCTACGACGATCGTCAAATGCCACGGGTGTTTCGTCGGATGGCGGATCGCCATCATTTACGAGTTATGGCAATGCTAAGGGCTTTCCTCGACAAATTACGCATTAAATCTCCCCCATTATATCGGCCTTGTCAAGCGGATACAGGGGGGCAGGAGGAGGGGGAGGTCCTCGCAAACACTTGGAAAAAACTCGCTCGTCGTGGTCAAACGCCACCCTTACCGATCGCCGCACACCAACGTTATTTTCCTCCTGGTCCCAGGTTTCTTCCGGGACCTTTAATTTGTCCGTATCTCTCCTCGTTTGTGGAAACAGCTGTGTGCGCGCGCGCGCACGCTCGCTGCCGGTGTATTCGCGTGAATGTTTCAGTCGCGCAATTTGCCGGACTCTACTCGAAATTCATGGTATTCTTTTGTGCCGCGTAATTGGGTCAAGCGCTTTGTAAATATTTGATCGGTATACCGGCAACGTCGCGTTCGGTTCGTACTGGACAATTGCTATACATTCGTACAACACCCCGTCACCCTCGTGGACACGCGCGCGCGCAATATTCTCGGCAAGATCGTCCAACGCGCACACGTATTTTTTATATTACTGCTGGGAATGGAGCATTGAATTTTGAATAAGTATAGCTCGCGCGCGGAAACTTGAAAAATTTATTTCTAAACTTTTTTTTGCCGAGGGAAATAGGAGTAGCCGAAAGCACGATAACTTATGCATTTTCCGAAACTCTGTCCGTTACAACACCTCTGTCCCTACTTGCTGGTACGCGCGCTCATGCTCGGCCCGAAGTCAGTTTCCGCTCGTAACTTGTATCTCTCTATTTTGTGCCGCAGGATATCATAGCTCATGGACCAGGAATGGTGTTCCACGTCGTAAACCTCATCATCCTGGTACTGATACCGATGGTGGTCATCCACGTGAAGGATTCCGGATTCAGCCTGAGTAAGCATCATTTTACGAGTCGTTTCTCCCGTGAATTTCGTGAATCTATACACACTCCCACACGCACACGGATAAACACAGGCGCACAGAAACGCGCGGATATTCCTTCGGCCCCTTGTCGCGAAACAGCGGTCGCATTTACAGGGAATAAGATAAATGACTGGTCCGACCGACTCGTATAATGCACTATCGAAATTCTTCACTCTTGCACCAAGAAGGAGGCGATTCTCACCCTTTTAAGGAATCGTCAGGACTGCTCTATCAATTGGGTCCGATTGAAAACGCACGAGTGCACTCGTGCACGGATAGACTCGTTTCCACTTCACAACGCATTTTCACGAGCCTGAGAATAAGTGGGTAAGGATTTGTGTGTGTCTGTAACGTATGTGTTATATTTGTACATACTACGCGGAACAAACATGCAAGCACACACACACCGTGAAGAGTCGCTATTGGGAGACAGACATTACGAAACGAGAAGAGAAGGAAGAGAAGTCAGTAGAAAAAGTTTATTGCGGCAGTACGCAGTGCAAAGATCCAGAGAGTGAGATGGTTTGTACGTACATCCGGTCGTGTAAGCGCTTCTTAAAACTTCCAAAGTCCGGACGAGTATGTCTCGAGACCAGAAGAGGAGTCCGAGAAGTGGCTACACACAGTACGAGTGCAGAGACTCACTACTCTTGGCAGGGTTTTACTTTCCTAAGTATCTCTGTCTATACCGTAACCACCTCCTCCCTCCCGCAGCTTCTTTTACTGCGATCCTCGACTTTTCGGTATGTGAAACAAGTTGCCTATGCGAAAGAGTGTTCTTACGCTCAAAACGAGTAGTCATTCGCCTGGATACACGAAAGGTTTGATAACTTTCCTCTAAACCTCTGGAAAAAATCCGTCTGATCTCCTGAAAAGTTTCGCGCGTGATACTCGCTTCTTCTACTTTTTCCTTTCTCCTCTCTTATTTATTTTACGTTTCTTCTCCAAATAATCCGATTCGAGATCGAACAAGAGAAAAGAGTGTGGCGCGAGAAAGGATAAGGAGCAAAACAAAAAAAAAACAGATGATTTGGATAACGGTGTCACATCTTTTACACTTACTTGTATTTTTGTCGCTCCGTCCATTGCTTCCATCGAAAATCATTGCTTCGCAGCGAATCTGACTCCTCTGCTTTACACGTGTCCCGTTCGCTGTGTGCAAACAAGCGTTATTAAATTACAGCGGTGGATAACGAAGTGGCTATTGTAAACGCTTAGATCTCCCTCCCGCGGCCAGTGGAGCGAGTGTGCACTTTTGAATTAAGGAGGGGTTGTGTCTCGATTTGTTATTCAAAACTGATTGTGGGCGAGTGGCACATCTGGCCTTTTCTCCACAGTCCTCGATGCTCTGAATAAAATAGCATTAACGTCCGTAAAAATAGCCGTGAATTAGAGAGCGATATCGTCAAAACCGGTAGCAGTGGTAAAATATTAAAATGCATAAATCATGCGGGAAATTGGATTATGCAAGTGCAAGTGCTAGCCGAGAGTTTTCGACGCGGATATGCAGCCAGGTTGGCAAAGTGGTGCCGGGATGTTAGGAGACTTTGAACATTTATCAGTCGGTCGTGTTCTACACCATAATGAACGCTATCCCTCGCCATTCCACGTTCCCTGGCTCTAGCCAAGTCCAAATCTGATCCGTTGGTCTTCTACTCCGACCAATCACCCCCAATTCGTCCCTGCCTGAGCCAACAGTACCCTCTTAGCCACCCTTCGCGCTGCCCTCTGTGTAGACATACTCCGCTGTCTGGCTGTACGATTTGTAATTCTGAGAGAACTCATCGCGCCCGAGAACTCCCGGCGTGCATAATTTGTAATTCCACGGAAAACGAAGCCTTCCCCCAGTTGGAGGAGAATAGTCGTCGCGGAGGGAAAAGCACCGGGGGTAGGAGGGAAGGTAGGAAGGAAGGAAGGAAGGAAGGAAGTCAATATTTAACCCTGTTCTATATTACGAGCAAAAACGTTTCATTGTGTCGTTATTGCATGTTTCGCGGAACATGTATTTATCATGGACGAAGGAGAGGACTCTCGACGACGCTAAAAATTCACAAGTCACTCCTCTTAATTAAGGAGGGGAGAGGGGGTGAAACGCGCTTTGGGCAAATGTTTCATTATTTCATCTCCACCCATCGTTCGCCATCGATAATTTCCGATTCCGCGGAAAATGTTGGAATATGAAGAGCAGACTCTCGGGGAATCGGTTGTTGGCCGCGGGGCTGAGTCTGATGGGGTGGGACGAGGTAGCAAGAGAAATAAAACCACGAGGTAGCGTAGCAAGAATTCCGTATGCACGCCTAACACGCCACGCCGCCACGCTAGAGGCCACGTGCAGGGATGGGACACAAGCAATTCCGCAGTGACTTCAAACGACGACGGGACTCGGCGTACCGTGAAATGTCGGGGGATCAGGAAGGTGTGCGACCCACGTCGAAGCTGTGTAGGTGCATATCGCCCAGCGTCAAGTAGGCAAACGCCAGCGGGAAATGCTAACCAAACCACCTCGCCTCGCCTCGAGTCCCCCGCAATCGGGAGAAACTCGGATAATTAAAATTCCCACTGTTATCGAAGGGCCCCCTCGCACGCGACGCGCGACTTCTCCCTCATTTTCCCAGCGACCCACCAGGGGATTAGCCCGATGATCACGAGGTATCGCGTTCGACTCGAAAGAATTCCAGGAGCGAGAGGCTCCAGGGGCTGAAATAGCGACGAGCGCAGTAGTGGAGCCCTACGATGGGGCCGACATCGAGCCTGGAGTTGTTGGGTACGTGCGTGCGAAATCGCGAGGAGAGGAGACTGGAAGCTCGCCAGACACCGTTTAGATTAACTAGCTCAACGCAGCCGAATGCTTCGGTCTGCTCGTTTATACTGGATAATCCCTGCGAAATTAGGATAGGAAATTGGTTTCCGCACGGGTAATGCAGAAAGCAGACACTCGTGGTTGTAAGCATTCCAGCTGTGGCGTTGCAGGATCTTGCGGATGCGACATGGTTGATACCGGATTGCTTTATGGATGAGCGTGTTAGGAACACTGCCATTTGGTATTTCCAACCACCGAAATACGACTCAAAGGATCAGAGAGCCCGGTGGTGGCTGGAGAGACGACTCGAGGCTTCTCCGCGCGTTTTGCTTTTTATTCGTCATTGGCTGTCGCATTGTTCTCGCGCTGCGAGACGGGCCTCCCGCCCGATCCGGATACCGATCCGGATAAGTAATGGATGATGCCGATCGTTGAACGGTACAAACGGCCGAAAGCGTTTCAGCGAAACGAAATGTTAACGCGCATCCCCGTAAACGACTCGGACACACACGCACGATTTACGTGCGTGAAACGTATCCAGCGTATTTGCCAAGACCCGCCTTCACGCACGGTAACTCTGCGTGGTGATTACGGCTCGATGCCAAGTGGAGCCCGTGCCAGGATCGGGATTTCGAGCCAAGCGACCGAACAGGCAGCCAGCAGCAGGCCAGGGCAAACCTGGTTCGAGAGAGGCGAAACGATCGAAGGAGGAGGGTACCGTCGACGTTGACGTCGAATTCTCGCGCGCGTGTGTGTGTGTGGATGGAGAACGGCTCCGGGAAAATAATTGGAAAAGCGTTTCTTCTAAATAGGGGGAGGGGGTGGGCAGGGGTAGGCACGCTCTCGCGTTCTCATCGCGATAATCGAGCGGAGCGCACGTCTGATTCCTGGAACGAGTGTAACGACTTTCCACGCACGCAGGCGTTTAGCGGAATTATTCGCTCGCCAAATGTTGCAGGGAGTTCCGGCGCAGAGAAATTTCTAATATCAAACGTATGTATATGCATAATGCGCGTAATAACCTTTCTCGTGCAGGCAGCAAAGTTGCGCGAGCAATTTGGATTTTGCCTAACGGAGCTACTAAGGTGACGCCGCTGCTCGTCCAACGAGGAATTGTCGGTACATCAATCACATGCAAATGTATGAATTAAGTTCTCGTGTCGAAGTACACCTTAATTAAGAAGTACTGCGCGCTACCTTGGTCGCCGCCGCTGACTCGACGTAGGTTGCGCGCGGAACGCGTAATTTGAATTCATGAGATTTACCGTAGACATTCCATCAAGAGAGTCGCGACTCGTAAGTAGCTATCCCTTTGGATACCGATGGAGAGCAGAGGCTGGAATATATCGAATGGGAAATGTAATCATCGCCGCGCGGATTATCATAGAACCCGAGCGCACTCGCGCGTGCTCTCCAAGGTTACGTGATGCGATTATGTGCAAATTTCGGAAAATCCGTGAGAAGCGAAAAGCGAAAAATGAAAGGAAAAAAAAATCAGGAGCCAGGACAAATCGTCCAGGAACACGCGCGGGCGAGCGGCAGCGGCAGCAGCACACACGCGCGTATTCCGACGCGAATTGATCATTGATAATCGATCATTGATAATTTCCCGTGGAAATCATGGGAAATTTATCGAGAGGTTAGGAGTAAAATTTTAACAAGGGCTTGAAGAACCAAATGGCGCTGAATCCTGATGGAATCACGCATTGCAACCGCGGACGCGTAGAATTGGAAATGCCGTCGCCGTCTCTTATTACGATCGCACGAGGAATACGCCATTGTGTCGTGCCCGATTGCACACCTCCAGCTCGCCTTTTTTACCTTGTCCTTTTTCGACAATGTCGATTTATTCGCCCGCGCCACAATGCTGCGGCGTTCGGTTTGTCACGTCAAACTTGAATATGCACGCAACCTCGTCAAGATTATATCCACAGAGGGCGTGGAGCGGAGCGAGGGTGAGAGAGGGTCATCCGAAAATCCAATTTGGATCTCCCGGTAACAAGACGATCAATTTTAATTAGATGCAACAACGCCAAGTTTCGCCTCGGAATTCTTTCCGAGTTTTATCCCCTGGCATTGGCGCGTTGGTGTCGGTGTCAGTGTTGGCGTTGGCGCTAGCGCTAGCGCGCACACACGTACGCGCGTATGTTCCGCCGGCGCGAGCAAGTTTTATTATTTCATTTCAATTTGCTCGGAGGGAAGAAAGGAAGGAAGGAAGGTAGGAGGAAGAAGCCGAGCGGATAACAAAGGAGACTCCCGCGCATTAAATACGTGTATCTTATTGTTAAGCGTTTTAAGGCGGTTGCAGTCTCCCGTGGGAATTTCATTGTGGAGGAATTGCGCCGGGCCATCTATTTCGAGGTAGACTCGCGTATAAAAGTCTCAGGGGCATCTATGAAAGTCGAAGGAGTCAGGTCGGAAAGCGAAGTCTGCCGATGGCGCTGAGAAAGTGGGGAAGCACTCGATGACACTTTTCCTTAGTCTAGATGAAAGGGGTCTTGGGCTCTTTCGGATCGGTCGACCTGCGGAAATGGATCCTAATCAAAATGCATCAGTCTGCTTTTCCTCGTATCAGCACCAATGGGAGAGAGCTGAAAGGACTCGTGAAACGAAAGTGCATCGAAGCAAAATATCAGAAACTCCTTCATAAACATTATAATACGAGTTTTTAAGAGATGCAAAGTCCACCATCATAAAATGCTTCTGTATCACGAATAGTTTTCAGGGAGAGACCGGGAGAGGGAGGAGGATGTGGAAAGGCAAAACAAAAAAATTGAAAGAAAAAGAGGAAAACGAGCAAAGTGCCCAGATGTTTTACGGGGGGCATTATTAGGGTGGTTCGGAAATGAATTTATGAAGGTGTAATTAAAATAAACGATGATATAATTCAGGGCCACGAGATGGGAGAAGGAAACAAGCCAATAAATCAGAGACTGATTTGCGGAAAGTCTAGCGTAATAATAGAGTAGAGAAGGAGATAACGGAGAGAGAGAGAGAGAGAGAGAGAGAGAGAGAGATAGCTCTAGATGTTCTGGGTGGGCGTAGGTGGTGGGGTAGATGGTAGGCGAAGGTGAAGGTGGAAATCACGGGAAATGAGATGGTGGAATCGGGAGTTGTGGCTCTGGAGTGCCGGCGACAATGGTCCAAAGGAAAACTGGCAATTCCTCAGCTCGACGAACGGCTGAGGAAAATTGAGAAACTACTTTCAGCCGGGAAAGTTCTTCGTGGGCCACGATGCGAACACAATGCACACTCGTCCTACCACCCGCAGTTGTGGAATACCTATCCGGCACCCTCATACATGACAGATCAGGAAAACCTGGTCAATGGTTAAATTCTTTCCTCGCCATTTTTCAAAAAGACCGTCTGGTAATATAAGTAATCTTCCGGTAGCACTACACACATCCATTCCCGATGTGAGATTCAATGAAGGAGCGAAAACGAGCGAAGGGACGAATCACGGAGAGGAAACGTAATACCGCGAGGATTTAATTGTCGCTCCTCGTCATATTCTCAGGCTTTCCTCGAGGTCCCCTGGAATCCTGGGAGACTCTTGAAAATTCACAGAACACGCGAGACAACAAGGCGCACACGAGTGTTGTTCGTGGCTTTCCTCCTGCCTCGTCCTTGCGTCTGTCTTTGCCTCTGCTCCCACGCAACTTTTTTCCCTCTTTTCCTTTTATTATTTTCACCTTGTTGCGAGACTCGTCGACAAATCGCGATTGATTCGGGTCAGCCAATTTTCTGGTGTCGACGAGACGAGTGACGAGCTGTCCAGCGAGAAATGGAAAACATTTCACACTCCGAAACTACGGCGTGACATGTACTCGAAACGGAAATAGGTATTGCTTGTTGCTGTCACTCTCAAAATTCCGATCGATTTAAAAATTTACTCTTTCATCTTCCAACCATTTATAAATACGAGTGTATCTATCACATCGAGGGATGCCAAGTGTCCGAGAATTCTCCTGCTTTTTTTCTCCGGGTCTTTCCCTGACCTACATCGCTGACCAATTTCATTAGCTTTTAAATCCATTGGGATTTTAGAATAATTCAATTCGAGTGTGATCGCAAAGTGAAAAAGAGGGCAATTAGCCAGGAGGGGGGGGGGGGGGGTCCTGTCCGTTCGGCAGTCGGTACAAATTATTGCTCGTATCGTATGCAAAATTCACGGAGCACATTGGAAAGCTCGTACTGATTCTACGAAAGGGAAAGGGAAAAGGAAAGGGAAAGGGATGGAGAAAAGAAGAAGGATGATTTTGATATTCCGCGAGTGACGCGTTAATTGGATCGAATTATTCCTCGTTCCACTGATTTCACAAATATTTGCCATTGAAAAATTCGCGCGATAAGAAAAAAGCGAAGGAAGAGGAGTTTAGAGAGTGGTACGATGATGGTTCTAGCATTCTCGATATTACGACCGGCGATAGCGAGGAATCTCGGCACGTCTGGATCGGGTTAACTAGTAGGAGCCGCGATTTAATTAAGATACGAACAATCCGCGACGAATAAGCCGCTGGAAATATCGGAAAATATCAAGGGGGTCCTCGTCAGACTCTCCTACTCTCCCAGTCATCTCCCTCTGCTTTCAACAGGCGTCACCGACACCGCGTTATAATAACGGGCATTCTCAAGATCGCGATGGAAATTCCAAGCCGATAATTAAATGCGCGACGATAGACGGGGTAGGCAGAAGAAGGAGTCGGTGAAAAATGCCTCGCTCGGACAGGGAGAAAGAGAGAGAGAGAGAGAGAGACGGAAAAATAGAGAGCAGACGACGTTAATCTCTTATTTCTCGTTTTTTTTTTTGTTCCGCAGTTGGAGCTATGTACGTGTGCATGCTGTACGCAATTCTGTTCCTAAAACTCTGGTCGTACGTGCAAGTGAACCTATGGTGTCGACTAAGCAGCAGACAGAAAAGTTCTCAGGGGAGAATGCGTCGCCAGTCATTTTCCTACAACAACCTGCAACAAGGTAAGTTACCTGCTCGATCGACTTGCCCCATAATCAAAAATTTTATCAGATTCGATTAGTTCGCGGACGAGTCGTCGATACGACCCGCCCCCCTATTGCTTTCCGTCGTACCTGAGGATAGGTCTGTTTGCGCATATAGCATTTCACCGTACAAAATATACATAACGAAGCCATTTATATTTACTCGAAAGCATTCTCCGCAGTGCACCGGTCAGCGTAGTGGCCTTAAGCAAACATAATTCGATCAGCCAGACAACGGCAGTAGTACAAGTCCGAAAAATGCCCGACCGCCGCTCGTTCACACTGCGCTGCTGCTTGCCCCGGTACATCGGCGAGTGCGCTTGAAATGCAACACTATTTCTCATCCTGTCGCTGCAGCAGTTGCGCAATGTTAGCCTTAAGCGGAAATGGTTGATCGAATTCAGTTTGGACGGGACGAGGACACGGGAAGGGAGTATTCTTATCCGAGAGGGTAAGTCGCGCAGCGGCGTTGTATTCGCTACGTGTTTGGTCCACTCGAAGCGCGCATGTACCTGCGGGGGGTTGGGAGGGAAGTCGCGGCTTCCCGCAGGACGCCAGACGCGTGCCTGTGCAACCACATGCACGCGTGTCTGGATGAGCAGACATGCGGTAAGGAAGACACGTACCTCCTTGGATCAGCCGGCAGTCAGTCTCTATCCACTCGGAAGAAGAAGAAAGATGCCCGAATAATTTCCATCTAATTTTAAGTCCCGGTCAGCCTCCCCTCATCCTCCACCACCCCCATCGTCTATTCTCCTCGCCTCGGGTTGCTTCTGTTTCCAGCCCCATCCAAGGGAGTATCGATTATTCAAATCTACTGGCTCGAGTCAAATTATGCCAGTAGCCTCCACCGATAAACTCACCATGCAGAATATTAACTTCCACTTCCGGCCAACAACCTAAGCCACCCTGGCGCGAGGGGGTAACTTCTAGGAATGTTCTACAGAAAGTTCGTGTCTCTCCGATTTCGCTCCCTTACTTTCTACCAGCTTCTCTCCCGTCGGGATTATTAATTAGAGGAAAATTTGGTGTCATGTGAAAGTGTACGCGTGGCATCGATTGCTGCGTGGATCATTACCACCACCCCTCTCTGTCGAGAAACTCCATTCTCTCTCTCTCTCTCTCTCTTCCACGATTCTCCACGACACGTTATTACCTCGTAATCATCATGTTGATTTCCAGGTGTTGGATTAACTTGGAAAGTTTCCACAGGCACGCTCTTATTGTGAGACCAATATCCCATAAAGTTCGAAACTACGTTGGAGCTAATCGTGCTTTGGATAATAGGATGATACAGGAACTTTAGCGATTTACTCGATTTAGTATCATTTATTTAGCGCATTAATTATTCCAGCCGAGCCAATGATACTCGATAGAGCGTGGAAGCAGTTCCAACAATTGAACAATCGAAACTCGGAGAGGGTAGGACATGGACGGTTCGGGAATGGAGAATGAGAGAAGGCGAAAGTGTAAGAATCGCGCGTGCAAGTTGCGAGGATGCAGAGGCTTAATGGATCTGGTTGTGCGTGATGTGCCAACTGTTAGAATTGCCGGAGAACCCTCTTCGGGCTCGAACACTCGCAGATCGATCGATCGATCCGCCGATCAAACGCTTTCTCTTCGAAGAAGCTTTCTCACTTGGTTGCGTAACTTTCAATAAGCAATCTCCCTTAATGTCTCTGTTTCCACGAGCGAGAAAGTCCTTCGGCGCCGAGTCAGGCACGAACCGAAGGGATGAAATGAGCCGAGGCTGAAATAAACCCAAGGAGAGGGAGGCAGCCATAAGGCAGCCGCTGCAGCCACGTTTCGCGTGCCACTAAACCATTCGAAACGATGAGTCTTCGGAATAATATCCCTTCCACCATTAAAACACCTGACTCATCCCCCCTTCGTATACTTGTACCGTCATTTTTTTCTCTTCCGTCGAGAAATTAATCTTTCCAATTATTTCCGGTCAATTCTCACACAAATTTCCATACCCAGTTTCCTTCTGGTCGAATCAAAGTATCTTTGCAGAAAATTTGCAATATTCTCTCTTTCTCTCTCTCTCTCTCTCTCTTCCTCTACTCATGTACTTAAAACGCTGGAAATAGAGATATGGAAAGGGCCTGACAAGTTACTACTATCCTTGGAGACTGAAATCTCAATAGAAGCATAATGCAAAATCTCTCCTTTGGTGGAAGCAATTTTTCTAGGAAGCTCGCTGGTCATAAATTCTTACAAGTACAAATATTTTACATTACGTAGGAAATATCAAGACCGGTACTACTTTGTTAGAGTATTTCGCGAGCTATACGAGCGACTCTGTCTATAATTTCTCAGAGTATTGAAAATTTTCTTAAAGCCTCATGTATGATTATTCGAGGAGCGTCGGAAAAGAAGTAAAAGTGTGCCAGTCGCGCCCTCGGCGAGGGTAGAATGGAGTCTCTGAGGGACGCAGGCTTTCTTCTCGAGGAAAGTAATTTCTATTTTTTTCAATCTGGCCCGAGGGTCCCGACTACCAACGTAATTTTGCCTTTGTGCCGGAGGATAGTACGGTGCTTAAACCCTGCTTCATATATCTTGAAACTCGCGTAAGGTGCACCAGGCTTCGAAGGGGTAGTTGGCAGAAAAAGGAACGAAGAAACGGAAACGGCGTCGACGGGAGGAAACCTACTGGACGACCGAGCAATCCACAAATTAACCTCGAACGTCTTCTCACAAGCTCACCGACAACTTTCACGTCGCTGCTGTTGGTTTCCGCCGTTGCTGCTGCCGTTGCTGCTGCTGCAACTGGAACGATCGACTGCAATTTTCGGTCGGGCAATCTGCCACTCTTAAAATTACCTCGTAACGTGCACGCCAAGCCTAATTCAATACTTCCAATCTCCACATACCAGTCTCTCGATATCCTCGTTACACTCTACAGGATCAAAGTTCTTTCGATGGTTCCTGCGATTTATCATTGTAGACCAAAAAAAAAAAAAAAAATCTACAGGACTTTGATTTTGAGGCTTTCCAGGAAAATCGATGCTTCTCGAAACTGGTCCGCCACCTGAACTTTATTCATAATTGTACTTAATTTTTGCAAAGCTGTTTTTAATGGTCTTTCATTTTGACGCTACCGGCTTATGGGGGCCGTTAAAGGCTCCGGGTTAACGCGATGAAGCATCGGAGGAATGGACGTATGACTGAAAAAGGGTCAGAAGGAATTTAATTTGCGCGAATTTTTCGACGCTTATTATCGAGGCGGCAGTGAGGAGGATGGAACGACGCCAAGCGTCGCTCGAATGCCCATCGCCACGTCGTCGCCGCCGACGACGTCCCCGTCGATTCCCAGACTCGTGACGTTCGATGCTCGTTGATCGGTTACGCCACGCGTTAACCTGTCGACAGAATCTTCCTTCCATTCCCTCCTATCTTCTTTCCTTTTCTTCTCTCCTCTTCTCTTCTCCCCTCGCCTCGTCTTTCTATTTGAATTCGAAATTGGATTTTGATAATAGCGGGGTTGGCTTTCCGTGCCTATTGTTCTTCATGAAATTGAAACTCCTATTTTTCGTTCATGTGCACCATACGAAATTGCTTTTCCCATTGAGAAAAAACGACCTTGCGCAGCCAGCGATAAGATTTCCCGGACGTACCGGACTTGAGGAAGAATTAAATCGTTTATCCTACGACGAATTAGATCCAGAACGCGTGACAATTAATGAATGATTGCCGGAAATACGATTACTTCCATCGCAATTCTCCGGTTCCTATGAGGGATGAATCGGAATAGGTAATCTATCCCAGGAAGTAACTAAATTCGCAGAAACTGTCGACGTAACCGGGCTTATTTGAATTCCAGATTGGATTATCCATCCGATTTGGATAATCGCGAAAATCCTATTAGTCGCTACTCGCCTTGGTACACCCCCGTTTAGCACTAAAGTTGAAAATATTTTGTTCCCCATGTCCGTCCCGTTATTTCTAGCCAGAGTTGAACTTCGCACCCTCTCACACGGATTAGTCACCCCCCTCTCATAAACCTATACGCGTACCGCGCACTGTTCCAGCGAGTTTAACCAAGCAGAGCAGCAACGAACATGACGACGGCGACCTTGAGAACTGTGGTACAGCCCTGGTGCAATATCCAGACAATTTGAATTTTTCTGACCTCTACTACTACATCCTTGCACCCACGCTCTGCTACGAGTTGAACTTTCCCAGAACTCAAAGGATTCGGAAGAGGTAAGACCTTCGGGTTCTCGGATACGAGAAGAGAATTATCCTTCTTTCTGGAACATGAAACTTAAGTGAAGTTGAATAACATTGTTTCAGATTTCTCATAAAACGGATCTTGGAAGTTCTCATCGGCTGTCAAGTTGTCATGTCACTCTTTCAGCAGTGGATGGTGCCGTCCGTCAAGAACTCTCTCATACCATTCAGTGTAAGTGTTTCATGCCTTTCATTCATAAGCCTTGACATTTGAAGGGATCCATTCAGATGCATTACCGAATACACTCCAAAGAATATTTTATCGTCACGTTTCCCCGTTTTATTAAATTTTTTACATCATCGTTCGTTAACGAACAGGAGAGGGAGCGAGAGCTCCTTGTCGCTGATCAATAGTTTTTCTTGTCTCTTTTTCAATCAAGATGAAGAAAATTAGAGGTGGAAGTTGGATAGGTCGAGATCGATCTTTGTAATAATAGACGTTTACGCCTCTGGAAGTCTGCAATTGCGTATATCCCGGAGGATCTTGTTTCAAGCCAACCCTCGCCCCGAGATAATGTGTTTCTACGCACATGGCAGAATACCAGTCTGGACAAACCATCAGTTTTTATCACGGCGGACTATTAAACTTACCCTCGCGCTTTGCCTCTTTCTTCCTTCCTCCCGGTTATATCCGACTGGATATATTTGACAAGGCGATCATTTGTTAAGAAACGCGCGCTAGATATGTGTGCGAGATTCCCGTAGGCTCCGGCGAAACGGATGTATCACTTACCTGGAAACGTGCGTCGTGGGGTCTGATGATAGACTCGTCGAGTCGCCCGACGATTATCAAAAAAACGAGCTCAGTAACTCCTCCCTTGTTCCTAGTCGTACGTACGCGCGTATCAATCCATGGCTCCAATAGCGCTCTCCCGTGTCCACATTTCGTTCGTGATAACAATCTGAAATTTACGTCCAATGCAACCAGAGTGAAACTTTGATAAATATTTGTTCGCAGTTAGAGCATGCATGGTAGGCTGTTGTTGGTTCAAGTAGGTAAGCAAGAGTATCGCAATTTGCTCCGATTGGAGTAAAAAGTGACGAAAAAGCGATAAAAATGAACGGGGCTCTCATTCGTGCAAAAGGGAGTAATATTCTGGAAATGAGTCATACTCGAAATAATGTAGTAACAAATAGTCGAGCCTGCTGTCGTACGACGATGAAAAGAAGAGACGATCTCGCGAACGTCTATCGGCGTGGCAAAGTACGTGACTGTCGTCGTTGAAATCGTGACTCGCGCGCAATTATCGAATCCAATTTGTCCGCCAGGAAGCCGTGGAGAAAGCGAGATGGAGGGTGAGAGACAGAAGCCGGAGAAAGGCCAAAGACGAAAGAAAAAGTGAAAAAGGAAAATGGCGGAATAGAGTGGGAGAGGGAGAGACAGAGAGATGGGAGTGTAGCAGAGGGGAGAGAAATTACCCAGACCGAGAATTTCGACTAGCGGAATTAACTCTTGTGCGGCTAGCACGTCAGTCAGGGTATTTTTTGCCGATACCAATTTGAGGGGCGAGTATCCATGGAATTCAATTATAAACAAGACTGGGAGAGAGAGAAATATTTCATCTTATCGGCGTTAGATGCTGAGCACGTCAAATGTTAAATAATTCAAGTAGGATGCGGTTGTCGTGGAAGTTGAATGGATAGGCCCGGGGATATGGGGTGCGAAATTACCTAATGGCGAATGCTAAAGTTCATGCTCGACTGTGGAAAGCGGCCTTATTGCTACCAAGTTTCTCAACAATGCATCAGGGTGCAGTCGGCGTGTAGGCGAATTCTAAACTCATACACCGATACTCCGAGGCC
This sequence comes from Sclerodermus sp. 'alternatusi', assembly GCA_037305995.1. Classification (NCBI taxonomy): domain Eukaryota; kingdom Metazoa; phylum Arthropoda; class Insecta; order Hymenoptera; family Bethylidae; genus Sclerodermus; species Sclerodermus sp. 'alternatusi'. The sequence goes on from CM074553.1 coordinate 2,960,592, forward strand.
ATATTTTCCTCGTCTCTCCGTCCATGGCTGCTCCTGGTCTTGGCGCATCAACACCAACACTTTGACGGGACCCGATCCAAGCGCGGTTGCACCTTTTAGATGCAATGTGCCGTGATAATCGCAAATGGCACGAGCGCCCGTTAAATATTCCATTCGTCTTTCCCTTAATCAGCGTGTTGTGCTCAAAGTAAAATGGGATACGCGACGAGTGCAGCGGCGACGGCGTCGACGACGGTGCACGGGTGTCGATTGCGAAATTTTCAAACGCAAACGCAGTAGAGGGACGGGAGGGGGGGAAACGATAAATCCTCGCACAATCGGAATAACAGGAATTCGCAAAAAGACGAGGTGCGCCAGCGGGAAATTTCATGTCAGACAGATGCGTCGATTTTCTAAAACGATCGCCGAATTCATTATCGTCCTTATAAATTTCCTCCAAGATTTTCATCCGTCCTCGTCGAGGGGGTCGAGGGAGTCGAGAGGAAGGGGGTGGTAACGACGCGACATAAGTACGCCTCGTTTGCCGTGCCATTGTCGGCCCGTTGGAATTCAATTCGAGTCGAGTGAATTCCCCAGTATCTCGCCGAGTTTTCTCGAGGTGCGACAAGCTGCTCGTTGATGCAAAGCCGTGAATCTTCCGGCACTAATTGAAACGACAACGGGAGATAGAAAAGGTAACGCGCCACAAAGGAGGAGGGTGGCAGGGGAAGGGAAGCGAGAAGCTTTCGCGTTTAACCGAACGAACGGCACGGCTGGACGTCGCGAACCGCGTGAAAAACTGATAAAGGCGTAAATAAATAAGAGAGCGCGATGCAAGACGCGATAAAAGGGCTTTTCTTTTCAAAAGGGCGAGAGGGTAGTTTCTCCCCGCACCACCTTGTTATCGTCATCAGTTACTTGCTTTATTTGTCTCTCAGCAGTTGAGTAAGAGTAGGCAGTTTCGATTAAGCAATAAGGTAGCCAAGCGGAAGGGTAGCAGCTTCACTTCCGAGGAGCGAGCGAGCTCGTAGTTGAAGGGTGGCAGAGTTTTTGTCACTATTTATTATAACCCTTTGCAAAAGACCGTAGGGTTTCCTAATGGGAAAGTTCCGATCGTCGTCGATAAGAACTGATTCACGATCGAGTCGTGTGTGTCTTTGAAGGGGTGAACACCGGCGCCAACGCCGCCGCCGCCACCGCCGCTAAGAATGAGCACGACGGAAAAATCGTTGGAAGAAAAGCTTCGAGGGATGGAGAAACGCCTTGGGCAGGCAAGAGGTCTACGTGAGAAGAATTCGCGTAGACTCGTGGTTTATTTTCACTCCGAAACGCCACGCGGCTCGAGTAGCGCTATTCATTCGCGAGACCTCTCGAGCTCCAAGTTCTCCCCGCTGCTGCTGCTGCTGCTGCCAAGGCTAAAATGCAATCATCCGGGATACCGCTGTTGCTGCCCCCAATGAAAAAAGGGGAAAAAAGGAAAAAAATTGACATTCGACTCTGCCGCTCTTAAAGGAAATCGGCAGTTCAAATCATTAGATTATTTTCTACTCGTTATGCTGCCTGAATTACTCTCTCTCTCTCTCTCTCCCCTTTTCTCTCTTTGTCGTTGCTAGCGGATAGCTGTCGACAATGCACTCGAGCAAACATACGAAACAAGGGAAAGAGCCTAAAACGAGTCTATTTCAATTTCATCAGACGAAAATCAAACGCTTTATCAATTTACATCTGTTTTTAGTGTTTCGTAGGGGGAGAGAGAGAGAGAGAGAGATTCTTAACTCTTCGAAATATATCAGGATGCGTATTGGGAATCGATCAGCGCGAGCTAGAATATGCATATGTATATGCAGTACACGTGTGTGCCGTGGCAGAACCAACAAGAGAGGCTTTTTAGATATTTATTTGCAGGCTTGCTGTTGCACAAGAGCTTGACAGGCTCTCGTGTTGTGCCATTTGACGGAAACCTCGACGAGCTTCGCTTAAGCGAAAACGATACACACTTGAGAACACGTAGAGAGCGAAGCGTTCAATTAGTGGGTTACTATGTAGAGAGATTGATTCGATCATAAAGCAGAAAACTATTACAGAAGATAAGAGAAACAAAAGACTCGGAGAGGGGGTTGGGGGTTGGAGGTGCATGTGTCCATTGCTAAACGTCTCTATTGGACTCTATCGATCCCGGGGCCAACAACTCTTTTCACCGTTGGGCTGCACTTCGCGATAAAAACAATGAGCAATCGGAGCGTTATAGTTTCGCGCAAGAAACCAATCAGTGGCTCCTGATTATTTTCTTCCGCCCCGATGGAGCAAGAGTACCACCACGTACGAGTGTACGCAGCGTGCATGGATTTTCTGCATTTGCTCTCTCTTCTCCTCCATTCGACAATGAAACCGCGGCGATGAAAATTACAAGTGCAAGAATACTCGTACATCGCGAGTGCACCTAATGTTCAATTAATTTTAATTGCTAGCTGCCTAATTAGCGCGATATAGTTTGTATTACCTTAGAATTTCTGTAAACGGTGGCGGTTTCCTCCCTTCGACGGATCGTTTTGTTGTTGGCAAGTAGCGGGCCGGGCTGCTTTTTCATCGCTGGCTAACTGGCAAAATGATTTCGAGCTGGAGGAAGGAAAAACGACGAAACGAAACGAAACGTTCTTGGCTGTCCGCTGTGTTCTTCGGATGACTCCACCGGCCCACACACAGATCTTTCCCGCCGGGCAATAATTTCACAATCCCGACGCTCTGCCTGCCGGAGGACGCGAGTTGCGTCCAATTAGAAAGTTCGGCTTCTATCTGCCGCCGTGTTTTGCCAGGGTCTCTCTTGAACTTCCATTTGTTTTGCATCCGCCCATCCCTCATAGGACAACTCTGCAACCCCCTACGACGACCCTCGTCCCTTCCTTCCTTCTGTCCTTCCTCGCTTCCATCCCTTCGTCTACCCTCTTTGCGTATTTACTCTTTGGATTAATAATCTTCCGTCTTTCCCGTTTGTGTTGCAGAATATGGACGTTGCCAAGGCCTCGGAGCGTCTCCTGAAACTGGCGGTGAGTACTCGTACACGCGCGCACAACACAACGACCGCGCACTGAAAATATGCAGTTTACAAAGCTTGACCTCTACCACTTCGCACCGTGCGCGTCTAACATTCGTTCTTTCGATTTTCTAAAAAATCTCCTGAAACTGGCAGTGAGTACTACTCGTGCACGTGCGCACAACACAAACGACCGTGCACTGAAAATATACTGTTTCCAAAGAGTCGCGCGCTTGATCTCTACTACTTCGCACAGTGCGCGTCTAACATTTCCTGAAAAAATGGACGATGTGCATCTCTAACGGAAATCAGCTGGTTATCATCCCCAATCGAGATACTTCCAAAAATGTGAGTAAACGCGACCGCCGTATTAATAGCCGGAGAATTTTGGAATTTTCGCCGAAGAATGGGGAGAAAAAGATTTGCGACGCTAATCAATCGAGAGGCTTTTCGATGTATCTCGGAGGAAAATCGTGAAAGAACAGCTTACGGGGGTTCGTTAGCGTCCACAACTGGGAGCTTGCAACGATTCACGAGGTTTCTTGTTGCAGCGAACGTTGTGCTCGATACATCTCGCTTTCTTTTTTGAATGTTACACACCAGGTGAGTCGATATACGAGCTGTCCATCGTTACTGGCGCTCGTTATTCTCTCGTTAGCTCGAATGCTTCAGATTGAATCTGCTCGGCCGTAGTAGTATTTTCGACGAAACGAAGCCTGGTGAACCGAATTCAATTATATGAATCCATTCCAAAACGGCGACGGCGCTAAAGGGCCAGCGGTAAGAGGGGGATGAAAAGAAAGTAGTAAAGTCAACGAAATAGCCGGCGTAATAGAGATTGGTCGTCGAGCCTCCCCTATTTTGGATAAGCCGAACATTATTTCGCGTGGAAGTATCCCGTGCACACACGCTTCAACCCCCGCGACACGCGATGCCGGTGCTTTGATTACTGGAGAATTTTCAGAGGACAATTTTCCTTTGTCGCTCCTCTCCGCGTTCTCCGCCAAGTTTCCTAACACCAAGTGTGCATCGGCGAGGACCATCGAGGCACGCGAGGGCGAAATAATTGATAGAGATAGGTCGTGGCACGCTCTATTTTCTCTTCGTCCTTTAATGGAAAAACGATCGGACAAAGGGAGGGGGAGGAGGGAAGGTTTCTCGATCGAAGCTTCTCCCCGTTAGGCGCGTGCTTTTACAAGCTCGAATGGTACGTTTACCATTGCTGCGTTTTCGCATAGTTGAAAGTTTCTTCTTCTTTTTTGTTATTCCTGGGGGAAGAAATAATTGTTTGTCGATCGAGAAAAGGGGTTGAATAAAACGTGTCCTAGGGGCAGCAGCGGCAGGCGGCAGGCGACGGCCGGCATTTCTTTTACCACGGCCCCTGCGACTATCGTGCTGCCGGCGTCCTTATTTTCGTTTACAGCGCAAATAACCCGAAGGTTCCTAGCGGCGCTCGACCCGTGATCGTCCGAGGGTTAATTGCAGTTCTTATATAGGAACGCGACGCGACGTAAACTTTCAAGACGCGGCGAGAACGGCTCTCTTGCAATATGGGAGGAAACTTTGATCTTGCGGTAATAGCGAAATGCAATTTTCTTGCCAACTTCCTGCCAGCCGTTGGTGGCTCAGCCACTTTTTTCGATTCGCCCGCTTTATCTCTATAATGCGTACTTTGAAAAATTCACTTGGCTCTTATTACCCGCAGGGCTGCGCGTCATTTTCCTCAATTTATGCGGAAGGACAGCCGGTCTCTCCGCTTCCCCCCCGACAACAATCCCCGCTCTCTTCTCCCTCCGCACTTTCATCCAATAATTTCGAGCGTCAACTTCGCAAGGACCGACGACGTACGACGATATCGAAGCGAATATCGCGTGCACGCGCTAATAGCGAATCCTGTTTGGAATCGCGAAAAATCGTCGCCTCGCGTCGGCATACAGGGGAGGGGTGCCGTGCAATTTTATCTGTCGCGTAGTTCGCGGTCGCGAGAAATATCCCGACATGGACGGAGCGTATGGTTATTACGTACCTTATATAGCATTTGCGAGCATCAGTCGATTTCCATCAATGATGCAGACATATCGGATTTATGAATATTGCATCAGAGGCAAGGAGCAGCGCTGCGAAGGATACGAAGGACTCGTCGATGTGCACATGTACAAACAGCCGTACGCATGTGTGATATTTTATTGCTCCTAGTCCCAGATCCAGTCTTTCTCTCGCGTTGCTTCCGATCCGCCTGGACAAGCAAGCATGTTCACCCCATCGATCTGCCCATACGGGAAACGAAGGGCTCAACCTCCATAAGAGAGAGAGAGAGAGAGAGAGAGTGAGTGAAAGAAGAGGGTGGCAGAGGTGTCGTTGAAATACTTGACATTTTGTCGATTTAGACTTACGGCAAGCGTATTATCATTTCACGGGCTTTCGGCCAATCGTACGCTTAATAATACATAATGTACGTTTAAGTAGCGAGATCAGCGACGCATTCAATAAGGGTGGAACGAAATGCGCGTCTGGTAAAGGCCTGTACGAAACTCAACTGGAAGGTCTGTCGTTATTTCTCATTTTTGTCACGCTCCTACACTAATAGAAAAGAATAGACTGTACCGAAATCTCCCCGGATGAAGCTTCGGAATATGACCCAAATGTTTTCGAGTTACTATGATGAATGACTCTGCGAATAGAATGGACGTTATCTCTTTTACGTATTATTTTATTATCTCGTCTGAAATTTCACTGGAAAGCCGAGACTAATTTCAAAACATTTCTGATAAATGCACACCGCCATTCTCAACCCCCACCACCAATTCTTTACCCCTTTACGTCTCTGATTCAATTATTCACAAATAAAAGTGCTCTTTAATTCCGCAGCATCTGGCAATTTACTAAACATAATTTGACGGGAGCGAGATAATTAATGGCATTTTGCCAAGATTGCATAAAGGTAAGTGGTAATCCGTAGCGCGCACCGGAGTAGAGGAGATTCTTCGCAACAATGAATATAAATTAAAGAGGATTATTCTCCAAAGACCTGGGGGAGAGACTGGTGTGTTTGCTAGGTCCGTATCACGAGGGTGTCCGTAGGTAGTGAGAGTTCTCCATCCTCTCTCTCACTCTCTCTCTCTTTTTATTTCTATCTCTCTCTATTGAATAGCTGTCGGCCAAGGAGACTAGACTGCAGTGGACTAGGACCAAAAAGTTCAAGCTGCGAGTCCTTTGTGGTCGAAACGGTTCACCGGTATTGCGCCAAGAGGAAAAACGAAATTAAAATGTCGAGCAGAGTTTTCGCGAGTGACGTTAAACGTGCGGCCGAGTATCGGAAGTGCTCGTGACGGAAGCCGCTTTTCCGTGTCTTTCCGGAAAAGTGCGGATGCCTCGCGGCACGACCGTCTTGACCTTTGTGCGCGGCAACATTATTAAGTCCTTTGGCCACAAAGGGACGGCCCGGATGATATGCCACGTTAAAGGGCCCGAGGCTGCAGACCAACCGAGAAAAGGCATCCGAAACGAAATAACTTCCGAATTCTTCCCTCGAAACTGAGACTTCCAGCCGCTGTTCTCTGGCTAAAACCAACCGGACACCCACACAACTGGCTGTGCCGCTACCGATGCCACTGCTACTTTCCGTCGCTCATTCCCCCGTCGGCCAACCGTGATCTTTGCCCGTACCCCGATAACCGCCCCGGCCAGATTTTCAAAATTGCGCGTGCTTTGCCTCGAATCTTTGAATCGAATTCACCGCCGGAATCGATACTAAGTCGCAGTTCTTTGTTTTCAGGTAAAAGCTTCCTATTAATAATTTTTTTGTGTCTTTCAGATACCGAATCACTTGATGTGGCTTTGCTTCTTCTATCTAACATTCCATTCGTATCTTAATTTGATGGGAGAACTGTTGCATTTCGCGGACAGAAATTTCTATTGCGATTGGTGGAACGCCAATAATATCGACACATTCTGGAGAAGCTGGAACATGCCGGTTCACCGATGGGCAGTACGGTAAGTATCAAATGGAAAAAGACCAATATTGGGACACATATCCAATGACCTTTCCTTAGCTCTACGTTCTCGATACTAATTTCATTATTAACCCAGCATGACGTAAATGGTTTTCGGAGTAGTGGCAATTTGTACGTACACCCCCATTGTCCCTTTATCTCTTTTTAAAACAAAGGCTAGACAGGACTTACAAAGGATGCGTTTAACATAAAATAACAAGATTTATCGCCATAATTTTGTTTTCACCAGTAAGTAGCTTCGCGTACTCGTGGTATACAAGTTCTCATAATCGCATTATCTGCCTGAAGACGCGGAATAAATTGCCGGAAGAAGATCTCTTTGGCAGAAGGAAAGGTACACCAAAGTCGCGAGTATTGTGTGTAAAAGAATGGAAAGTAAATAGTAAAAATAGAAGGAAGGAAATGAGCGAGCGAGCGAGCAAAAGAGTAAAAGAGAGAGAGATATGGAGTCTCTCTCGCTCGCTCGCTCGCTCTCTCCGTCTCTCTTTATGGTTTCAGTTTGTTGCTGTCGGAGTAGCCAAGGAATTCGCAAAAGCGTTCTTAGACGGGCCTCCGAAGCTTTGATCGAGCCCTCTTTTTCCTTTTCACTTGGCCTTCTCGGAGGGGTGAGCCATCCTCCTGCTAAACTTCGTTAACGAGTGTGCCCCGCTTTAAGGAGATTTAATTACATTTTTCACCAGAGACCCCCGACCAAGGCGCTAGTAGAAAGGAAGAGAAATTTCCGTGAATCAAGCGGTTTCACCGCGCCTTCGGCGTCCACCACCCACGTCGACGCGTCCCTTTTGACCCACGAAAACTGCCACGCGGCTAATTGTTTTAGCTCCCTTATATATAACTCTTCCAACTCCAACTCTTCTCATCCTCCTGCCTAAATTACTGCTAGAAAAGCTGCCTGCTTAGAACTTATCCGTCGCTCCGACCTTCTTACAGTGTTCCGCCTTCGGACTTTTGCCCGTTTGTTCGCGAAACGCTCTTTCATCCCTCTCTCTCTCTCTCTCTCTTTCTCTGTGTATGTATATATATATATATCTCCTCACGATGTGATCATTGAAACATTGAAAGAGAAGACGATGCGCGACATTTCTCGTTCTACCAGCAGCTTCGTCACTGCGGAATTCTTAAGTAGCTTTTTTAACTATCGGAACTTTTAAAGTAAAAACCTCTTAAGCTTGCTGCTGGATGAGGCTTGAAAAGAAATTAAAATCTTCGCTTGGATCGATCTTGGCTTGGACCCGCTGAACGTTTCCGTGGGATGGAATTTTTGGTTTACGTCTAGAATAGAAAATCAGCGAACGGTTATGCCGTTGGACTTTGATTTCCTATCATTTCTCGATCAGTTTATATCCTTCGAACTAGTAGCTCTGCCAAGTTTTTCGAAACTTTTCTTTCTCGCGTGTCTGTATCGTCTCCTCCCTCGTCTTTCGCGGGTCGACCTTCTTTCGCAAGCTCCCTCTGACCTCTTGTATTTCGAATGCAGTTGTAGAGAAAGTTAAGTCCTTTTCAGAAGTAGCCATGTAAAGTTCTCTGTGTCTCGAGGAGACTGAAAAGTCCTTGATTCTCCGGGACTGGAGGAGAGACGAGGAGTGGTAGAATCTTTCAAAACAATTATCGCCTTTGTATAAATTCAAACGCGAAATTTTCAAATTTCTCCACCAGTCCATTAAAGTACATTGGTTGATTTTAATCTTCCCGAATGGGAGAGTCAGGAGACTAAGGGGTTGTGGTTAAAACGGCGATCAAAAGCTAAAATTTAAAGGAACCCCCTTCGAGCCGAGTTTTTCAATCTTTCTGGCGTCGGACTCGTTTGCAATCGCGAACTGCGACTGGCATCTAGCCATGGCACATCGTTGGTGACAAGAGGTGAAAATGGAAAGGCAGACGACGCACGCGACGCAGACACCGCGAGGAGAAGGAAAGCGCCTTTTCAGGTTTGTAATGGGAAAAGCCGATATGCATCGCAGTCTGCACTTAAGGCTGTTTATTTCCAGCTGCACTTATAATACTCCTATAACTGCTGGTATTTCCGCAAATCACCATACCAGTAGGTTTAGACGGTGAGACAGAAAATTTCAAGAAAATAAGAAGCAGACTCGGAAAAAAGCTAACGAGAAAAAACAAGGGATACAACAAGGAGAAAACCTCGGAAGATTCGCAGGAGAGAAGAAACTAATTATAAACGCGAAGGAAGCTTGAAAAAATATGAAAATTAATATTAAACGTAATATCGAATGAGAAAACAAACTTCTCTAAGGGATATAATTAAATTCTATAGCTATAAGGATTTAATGAAAAATTATTCAGGATAGAGAGAAGACGAGACGCGTAGTAGAGGTGTGCATAGTTTTCTTTGAAGAGAAACTTCTTTTACGATTTCAATGCTTATGCATAAATATTCCATTCGTATTTTCGTATCTTTCTTGGCTTTTCAATCCTGTTTTTCCAGCTTTGTTGTTCTCTCTCTCTCTCTCTCTCTCTCTCTCTTTTTTTCTCTCCGATAAGTGGATCGTTAACGATTCTCCTCAACATTGCTAGCATTTTGGCAAAAATCACTGAAGAAAAGTGTTACTATTCGAGGAAGCTACCTTAGACATGGCTTTAATTTTTCAGAAGAACTTTACAATGTGCCACTCTTGAACGAGTCCTAGCATTCCTTCCTCCTCTTATCTGTCTGCCTCTGACCCTATTTACACCACGAGCTTTTTCCACTGTTCGGTATAATGGCCGAGAAAAAATAACGCACGCCAAGCATCTTGCACGTAATATTCGACTGTTACGCAAACTCTTTTTACAAACGGTACACACCGTTTTAGCCGAGAACTAGTTTCAACGATGGAAATTCTAAAAGTTTCGCCTTCTCGCGTTTCAGGCACTTGTACATCCCAATCGTCGAAATGGGCTATGGTAAGACGACTGCATCCGTCATAGTCTTTTTCGTCAGTGCCTTTTTCCACGAGTACCTCGTAAGCGTGCCGCTCAAGACCTTCAAGATTTGGGCGTTCATGGGCATGATGGGTCAGGTATCGTTAACAAACTTTAACACATTGCGAAGAAGGAGAGAGATAGCAGCAGCAGCAGCAGGAATAGCGGTTAATGAACGCTGATATTTGACTGTGCTAGGCTTTCATTATTTTTTGCAGATACCGCTGTCGGTACTGAGCAAGGTGGTGGAGCGACACTGTGGCGCCAGATGGGGAAACATCGTCGTCTGGGCGAGTCTCATCATCGGGCAGCCACTCTGCATAATGATGTACTACCACGATTACGTGGTCACCCATTTCGGTGAGACTCTGCTCGAAGATTACTCCATCGTATAGGTGAACCGAGACAAAAGGTCCGTAACAGGGAGCAGCCGGAGTAAAAGGGTGAGGCGAGGAGCTCTTCGCATGAAACAAAATCGTCGACAGCCTACTCATCTTATCCGACGCTACTCTGGCGTCTATTGTAGCTAGTGGGGCTTCCACACTAGTCCAATTCACTTTTTCTAACTCTCTCATCATTCACAGATTCGCCATACGCCATTCGAATGAAACCCACTTTAAGGTTCATTATTCGTACATGTACTTTAACGTTGTTCCTTAATGTAACGCGAAATAATGGGACTGGGCGAAATCGAAGATTCCTTGATTCGTAAGCTACGGAGGTAAGAGATTCTGCGTGCTTGTCTCCTCGTTTTGCGTTATGTCAACGGAAGAGTGAATGTGCCTTACGTAGCCAAGGCAAAAACTCTTACGATGAAGGAAATTCAGGGATGTTCTGCAATTTCTTGAATCCATTTTCGTGTATAGATTTCGTAATCAGATTATATTTATAATATTCTATTTTACTTTATTCAAAGTAATGCGTATAGGCGAAAAATTGAATTCACTCTGAAGAATCTAATCGATAAAAACAATAGTGCCATTATTAGAACAAAACTTGATGGAATTGAGAATGCTTGACATATACTACTTAGCTTAATAAAATATAAGAAAGTCTTTCGATATTGCACAGAATATGCTCTGCCGGTAAAGCGTCAGTGTATTATTTGCATTATGTTAACAAGTTTTTATAAAATTTTACATCTCCTTCAAGATTTTCAAATATATTCACGGGAGATCAGGATCTTCCGAATAAGTCATATAATATAAGTATAACGCGTAGAGAGATTTCAGTAAATCCTACCCAATATCTTTGAGAAACGTTACCTTGAATAGTTACCATAGTAATATACGAAAAAGTATGGCGTTAATTTATAGGAATAGTCAGTCGTTATAAGAAATAATTGTATGCATCACTGTAATTTTATAATATCTTTGTATCGATGAATAGGTTTCGTGAGTATACGATATTCACGAGCCAATGCTACATAAATGAGAGATATTTCTTACAGAGCATGTTACAATTTATTCCTTTCCCTAGTAGGTTGAAAAGTGAATCAGTTGAGTAACGTGTACTGCCTTGAGAGCCGAGAGCTCAAGGGTTGGCTGAAGGGTCGTTGAAAAGAAAGCTTTTTTAAAGTGCTATTATTCCGAGCTTTTTCTGGTCAATGAGGCCTAACACAGATTTGCATGTGATTCTTTCTTCAAGTTTTTAATTTACCGTAAAAAGCACATTACGATCGTAAAAGTTTCATCGAAATATTTAGACCTCTCGGTTGTGCGAATCGAGAGTATACGAGAACGGGAGCAAGCCGGAGAGACGAGAGAGAGAGAGAGAGAGAGCAAGAAAAGAGCTTGCTCAAGGCTCACCGGAGAAAAGTCTTTAGTGTTTCTTTAACGTACGCAGAGCTCCGTGAGTTTTCCTTGTGTCTGATGATGAGACTGGATGTCTCGAGCCCTTTGCCCCAAGGCAGTCAACGATGATAAATTAATGATACGAAGGGTCTGCCGAGGTCAGCGAAGCGCATGTATCATCGCAAAATATAAGTTTACTCGCAAACATATGCACACGCGACAACGTATTCCAGTAGAGGCTGACTTTTGCGAAATATTTCATGAGAAAATATTCGAGATTAAAAAATTCAGTAGTACGAACAGAAGAATGGAGAGCCATAAGTCAATTGATTGTAGCTCTTCGGAGTCTTCGTTTCCGTAAATTGCGCACCGTGATCCGTAATGCGAGTTTGAGATGACGCGAGGATTGGAGAAAATTTCCAGTGATTTTTAGATGGATGTGGGTGCAGGAGGTGTTGGTGCAACGCTCCCTGTAGGACACTTGGGCTCCGGGGGGTGGCATGGATTGATGGTGGCTTGTCTGGCGGGGCAAGAAGGGGTTGCAGCGCTCGGTGGGGGTGCGTGAAAGAGCGCAACACGATGCTATAAGGGCGGATACGCAGCGTAGACTCCGCAGTGAGCGTCGCGACGCCTTCGGAGACGTGTCGGCGCAGAATTTTCGATCCTCGTCCGCTACGACACGAGGCAGTCGACTCGAACTCGCGAATATCTTGTGCAGTGTTTCGCAGCTCGATCTCATGGAGTTCCTCGAGCTTTTATCCACTTCCGCGAACCCCAGGAAAACTAGAAACATCCCCGAGCACGACTGGCTCTCTTCCTTGCACTGCAATGGACACCCATTGCAATTCTTTGAATTTGGTACGTATTTGCATCTTCGCGCAAAATCTTCTCTCTCACTCCGAATTCCTAGAATATTTTCAAAACTTTTTCTCCTCTTCCTCGCCCCTGTTCCATTCTTTAATCATTGCTTTCGATTTATTGAACTTAACGCGAGGGAGAGCGAGAGAGAGAGAGAGAGACGAGGCTTCAAGAACGTGTTCGATGTGCGTTCAAAATTTCCTGCTCAAATGATTCCTTTGTATATCGCGTTAATTTAATCGACTATTTTCCTTTGATCGTACCTTCGTGAAATTAAAAACTCTCGTTCAGATTTTTCTAACGCGTTTAAGGGAGTTCAGGAAGTTCGTCGAATCACAGTAATCTCGGGAGGAGGACGCGGAAGAAGAAGAAGAAGAAGCAAGAGACGCGCGAGGCAAAATATTTCTAGGCTTTTAATAATTGTCTCGCACGGATGGGTAAAGCCGGCTCGTGCCGGAAACGTCGCGATGCAACTTTGCATAGTTGCACCGAGCACGCTCCGAAACTGTCATTGACGTCTCCGGAGTCTGATCGTCGCTCCTCCTCGTCCAGCCGAGAACTTCCGCTTTGCCGAGCCGAGCTGCTAACGAAATCCTGTTGAACACTCGAACGCCGAGGAAACGTCGAGGAAGCGCTGAGAGCTGCTGGTTGCGTTGCGTTCTCTCATTTGCGAGTGAAAATTCGCTGATCACAGGAAGCAGCTGTGAATTTCAATCTGACACACCGGTCGTGCGCTTCTCCCGCGGACACTTGGTCGATTCGCACGCAAATGCTTCGTGGCGAACGCTTTATGGAGCTTATCATCCACGTGGGATAAGCAGAATGGATCTATAACTGTTTTTGCACGCCTGAATTTTACATGGAACAAGATAGAAAAAGGACTGTGCGATTCCCAGGCAAAATCTTCTCCGAGAGATCGATCGATTTTCGATGTAACGCGATATTTCCATGGCCTATAAGTGGTTCAGTTCGCTTGCAAGCAAGTCGCGCGTATGTATAATGGTCGCACTAAAACGCAGGCACCAGTGTAGAATCCAGCTAGCACGAATTCAACCACGCATGAGTTTCGTGGGAAATGCTTTATGAAGCTTATCGTCGTCGCTCTTTCGAGAGATGTGCAAGATCGAGTGGTTAGAATTATCGAATTCGCGAGGTATACGCTCAAGCCCGATTTCCTTAAGGGAAATCGAATAGCGAGAAATATTTTTCCCCGTTCTCCGCGAGAGAGTTTGGAAGAGAACGGAGGAAACGTTTCTTCAGCCCTCCTCGCCCCTAAACTTTTTGCTACTCGATCCACCATTATCAATTGGCAGGTGCGAGTAACGTACGAAAGACAATTCTGGCATGTGGCGATTGATTAAATATTTGACCGGTAAACCTCCCCCCCGCGCGCGCGCACTACGTAGAATGTAGCTGCTGCTGTGTATCTATTTACTCTGGAAGTGCACAATTGCTGTGTAAATTCCATCGAACGTTTTATTTACTCGTAACTCGTCGGTATCGGGGTTAAATCGATTTGAGGGGGAAGGGCAGGGGGTAGGCAACTCCGCAAAACAGTCCGATCGAAAAGGATCTCGTGCTCCTTTAAGTTGCATCTTCGAGAGGGGAGCACGCTCCCCTTGAAACTAACCCCAGACACGCGTGAGAGATTGCGCGAAGGTAATAATAAGCTGATCCGCTATCGTAAATTATTTCTAGAGGCTCTACACTGCACGCGGTTAGTAGCTTTCCAATCGAGTTTGATTTGACAACAGTCTCGGCAAATAGGCATACATATTAATTTCGTCCACCGTTCTACCCCTCGTTTCTCAGTTTCTTGGGAAAACCAAGCGCCGTGTCATTCTTCCGTTCGATAACAATGACTCGACAACTGTAAAACGCCTCGAAAGTAATCTCGTAGTAAAGAAAAATGGTGTTTTTATCTTCGTACACGCGGGAGGGGTGGGAGAGCGCTCAACTTTATCAATATTTAGCTTCATTTTCATGGAATGAAAATCCCCTCGCGGTAGGATCAGATCAAATGTGCTAAAACGCTGAACCTATTTGCACGCTAATTATCAATGGAATAATTTGAAAAGATGGTCGAACCTAAATCATCATCACCACTCGTCCTATTGATCGTCGTCCATCGAGTGCGTGGTTTTCCGATCGATATAAAGTTGAAAAAGAATATGGCAAATGGCTCGAGTAATGTTTCCATTGAGAGTTTCATGGTCTATAAATAAAGAACGTGAGAACAAAATGAACAGATGCCCTCTGCAATTTATAGGTTGGACAAAAATATCACGATTATACCATAGGGATAAACTTTGTTAAAATCTCTAATTTAAAAGTCGATAATATACTGTCCCCCTCCTCCATTATACCCACATTAATCCAATTTCAGATGAAATCTTTTCAGCTTGATACCGTGGATATTTGCTAATAGAGCCTTTCTCCGGCTGAATCAGTTCGCTTTTTCAACTGTTCGATGAAAGTGTAAGGGCCGCGATAAAAGTACTGGATAAATACTCTAATCGCATTTGAATTCGTCCAAGGTGTGGAAAGAGTTAATTGTTGGCTCGAATGCATTGTTAGGGAGGGTCTATTTGCAAAAGTGCTCGCGCGATAAACTTGTCCATTTTCCTCAAACTTTCCACAAAAGTTTTCTTCTTCGATTTTCGTTGATGGCATGTCGCTTGTTGTGCCGAAAGTTCAGCGCCCAGCCATTTGCTCGCTTGTTTCCTTGCTTCCCTTGTGCTTTACGATTCAGCTCACAAGCCATCTATCCATTCAGCGAATTTCCTAGCTGTCACGCTTTCGTCCCATCTCGATATTCAATTATTTCATTACCATTGAGTTTTGCGCTAGAGAGGAGCAAACTAGTTCAGTTAAATTCCACTAAAGCCGAACGTACTTCTCTTCCCTTTTCTCCCACGTACTCTATCGAAACTTTCGCAGGACTCAAGAGTTCATGACCCTGTCTCGAGCATTCCAATATTTACTACTCTTGTGCTTCCACTAACTCGGTTACAGTTTTCTACTTTGAGATCTGAGCTTAGTTTTGCAATAATACCACCAGCATGGGCCACCGCACGTGCAGATCGAGAGACCTTTGTCAAATTCAATTTTTTCCTCGAAGCAAATCATTATTTCTCGAAAAATGTGGCATAAGTCGCAAAAGTGAACTTTGAACGAAGAATGGGAATGAAATACAAAATTTGATGATGAGAATTATAAATTAAACGGGAGGAAGGAGAACAGAGAGAGAGAGAGAGAGAGAGAGGAATTGCGAGAAGGGTAGATAGAAGCGAGGGAAGTAAAGGAGGGTGAGAAAACGTGCTCAACACGTGTTTCCCTTATCGCGTTCATTTCGTACCGCGAAACCTCCAACAGCAATTCTGCGTTCTGGTCTCACTGTACCATCCCTGGTCAGCATAATCATGCGAGATTCGACCAAATAAAACACCTCTGATGTATCTCACTCCTCAATTTTCCTCCTTTTATATTTACAGGCGCATTTCACAGTGCTGACCAGTGCGAAGCTGCTAGATTAGATAGGGAAGAGTTACTCATTGTGACACTGTTCAGAGATGCCGCTATTGTTTTTTTTAAGGACGTTGATCGAAACTTCTGATAAAAAGAATCGACAGTGAACAATATTTACGTCAACTCTTATTAATATGGCTTAAAATTGATACGCTGGCCCTTTTTTCGTTGACAGGAGAAGAGTGATGTGACTAGTACACGTAAAAAAAAGTCAACGAGTATAAAGTGGTCCATTGTGAATTCGAAATGGACGACGGCATAAACGTGCATATACACGGGCGAATAGCATTTATTTTTATTCAATATTTCCGACAGTCGGTGAGGGTGTTCCAATCGGGAATAAACAATCTGCATTGCCGTCGATAGAACGCCGGATACGTTAACGAAACGACCGAAATAAAAGATACCATGCGTATACAAACTTTAACAATGACCAGAATTCATGATTTCCAGTATTACTCCTTTTTTGGCTATTTGCTCGTCGCAGTGGCTTATGCACTATTGACATTCAACAAACGAAAGCTCGATAAGTTCTCCAAATTTCTTTCAATTTCGTTATTTATCGCATCAATCGACGACGATGGCGCTCTTTAATCCTAACAATAATTATTCCCGCTTGAACGCACGCTTAAAAACCAAGAGGTGGAAATATTTATCTCCGGAGAATACTTGATCAGGTGAAAAGCAAGATATCGTTACGTAAAAGCTTAGCTTCGTTATCTCCGTTATTACGATCGTTCGAGTTACTGAATGTCAAACAGTTGATTCTAAAAGCTCGAGAAGATTCTTCAAGGAATCCCTTGGACTATTCGAGAGAGCACCAGAATGTTCCACATTTTAAGTTATGAAAAATATGAATAAAAACACTTGACGATTGTCCCTGTTTAAATCCAAATACTTAGGGAGCTTACGATGCAGTAGCTAACGAGAAGTTTATTCAAATTTCAAGTATTCTAGGAAAGAAGCTATGGCGAATATAAATGATACGTATTACGTGAAAATAAAGTTTAAAGGAGACAAAATTTTTGAATGTTACTGTACCAAAGGGAGATCGAATTGGGAGCTGCAAGGTGAGAATTCGGTCCGCGAGAGAAGTATGTCCCCGGAGAAAAAGAAAACGGGGAAAGAGCGAAAAGAGCTTCTCACGGATGGACGCGTCAACGAGGAGCAATCGTTTTGCGAGAAGGTGAGCGCCTCACTCTTCAAATGTCGAAATGCCAGGTGCCCTTGGCATTTCTTCCTCCTTCTCCTCCTCCTCTTCTTCTTTTGCCTCTTTTTTTTGGTGAAAAGTAAATTTGTTTTTAGCATATTTTTATTTTTTTCTTCTAAATTCACTTATACCACTCTTTTCTTCCTTTCTTACTTCTTGATTCTACTGGGATTTCTATAAATGTCTCGGCATCATACACGAGAGATTGAACGGTCACTGAGTCTCTATCAATATAGATATTAGACGATATACTGAAATCTACGGTCTCTCTTTTATCAAGAAAAAATGTAAATCAAAGATACATCATATAGATTTAACGATGAAGGTAGCTCTGTGACTCGAACTATACACGTAGGATTTTGTCATTTTGTGTGTGTGTGTGTTTGTATGTCAGCTTCAATAATTTTCCAGGGCTTTCGAAACATACGGTCCATCGCGAAGAACTTCTGTCCCTTCTGTAAATCACATTAAGCTCTCAAAATCTCCTGACCGCACGTAACTAGGCAATATATCAACCGAACCACGTGGAGTCCGACAAATTTCTCTTTGCAACCACAAACGTACTTACTAACGACATAATACTGTGGGTGCGCTTCATCAGGGGTTTTCAATTAAAAGAATTCTCTGATCGCGAACTCCGTCTATCCGATCTTTACCACAAAGACAAAAACCCAGTGATATAGCTTTAATTTCGATCAAACTACCGTTCCCTCGACAAAGTCACCGCGCAGAAAACCTCAGCGTAAATTTTATTATTTCCGAGTGATTTGACACAAGATGCTGCAAGGGTCGAGGAAGACTTTTAGATTCGAGTTTCATTTTTTAGGCAGGAGTAGGACCGAGAGAGGGAGAGGGAGGGACGGTAGGGTGCAGAGTTTAACGTACGACTCCGAGGAACTGAGTAAGAAAACAAAAGGGAGAACGTAAAGTTTCCCAGTCGAAGTCCGATCCGATAAGGACGCAGTGGCTTCTGCGTTGTCACCAGTAAAATACGGGATGAGCTTCGAGAAAACGGTTACAGTGATGCACGGTGTATACGTGCACGTCTTTCCAAGTATGTACGTATGTATATATGGCTTGGAGGCTTTTCGAACTTTTACAATTTCTGTCTTGAAAGAGGACTGAATAAATGACGAGAATGGCGGGAGAGAGAAACGGTAAACTTGTCGTGCACCACGTACGGATGATACGTTTTGTTCCTTGTGTTCGGCCTGAAGTAGTTTTATGGCATAGGTAAACGCGAGACTACGTTCTGCGTAACGGCAATGCCTATCCTACCGCTGCCTCTCCCTCTGCTTCCGCTTCTACTTCTGCGCTTCTGCTTCTCCTTCTGCTTCTGCTTCTACTTTTACTTTTGCCGTGCCACTGTGCAGCTGTTATTGCTCTTTTTTTCCTTCCTTCTCGCAATTCCACCTTGTGCCAGGAAAATTATTCGCCTCGGGCCTTGGATCTCATTTCAATTCCACGTGCCGATCGAATGGAAAGACTATTGAATATTGACGTTAGACAGTTGCACATCCAACAAGATACGTGCTTTGCTCGCTCTTTCTCTCGGCGGAAGGAAAAATACATTCGCCTTTATATCGGGAATCAGTTCATTCGCTTATTTAAATAAATTCGATAAAGTGGGAGTCCTTGATTAAACAGTTGCGTCCGATGGACATCGAACAAAATCGACGCAGTCTTTATATTATTCCACGTCTAATTATAAAGCACGAATCGATAAATATGAAATGATATCGCGAGTGTATCTTGCCCCTTTACGTGCGGGGCATTTTGTTGTATCGCGAGCATTACATATGTGTGACCGGCTTGTATCCTGTTTCAATTCCACGCACTGATGATATCGAATGACCAGAGTACATTGAACGTTGAAAAATAGTAACATGATTTACAGGACAAAAGCTTCCACGCGGTAGTGCTGTAGGCCAACGTGCCTGTGGACAATACGCGGTTGCTTTTTCCTATTTTTTCTAGCGGAGGAGAAAAAGTGTGAATATAATGCAGCAGCGATCAAAATCAATTTGACGCTTGAACGAAGAAATAAATTTCCTCTCGGAGTTCTTTAAAAGGGATTTGTTAGAGAGCGCAACAAAATGCAGACTGCGATGTTCAGTCGATAGAAATAAAATGCCAACATCCGCGTGTCCGGCGTCATGCTACATCCCTCGGTATTACGTGTTACCAGCGCATTAACTCGGGAACAACATTGTAACTCACACCAGGGTGCTAGGTTGTTCTATGTAAATGCCGTGCAATTAGTCAGATGAACTTGCACGGCGCGCGGAAGCCCAGCAAACTTTCTACGACGTTAAGCTACGGACTTTGCAGTGCAATCTTCGATTCTTTCTATTTCTATGTCTCTGTCTCTCTCTCTCTCTCTCTCTCTCTCTCTCTCTCTCTCTCTCTCTCTCTCCCTCCATCTCTATGCAAGTACCACGACGTTGCACGCATAATTCGACGCAGTCTTACGCCGAGCTTCTACGCGAGTTTCCTCGCGTAATTTCAAAGTTTTAACGCTGAGATATCGCGCGTGGTGGGGATTCAACATCCTCGAGCTCTAAATTCAGAGTTTTCTCGCAAAATCGATTTCACGAGAGTCGATCCCCAAACACTCGAAAAGAATCAAACTGTGAAGAGCCGGAGCATTATTAGAGAACTTAAAAACATTTGTGCAAGAACGAACGACGCAAAAGGGATTTATCTCGAGAGGCTGTAATTAATCTCGAAATACTGAATTATTCTTGCTTCGTGGTTTGTCGCAATGGCGGGAGGGGGGAGTAGCTACAGCCAGTACGACGCTGGAAATAGTGAGAAACTTGGAACTGGTAATTACGACGGAGGACGGTAACTTATTAAAGTATCTCATTTCCTTCAACCTTACGGCCAAGTCGATGGCTTTGGCACTGTAGTTCTTCATCGAGCTTGATCCAATAAAGGTGCAGCGATCTCACCGTAGAAAACACGAGGAGATCCCAAGAGTCACGAGCTGCTACCGGGGGTCGATGGTCAAGCGTACAAACATCGAGGGAGGAAAAAACTCTCGGGCCTTCTTCTCTTTCCTTCGCTTAACTTTCTTCGGGCCGTGATCGGTCCCGTGGAGTTCAAGCTAAAAGAGACACGAGAGATTTCCACTGTCTTTGAAATGAATGTATCGGGAGTATAATCGATAAAGTTCCAAGTACGGATAAACTTTGAGATCTTGTTATCGCCGCCCTCCTGCAAAACTGTTACAATCGAAAATCCAAAGTTTCTCCCGACAATACACCGAGCACCAGTCCCTCTGTTTCTTCTCTCAAATTTCTGAAATTCTGGAATTCCATTGAGGAATCCTCTGGGCGTTTCCACTGAATGACGGACGGAGCGAGAAGGAGTGAAATGTCGGGAAGTTGGCCAAATTAGATTAGCAGTGACCGTGATTCGCGATTGCACAATTAAATTCTAAAAATAATATTTGACTTGTTCCGTCATAATGAATTACACGAGGTTGTAGGACGCGCGCGAATGTTCTTTAGTCAGATTTCAACAGGGACGGCAAAAGGTATGAAGTAAAGAAAGAAAGAGAGAGAGAGAGAGTGAAATAGAGGGGCTGAGTGGCGAACGTGGGAGGGAGGGAGGGAGAGAGAGAAAACTCCCTCGGTGAAAATTGCAGTACCCGTTGAAATTCTGCTGGCGGCTACAAACCAAAGAGAATGGAATGTCCTAACGAAAATTACGCAGCCTCTGTTGGAGCTTCGGGACGGTTCGTGGGCGTTTCGCTTACATCAGCGGTGATTAATTTTCGGAGATTAGCGAGGCAGGTCGTTAGAATTAAACGGGAATATACCATTTGAATGGCTATGTCGACTCTACATTAGAGCGCACTAATTAGCTAGGCTGCAGTCAGATAGCCAAAGGATTGCTGGAATACAGAATAAAGAGTTATCTGCAATTACCCTCTGATTTAGCGCGTCAAGCGTACACAAGGGTTTCCGTCATTATTATCTCTCCGGTGCCATACGGTTAAAGAACCGTAAAGGCTACCGCGTCGTTCAAAGTCGACCCGACAAAGGGAGAGAGAGAGGAGAGACTCCGCTTATCGATATATTTATTTGGTGGCTGCTCGCGGTGTGCTCGGCAAATTAATTTCACGCCTGCCATGAATCTCAACGAGCTGCTCGATCGAGCTTGGAATGGTAAGACGAGAGTGGTATGCTGCTACCAGCCTCGGAAACGTATCGTAAAGCAAAATTAAAGTGGAACTGTTTTCCGGCCGAACTACCTAATTAGATAAATCTTTGATCGAAGGGAAAGTTCCAGTGACTCCGAACCGGGAATGAGTTTTCGAAACTGCGAGCTTTCTTGGCACGTTCTCATGCGCGCCCCGCCAGTTCCCATGCACCGTCGCCTCCTCTTGCACCTCCCCCGCCCGTCTCCTTCCTCCCTCTCACCCTCTTACCCGTACAAGGGGACGTTACGACTTCTGCAGTCTGGAGAGTTTCGAATGCGCGTTACCTCGGCACGATTAAACTCGCGTACTGAGATTATCGTTAGCATGAAGTGTTTTAAACGCAACATAAATTTCAAGTGTCAAACATAAGTGCGGAGTATATCTCTAATAATTTCTCCACCGAGAACCTAAAACGTCTCCGTAAAAGCTACTTTAACGAGGGCCTAAGTATTAAGCTACGAAGCTAAAAGCTATAATAATAATAATATCTCAATGCTCGCGTGCAATAATGCGTTGGGAAGTCCTCTCCTCCCCTTCGCCGTTGCAGCAATCCGTGAATCGGGATTAAGGAGAAAGAATTAGCTGAAAAGGGGAGTTTTCTCGTCCGGCAAAGTGAAGGACCAGGAGAAATAGGATTAAATGGCTGAAATTCTCCAATCGGAATTCCAAAGTAATTCCTCGCTGTACATATATAATCCTGCAACATGCTCCAACATCGAATTACTCTATCCGAGAACGATTTTCAAGGTTTTCGAGCGTTCTCCTCGCGGCGGCGGCGGCGCCGTTCAATCGCGATAATCCCACCTTCGAAATGATTTTCTTCATCTTTAATGCACCGAAAATCTATCCACGGGGTGAATTCCATCGATTGTATCGCACAATTCTAACCATAACGCACACAGTATAAATCCTTCTGGATTAAGGGATTGCCCGGAAAACTTTCGAGATTGCTACTTGCGCGTTTTCTTTCATCGCCGGTGCTCTCTTTCCTTTCTCTCGGTTCTTCTCCTCGTGTGCGCCCGCGCGCATCGAACCCTCGCGCCAGATCGCGATTGGCTTTATTAAGAAAACTCGACTTTTATCCGAGTCCACTTATATGTATTGTATTTCCACGCAATAAAGGAATATAGAGCGAACGTATACTTTAATGATGATATTCTTCTCTTTTATAGGCAATGCATAAGGAAGTAGTGAAAAACGCATGTACGCCGAAGATCGTCCGACCATCGAGGACTCATATTTGGTCGTAAAACGACGCCTAGTGGATAAACTGCGAAAGTGCCAATATATCGTGAACAAAGATATGACGCGATCTACGGGGGACTCTGGGTAAAAGGTGTGGCGATCGACGTGGATATATACCAGTCATAAAATTGAACGCCGCTGACATATTGCGCTATTTAATGACTTCATTGACGCAGCTGTGAATCTCAAAGGGAGCTGGAATTTAAAACTGGCGTATTTTTATAATCCCGAGCTGACATTTATCAGGCGGGAACACTCGCGCGCGCGCGCGCGCGAGAAAGAGAGAGAGAAAGAGGGGCTTGGTTTTCCCAAACCCGTAAAATTCTCAGAGACAAATCGAAGGTGGCGAGAGGGAGTTGAGAACTGACAGGAAAATATAACGAGTAACGAACGAGAGCGCGATCCTGCAAGGAGAAAGATCGATACGACTTCCGGGGGGCCAGGAGGAAGCTGCGCAAACTACGCGTAACGGGCTAGCCGTGGAAAACTTGCCACCAGGTAGCATCGGAGGAGCTTTCTCTCTTCCTGGTACCTTCGGCTCTTCGAGTTTTGCTCTCTTCCCTTCGTTCGGGCCTGTGATACAGACAGGCGAGAGTCACGGGCGCAACATCGACACCGCTACCAACCCCTCGCCATTTTGCCATTTCGCCATTTCACCATTTCGCGTCCCCTCACGTCGAGGATATAAAAATATAACGACTCGGGTCGTGCCAGGAGGAAGAGAAGGAGCAGAAGGAGGAGAAGGAGGAGAAGGTGGTGGTGGTGGTGGAGAAGGACGACGACCACCACGACGACGACGACGACGACGACTGCGGCTTATGGGGAGAACTGGGACTCGATGGTGGGTGGTGGGCGTCGGAGGAAAAGAAAAACCTGCGGAACGACGTAGCAGGATACTGGAGATACCGCGTAAGCATCGACTATAATCTCGTAAACTCCGCCAAAGAGTCCATTTGCCTCGTCCATCCTGGCCAGCTACTCAAAATGGATAATCGGCCCATCATCGACGTGCCCAATGCACTTTGCTGTCGTCGATAACTCTTGCGATTTATGATCGCACGATGCAAAACCCTCCTCCCGATATAGTCTCGGATAACAACAAAACACTCTTCAAACTGGACCCTTCTCTCCCTCTTTGCTCTTGCCCCTGTCCCCGTCTTTGTCTCTGATCGTACTCGATAATTCTACAATTCCGAGCAAAGACTATTTTTCTACCAGTATCGATCGTGGTGCGTCGCGCGACGTGTTTCCCTCGCATGTGAAAAGTGCCACGTGAGACGACGACCCTCCTCTCTATTAATATTGGCCGACTGTTAGCGGAAGCAAGTATGAGAAGCAGTGCCGGAGACCCAGTGGCGGCGAGGTGATCGAGCTCCGACTTCTCTGAAAAAATCATCCTACTCGATGCGCCGCGGGAAATGAAGGTCTGCGAGCAAAGGAGGAACGAGCAACGGCTCGGAATCGCTTGAATCGCTTAGCGAGGGAGGCGAGAGGTTCTCCCCAACGGGGAGGTGGGATGAAGCAGTGAAATTCGCCGAAAGCGAGGAGAGGGTTTTTCGCGGGAGGAGGATCAAAGTTGGTGATCGCGTGTGGAATTCTTCATCTCGCATGGTTCTTCATTAGTCGTGCGGGAGAGACGTGGGAGAGACGCGTCAGAGATGGATCACGTGCACGTGAAATCTCGTTCCGCCGCAAAGGCAGGGAATCCGACGAAGATGGGTTGCGAGAAGGCGTCGAAACGCCTGGGGACGATACTGGTGAGGGCTTCGCGTCTTGGCGTCCCGACGACGGAAGTTGCCAGGTTGCCAGCTGCCAAGAAGCTCGTACCGCAAAGGGACCACGGCTGGAAGCTAGCGGTCTTTCTCCTGCTCATGTTCCTGGGTGGTGTCATAGTGGCGCTCGTGTGCACGACGAGAAAGGGTTGCTCCAAAATCGAGGACATCGTGAGTAGAATTTCACGCTCCACTTACATATGTATATTTAACGACGTTACGCTCATGCAAGTTCCATCGTTCGCCGGGCTACTCTCGGACAAGGCCAATTTCCCTTTAACGAAACTCGATTTTCCCTCCGTTCTGCGAGAGCGAGATAATTGCGCGCGCGCGCGCACTCGGCACACGTGGCTTTCTTAGCAGTACGAAAACAGCGGTTACTTCCGGCCAGTCATGACTGTACGACGGAGACAAATGCCAAGCCATTAGCTCGCTCTCATCGCGCTGGATGAAATCGAGAGAAATATCGAGTTTCGCTATATTTGTAAGAGCCTTCGAATAAATCTCGTCGTACGAAAGGATCGCTGTGTGCCCAATTACTCGGGGATGCAATCAGGAGAGTTGACAAAGCTAGCAGATTCTAACACGGTAGCAAAGGGCCTGTCGCGGTGAAGTGACGTGTTTCGTAACAAGAAGTTGAGCATGAGACGCGCAAGTAAACAGTCACCCTTCTGCAGAGATAGACACAGAGGGAAGAGAGAGAGAGAGAGAGAGAGAGAGAGAGAGAGAGAGAGAGAGAGAGAGAGAGAGAGAGAGAGAGAGGCTTTGCATCGACCTTGGATGGAAGCGCGTTAACGATGTTTCAGGAGGTAGGAGCTCCTGAAATTACAGATCAAGGGGTATCTAAACAATTACGCTGTCGGCAGAAGGCCAGGCTTGGTTGGCTGGCATGAGGTTAGAGGTTACGGCTTGCAGAAGCGGAAGCTTGCGGCCTGTGGCTGGTTGCGGACAGGACTCGAGAATAACGGAAAGTGCTCTCTCAATACCGCTACGAGCCCGCATAGACAGGGAGAGTGAGAGTTTATCCTTCCACCTCCCTCTTACTACACTCCCTTATCCAATATCCCCATGAGAATTCACCATCTCTCTCTCTTTTCTCTTTTCATTGTCTCGATCATTCATGTCCCACAAGTACGAGAAAATTTTCAAAAGGTCCTCCCTCTGCCTCTCACTCTATAAAACCACTCTGTTGATTCGGCCCCAAAATTACCAACGACCACCAGCAAATCTCTTCTCTCCTCTCCTCTCTCGCGATCTCAATTATATGAACAATTCGCTAAACTGTTCACTAAAATTCCCCCTCGATCAACGTTGCTGTGGATTCTGTGGAGATTTTCATTGATTCAATACAGCGGTTGAGGTTAACCCAGGGTAGTTATCAACGACGCAGTGATTGGCGGTTAGAAACATTGTTCTAGAACTCCTCTTCTGCGCGCATTGGTAAGAGAAATCCTCGCCTCTTGTTACCTGCCTCATTCGTCCATCGAACCCACACGCTTCGGCAAAATTAAATGCGAAAATTCAATAATTCCATTATCCTTTCACGAGGGATTACTCCCTTTCTTTTCTTTTTCCGATTCCATCGTTCGCCGCGAAAGGTTTTTATTCCTCAAGACTCGCACTCGCGCGTACGTCGTATTCTATTTACCGAATGGAATTTTTGCATTTTCGCGCACGGTTCACCGGACTCGTGAAACTCGACTGCCACGAATCTGCCACGTTCATAATTCAGTGCGTTTTCTCGTGAAGCGCGACTGATGCGAGTGGGCGATATGTCGGAGGAACACCCTCGCGCGCGAGGAGGGTCGTCGCGAAAAATCAACGAGTTCTGTCAGCCAACGACGATAAAACGATCGTAGATTTTCCGACGAACGCCAAGAAAGGGACGCGTCTCCTTCGAGAGCGCGCGCGCGCGCGCGCGCGTCAAAGTATCCGGCAGGCTGACGAGGTGGTACGCGCGCATTCGGTTTGTGGACAGGTTCGCATAGAGCAGCATAATCCCGGGACAACCTGGGACAGCTGTGCGCGATGCCCGTCAGAAATGTCAGGTGTATGATTCCCGACAGCTCGTCGCGTAGCGTCGCGTTTGCCTCTGCTCGTTATAATTAATTAACGCATTAATTTAGCGACTCTCGTTACGTCCTTCAAGCTCCGAACGCTCCGCGCTTTCTCCAATCATGCGCTCAACGACCTCGACGAGTCCCTATCATCGATGCAAAGCAAAGTGGCTCGTTCGATCGATCCTTCATCGACTGCGCCATTTCGCGATGAGATTCTTTCACTTGATATTTCATTCCGTTCGTCTGAAATATGAATGATTGGGGCTGATGGTGGTGGTGGTGGTCTTTGCTTGCGCGAGAGGAGTTTCATTTGGAATCGTCGAACGCGTCGCGGGGGATCGCGACGATTATAATCGAGGGCGGTGGGAAAAAGAACGCGGATGGCGGTCGACTTTGAATATTCTATGTCTGTCCGATTAGGGTGTAACGATGGGTGAGTATCACTAGACATCAGCGGGAACTCGAATTTCAAAGCCCGTTTCCGTGATTACCGTAGCGGAAATGAGGATGAGCAAAAGGGAAATTGCAGAGGAGCCATGGGTTGGATCTATGGCAATTGGTGACGATTACAGGCTGACCAGTTTTCGGGAATTCGCCAACACATTAATCCACTCTCGCGTGAAATCGCTCGTAGCTTCGCTCGCGGTAGTTTCGCGCGATTCTCATTTCCCGCGAATAAGAACCCTCGAGAATTTTTCTTATTTTTTTTTCTTTTTCAAGAATCACTATTATCATTATAATTTTAATTCCGAAGAGGAGGGGAGAGGTGAAATTCCAAAGTTCGTCACGATCTTTTTTAGGAGGAAACAAGCTCGTAAGGAATGCCGGTATTGAAAGTCCGATCGTGTTTTCCATTTTCCACAAATGTAGCGGCCGTAGGAGGGTCGGCTGGTGGCAAAGCCGTGCATAGCACGTGCGCCGGTAAGTATAATCCGCGGAATGGGATACATGGATGCCTAGCAGCACCCAAAGCAACTGCATACTAGCCCGAGGCCTGGTGTTTGCGGGACACCCCGTATCTGCTGGAATGTAACCCTGAAGCCTTCCTTGCCCCCCCACGCTACGGTTGGTACTATGCGGCATTCCAGAATAATTCCGGGACTCGGCACTGTAAAAGGCAATGTTCCAGCCTTGCGAGTGTCTGAAGCGCGAGACGAAGCAACGGCGAATAAGGGAAAGGACGAAGGAACGGATAAACGCCTTTATCGTGTTCTTAGGATGATTCTCCCTGCGATCGTTATAAAGACACACCACGTACCAAAGGCGAAAGCGTAGACACTCGCACGCGCGCGCGCACAACACGGGGAGAAGCGGGAAGAGAAGAAAATATGAAGGGATCAGTATTGCCCCAAGTGTTGCAGGAATGGTCGGTCAAATGTTATTTGGTCCGATTCAATTGGAAAGCTTTTCTGGAAAAATAAACTTTGGCAATCGTCCGATGGGTTTTTTATCATTAAGAAAAAAAAAGAGATTCGATCGAGATTAAAAACACACAGTGATAAGCTTGCCGGTAGTGCATTAATGTTTATCTTCCACTTTCGGTAGAGAAAAGTGTTTTATTGAAATTCAGTGTAGTGGCAAAAGCGGCACGGAATAAGCGAGAGAAAACAGAAAATAAATAGTGGAAACTAAAGGTATCGAGAGAGAATCGTGTGCAGATCCATAGTGTGCGAGACGACGACGGTCTATTGGGTTGGAGAAAGATAGGAGGAAAGATAAGCGTGGAGGATCCAAGGGGTTGAAGGGGTTGAAGGGGGTCGATCGTGGGTTTAGATTCGGCTGATCGGTGGATAGGCAGCGGATGGGCGCTAGAGCGTAACCTGATATAGCTGGCAGCAAGCTGCTGCCGGCCGGTATTATGTCCTACCGTCCCCCCGACCTCCTGGATCAACCTCTAGCCCCCAGGCTCGAACAACCCCATCCCTTTCGGCATATCCGTGACTGCATACGCCTCTGGATACATGCTTACCTCGGAATATTCTCTAGGTAAATGCAGCATCGATGTTTTCTCAGTAGCCGACCCTTTCTCCTCATTCCTATCTAGCACTTTCTCCTCCTCCTCCATCTCTTCCCGCTCCTCCTCATCCTTTTATTTCAAGATTCAGGATGCTGCAGCTGTTACATCTCTCTACCCTTCTTGATACGCTACTCGATATTCCCTGATACGATGAATGTACGCCGACCTGATGTAACGGGGAATATGCTATTCCAATTTGGCAAAAATTACCTTCCTTTTTCTCCGGTAAGCGATATTGTACGGTTGTACCACTTGATAATTGATGCGCCACGGGATGCTGCTGCGGCTGCCGCTGCATCCCGATAATACTATCATCCGTCGTATCTTACGTACGACTTCACACCGTTACACCGAACGTACACGAATAATGAATTGTAATGAGAATGCGGAAAATTAGACACGGGGTTAATGAGATTACTGCGAGTACACGCTCTTGCAGTATCAATTAGAGAATCGTGCGAACTAATTCGTTAATGCGGTTTCTCTGTACTAACGTGGAATTGTAATAGTTATACATACGTGTCTTCCCGAGGAAGCCATTGCCATGCGATATATCGTTATTCCTATAATCCGGGAGTTCAAAGTTCCCGGAATAATCCTGGAAACTCGAGTGTCTCATTGGTCGAGATACTCGACGACCTTCGCGAGTGCCGTGGGTGGCGAATGGTCACTCGAGCTCGATTTACCCTTCGGTTTCCACGATGTCAACGGGTGCTCGAGATCGAAATTACGAGAAATTTGCAAAAAGGCGAAAGCACGCGGGACAGAGCCGCTCGAACCACGACGACCCAGATTACGGACACTAGCGAGACTTCGAGTTCCTTAACCCGGAACGAGGTATGGGAAACGTCTTTGTGGTCTATTAGTCCGCAACCACGATGATAAGGACTTTCAGCATAGATTAGGCGTTTCGTATCGCGTTTTCATCGGGTTTCAGCGGCTCTCTTACCTTTCGCGCTTCTCCCGATCTTCGAGAAGAGCTCATTCCAGATTAAGCTGATATCGATCTGCGCGAGCTCGGCTAATTACTTTGACACGCGTTCAACCGTGTCTAGCCACACCCTGTCTTTCTTCCTTCCTTCCTTTCTTCCTGTACACGTTCCGTAATCGTCACCGGAGAACAACACTCGAGTCTACGTCCGATCCGAATCGAATGGTGAACTTGCCGCTCGACTAGTAGAGTAGCCGAGAGAATGTATTTGAGAGAATAAATTATTGCGTACGAGAGATTTTCCATATAGGACAAGATACTGCGTGGCGAATATTGACGTAGCGGAGAAAGAAAAACTGCTGACAGGCTGAGCCGCTGGCTGTTCAGGTATTGTAAAACAGAAGCGGGTGATGGCGAGGGACTGATAAAAGCAAGAGGTGGAGATTTATAGATGAAGGGGAGAAGAATGGGCCCGAGATAGAAGGTGACTGATAGAGGTGGGATGGAAAAAGGACTTAAGGTAGATAGAGGCGGGGAAATAGTTTTGAGCCAAGAGAGATCGGTGTTTTGTATATTGCAAAATAATGATATAGAGTGAGAGTGGGAACGAAAGAAGAGAAAATAAGGTGGATGCGAATAGTGCTGCATTTATTATAAAGTAGAGAAGCTTCGAAAGAGAAAGTATGATAGAGAAAGGAGAACGAGAGAGTAGAAAAAGGATTAGCGTGAAAAGTTATATCAGAGAGAAAAGCTATGGGGAGGAAATGCGGGGGAGAATGGCGAGATGTAAGGTAAGGTAAGGTAAGGTAAGGCGAGGCAAGGCGAGGCGAGGCAAGGAGAGGTGGGAAGAAGGGAAGGAGGAGAGAAGATTGCGAGCGGAGATCGAGTTATAGGAAAAGGGATGTTCGAGAGAAGGGATTAAGAGAACATAGGGGACGAAAATAGTTTAAAGTAAAGGGAAAGATATCGCCACGGACTTGCATTAGGCAGCGCGAGGAAGGAGCGACGCGCGATGAAAAACGGTGAACGGTGAAAGGGGAAAGGAAAGGAGAGGTAGGAAAGGAGGCCGATGTGTCGGAGATACAAAGGAAGAAAGAATCAGAGCCTCGGGGACACCGAAGGAGAGCGGATTTTTCAATCTCGCTCGCGATTCGAGATAACGGCACGCGACGCGGGATTTCCCGTCAGGGAGGCTATTACTTCCGGAAAAGTTCGTTAAGTCTGCTGCACCGTTTTTACGTGTACTTCCAATCTGCGCGCGGGGAGAAAACATAAAATTTTGAAGGCGATATTAGGCGATATTGATGGCTTCAATATCCCCACCTGTGCTACGCTGGAAAAGATTCCGCGTGCGAGCTTGCGCCGTTACAGCCGTAACTCCGGATTTTATTGGCTGAATAATTAAGCGATCCGACTCGAGGGGTTATTGTGTTGGCGCTACCTAACGATATTAGCATCCTGCAGAAGAATTAATGACTTACTTTGCAGATCCAATCGAAACTTTTTAGCACAACAAGCTCGTGACCTGGAAATGCGCGCGGGGGTGCGGGACTTTCGGGGCATTAAATTGAAAACAAATTGGAGTGTTTAGCGCTGAAACGACGTCGTCCGCATTAAGTGCGATAACCGAGAGTGCGAAACTAGTTGTGCGAACTGTAATTACGAGTATGCTTTTCGTTCAGCGAATTCAGCCAACCCCCGAGTTGGCCGAGCAACAGACGTTCCGGCGACAGGCCAATCGACCACAGTCTCACTCTCGCGCGATGTGTCGTCACTGCGAGATCCTTACGCCACACTCTCCCTCCCTCTCCCGCGCCTCTCGTCCTCTCAATTTCTCTTTAATTCCAGATTCTCTTCTCTCCTTTTTGACTGACTTCGTGACTCTTATCTCGTCAGTCTCACCATTCTTTGCGTTGCAGTGGCTAAGGCCTTTAAGCATGTTGCGAGACAAACTTTCCAACAACAACGGCACAACAACAACGTCATGAAAATCTAAACGCATGGTTGCCGTATAATTACAGTCAAACTTCGAGATCGAGATATCTCTAACAAAATGTGAAGTCAATATCTATGTAAATTGTTTCGCCGCCGAGCTGTTCCACTGAATTCGATTTGGATGCCAGGTGAATTCAGTGGAAAAAGTCAATGAGTGAGCAGACTACGGCTAAACGGAAGGTTTATTAACTTTGATAACTGCGATATCAGGCATGAAATCTTTTCTTGGAAAGTTTCAACGGTCTATCAGAAATCTAAAGAATCGTGCTAAGATAGGTCAGGGACTTCGTGTCTGTTACACACAAACACACACACACACAAATTAAAATATCTATTGAGAGGGAGAATACATATGATAGTCCAGTCAATTAGGAAAGTTGGTTCAAACATTTTGAGAACAAAGTTGCAAGAAATATCGATGCAACAATAGAATAAAACGAAGAGAGAGAGAGAGAGCTAGTTCGAGTATAGCTCATGTTTATTCTTAGCGATAACTCTGTCATATCGCGTCTCGCTTACGGATCCACGGATGTACCAAGTCGAGGGAAAATGCATACATATGTATTCTATGAAAAGGCACATACATACACGCGAAACGACTTCTCACACTGATTTCCTTCTGTCCGACCAATCCCCATTCTCCACGAGCGTATCTCTTGACTCAACTGCAAGGTGCAAGAAGAAATTTCCACGCATCGTCAGACATGTATACCCTTAAACTCCAAAATAGAGAAGAATTCTCCCAAGCACCAAATTTCCCAGACTTATCTCACGTTCGTCTATTCTCGTAGAAACTTTTTTCTTAACTTTATAACGCTAAGCGCATTAACCCAAATTCATCCATTAAAAGTTTAACATGTGTATGACACAGCACGCTCCCATGTATCATCCGTGGACGCTTCGTCATTTTGCAAAATAGTGAATTATAACTTTCATCCCCCTCCTCGCCCCATACAGATACACGTGTGCGTAAAGTCACGTAGATGGAAGATGGACTGCTACCGCTGCTGCTGCTACTGCTAGTCCACGGGAAGATACTATTAAATGCTTGTTTGTCCATAATACTCAAATATTTACACGATCGCGGCAGTCGAGATAATATCATAAATAATGTGACTTGATTTTATATGAATTGGGCTTTAGACACGAATGGCTGTTTGAGCAAACTTATGGCAGGGCAGGATATACTGTAGTTACGAGTCTCGCGAGATTCTCGTAGGTGATCGTACTTTCTATTACAATTTCGTATCGACGCCTCCTTGCTCGGTGTTGCATGAGATGGCGCGATTGATTGGATAGATAGAGCAAATTTTCGATAAATATTCTACGAGATATTTCGCATATTATTTTTCTCTGAAAATCGTTTTTCTTCCTCTTCCTCTTTTTCCTTCAGTTTTTGCTTTGACGCAGCTCGAAACTTTGAAAAGAATTTCAACAATATCTATGCATCGCCATTTTATGCTCTAATTGATCTCCCTCGCGCGTTTATCAAATTTGTTCATTGAATCATTTTTATTCACGTCGCGATATCATTATCCAGGAAATACGAAACATTTCATCCGCGCGGGTGAAATATTGAATTCAATTTTCACGGTTGGCATTTGCGAGTGGAAGCGTTTTTCAGCGTTCGATGGGCAAATAAAAGTTTTCGCAGGAAGCATCAATTCCGGAGGAGGCATAATGACGCCGAAGGAGGTGCGAAGGAATTCAAAGGACGCGCGCAATTGCGCTGTCTGTCGCCACTCCATAATAACCGCACGCTATTAGAGAGACGCTGCTGGGACAGAGAAGGGATGAGAACTGGCGAGGGCGTCGCGTCAGCTGCAATTAGCTTTAGGGGTGCCTCCTCTTTTCCGGATGACTTGGCATCGAGGACGAAAATCAGTTCGAGCCCACTCACCCCCTCGCGCCTCCTGCACACATTTCTCAACGAAACTGTTTCACGATGCTTTGCCAGAATTATGCCAAGGAATAATTCCTTTAATCCTTTCAACCCCCTATATTCCCTTAAATAAAACACCTTCCTGCGATAAGAACTTTCTTACACCAACCCAACGAAAGATTTCCCATGCTATTTTTTTTCTTTTTTTCTTTCTTTTTTCTTTGCCAGATCCGTCTAGTACTCGCCTCGTAAATATTACAGATCCAACTAAACTACTGCCTTTTTCTCGAAAACCCCGTATCTTATACCAATAGAAAATTTATGAATTTTTTACGATTGGCAGCGAGCCAATAAAAGTCCGAATGCATCTCAAGCGTATAAACGAGTTTAATCGAAATAATCGCTCGTGGACTTTTGATATTCGTTCGGTGATTCCTTTTAATTCCACGACTATCTACGTGGGAAATCTTGCATGAGAGAGCCAGAGGTTCAAAGTGCAAGGTTTCGAGGGTAACTAAGGGAGGAGTACAGGGGGTGGTAATGGTGGTGGTGGTGGTGGTGGTGTTGGTAGGCAGGGCATCGAGCAAGTTATAGGATAGATAGAAGGGAAAGGTGCGCTGGCCAAGAGTGCTCGATTTGGTACCGTGTATATGTATGTCTGCTTTGGCATTTATAGGGGCATTTATACTGGCTAGGGGGTTATATACCGTTAGAATCGTGGTAGTTAGAAACGCGATAGTATCGGTCGAGGCGCTTCCAATCATTTCCCAATTAGCAGCTGATTGCGTACAGTCCTCGACCGAACTTCGATTAACGCTTTACTCGTTTTCAAGAACTAACTCTATGGAAAAACAGGAGCATGAAATTTTTATGGGAAAATTACAGTGTCCGATGAAAACGGTGTATGAACCAATTGCAAAACAGAAGCTTGATGCATTTAGAATTTTGTTTAACGACTCGGCAACGAATACCGTTCGCCAGTGTGCTTCGTGATTTCGAGCTGCTCTTATCGGTTTTTCCTTTCAAGCGACGGATATTACAAATCAATTTGAACAAAAGATATCCGCTGACGAATTCGAAGCAGAAATGGAAGGAAAGTTTCAACGTGTCAAGCAAGAACCGGCAATTTATAATGCTTCAACAGGCGTACGAAACGATAGAAAGGCGTCGTCACTGTTTCACCTCTCGTTAGCACACATTGTCGAGACTACCAAGAAATTAGTGATCGATCTCACGGCACCTCGTGGTTCGTTTTATTGTGTCGTATTGTTCCCCTCGTTGACGAACAATGCGGCAGACTCGATGGCTCGCTCGCTTTTTAAACGAAAATTTTAAAAGAGTCGACGCGACACTCCTCGCATTCTGCGACTTCTATAAATGTTTTCAAAATGATCGTTGTGCAATTAAAAAGGGGGTTTTATGCGTGTTTCAGAACTTGGCAACCTAGCTGTGTCGAGCAGGGAAAACGGCGAGAAAGATTACGGCGATAGCAGCAACACCAGCAGTGGTAAGAGCGTTTCAACTGAGCCGTTTGACCACTGACCGACAGTTACTACTCGCTAAGTCCTACTGCGCATTGAGCCGCACTCCTGTGTAGGATTACTCAAAGGTAGCAGCGCTGCGAAAATCACGGGATCAGATATGACCCATTAATTACGGACAGAGTCAAGAACACAGTGCAAATACTATATTTCTGGACATTACAAAAAAAGAAAAAAAAAGATAAAAAAAAAAAAACTGGACTATTTATCCACTAATCGTAAAGGTAAGACCCGCGTTATTTTAGGAACATTATTGATTTCTATGTGAATTAAGAAAGCGTATAAAAAATATTTTGGTACAACTAAATTTCACAAGTGAATAGAGAGAATTTTGATATTATATTAGCACTAGTCGTGATACAAAATCTACGCTGACAATTATCTTAAGCTCATCTATAGTTTATGGCAGAAATGAATTAGACAAATTGCACATCGTTTATTTGAAAGCCGGGTCTTACGAGTATTCGAAAGAATTGTTTTGTACAAATATATTGTAGAAATAATCTCTCGGTATTGACAGAGTTTTGGAAGAATATCAATGAAACAATTGCGTTACGATGATGCAGCGTTAGAAAATGAAGCGTAAGGGAAAGAAGAGATTTGCGAGAACGGTGAGAGCAGAAAAAGTAGCATGCCTTGTAAGCTAGCACCGTCACGAAAGAAACGGGGGAAAATGATAGAAAAATGAAGTACCAATTAAGCGCTAATTCGAGTACTTCAGTGTCCTTTCAATTTTCAAAAGAGATCGCGTGGCGCTACTGGCTGAAATTCAGGATAACTCCGACCAAAAATCGGTGGGGGTTGTATTCGAGGATTCGATTTTTGGAATAAACTTTTCTTTTCTGATAATCCGTCTGAGATGCAGAAGCGTCGTACAAAGTGCACAAAGAATAAGCGAAGTACGCGATTATATTCTGAAATGCACACGCGTGATCGCGTGTTTTTGTCGAATTAGCGTGCTGTGTGTTTGAAACGAAGGGATTTCTGCCTCTCGTTCGTTCATCGACAGTGCAATGTCGCCAGGCGCATTATCTTCATCGTCGCACGACAGAGTAAGAGAGCCCTGCGAATGTGAATTTATTCATTCAGCGGGGATTTACAAGGTACGAAATGTCGAGAGTAAGAGGAAAAATGGAGAGAAGGATGAAACGCCAACTAATTTATTGTTCACGGGCAGGGGATAAATGATGTACATTATGCATGTATAATTGATACAGACCGTACAGGATAATGTGGACAGGTAACGCGGAACGAGACAAAACCTCCATTATCCGCAAAGCTGTACGCGAAACAATTGTATTATAATAATAAAATTTTCTACATAAAATTACGGGTAGTTTTCGGAAAGAATAATTATTAACTAGCTAGGGGTAATTTCATAAATAATGTACGGTACCGCGCGGTTTTGGTTATCGCGATGTCAATCTGTCGTGCTGGAATTGAGCTTAATGGGAATATGGGCCTGTTAATTCCATTTCGCTCTCACGACTGGCAATTGTTACTTTTGATCCGAAACTACCTTTCATCCCCTACTATCCCATCGATTTACCCTATATGGTCGAAGCAAAGGGGCGGTTAACGAGACTAACGCGCTAACGATGCCAATGTTAATTACCGCTTGCTGGATAGGCCATCTAATCGTCGAGCGAGTGGACGCGTTAATTACACGCACGCTGCCCGATCGAGCAAATTTCTCCAGCGAGTTTCAAATACTCGTTACAGATTGAATACTACTCATCCTTCAGCACTCATAAATTCTACCGATCTGTGATCGTCGCGACCGTAGAAATCCCGCCATATCTCATATACTCTCGACATATTGGGACAAAATCAAATTTACTTGTCAATCGACTTTTGAAGAGTACGCACCTCGACATTCCAGTTGATGTATTATTACTTGAAAAAGCGTCAAGTATGATTTGATATTTAAAACGAGATAAAAAAAGAGAGGAGAGCAAATACTGCGGAGACAGAGCAAACACAAAGATATATATACATATATATACATAAGCATACACCATTGGTCGTAATGTAATGTAATGTAATAATCAGCAATATGAATTTTTTTGCGAGTTCACGATGTGTAAAGATCGCGCATAACGAGCCTAATTGCTTCGACTTTATGAAAATCACACAGATTCGTATATCTATCATTACATTAATCATTGACAGTGATGCATATGTAATTTTGTAAATAGACTTGTACAAGATAGCAAAGTGTCATGAGAGAGAGAGAGAGAGAAGTGAAAAACTACTAATAGTTTGTAAAAACAAAAAAAATGGAATCAACGAAAAGGACTAGGGTATGAAGAAGTCATTTGGATGATAAAGTATTAATAAATTTACTTAATTTTATCCAATTTCTTTGTGTGTAGTATGTAATAAATTTTTCTACTATTTATACTCGTTACTTGTTTAAATAATCTTGTTTCATCATTTTGATGTCTAAAGAATTTTGAATAAATAGTAAATTTATTTTGCTGGGCAACTACATATTTATTTACTCTGAAGAGAAGGGGATGGAGGAGGAGGGAGGAAAAGGAGGAGTTGAGATTTGAAGGGATGGAGGACGCATTCATTTATATTTTTTTTTCTTTTTTTACTCTAAGCGAGTTTTTTCCCTTAAAATAATGGTACGATTCTGCGTTATTCAAGGTTGTGCCTAGGGTGATGAATGCGTTTGTGGAAATGCGTGGTAAAATGAAAAGAGTGAGTGAACGCAAAGGGTCTGAAAGACGAACGTGTGTTACACAGGGTAGACAATAGGGACCATCCATAGAGAGAAAGGAAGAGAGAAAGAAAGAAAAAAGAAGGGTCCTACTGACGTGAGTTTATTTCATGAATATTTCAGAGTCTGGTGTTTGCAGTAAATAAGCATGCGTCGTGGGATTATGCAATTCTTGAGACAGGTATCACGCGGTGTACGGCACTTACGTCTGTAAAACCCTTCACCAGCTACTGTCCCCGGTTTCGGAATGTTGTTGCGGAATACGCGCCATTAAAAAACGCCTATTAATTTCCTAGTAGATAAAAAAGCTCGAGTAGAGAGATGAAGCTTTCAAATTTCAGAGACCAGCCCGCATCTCATATTTTCCTTATCTTTATCGTGTAATCTATTTGGAGGAGGAGCGCATTTACGAGAAATAACGATATCGACTTTAGACACGTCCATGGTGAAGTGGATTTTTGCGAGACATTCCCCAGAACGGTTTTCCCAGTTATCGGCATGGATACATATGATGCGTTAGAGTTTATGAGATAGGAGCAGTGGAAGAGGAGAGGTGGTGTTGGTGGTGATGCTGCTGCTGCTGCTGCTGCTTCTGCTTCTGCTTCTGCTGCCGTAGGTAGAGCTAGCAATATCAGAAGTAGCGGCAATATAGAAACAGGAGTAGTAGCGGTAGAAGCGACAGCCAGTAGTAGTAGCAGTAATAGCGACAGTTGTCGATCGGGCGTGAATGTGAATTCAGCTTGGTCGGATTCCGGGAAAGCGGAGCTAGGACTCCATAGGGGGAACGTCAATAATGACGACTAGGTAGACCGTCATGGAATCGAGCACGACGTCCGTTCAGAGAAAATGGTGGAAAGGGCTGAAGGGAGATCCGGGGGTGGCAGGGGGTAAACGGGGGTGGGAAGGCGGATGGAATACGCCACCTGTTACACGTAGCCTTCGGACTCTTCCTCGAAACTCCTAGATGGCTGCCGTGAACGGGCGGAATGTCGGAAGCTCTTCTTCCTTCGGCTTGCGTACTCACCACCACCCACCCCACGCATCGGAACTTCCCGGGAAACCAATATTCAAACGCACACACATCCACCAAAATTGAAGACAAATACTCGTAGGAAATTATTTTTCAATCCTCGCGACGCTACAAAGAACTCTTCGCGCTTTTAACCGCAGCAACCGCACGGTAATTCTTTTCTAATTGAAAATGACAGTAGTGTGGATATACGAGAATTTCGACGATTCCTTCAATTTTGCATAAAAGGCTCAACCATCGTTGTTACCACCACCACCACCACCGCCACCATCCGCCACCCGCCGCTATTCGCCATCGAAGTTCTATCTATGATTTTCTTTCCGACAACACTCCGAAAATGGTTCGATATTGTTTCTGGGATCTTGGACTAGAGAGACGAGCGGGAACAGAGAGATGGTCGAACGTAATATACTTGGAGTTATGTATTTAAAACGATAAGTCACCTTAAAAAATAAAATGTGGTGAATTCGTAAAAAAGCAGCGTGTTATTTAAATTTCCTCGACTCTTCTTGCACATCAAACGGGTAAGTAAAGCTCATAAACTCTGTGCTTTTAATATCTTGATATTTAATAAATAGTATTATGTATAATATAATACGTGATGCACTCTCTCCCACACACACACACACAATTGCTGCATATCTCAATTCTCAGTTTAAGGAGGAATTTACCATAAATTCTATTTCCCTGTAAAGG
This sequence comes from Sclerodermus sp. 'alternatusi', assembly GCA_037305995.1. NCBI lineage: Eukaryota > Metazoa > Arthropoda > Insecta > Hymenoptera > Bethylidae > Sclerodermus > Sclerodermus sp. 'alternatusi'. The sequence continues at coordinate 3,000,030 of CM074553.1, forward strand.
AGCGATAACAAAGCAGCGTTCCGCGTTAAAGGGTTCCCTCCAGCCCTGCCTCCATCCCATTCCATCCCTCCATCCCTCCTGGACGTTCCTCCTGCAAGATCAAGAGGGAATTTCTCTGGAGGAAGATCTCCGAGAGAGCGAGTCCAACTCCTTACTTGGCCTTTACATCCGCGTTCCCGAGCCTTAAAACAGATCTCTAAAGAGCAATGTAGAATGTAGTGGGAGCAGGAACTCGGGACATCAGCGGCTACAAACCGCGCAAGTTTCTCAGAAATTTCCTCTTCACAGTGGAGTCGAGGAAAGCAGCGGTGAAGAGGTCAGTCAGCAAGATGCCTGAATGACGTAGCAGAGGTTGTGCCAAGCTCCTGAAATACTAAGGCGATACGTGACCTCTCGATTTTGATCCTCCAGTGAATCCCAAGAGGCAAGAATTTCAAACTCGATCGAGGAAATCCTGCGAGCTCGGCATCTCGAGCTTAGAAGGTTGTTCGCCCACTGCGATAAATGTAAGCCTCAACGTTCTCCAGTCCAAATCCACTGGGCCCCCCTCTGGTATGTATCGAGATCCTAAGTGGCCCAGTCAGAATGCGTATTTAGCCTCTCCTGGCTTCCTAACGTCACAAATTCCAATCTGGCTTTGCATTTCTAGGATTTCCCTTTGGATTCGCTGCAATAAAGAACCAGTCCCTGTCAGGAATTCTTTGCCTTAGGCTACTCCTCGCGCCTTTACGCTTCACGCATTTTCTCATTAATTCGCTGACGCGAGAGGGAGAGAGAGAGAGAGCTCTTTGAGCGTTCTGTTTTTCGAAAGGAGCGACGAGAATCGGGCTTTCCAGTCCATATGCGATATACTTGAAACGGTAAAAACACTTCGGCGTGTGCAGAATGTCAGCGTGTCACGGTTTCCCTTTTAGCGCGGTGCACTTTCAAATGTTTCGCTGCTTTTATCCTGGGCCAATGCGTTTTCCACGCTCGATCAACTATCGACCGGACCAGCGTTGACCATCTAGCAGCCAGGTATCTAGCCCTATATAGCTTTCTCCGTTTAAGCGCGAACGATGAAAATCACTCTCTTTTTTTCTTTTCCCCTTTTCCTCTTTTCCTCTTTCTCTCTTTACTCGAGACCAGTCGAGATGAAATAACTCATAACCTCATCTAAATCATTCAAGGATCTTCCGGGGAAGAAATAATTGCGACTATCGACTCTTCAGTTTGAAACGCGAGAAGGTGATGCGCTTTTAAATTATTCTACTCGACTGCTCTATTTAGAATCCTGCGCAAACACAGCGGATAAAATTATGTCCGAAATAATCTCGGCGACGATCGGGCGAGTGTTAGGGGCTCGTTTTCTTGGGAGGCAGTAAAAATTAACCAACGTAAAGGGAAAGAGAAAACAAAAGAAAAAAGAAAAAGAAAACAAAGCACGGGGAGGGATGGATTCAACTATAGATAAAAATTCAATTTATAATATTATCAGCGTATACGGGGAGCTTATATCAAGGTGAATGTACCTTTTCACTTGGTTTGACTTTCTTTAAAACCGAGAGAGAGAATAAAGAGAGAAAGAGAAACACAAAGCGCCATTGTGTATTTATAAAGCGATTAAAAATGATTAATAGTTTCACCATGGATATCCAGCCAGTAAAATGTTAATTGGCGAATCCCATAAAGTATGCAAAGCTATAAAATGCCATTTACGAGAAGCCCCCTGCTCACTTGTCACCGAGAGACAGCCATTCTCATTTCCTACGCAATAGGAGAGAGCATCGAAGCATTTATAGGTGAACGCAGAGTCTGCGAATACCTTGAGACAGTTTGCATCGTAGCCAGGAACGACGAGAGGCGAGGAGCGAGGAGAATTTTTCGGGAGGCGCGAAGGTTCGTTTTGAAGAACAAGTTACGAGTCCCTCACCCCCATGCCTGTCCATGTATGTCGCAACTTTCGTAAGGGTAGTAAAACGATAGCCGCAACTCGCAACCTTCCGACGTAGAAAGGTTACGACCTAGACAAGCTCGCGACGACTAATAAACCATAATAGAGGAAAAAGCGAGACTTGGTCACACACAGCCACTACTTGCGCTACGTGCACTCTGAACGTGGCGCTTCGAAATCCCAGATCATGTCCCGGATGCTTCCTCCTGGGCTATGTCTACACGAACTAGGAACTGTCATTGGACGTGCTGCAGGATGGAATCAGGGTTACAGCTTTTTAACGGCCGTCGTTAAGTCGTCAGTCGCCCGGGGAGATGTGGCCAGGGAGGAGAATGTTCCAGGAGTCAGGCTTCGAAAATGGTCAGACGTACCTGGTGGCAGCGCTTACAACGTCTGTGCAAGGCTATTTTCACACAAACATCTCGTCAAACCGCTCGTCAAACGTCTCGTAATAACCGCAACCCCAAGAAATCTCTTGTGAGGAATATGCGCATGCAATAGCGAGAGATTATTTGCTTCGTGTACATGTATGCGCGCGTATTTCAAAGGGATTCTCAAATTATCGCTAATTTCGTAACAGAGTGCCACTTTCGTGTAGTTTCCTCTTATTGCTTGCTAGTGCGTGTGTATTATACTCACAATTATGCATTATTTCCCCCCTATGGGTCGTATAGTATCGAACGAGGGTGGCAGGGAGAGAGAGAGAGATGGGAGATTCGAAAGTTTAAACCCCTGGTCGGTGATAGTGCATTGGCAACATAACTCGTTCTCTGCTTTACTCTAGTTAGTGGAATATCTTGTCGGTAACTTGACATTCGAAACGATAGAAAAGCATGGTCGGCATATAACAAGCATATAAAGCATTGCAATCACATATAACGAGCTAACGTTAGTTCAAATTACGAAGCGCAATGCTACAAATGACCTATGGCGAACGGGGGAAGGCCAAATCGAGGAAATTTACGATACGTCATAGATCGTTTAATCGATCAGTCGGTACCATTTTATGAGGTAGGCGTAATCAATCATCCAAACATCACCACGGAGTGTAATTGGCATGCTGATAAGCCAGTATCGTTTGAGAAAATCTGGAAAATCAGCTTGCGCGCTCAGTTCATCGATTAGACGTAAGTTACCAATGATGATGCGAATCTTCCAAATGTGTATTTGGACTTGACACTTCCCCTGGAAGGGAGAAGCCCTTCGTTCTTCCCTTGACCAACGGTGCGGTACCCTTTTTCCATGGGTCCTTGTGCGCTCCTGTGTGTGTATGTGTCGTGAGACATAACGGCCCATAAAACATAATGGCCGACGAAAATACGATCGTAATACGCGCCCATACACGAAACGCATTAAATATCGTTGTAGGTAATAGGTAATAGGTATGCGAGGGAAACTTGAAAGTTTCGTGGGTGGCAGTCGCCATCCACGAATTGCCAAGGAGAAAGCCTCTCCGATCCACGGGCGCAAGAGAGCTACTGCACATGAACTGTGGCGCACATGCGACCACAGAGATAGGAAGGAGCTCAAAAAACGCAAGCTCCGTTATTCTCCGTAAATTAGAATAACAGTTCGAATCAACCTCCAAACATTGCAGGGTAAACAGCGGGGAAAGATATGGTAGATCAATATTTCATTTTCGTCTTTCGCGAGAAGAGAGAAGGAAGCTGCGAGGATCCACCGAGGGAATTTTACAAGCTCAGGGAAAATATTGCACGCCAGGCAAGATAAATAAGCGACTCGATAAGAAATTTAATGAGAAGGGATCATTTGAAAGGATTATTTGCCTAGCTTTCAATTGGGCTGTAATTCTATTGGAATTTGGAGGATTAGCGATAGACGCGATACGAAGGAGGAAACAGGAGAAGGATTTTCCTGATTATTGGCAGATGGCAAACGGATGGCGAACGAGGTTGGCGGCCATTAAATCCAGCTGAGCCAATGCGTCTGTTCGGAATCCTAGAATAGTAGGCGCGATAGAGGGACTGCATGCTAATCGTTAAGTATGATGTACGCATAAACAAGTTATTGTCCGTACGTGGCCCTCCGCTTTGGCAAACATGCTCGGTTGCACGTGTACGCTAAAGGCAACGAAAAATGAGCTGAGGTTTCCAGTAGCTGCACAGTTTTTGCAATAGTTTTATGACCGCGTAATCCCACCATGACACAAGAGAAGCACGTCGTGTTTATTTAGAAAATACTGAGGCCAACAAACAAGGGGTTCCTTTCTCCCTGTTGTACGAGAAGAAACCAGCTGCTGCCGCGTAAATAGAGCAAGTGAGGGATGCCCGTAAAAAATTGCACGAGCGGAATGACAATACATGCACACACGCGAATCTTTAACGAAAAAAGATCTCAAGCTTGTTTCTCTCTTTCTCTCTCTCTCTCTCTCTCTCTCTCTCTCTCTCTTTCTCTCATGCAATACGTGCGAGAGTTCATTGCGATACTGCGAATACATTAATCATTTTTCTCTCCCTCTCGTAAAAGTAGCGCTGCCTAGTTTTAATTTTACAAATTTATCTCAATCCTGTGTACGAAATAAAATCAAGGGTCTCCTTCTTTTTCTCTTTTCTCGCTTTTTACTAGCCTCCTACAAAGCTCGAGCCTGTTTCTTGCTTTGGACGATCGCCGTTAAACTCTCGCACAATTTCACGTAGTCTTATCATCGCTTGACGCTAACCATCAGCACTGGTATGAAATTGCAACGAGGATTCTGGTCGAAGACGCGCGCGCGCGTGCGCGCCCGTTTGAATCAGTATCACTTCGAATGCCAATTCGTTTTATCTAGTTACGGGATTGAATTACGATATCCAGCCATTGGCATTTCAAGTTGTTCAACTTGGATAATGTAATGACCGTTTCAACGCTTCAGCTAGTTTCTTCACTTTAAGTTTCCCTTGCTTCCACGATCGATCGATCCTAATGCACTTAACCATTGCTGAAAAACATCTTTGATATTTTCACACTACAAAAGAGAGAGAAAGAGAGAGGGAGCGGGGTTGAAAAAGCTATTAAAACTTTTTCAAAATGCAAGCCTCGACGTTGTTTGCGAATAGAATCGTATCTCGCGAAACGATGTCAGTAAGTCAGCTTTTGAATTAGAGCAAAGACATTTTACAGTATTGTCGACAACTTGACGGTCGACTGTCAACAAGGATTTCGTGCATCGGATCGAGATCGCATTACCATCAAGGGATTAAGTCTCCGAGTGGAATTGCTTGGATCTGAGGAGGCTAGCAAGTGGAAGAGAACGGGGACTACAGGGAATTCAGAGAGGGGGAGAGAGTTGAATGAGCGAGAAGTGAAATGTGTTGGAGGACTAAGATAGATAGATAGATAGATAAATAGATAGATAGATAGATAGATGGGAGAAGAAGAGGGAGGAGAAGAGAGGGTGAGAGAAACGACGAAACGAGACGCGCAAGTTCGCCTAGGGGATGGTAGTAGTAACCTATTCCAGCTGATGAACGGAGCGACGCGCAAACTTAAATAGCAGTTGAGAAATATAATTTCCCCAGCTGTCAAATGTATAAGCCGGAACTGTAGCAGGGGATCTGCCTGTTTCACTGGGTATCCGCGAAACCGTCGGGAATTACTACACGTTCGCCACAATCCTACCACTCTCCAACACTTTTCCTCTTTTTTTCCTGTAGACCATTCCTCGAATATTCTTACGCGCGCCAAGTGCGTCGATTACCATTTTACGTGAAACTCGTGAAATCAACTCAACTTTTTTCTATACGTTTAAGCGATAAGGGTTTCCCGGAGATAAACGTCCTCGCCTAATCTGGAAAAGCTGGAATATGATGACGCAACGACACGATTCTATTTGGGAGAGACACTGTGGCGAATATTCTTGCAAATTTAAATTGCATAATTACATCGGCCACGGTTAACATCTCCGGGACGAAAACTCACGTGAGCTTAAAACCAGAGCGTCTCGTACGTGCCAGAATTCGTTAAAGCTCGCACCGACGGAGCTTGCGGATAGGCTGCCTTCGTATTCCGAATGTGCTGCGACACTGATTGTCCAGCTGCTCATTTGCAGCAGAAACACCCTCCTCCTTTCCTCTAATCCACGATACTCCGCGATTTCAACTAGTCCCGCGATGGCCATAATCTCGAACGACGATAGCCTCGGGAAAGTTTTACGCGGAATCTATTCGCGTTACCTAATTAATTAGCAGTGGACAGTCGAAACGAAACTTTCTAGGCAATTCGACTATGAGAAAATCGCGGAGAACGCGATTAGATTTATCGTGCCATAACGCGAGTACTGCTCACCGGGTGTTTGTGTGCGTCAGTTTACTTATTCTAGCAGCAAAATGCCACAATCTACTTGATTATGCTGCCGGTGACTGTGGCTCTATTATACTTATTTGCGGTTTACGTCGGTACGTCGTAATTATACTCTCATGTAACGTAATCACGCTATCGCTTTTTAGATGCTAGTTTGTTGCCCGTTTCCAATTATCTTCATGCCAGTATGTACAGCGTCTTAATTAGTGTAATGTAGAGTGGCTCGACGCGATTGTACAGTTACTCAAGTAATACGTGCTCGTAAAGCCGGTGATATTCCTCGCATCAACCTTAAGCATACCGTACTTGTTGATTGTACGAGTTTATTCTCATGAAATAACACTAATAGCAAACTAGATTGGTTATGTTTAAAAGTACAAGCACCCGATGATGTAGCTTTAACCGAACTGCTCGCCAAGATAAATTGAATTAATCCACTTGGCTAAAGTCAATATGATAGCGCGCGCGCGCGCCGCTGGAAAATTTATGAGCAGTACTTTGGATATTTTTGATTATTTCATTTTCTCTCCGACGCAGGCAATACTTTTCTCTCACGATGCTTTTTCTTCGTTGCATTAGATTATAAAAATAAGAAAAAGAAGACGAGGAAGAAGAAGAAGAAGAAGGAGGAGAAGGAGAATGGGGTAAGAAGGGCTGAAGGGTAGGTAGGGAGGAAGCGAAGTTTCTCTCGGTGTCTGCAAGTAATATAAATGCAGCGAGAAAATTACTTATTTAGGAAAGGGTTTCTTCTTAGGTAGGACAGTGCAGAAAGGAAGGTAAAGAGAAAGAGTGGTAAGAAAGAAGAGAACGGGAGAAAGCGGCAGGTAGCGTTGAAGCTCGATTCGCGGCAGTCGCTCGATTTTACGAGCGTCTTCGTTTTACGAGGTACTTCGCTAAAACTGTGTACCATAGCTCCGTTTGCGTTCTGCCACGGTACCTGGCCACGCATAAGTGCGTGCACGCAATATATCCCTGGCTTTTTTATTCCTACACCACCATTCCCATAGTGCTTGCAGGACACGTACTGTATACATAAATGTATTTCACTAAGCATGAATGCGCATTGCCTTTATTTTTATTTTATTATAAATTTACAACACACGCGACGCAGAGAAAGAGAGAGAGAGAGAGAGAGAGAGAGAGTGAAAGAGGGAGAGATTACTACGATAAAAGAGAAAATACGAAATGCAGAGGAATATCAATTATAAATAGGAATTCGTAGAATGCGAGTTGAGAAAGTAACGTCGATGAAACATTATGTTAATGCTGATAATTTTTCTTCCTTCCTTCTATCGAAGCTTCCCTTTTTTACGCAATTCGGTAGGTTGTACGATGAGACAGGTTTATGAGAGGGAAGAGTTATGGCAAGAAGCAGGACGATGTTCAGTACTTCTTTGGACAGCTCGCTCATTTGTTTTTTGCACCCAACGCTCCAGGCGTTCTGGGTAAACCGCAAAAATCCCTAATTCCCACAGGCTGATGTGGGAGAATAGAAACAGTAGTTGTGGAAAAAAGCAGGAATCTGAGAGGAGCGCTGGGTAAAGAAGAAAATTCGCTCAACTACCACCACCACCACCACTACCGCTGCACTATCCATACCCACCACTACTCCCATCACCACTTCCATTCAACTCTGGCTTTCCTACTACTTGGAAAAATTTCCCGCTGCGGGAGGTAATTATCGAAATGGATTTACTCGCGAGTAAATACGTTCGAGGGATGGGTTGTCGCTTTCGACAAAAGCCAACTGACAAATCACGCGACTTGCCGGTGTAGTTAAACGGAGAGACATCGCCGCGTTCTGAATAATTCGCCGCGGTGTGGGAAGGCATGGGCATGGGCATGGGAATGAACATGGACATGGCTACACGGGTATAACCAAGTTCCTGCTGTTTCCTGGTACGATCGATCGATCCTTCCCCGCCGTCGCTGGAATCGGCGTGCCGCGGGATACTCGAGGAGTCACGAACGCATCTACGCCATCCACGTTTCGTCACCATAAAGTACGTGCTCGAGTTATTTTCCGAAAGTTCAACCCACCTTTCGACCCTCAAGATCATGCTAAATATAGAGCGAACCGGTAAATCATCTCGATTTGGCGTGTCACGCACGCACTCGCCTTTTGTTTTCATAAACTACGTGCCTCGACTACTTTAAATATTCTACGCTAATTTCCAGATCAACTAATTTGCTAACTCACCATTCCCGCAAACTCCGAATAATTAATAGCGGTGCCTTGCGCGTCTCTCGAAAATGTTCCAAAAATAAAGCTGCGTTTTGTGGCGATTCGTTTTATTTTACGAGAATGCACTTTTTATAGCCGTCTCATAAAACGCATATAAAATGTAATTAAAACCATAAAAAGTGTTTGACAAGAAAATTTGTTTTGCATAACAAATTTGACATCCTGCTCCGTATCGCAAACACTGTAAATCTGGGAATTGCAAAATTTAATGTCCGCGCGTCTGAGGATAATTTTTTATTAATTTTTTAACTCTCCCCCCCCCCTCTCTCTCTCTCTCTCTCTGAAATTGTGTGAAAGTAAAAGCATTACCGTGCAATCACGCGTCTATAAATACACAGTGGCTTTGACGAATCGCTACAAAAGCATCTTTCTTTACTGCGAGCCACGTCAAGAATCTATAAAAGCAATCTCGTATTTTCTGGTATGCCTTAGATCTTTATTGCTACTATGATTGGTTCTTCGGACCTTGCACCGTGTACGGCGTTATGAATATTCATAAATTTCCAAGCCAATAGAAAAGGGAAGAGGGAGGAAAGGGTGGTGGAGGGGTGAAAAAATTTATTTTCCACTTAAATTAACATAAGTAGCTACGTTATATTCTAAAACACAAGAAAATCGAGGCAAATAAAAGGAGAATAAAATTTAAGAATATAGAAGGAGTATAAAGGGAAAAACTGTATCCCATTCCTGAGAGAAAAGTAAGCAAAAGGATAAAGGGGGAGAGGGCGAGGGGAAGGAAGAAAAAGAAGAAAAGTCTGGCAGATACGTAAAAAGAAAGAAAGAAAAGCTAAAAGTAGAAATCCAGATGTCTCATGAACCAGACACTACAGCCGTGCAACAGCGTATCACAGAGACGATAACGCAAGTGGTAATCAAGCGTTGACTCTTCTGTTCCAGATCGAAATTGGCATTAGCGTTAAACGGGGGTGAGCGACGAAGGATCATGGCGCAAAAGAAATTTTCTCCATCGCTAATGTTTTATTTATGTTTCTAAAACATCAGAGCTTGTGTGTGATCCTGTACTAAGGCGAGGGAGATGGAGGAGAGGAGAGAAGTGTACCGCGAGAAGCAGGAGTAGGATAAGAAAAGGGGTAGAATAGAGTGGGAGGGGGGTGAAAGATGGATGGTTAAATACGGAGAAACGGTAGGGTGTTTCACGCGTCCCTGCACAAAGGAGGCTTGGAAGAATATTCCTATGGATTTGACTAAACGGCTCGGAGCAACGGAATGCCTTCCAGCGAGATTGGATGGACGGAACTGCAGTAATGTATAACGCAACCGGCACCGCTTGCACCGCTTGCACCGCTTGCACCGCTTGCACCGTTGGAGAACCGTAACGAACGTAACGTAATATCGCGTTCAGAGCGCAACGTCTGACGTTTAACCTAGCGACTGTCAGCGTCTGACCAAGGAATGCTTTTACTACTGCGTCGTTCTCCTCTCACTGCCAGAATGACGGACTACCTTTGGTACTGTGAGATCACCAACCCACACCACGCCAAACGCTTCTCCATGTATATTACCGCTGTCTTCCTCTCTCGCGCAATCATAGCCAATGGCTAAATCGAAATGACTCGCAATTGAAGAAAAGTTGCGCCAGAGCGTTATGACAGTCGGAACGATAGCGCGCAAATAAAAGGAGGGCGCGCGCGAGGTCTATCGCCGATGTGTTAAGCGGCGCGCGATCGGAAATTGCAGAACTGATCCATCGTCGGGGATGATACAGTTACTATTAAGCCGGTGGAATGGCGGTAATGATGTGCATGATATTCCTATATCGGAAGAGCATGATATCTCTGACTCCGTTCAATAAAGCGATGGCTACGCTATGGGGATTATAGGTTGGCCCACTGTATCGCGTGTACGCTAAATATCCCGTTACCTTTTGCACCGAGTGTTATTGGACTTTGATTAACGCGTACGGAGCTTTCGAGGAAAAGCATTCGAATGATTTACCAAGCCTTCCGACGACGAAGGGAGAGGAGCCAGCAAAGTTACAGAGACAGAGCAAGAGAGAGAGAGAGAAGTGGGCCAAGGTCCACAAACAACTTGTACTCGGTGCACCCCATTCCTCGTTATTCTTCCTCTACACGAGAGAACGGAAGTCATTTCCGCGCGATCGCGATTGGCTCGTGTCACTTCATCGAGAAATCTACTTAGCATCGCGAAAATATTTTTGGTAACAGACACGCGCGCGCGGTTCGTTGCAAATTTCACGAAGAATGATTCTTCAGGATTCAGACACCCCACGGATCGTGAAATAGCAGTGCTATTTTTGGAGCACTGGATTTGGTATTAATTACGCGTCAGAGTTTTGGATTCAAAATGGCGACTGGGGGAGTTGCGCGCATCTCGCACTTACCGCGCGCCCCGGGCTTTTATGCAATTGAAATTTAAAAAGTCTCTGCGCCCGGTTTATTAATTTCCAAGTTAATTACAACTGCACCGTTTTTGAGAACAAAGCCCCGCGTAGAGCCCGTTAATTAAATGCAATTTTGACAAACGTATTATATTAGAGTACTCCGATGTAGTGTTTAACTCGATAAACTTATGAGCCGGTATAATAATATCGTAAAGCTTGTAACGGGCGCTGCATAATTAGATCCTGGCCCTGGGCATGGCAAATGCGCTCTCGTATCATGCTTTGTTGATATAAATAGCTATTTATCCCCCATAAAGCTTATGTATCGGTGCATGGAGCTCCACCATAAATCTTATTACTGCAACAGGATAAATTATCGGGGCAGGTGAAAAAGCTCTATTACGCTTTAGGGTGGAAAAAGGTTAATCGGTAAATTTTGTATGCTTAGAATTCCACGATGTAAGAAGTATCTTGGGTTTCCATTCTGACAATTCCGGAGGTTTTCGCGGAGGTCCGCCGGCACCGATTCCCTCCCGCCCTCCGCTCTCCCACGATGTCGGCAGCAGGGGGGTGCTTCCGCGGATGGAAGCTGGCCAAGTCGGAACAGGGAGAATTATGGGTCTGCTGTGCGACGGCCGAATCACGGGATCACTTACTGCACGATTTCGAGGGGATTTCGCGAACTGCCCCGGCGACGCTGAAAAATGTTTGCTATGACGCGATGTATGGCCAGTCAACGCGCCGCTGCAATACTCCTGGTGGTGGTGGTGCTGGTGGTGTTGGTGGTTGATACCGGTAGCACTGCCAGTATCAACCCCCGCGCGAATTAACAAATCATTTGCCCCGGGTCGGATAAACTGCTCTTTTCGTCTTCGACGTTCCCCCACTCCAAATGCCACGCGATCCATCGGATTCAACTGGAAATCATCCGCCGATTCGAGAGTCACTCTCGAGAGTAATCGCGTTTCCTATAAAATTACGCGCGTCATCGTTTTAGCGAGGCGCATTACCATCACTCGTAATCGGATCTTCATTTCTGAAACCGCGCGTGCAGCAGCGTTCAAACAACTTTTTTATCGCGCGCGGGGGAGGGCATCGCGCGCAGGATCGCGGAATTGAATATTTACACGTTCCGCGCGGGTAAACCGGAGTGCAATTTTATTATTAATATCAATTCCCACGACATGCGCGCGCAATCGATGTCACGTAGAGCTCCTGAAACGAACCGAATCCGGTTCCACGCTATTATATATAGATACAAGCGTCCCATCCATTATACCGTGCGAGTATTTATCGCGTCGCACGTCCAGCGTCCACCCCCGGCAAGATAAAACTCCCGGGTAGGTAGGGACGAGTTGGATGGACCGTTCACCGAGAGCAGATATCATTCGTAACTTCCGTTTGCGTATCGATCGACCCCCTACCACTCCTGAGATCACTCGATAAGATTGCCGGATGTGTTTTCCCAGCATTCGGCCACAGAATCCCGCTGACAGTTTGAGGGAGACCCTTTTCGCCTTCAATAATTGAATGCGATGTCCCGAAAGCCGATGTTCGTTCTAAATAATCGCCGTCCATTATATGAAATTTGAGCGCTCGTTATCGAGGGAAATATAAAGATTAAAGAGAGAAGGGAGAAGCGGAACTCTCTCCTGGAGCATCGATTTTTCTACATCGATGATGAAACGGCACGGGAAGGCTATATTTATTTAATCTCAGGAGCTCTCGGGAGAAATCACATTCTAGGAGAAACACAATCGTCATTCAGGTCGATGCAGTCAGGGTAAGTAAGTTCAAGGGGTGTTTCCTTGATCGGTTTAGTATTGAGCGAGTTGTGTGTACAAAAAGTTTCTATGACTGCAGGTAACCGAGAGCAAAGGTGGCTTTTCGAGGGAAGAATCGCTCTTTGGTACTTTCACACTCCATCCACGTCCAGCAGTTCCTTCTTATTGTCGCATGCGAGGGCGCTCGACCGACGCCGAACGACGCGCACGACCACAGTGACACAGCAACCAATAAACAGCTGTTGTACAGGTGCATTGTGTCGCGTCACAGAGATCCCGAGGAATCGAATTCCTCGTGGTCGATCGAGAAGACTAATCGCACTGGTATTGGCAATTTGTCGGCATTCTTCTTGCCAAATGCCAATTCTTCCCTCTTCGAGTTCTCTCCGCGATTCAACCACCACCACCATCGGGAGGGTGAATCCCACCTTCACCCTCGCCAACGATGCTTTCAAAATCAGTCTATGCTCCTCGTTTGAAATACAGATGAAAAATTCACCGCGGGTCAGAGCGCAAGGTACGTGATAATTTTTGGCTAATATTGACCAGCCAATCTCAGGATGGTACACGATGCATCTCTCGCTTTGCGTCTCTTGCATCATGCAGTAAATCGCGCAATATTTTCCCGCGTGTTTACGCGTGGAGAGCCAGCTAAGGGAAGCAGGTAAGTCCTGATCGGAAATCCCTTGCGCGTAATCTTCGATGTGCATGTGAGTAGCGTTGACAAAACTCGGTTTACTGCAGTGATTTAACGTCCTAACAACCTGCTTCCAGCTAGAAGAGGAGTGGGTGGTAGGTAAAGAGAGAGAGAGAGAGAGAGAGAGTCAGAGAGCATTTTGGAAACCGTGTAACGAGAACTGGAGAAACGTCTGTCGCCAAAGTCTAACGAGCTGCGATACTAAGGAGAAGCGGAAAAGTGGATCGATCTAAGGAGAAGAGGAAAAAGCAGCGAGAGACGGATAAAAGTGAAGGAGAGAAATAGAGAGAATTTCGTGGCTGAAGAAATCCCCTATCTCACTATTATCATGCTTTTCTTGTTTATTACTTAAGTGAGCGTCTTTTCTACTTCAAAGAGTAATGAGACTGCTATTTATCTAACATTTCTACTCAAACACACATTTATACACTAAGACACGCACTGCACTTTCAACAAAGCAATATATTGCTCAACGTAATAAACTCTGCAATAAATACGTATCTTCTGGAGGAAGATATGATTAATTTTTGAGATGCTTCATATTCTTTGTTTGACGTTCCTTTGATTAATTTAATCTTGTACCCTATTAAGTTTTCTAGCTTTGTAACGCAATTCGCGTAATATTCGTAGATTCCAGTAAGAAAGTCATTACCGGGGACAAAGCTATTTCTCTCAGAATGTAAAACAATATGCTGCTCTAACAGCATTGGGCTAGAGATCGATAAGTTCTACTCGATATAATAACGTTACTGTCAGAAATAGCAAGAGCAATCTCTTAAGCAAAATCTCTATTTTCCACGAGTTCTTGTAATGCCGGTAAATACAATGGATTATCATCGTGGGCTACTCATTTTCTATTGGCAAAATACTACTGGTAATAAGTTGCTGTCCGAAAGAGAATTGCTTGAGTGGAACTGATACTTTTTCATTGTCTTCTTTTTCTCTCGCGACGGTACTCGGAAGTGTATACCTCCGCTATCTGATGAAAAAGAAAGGAAAAATAGCAACTCTCGTGTAGCTATATGTTTTCATTCAATGAATACATTTGATATTTGCATTGCTTATGCTACTTACTGTATCGAGCAACAAATGTTAGCCTATCCAACAAGGTATCTATCTGTCTGCCTTGCTTCCAGAAAAATAAGGTTCCTCGATAAATCTCGTAACCTCGCTACGCTTATTCAGGTGTATTGTAATGCACGCGAGGGTAGATGGGTAGGTATAACGCATGAGATTTCTCATACGGGGTGTAACAATGATAAACGGATAAATTTTAGGGAATTCCATATAAAAGATGCGAATCCAAAACGATCTTCTATTTATCGTACTTCGCGATCCAGGCATTCAATGTCAGAACTTTAATTCGACGGAGACGATTTTCTTGCGAGCCCCCCGAAAATTTGCAATCCAATCGTTATCGAACGACGCTCTACGATACGGGCTCACACTTTGGTAATACGCCCGCTCTGCTCTAGAAAAACTCTAGAAATTAAAGCAACGATTCGAGCTTACGGAGGCGTGTCGTGTACTATCGTCGCCGCACCACGTGCAAACACCAAGCAGAGACGATTTTTATTCATCGATCCGCGCCAGGAGCTCGGCGTACCCAATTTATAAGAGAGTAACGGCGGTTTTATGGCGCGTACCCATTGCATATTGTTCAGACATTCTTGCCGCCACTCTTCTTCTACATTTTTCTTAGTAGACGGCGCGGATAAGGGGGTTGAACGACGCACTGCGGTATTCCAGCGAGTTGGCCAATAAACTCAGTCAAATAGCCCTGAAACTCACCCTTAAATCAATGGCAATAGCGTATTCCGCTAAGTGACAAATTATTAATGGCTGGGGCGATTGCTCGTATACCAATAGACCGGGATCTTATTTGGGAACATTCATCATAGCGCGCAAGGATCTTGCAGCACTCTAGCCCCAATTAGACTCAGCAACGCAGTTTGGTAGACTAATTCGCGATTGTCGCCAAGTCCCGCAATCCCCGATGATCGATTAGGCGAGAAAGGCGCGAGGGTTTGAGATTAGCGGGCAATTTCTTAGAAAGTACCCAACACTCGGGGAAACACTTTGATGGAGCGGGCGAAAGGCTCTTACAAGAATCTTACGATTTCGTCGTGCATTGGAACTCGACTGATAGACTCCCGTGAATTATGGCCACTACTCGGTGCGGCAACCTTATCGGTTATTTAACGTACCGACGGCGATTTGTCCCCGGCGGCTCGCCGTAAGTAGGTGCTTTGGCGTTCCGTCGACTCCCGACCACGGTAAACTTCCTGGAATCCAAATTGCACTACGTGCGATGCACCGGGACTTTATTCTCTTACCTCCGCCTCTGCGCTAGATTCATCACCGGTTGAATTTCGCAGCATCCGACCGAAAGGATCGCGAGATAGATGTTTGAAAATTAGAAATATTATCGAACCATGCGTGCCCCCTCGATAATATCAAAGGTAAAGAGTCAACTTGCGTGTTTGCGCGCTGGTGTATCATGGATACGAATGACAGACAGGTTCGTGTATATTCTACGGAGATAGAGCTGTATCATCTAACCAAATGTTGCGTCTAATGTCATCAGTATGATGGGTATCGGAGAAGGGGCAGGGGATGAGAAGGACGCGGAGGAGTAGTTATCCGTGTGCCGTGTGGCAGTGTGTGGGAAAAGGGCGCTCATGCAATGCAAAGCGAAGGCAGAACGTTTCGTGGGCACTTGACCACAGGACCACATCTGGCAGGCACGATTGCG
Source organism: Sclerodermus sp. 'alternatusi' (assembly GCA_037305995.1). Taxonomy (NCBI): domain Eukaryota; kingdom Metazoa; phylum Arthropoda; class Insecta; order Hymenoptera; family Bethylidae; genus Sclerodermus; species Sclerodermus sp. 'alternatusi'. Next base: position 3,016,105 of record CM074553.1, read on the forward strand.
CCAGGCAACTAGTGTCCGACGCGATACGGTTTGCATCCACTCGATCGCTTCGTGCACACCTGAGATCGCAAACTCGCTACCTCGGTACCAAAGCAACCACGGAAATTAACAGAAATAGACTACTATTGCAAACTGCAACCTACGCACACTCGCTCGCTACTTTAACTCGGTTATTTCCACAAATATAAACGTAATTAAATGAATCTATCAGTGTGTGCGTGTCCACGGGTTTTGGTCAGCCCCCTTCCCTCCCCCCTCTCGAATCAGAGGGAAATCGGATGGTGGAGGGCGATGATTAAAAAACCGGGGAAACCTCGGTGGGAAGCTATTTTTGATCGAAAAGAATTCGGTTCGGAAGAAAGCTGCAAATTAGAAAGATTACGGCCGCATGATTTATTTACCCGCAAATCTTGGATTCCTTCACTTTTACTACTGAAATCGCCCATTCTTTTCCCTTATCTATCATCCGCTATCTCCAGTCTGTTTTTTTATTCCTTTATACCTACTTCCGGGTTACTTTACGGTTCTACCTTACACCCGAAAGCCATTACCGTGGCGCGTCCATAAAAATGTATATAAGCTCCGAAGAAGTACATGGTTGCATTTCATCAAACCCACACTCGCCCAAAGAAGTCCATTCACTTGGCGAGAATTTCTAGTTAACTGACCATAAATAGACATTGATTACAAGAATGCAATGTAAATTCGTTAGAGATTAAATAGGTTTGGGTAAATGATCATGAAGCAGTTACGGATTCCTGTTAACAAAGGTGGCACTTGCCACAAAGAGTGGGTGGGTCTCCCATTGCCACAGTTTATAGAGAGGCCGACTACTAACAATTTCACTGGTTAATTGAAACTGTTTAGCGGACTCTCGCAATTACAAAGTTCTGATCGGCGTTGTTGCTTTTAATCTAATTAACAGTTTTATTCGAGATATGGAAAGAATGTCTCAATTAGGATCATCCGCTCACTTCCATCCTCCGCCCCTATTAGAAGTAGCCTGTTTGGATCCACCAAGTGGACGAGGGAAGGATGAGAAAGAATAGGGAGAAAGGCCAGTGGGAACAGCTCTATTATGGAGTGACATTGTTAAATGATTATGGAGCAGTTGCGGGTTCGTGATCACAGTCGGGGGAGCCGAATTCTGCCGCAAAGAGTGGCCGGATGCGTGATTCTCATGGATTTGTGGTTTCGAGGAGCAATGAACGGATTGCTACACCCAAATGTTGCTCTAGATCTTCATCGGATGGATTCGACCAGCGTGCATGCACGTTATACGTCTCTCTACATATTCGCGGTTCTAATTTGTTATCGACGCGATATGTTTTTTCCATCAGGAGATTCTTCATTCCATCAAAGTGACTGCGTCGCTCTTTTCATCTTATCATAAAAATTGATAATCTTATCATCGATTCGCGCGGCGCGTCAAAGGAAAACTGGTTCTGGAATTGCGTCGGGAATCACCCTTTAAAAAGGGTCGGGCTTCTTTACGGACACCCTGTACAGAGGCGGCACTTGGAAAAGTGTGTGCACATGTTTGAAAGAAAATACCATTGCGTTCTTCGTTACAACGCGCGGTATAAAGAGCGCGACCCGTTGGCAAAACCCTGTCAACGCGAATACAGCTTTCGTGGAGCGTAAAAATTTCACACCGAGAAATAATATCGGGAAATTTTTTTGTATTCCATCCTCGCTACTAGTTCCATTGCAGACAAGGGTTTCGGTCTCTCTGGCTTTCATTTTTCAATTCTTTTTCTGCTTTACTATTTTGACTTTTTATTTACACCAGACAATATCGCGTCGGTATGTTTAAATGAAACCGTGTCAGGAATTGGCATGCTATTGTCAAAGCTCTCCTGTTCAATTTTCCAGCAAGCTCGCTAAAAACGTACACAATTACGAGAAAATCCTCAGTCGCCTGTGACAAATTGAAATTACTACTTACTGAAAGTAAGAATATAAAAGTGAGATAGAGAGAGATAGAGAGAGATAGAGATAGAAACTCCGAGGTTAAGACGCGTCTGTTTTTCACGCCAGGGAAACGAGTCGGCGGTTTATTAGCCGGTCCCCGCTAAGCCGGAAGTGGAGGCGTAGCTAGGACTAGTCGGCGTGTACACAAGACCGTTTGGACGTCGTCGACGACGTTATGCAAAGTTGCCTGATTTATGCACGCCAGAGTTGGCCCGTGAGGTAACGCGAAGGAATCCGACGTAAGTTTAAGCGCTTCTGTCGCGAACGAATAGTTCCCGAGGAAGTTTCAAGCCACGTTATGCCCACGTGCAAACCCGCTATGCACCTGCAACCGGGCATACGTCCGCGACGAGGATTTCGAACATTGATTAATGCCACCAGTTCGCATCTACATCCCCCAGATGGGATTCGATCGCAAAGACCCGTTGCCCCGACGAGCCTGCACTTCCTGAACGGATAAACAGATTTCTTCTTAATTGCGTTGGCCCGTGGGAACCTTCGACGTGCAATTCTCGTTGGACAACTCGACGCTCCGTTGAATTTTTACGATTACCGGGGCGCAACGCAATCCCGGCCATTTCCAACCCTTCAAATCAATGAAGATAACGTAACTTGAGTGATGTATCGCAGCGAAGCCCCTCGACTTTCGCGTCTATGGCTTCGAAATTGATACGGACATTAAGCTCGGGATTAGCGTGGATTCGCCACTGGTAATTGGTCGGTACTAAATTCAGCTCGGCTTAAATTTTAAACGGTCCCGGCGATGGCATCGATGATGTGTATCACGCGACAGTCGGGGATTAGTCGTGAATGCCACATCGGGGGTTGGGGAGGGGGTGGTGGGTGGCCGACGGGCTCGACCCGAGCAGAAGATCCTTTTGTTTATAACCGTAATCAGGTTTTTCGAGCGCCTGAATTACGAGCGTGACGCGCATTGTCAAAAAGGTGCTTTAAATTGCCGAAATCCCGTGCAAACGTTATTTGCAGGAATGGAAAACACCCCCTCCACCCCCGCGTTCCGTTTCGTCCGGCCTCGTTTCCAGAATTGTTTATCGACGGTCGGATTCTTACAGCGTCTCTCCATAATGTACAATCACCGAGTGTTTAAAATCCACGAAAGTCCACACTACGCTACTTTTGCGCTCCGGTCCACAGTCACCGCTACGAGGTTAGCATTTTCATTTGGCCCGCAGGAACAATGCTGACAGTGGATTTGGCGTATCGAGATCTGTTTAGTCGAGATAATCGAGGCCTCTGTGTGCTTTGGAGAAGTCAAATTTCAGGCCTCGCCTCTCTCTCTCTCTGTCTCTCTGCAGAGAGCGACGAGGTACATCGAGCTCGACCGGTGACACTCTGGAACCGATTTCGGGCTGAAGCTCGTGGCAAACATTCTGCGAATGTTCTCCCGGCTCTCCGACACCCTCACAAAATCCTGCGCTTTCCTATCCGGGGAACGCGCAATGCGAAATGCGTCCGCTTCGTCCCGGGAATTACAATTCCGGAAATGAATATTTTACCATTAACTTTGCGCGATTCCATTGTAGTAATTGCGAACACTTCCGACCAACGGGTGCCAAACCGCAGGGCGCTACAATCAATTACGACGGCGTCATGCCGTAGTCCATATATTATGCAGCACATCGAATGCCAGCTTGGCTGATGCGTGTGTGCAAGCACGCAGCCACGCAAGCACGCACGGATGTAAACGCATGCTTTATACACGCTGCGTACGTGCGTGCTTGCGTGGGTGTGCTCGTTTGTACGTGCCCCGAGAAGTCTCGCGATAAATCGGCAACGCTAAATTTAATGTCGTTCGTTTCTCATCATAGACAAGCCATTTTATATCGAGCTTTGACAGAGACAAAAACACAAACGCGAAAGTCGATCTCATCGGGAACTCCGTTTCTGTCTCTGACTGTACACGCGTAATGACGACGGGGATTCCGTAAATTCTACGGGGGTGGAAACACGCGTGTGAGCAGCGCGTTGGTCAGGGGAGTGGTAATGCTAAAAGTTCGCCACGTGCTCGCAATAATTCGTCGAGGCTCCTTGTGGCCGCATCAGCGTCGTTTTTAGGACGCGCATGCCGGAAAAAGGAGACTGGGCCGGGTGGGATCACGGGATCACGTAGTTTGCCCTTTGACTGGACGTGGCAAACACTCGCTCTTTTTTCCCCATGATTTTCTCGCAGACCTAAGCGATAATGAAACTCTGCTTTAGGCTAGAAAAATGTTTCTCGGCTATTTCTCGAGGAACGAGACAAAATGCGATGCAAAAATGAGAGTCGCGTCTGACAAAACGCATTTTGAAATTTGCCGGGCACAGAGGGTTGTTTTTTGAATTTTTAAAGCAACGGGGGTGCGCGTAAAATCTTTCGTGGTTTCAAATGACGGGCTAGTCGGAGTATTTTTACGTGGTCACGGGGGAATCAACGAATGGCGGCGGTAACATCGCTGAGTAGGCAGAGACTTTCCCTTCTCTTCCGGTTGGATACTCGTCTTCCGCTGGTGCAGGAAAAAAATCATATCTTCGTGATTTACTGCTCGACCGACTTTCATCCCGGGCGCTATGTGGATGTAGAAATAACCAGCGCAAAAACGTTCTTCGTGAGCTGCATCTGGCAAGACCTAATATCTCTTTCGGCCTCGCTGCCATTATAATGAAAGAGAAAGAGAGAGAGAGAGAGAGAAATCGTTTCCCTTAAAAAGTAATACAGTAGCTCCGATGTACAATAATGCAATACTCTCAAACGAGTTTCTTACCAAACACATTGAAATTAGTTCGAGAGCAAGCCCGGCGCGAGAAACTAAAGTCCCGTGGAACAGAGAGAGAGAGAGAATATAATCAATCGAATCGAAGGAAATTCAGTAATTGGATTCGATGCGAATGGGGTAGGCAATAAATAGATCGAAGAGGGACATTTTTCAAAGAACGGGATAACGGGAGTAGGACGGAAAATTATAAAATTTCTCGGAAATGCAAGTGCCACCCGTGGCATTTTTCAACGTAAGGCAAGGACTATTACTATCATTATAGATTTGACAGTGTGTATGTAAGTGCGAAACCTATGCGTACTTCATCCAAGAAAGGCAATGTCGACTTCGAGGAAAGATTGCACCGGGCGATTCGTACCATGACGTTTCGGCCTGTGCGGGGAAAAAGGGCCGTAAAAAAGTCTATAAAGCGTCACGCGCTGGGAGAATACGACGAGGAGTCGGAGGAGACCTCAACGCGTTTTTCAGTTAGGCTACCTGTGCGCGTATCGCACTTTCGCGTAGACGCAACATAATAGACCGAGCACCCGCTGGAATTTTCATTTTTCCGGTCGACCTCGCGGAAAATCATAAGCCACATCGAGCACTGTCGCGAAAGACCGTGCTACGGCTGACCAATATCGTTGCTCCTCTACTCATAATACCTTCCTTTTACGCGAGTTCTCCGCTCTTCCATTTTTCATCCGAGCATTCCGCAAATTTCAGATGCACGCGCGCGCGAGAGAGACCTTGAGGTAGCAGTCGACCAAACGAGGTCGACCAAACATGCCTCGTGCCCCTTAATCCAATTGAAATTACTGCGATCGAAGAAGATATTTTGGTGCGTGGGACGAGCTATCGATTAAAACCTGTTATTTTCGACCGAACGCGATTCATCGGAAGCATCGATATCATTTCGAGGAGGCGATTCAATTATGTGGGCAAGGATCGCGAGACATAACGTGCCGGTATCGCGAATATTCCAGGGGAAAAACGCCTCGAGTGCGCGGCTACTGGTAGCAATAACCGATACTCGGCCGAAGATTGCGTGGCATAATGGTGCATGGAATTTTTATGGGGCTGCATTTTTCGGACTGAATGTTTTATCGCGGCTGCAGCGAGCAGTTGCTGAACTGTCTCTGCCATTCTTTGCACTAGAGACTTTGTACGTGGATTTCTCGCTCCTTTTTTCTTTCCCTTTCCTTCCTTCCTTTTTCCTCCCTTCCCACTCTCTTTCTAGGCTTCATCCTTTGGCACTTTATCCACGGGCATCGCTAACGCAACAACGGAGTACCTATCAACCCTCCTCTCTCCTCTCCTCTCTTCGCCCTGCCAAAGTTCCCAATAGATCGCTATCTTGACTCACTCCATTCTTCGACAACCCGTTAAAAGCAATCCATACTTTATCCAGGTTTCAACTGTCTTGGTGGCATCCTCTTTCATTACTCTATCGAAATTTCTACGTGCGTCTCATATACGTATCCATCTACTCCCATACATTTCGGATTCACATTTTTACCGGTATAATCGAATAAAAGTGTCGCACCGATGTCACTCTGTGATGTCTGCAAAGTGAAAGGTACGTTGGGAGAAAATATGTGTTTCACTTAAAACCTATTATCGTTAGAAACACATCGGGGGAGAATTATTCTATTTTCAGGGGATAAATGGTAGTTTCGATCAATTTTCCCCCTCTTTCTCTCTTCGATGTCTCTTAAAATATGTTAAAATGTACTAAACCGCTTATCAAGTCACTACTACTTCAAGTTTTTTTTATCGATTTTTATCTCGAGGAAAAGATGAGATATCGCAAAATAGATTCTCAGCACTGAATGAAAGATTCGTTGACAGTCTGAACAAGAAATCCGATCCGGTTTTACATTCCATTCTGTCGCAAATAGAACGATTTACTTTGAAAGCGAAAGAGACTAGGCGAGAAAGATTTTGCTTTCTGGTTTGGCGTATGTTCGTCACGCTACGTTGTATCACGATACCCTACGCTGTTTTCTTTTATTTAGAAATACCGCAAAAGAATGTTGAACTTACCTGGATGAAGGAAAAAGCAAAAGCCTTCCTTGTAGTATCAGATTCGCGAGTTATCATCGAAAAACGGCTGATCTCCGCACGCCTCTCAAGTCCATGATCTTGCAATGTTCTTCTTCTTCGCGGCGATTTTAAGATGAGAAGTACGTTGCGTCGCGCTGCGTTGTTTGACGCGTTTCGAGAGATCTAAAGCCGAGGGAATTATAAAATCTCTTGCCGCTGATCAGTCTCTCATTGAGCAAAATGTTGAAATTTCCGTCGACAGCGATAGGTTTCGATTGAGAAATAATAAATTAATTTTCCGAATTTGATAGCTAATTAAAGGAAACGTGTATAAATTTTCTATTATAATGACAATTTGTACAGATCTCCCACATGCTAATTAAAACGCGATAAATTACTTTTGAACAATGCTCTTGCAAATTGCATTAAATTCCCTAATGATAAAATGAATTTTATCGAGATATTTCGTGTAAATAGAAGGTGCGAGTCGCGGAAATAACGAAGAGCAGTGATATCGCGGAAAGGGAGAGTGGATAGAGAAAGCAGCCTTATGAGTTTATGCGATGGTTTCCTGGTAGATACAAGGGTTTGTTCAAGTTTGAGTATTCGATTTTGAGCAACCCTTCCTGGACTAGGTTCTCGCTTATAACCAACCACTCGGCCAGCTGCGGATTCGACTCTTCAGTGCCGTAGGTAGGTACTCATGAAAGTATATTGCACTTTCCGTCACGGTTTACACGTTGCATTCCCTGATGATTGGATTGAAAATCGATCCTTCGGGATTGCATTATTGGAAGCGACAGCGGAGATTCCTGGGCTTGGAAGATGCTACATCTCTCCTTTTCCTCTTTCAACAGCTTCCCCCCTCGCTCACAAACGCGGCAGTCTTTCTCTTTCATTTCGTACCTTCTCACTTTCTCAATCTCGAAGCCAAACACTCGAAATCTCAGGTAGCTTCAAGTTGTTCTGCACGTACTCTCGGGGTGCTTGCAGCTTCTCGTTTGGCGTACGAGTAAACAAATGGAAACGCTTTGAGAAGCAGATTATATGCCGGAGAAGAACTACGTGCACAAGATACATTCCGATTGTCACTCCTTCCTCATTAAAATGCTCGTACCTGATTAAAGTTTTGCATGGTTCAATTCTGATATAATTCCCACGGCTCTTCCTCCCCCATTGCGAGCCAGAAACGTATTACCGCTCTGGTTCTACTCTGTTTTCGAAATTTTAGATAGAGCGAACTAGCGTATCGCCAAGTTTCTTTTTTTTTTTTTATTGAAAAATAAAAAAATTACACAACACGTGCTAAATACTTGCTACTATCTTTGTTACTATTTTAGAATACCGGCTATGCGCGTATTGGCGTTCGCTATATTGCGTGATACTGTTTTTTCATGAAAAAAATAATAGAATGGATTTTTGCTCCAGGCCTTTCTGTTGAATCGCTCAATTTTTAGAACAGCGAAATGCAAAAATGATCTGATTTATCAGGACTTTTGGAATTTGAAAAAACTCGGTTTAACCAGAAAGTTTATTAAAGAGTTTTTTTTTTCTATTTCCAATAAAGTGAAAATAGAGGACCAACAAACCGGATATTGCGTCAGATATTGTAATAAGAGAAAGGGATGATTAGTTTGTCGTAGAGATTTTACGTGCTGTAATTTGATTTTGATTAATCAAAGTAAACAGAATACGATTAGAGAGAGAACAGGAGTTGGTCGGAGAGCAGGAGAATGTCGACTTGTTTATCCGGCCACCATAGTAGATATCTGAACTCACTATTTCATGAGCACGTATGCACGTTACGCGTGGAATATGTAACGCAAAATACGCTCCAATATGAATTCTGTAACATGTTCGAGAGTGGAGTATGTTGCGGAGAGAAATTGTAATGTATAACAATGTCCATCAAACTAGCTGAAATGTGCGTGTACATGGAGAGAAGTTGGATGCGTGAATGTTAAAAGTGGAGGAAGTTAGAGACAGATGAATCACTTCATTATGCAAAGACACGGTACAACGCCCGAGCTCAATTTTATTTAAAACAAAAAAAAAAACAATCGTTAGAAGTAACCCATTTTTTTAACAACGTATGACGTATTTAAAATGACGATTCACGAAGATTTACCAGAAATGGGCGGTGTAATGAGAATCAATCAATTCAATGCAGGTCATTCATTAAGTAAGGGTGTTTGAGTTAGTTTTATCAAGAAGATCATAATCTGCGCGTGAAATGTAGTCGCATGAATTGAACATCATGATGCATCGGTAGGAATTGGTTTTGACCAAACTACTAAATAGAAATCGCGGGATTAATCTAGTTTCTCTTTCAATTTTGACAGTTCTATTTAATCCGTGATAGAAATATTTAAACACGCGGCTGGCACGAAATAAACGAATGAACTTTTCGAGGAGATAAACGTGCAATTAGATCTTCTAAAAATCGATTTAGCCATTGCGTTAATTTTCACCTAAATTTGTATCGTGACGCCCCTTTTCTTAGTAAAACGCAAGCATTACGTTAATTGTTTTACCGATCCATACGTATTCCAGAATCCTCTGAATAATCTCATGGTGGATATATTCATCAGGAAATAGCTTTGGATACTGCAGAAATACGCTCACAGTTTGCGGTACGTATGGACATGAGAGGGAGGACCAGGTTTAATCTCAGGAACAGTGGATAACTTTGAGAAGACAATCTAACTATCTTGCTTTACGTATAGGACAACTGATCGTATAGCCAATGGTACAGTATGAAAGCTTCGAGGCCAGAGAAGGATCAAAGTTATCTTAGAACGCTCCGTTTATCTTCGCCTAACTTTCATTTAACAATTTCAAATTCCTGTTGTACTCGACACAAAGAATAATTCGCCAAAGTCTATCGAGGCTCTCGTCAATGTTCGATGTCCGCTCAGCAGTCGGAGAATCACGATGATTCGCGAAAGGCGCGAAGGGCAGAGGGTGTGGGTAGAGGTTCGGGGGTGGGCTTCATTCATATGAAACATAATCCACGCACTCTCCCTGGCTCTTCCTCCATCCCTCCTCACCCTCCCTCCGCAGGAAGTAATCGCACGTTACGATCGGTCTCGGAAGTTCGAGTTATGCGCAAAGTGCACCACTTATGTAGAAGGGATGAAGGGATTGAGTTAAAAGAGTGGGAGGGGAATGGAGAATGTAATGGGTGCTTCCAAGACTTCTTCATTAATGGTAATGATCGCGTCTGGGAAAGTCTCGGTGAAATCGCAAAAGGAAACATCGCGATTTGTATTCAGGAGGCGATATGGCGTGCTATATGTAGCATGGAAGAGTGTCCGGGCCAAGGGAGGCGGTGGGTGAATTCGTGAAATAGACTCCACGAAACGCGGAATGAGTGGGAAAGCTGGTAACGCGTGCCAGAAGAACCCGGAAGGGATGAAGAAGCGACAGTAGCACGCAAAAAGGAAAAAGACAAATCAGAGGAATTCAGAGAAAGAGAGGGAGAGACTTCTGCCTTCCGTTGCAACTTCTTGATCATAAAAATGAGCTAGGATCAAGTACACGAAGGAGCTGTACTTGGACAGAAGCTGCTGAACAAGATTTCGGTAACATTACTTGGCCAAGTTTGCTCTCTTGTTACGACCCTATTGAGGGACTATTGGAAGAAGAAGAGAAACTTTTATTAGACGATAAAGCTAATCGTTTTATAATCTTCACTTTTTCTACACGTCCGCGTAGAGAGAGATTCTGAAGCGGTCCGTGATTTTTCTTTAAATGCAAGAGTAACAAGCATTTTGGCTTTATGCCGCAACTATAATAATCGTCGACAAGAAGACCATGCTACGCCAGGATGATGCATATTTGATTTTTAATCCCGAATATGGTCCCAGAGGTCTTTTCTGCTTTCCGGAAGTATGTCGATATAGCGTATACATATATATGTATAAACTAGCATATACTTGGTATATCGATAAAAACCCAGGTCTTTTTATGTTCCTTATTCACCGGATAGATAACCGCTCCACTGACTCAAAGTCTATCATTGGGCAAAAAGAATGTAGGTAAAAGGTATTTTCTAACATTTAAACATTAAGCAGCGATCTTACAATGTGCATCGAGTTTATCTTTAAAAAAAAAAAAAAAAATAAAAAAAAAACAGAAAAATAGTTCTCGTAAGTTTTTAGGGAAAAACCATAAGCTTTGGGGTCGCTTTGACGTTGCGGTGTATTTCGGTAGTTTTTCAGATGAAAGTAAAGTTCTGGTATCTTTTTGCTAAAAATACCGTAGGGTTCTTGTTTTATGGTTTGTCATGGTGATTGCTCCGGCTGATGTGACGCGATACTTTTCGGTATCATCTCACTTTTAAACGTGTTAACTATGCACATACATAAATGCGGTTACATATGCATACTGTGCTTATAGAAGTTGCTTTTGCTTTCGCGGTTTCTAGCAGGCGAACTCTTGGGTAAATGTACTTAGCAATATAGCTCAAGTCTAGTTAACTCTCCTTGGTACCTTTCTTGGCTTTTTCGGAGTAATTAAAAATGCTCGCTCAGTTAACTAACGGATGGAAAGTTGGATTCATCTAAAATTGCAATGCGCCAATGGCAAAACTTTAAGCGAGTGGCAAAACTCCCTCTCCATCTCTCTCCCTCCAAACACGACACTCAATAATAACATTATCCATTACTATTCAATTACGAATAGAAGGAAAGCTCGCAATTTTATTTATGCACAGCGCCACGAACTTTTTTCTCCCATTCTTTGCACAGTGAATTTTTGGAAAATACTCCGCGCGACCATAAGTTCCAATTTCGCGAATAAGCTTCCATAAAAATGGTTTTATGGTTAATAACCAGCATCGAAAAACTCTAATACATTTATATGTTACAAATAGCTTGTAAAATAATATCACGGGGTAAAACGAGAGAAGTGAAGTGAGATGGATTTTCGGGAAATAGGATTTTTCTAACTATTCACTTTGGCCCCTTCCTCTCGGTGCTTTTATACGCGGTTCATAAACGGAAGCTGAGGCTACTGCGCGGATAAATCTGACCGAATTTTTATCGGGATGGAGCTTTTGTGAAGGCGCGTCAATCCATGAAACATGAACGAATCGATGAGCTAACGCATAACCGCAAGTTGAAGATGGGGAATTAGTTTATTCGACGGGAGATCGATCGATCGATCCCCCATGCTTTTATCGTTCGAATAATGGGTAAAATAATAAAGCCTAGAGAAGGGGACAGGCGGAAATTAGTGTCGTTCTACGACGAAAGTCCGCTTGACGAGAATCATTTTCGCTTTATCGTCTCGCACGCGGCTACCATCGTCCCAGGAATAATTATTGTCGAGCTTTACGACGACGAGCGAATAGCCGTTTTGCACTACGAGCTGACCTGATTGGCGGCTAGATTGATTGCCCGGGGTGGAGAGATTGCCATGGAGAGTAGTCCTCAACCTCTAGGCTACTCAACCTCTCATCCTCATCCCCTCCCCAACCACTCCTTGCTCACTCCTTCATATTTTAACCCATGAATAAGCGTATTTCCAGTTCGATACAGCGGCAAACTTTCGATATTCCATTAAGAATTCTCTTAATTTTCTATGCGAGAGAAATTCTCCATGAGTATCTATAATTATCACCTCTCCGATATGCATAAGCGCGTGTATAATGCAATATTATATTTCAAACTTACTCCGAAATCCCTGGAAGTATTTCGAAAAATGATATTTTTAGAAAGAGGATAGAAATATGCGAGAGCGAGTTATTTTCGGGAGATATTCTGTGTGGCAGAGCAGCCAGCTCGATGGCACGGAAAAGAATGAGTGTTTTCTGAAAAAAGGCGTAGGATTGAAAGTTTCGGGAAAGCAGCTTGAAACTTTTGCAAACTAGCGAAAGACAAACACGTTCTCTTCTGATTCATCGTTATAATGTCAGGTTGTTTTAGCGCGAGGACTGCGGTCATCTCTCGAACGGTCCATGTCCTCTCATAGGATTAGTCAAATCCTAAAATAATATAATGTTCAATTGATGTTTGCCCACGCTAACGCCACGATGTAGATCGTAGGTGCCGGCCGAGCAAGGCAGCGAGCAAACGAAAAACCCACTTTAATTTCAATCTCGCGGAAAATCTTAGATTTCTTCCGGTAAAGCTAGTTCTCTCCCGCGGAAAAACGAGGTAAGGAAGATAAAGGAGGTGGGAGGAACACACCACCTGATTATGCCTGTGTTTTGATACCGTGGACAGTGGCGCGAGAGTAGAGTAGACTTGAAAATAACTCTCGGTGGCAAGAGTAAGGAGAAGCGAGAACTATTAATAGTTCGACCAGAGAGTATCTTCGTCGCGAGTTAGGCGGGCCTCCACCACGGATGGTTTCGGCAGAAAATTCGTCAGTCAATTTGCCGAGCTGCACACGCTCCTAGCTGTATTTACCGATGCTTTTTTACGGCACTTGCTATGATTACGCTCTGTATTGGTTAAACCGCACACCTGAAAGTGGTTCGATCCACTAGCGGATTTCATCGGGCTGGCGGAAGTGCTCGAGAGCTTACCCAAATTAGAACTAGGTAAGCGAGCGTGCGAGAGAGAAAAAGAGACATAGGATATAACTCGAGGATGGAAACTACAAATTATGCGTGATGGAGTACTGTCGGTGCAGTTATAGGTAAGGCGAAACCGTGTTTCAGTTAGCTAAATAAAGAATTCTGCGCAGTCGTGTTTCTGCAGACACTGCCCACGGACGAGACAAGCCTCTCTATCAAAGAACCCACGATAAATTACGCTCGACGAATAAATAATGCATTGCTTTGCAGATCACTTGCATTCCACTGCTTATCAATTATCAATTCGATCATCGCGCCTTCTTGTCGCGCTCTTGGCAGAGAGTGACAGGGAGGGTGAAAATGAAGAGGCCCCGCACTCGTTAGAAAAACTTTTCCAATAAGAGTAGTACCACCGGTGGATCTTCCTCTATATCGGAAAGTGTAATCAAAGATGAGTACTCGACGCAAATAGACAATTGGAAGTAACTAGAGGCATGAGAGGGAGAGAGAGGGAGAGAAACGAGAAAGAGGAAAGGAAGATGAATAGGAAGGAAGGTGAGCATCGTCGCCGGCCCAAGTCTCGAGCGTTTATAAGTAAACTTGAGAAAAGATAAAAGCTCGTTTAAGCGAATCTAAATAAAGAACTATAGTCGGCATAGAGTGGTCGGTTAGGGAAGGAGGTGGGACGCGAGAGCGAGGATACGTGAGTAAGAATGGTAGAACGAGCCGGTTGCAGCAACGGGAACGGCACATCTCTCAATGGCGTACCGAGTCGCAGTCGCGATGGGAAGTTGTACGAAAAAGAAGCGAACCTAGCTCATGCTCCGAACGAGGAGGGCTCATTAGCCCGTGGGAATAGCCGATTTTCCATCTTCAGGTGGTTTAAACGCGCTGCTGCCGGCTCGAGCCTCGAACAGAGGAGGAACGCTAGTAAAATTCGTGGCTGTCGGAAATTGAACCCGCGTAGACGTAGTTTTGCATCGAGCACGGAAAGTGTCGGTACATTTTATAGCACCACCACTGTTAGAAGCTTCGCCTATCACACACCCAATACTCTACCCAGGTGCGAAGATTCGTCTCTGGATATTCTCACGCAAGCTGCCGAGGTTAGTTGATGGATTTCGCGTGCATGTGCTCGAGAGAGGGAAGAAGCTGTGTAAATTCGATGATTTTTGGGTGATTTTGATAGGTGGGTCCTTTCGCGGCTGGTGCATCGAAGCTACCAATCGGGAGGAAAGTGTGTGCCATTGAATCAGGAAATACTCTGCCGGCAAATGCCTTGTCTCGACGCAGGGATATCACGGCTAGATACTCCTTACAGCCCAATATCACTTTCAATTCGTGCGCTAACTTTTCACTGGCGGATAGGAACGATCGGCCCACGAAGAAGCTTCAGCAAGGGAGAGAGGCTGCTGGAGAGCATTCCATCGGCAGGAGAGTTCACGTAAAAGGCAAAAGGCGAGCCCCAAATCCACCTGGTCTTGTTAAAGCCATTGATGCCGGTGATACTCCGAAAAACAGTAGCAGAAGAAAACGACCAGCTCCTAAACCACCCGAGGGCATCCGAGAAACCGTATCTCCGGAGAATTCCAAGAAAACTGTAGTCACCCAAGGTGGTATGGACTTGGACAAACACACAGTCCAGGAAGTTCATGCTATCAGCAACGATACCTTAGTTTTACAAGGAGGCGTCCTCTTGTCCAAGAAAGAAGTACGTCAAAATGCAAAAGTTAGTGAGGTCTATTCATTTATCAACTTTGTACGGGGTGATGTGTCATTTTTTGTTTTCTTCCCAAACGGGGTGAATATAGATAAAAATAGTAGCGGAGACAAAGAGCTTTTCGCGCATTGCTCGGATTCAAGAATTCCGAGAGCTACGTAAAGAGTACGTTCACCTCTTACGGAGCTGCTTCAGTCGCTATGAATGTTCTTTATCTTCGTCTGTATGAGTCATTCTATTTTAACGTGGTTTCGCACTATTGCTTATCGAGAGAGCTTTATTTGAAATTTATTAAGGACGTCGTTTTCCTGTTTTTTAGTCTTGCACGTGACTCCCGTTTAACTCCGAGAAAAAATTTTATGAAATAAAAGATCGATTTGTCTGCTTTACAGGTAGCTCAAAGTCTTGGTTGTACTACTGAAAAATTGAGCTCGCCCATTATCCAAGAGGATCGATCACAAATCGATTGTCACCGGTCAGTCACGGGAACTCTAAATACAGTTATGCCAAGACCTTGGTACAAACGAAATGTTTTCGATTGTAGAGACACGGGATCGTCGAAGAAAAATGACGTTCTTCGTTCTCCAGCATCGTCATCCGTTGAAGTAAAGGACGAATGCTGTGGTACCGCCAGTAGTGCCACTTCAACTTTTTCCACCGATACTTCTCTGTCGAGACTAAGTTTCTTCCATCGAAACGAGCGTCAAATCGACGATAGAAAAAAGGATATTAAACGAAAATCCGGTCTGTCTATTTTGGCCAATATAAGCGAGCTGGATAAAGAAGCTGCCGCCATTGTTCAGGAAGAGCAAGCAAGAGCCAGGGCTTCCATGTTGTTCGATTCTTCTAGGTTTGCGGATGCTTTGGATCGTCGAAATGACGTTAAGGAGGAACTGGTCCATGACATTGTAACTTCGGCTATGGACACTTCATTTCCTAAACGTGGTACTAGGGCACTCATTTCCAAGTTCAATGCTATCAGCAATATCACGAAGGTCACCGTAAACTCGAGCTTCTTTGCTAGAAATTCTCGAGATCATTCTAAAGTAGATCGAGATATTATTAGAAATTCCAGATTCGATAATGATGCAAACGGAAGAGTTCGCTCTAGCTTTTCAGCATCCGAAGAAAATGCACCGTTCGAGAGGGACTTATCCAAGTATTTCGCTCCTCGTCCAAATAGACCGAAAAATAGAGTGGACGCTCAAACTAAAAACCAAGATTTGAGAGCGATAAAGAAAAATGAATTCGAGAGTAGTTTAGCCGTTGATACGGCAGACAGAATATCGTATCTTCAAAAACAGTTGATTGCTAATCGAATTGCAGATGCTGCGACTTCTAACAAAAATGCGTCTGCGATGAGAGAGAGAAGATTAGCGGAAGAAAGTGCTGGGAAAAAAGAAAAGAAAAGTAAGAGAATAGAGAATGAATTATTGGAACGATACCTATTTCCTCCCACTGAAATTGCCTCCGGCAATAGAGATAGCAAATTGGATAATGATAAAGAAAGTACTTCGAGTAACAAAAGAATGTTAGACCGTGATCAGACAGAATTCTCTGATTTTTTGGATGAGATGGACCAACAGTTCAAAGAATGTTTGAGCAAGTCGAAGATTCACCACCAACGAAAGGAGAACGTAAAAGAAAAATCAGATAAAATCAAGCCCATCGAAAATAAAGTTAGCACTTCGAAAAAGGTAGAAAAAGTGATTGATATTTTGGTGGAAGCGGAGAAAGATAACAGAAATAAGGTTCCATATAAATTGGATAATTTAATTTATATCGACGAAGTGCCCGATTCGAATTATGGTGCAAGGCCTAAACAGGAGAGCGTAAAATCGTCACCCGTGTTAGTGATAAAGGATACAGCTACGGTCGATTTGAAGGAAATGTTAAAAGAAATGAAGCACTCTTTGCCCAAACGCCCTAAGCCCAAGAAGTCTGTTATAGAAGATAATGGACCAGTTGAAAGATTCATCAGTATTCCAAAATCAACACCAGGAGATTTTGCATCTTATTCAAATAAGCCTATTGCTCTTAAGACCACGGTGGTAGTACTGCAGAATGATTATGATTTGGAAAAACAAAAAGTATCTTCTTCGGCGCAAACCAGTGGAAATGTACGTAAATTAATTCCAACGACCTCCGGTAAACCATCGACTGCAGAATTAAAGCAGGATGATATCAAGGTAGAAACAATTTCTATGAACAAGGAACGTCAGAAGCATACGTTAAGACCAGGATTCACCAAGAATACCTTTCACTTAATAAGACCACGCGATTTTGCTCAGATCGAAGCAACAAGAGCCACGAAAGAATCAGCGAAAGAAAGTATCTATACCAATATCATTGATGAGTCACTTTATGCTAATACAAACGTTGCTCCTTCAACATCGAAACATTCTGAACATGATAAGCCAGTTGATAAATTAGATCTCACGAATACTGTACCAGACACATCAGACTTCGCGTCTACCGAAATTGATAAAAATCATGTTTCATCGGGGGATGAAGGTTGGTTGTAAATCTTTATGCATTTTTTCCACTTAACGGGAAATCAAGGAATTCTCATTAAAAAGTATTTTATTACCGCCTAGATACTGAGAAGACGCTTAGGGAGAAGAACATGAATACTTTGGCTGTGAATCAATTATTAAAAAAATTAGAAATAGCTATCGCGTCTGGAAATCATCAAAAGGCGGCAGGATTGGCTAAAGAATTAGCGCGCTTAAAGATTCCATGTTTCGTGGTGAGACAACGATCAACGCGTTTAAAGGAAAAGCTGATCAAAGTCAATATGTATATCGAGGATAAATTAGCGCATCAGGGACCCATACCACTTCAGGTAAAGACGATACTTTCCACTCTCTCATCTGTCCTCCCTTGCAAAAGAATTCACTTACAATTCATTCGTGTGGGGATATCAGATATTTTGTTAGTGATTTTAAGAATGTTAATAGGTTCCTGTACGAATGACAGTTGCTGAATTAAAGGCAAAGGTACAGCAAGAATTTGAGATTCCTACGAACGTACAGCGATGGATTATTGGTAAGAATCTCGCTGATCAGAATGACAGTACCCTGGAAGATTTACAGATTATCGAAGATTCTTCAATTTTTTTATATCTCGTAGCACCAGGTACCTGCTTTTCACATTAATTCTTTGCAATTATTTTATTGCAATCCCATTATTTATTGCTCGCATTACAGATGTACAGCAAGAAGTGGCGTTGGAAAAAACAGTTTTCATAGAAGAAATTAACGATGCTTCGAATGTCGAAGTTAAGGAAGAATCAGCTGCTGCAGTTGAGGAGCTTAAAGACGCAAAACAAGATGAAATACCGAAAGAAAATAAGTTGGAAGAGTACGAAGAACTAATGTCTTTAGAAAATTGTGATGTTATACCAAATTCTGAACCTATCGATTGTCCAATTTGTTTTGTTACTTACGGTCCACAAGAAGGTGTTATTTTAAGAGATTGTTTGCACATGTTCTGCAGGTTATATAAATATACATCTATATATCATCTTATTTCATTACAATATTAATATAATTTTCAGAAGGTATTCATTAAAATATTATTATTAGGGCATGTCTTGCTAATACAATTATATATTGTGAAGACGCGGAGGTAAAATGTCCTTATAGAGACGCCGATTACGCTTGCGAATCTACTCTTCAAGAACGGGAAATAAAAGCAGTAAATATAAAAAAAAAATCTACGTGCTTTGCGTAAATTATAGGAAAATTACTCATATTTCTTTGTAGCTCGTTGAACCAGCCGTCTATCAACAACATTTAGCAAAATCTATATCTCAAGCTGAGAATAACGCAGGCAATAATGCATTTCATTGTAAAACCCCTGATTGCCCAGGTTGGTGCATTTACGACGACGACGTCAATAATTTTCTATGTCCTGTGTGTAATATAAATAACTGCCTGACTTGTCAAGTACGTAGAAGTTATATTAACAGTAGAACAGTATGATTTTCTTTGAAATAGAACAACATAATTTCTACCCCCCCTTTTGGATAATAGTTACAATTAATCTGTTAAAGGCCATACATACTGGTAAAAATTGTAAGCAGTATCAAGAAGAGTTAAGATTTTCTAAAGAAACGGATCACGAATCTAGAAGAACAGCAGAAATGCTGGAAGATATGGTTAATAGAGGAGAAGCGCTTCCGTGTCCTACGTGTGCGGTTGTTCTTATGAAAAAATGGGGCTGTGACTGGTTACGATGCTCAATGTGTAAAACGGAGATTTGTTGGGTAACGAAAGGTCCTCGTTGGGGTCCAAAGGTAAGAAACATGCGGGATATCCTACAAAGTATCGCGCATTTAACTTACCTTCATTCTTATATATATAGGGAAATGGCGATACATCCGGTGGTTGCAGATGCGGAGAAAATGGAATCAAATGCCATCCACGCTGCAATTACTGTCATTAAATTCTCTTATTTCACTAATTGCAAAAAGGTACTACAGAGAAACAGAATTGTATTAAAACAGATTATTGTACATAATAAGAAAATATGTTAATAATTAAAATTTGTATGATTTTTTTTTATAATCTTAAAAAAAATATTGAAGAATATAGGACGTATTTTGTGGAAAAAATTTATTGCATTTTGTGTCGATATTTGTTATCTTTATTATCGTACATCGTGAAATGAAGGTACACTTCGCTTAAAGCTTTAATTAAGTCTAGGATTTGATATCAAAATGTTAAAGAAAAATTTCTTCGTAATTATGCATTGCTTGATTTTTCCTTTTCCTCGGAAGATTCTTCGCAGATTTGTTTCAATCGTGTAATTAATGTATTTTGATGTTGTGTCAGTTTCTGAGTCAATTGATTGCCGCCTGCATTTTGAAGGCATTGAACAAGATGTAGTTGCGCTGTTGGAAGATCTAATTTACCATACTTTTCCAATTCTATCACATTTAATAGACGACCTTCCAATATTCCCGCTATAAAAGAAAAATACTTATAAGCATTAGAGTTACAAAGGTATTCATTAAGAAGTGCTAAACTATAAACGTACCCAATAAAACGAATTTAGGATATTTTTTTAATATTTTCACTAGATTAATATAATTTGGTGTTGGGCTGAATATGAATACATATCTTTCACTGGTTAATGCTTGTACCGCTTTATAAGGTGAATTTTCGAAAGCGTATTCTAAGATTCTTTTATTATAAGCTTTTATATGCATTTGAAATTTGATCAGATCTATACGTATATCATATTCGTATTCCATATTCATATCGCATTTATGTAAGATTGCAACAAATTTTGAATTATCAAACCATTTTCGTACTTCTTTCGCTATTAAGATTTCGTATGGACTAGTTTCTACTATTGTTTTGAGCTTATCTTTTTTTCTACAAAGCTCGCTCCATGATTTCCCCTTGTTAGGATGTTCATAAAATGGTGTTAGATACTCATCAACTAATCGCCTTTCATAATGTGGTAAATTTGGTTTTGTAACATTTAATTTTCGGAATCTCTTTTGTTGAATTAATATTTGTTTAGGCGATATTTTACAAGCTGTAATAGAATAAGTTCGATTAAAACTGAAATACCGAATCCCTAAAAAATCAAGTTTTAACCATTCGGAAACGTACCATAATTACTTGAAATCCATTAACAAATTTTTTCAAATGAAAAAAACTAAGTTAATTGTTTTATTAAAACTATAAAAAGGGGAAAGGGAGGAGGGATGTACTAAAAATAATTTTTGAGTAATTTAATTTATATATAGAGCAAGAATAATATAACTTTTTCTTGGAATTGTTGATTACTAAAATTATACATTGTACAAACTAGAAATGTCTATTTATTCTTCAATATATCATCACTAATTAAAATCAAGTACAAAATTATATATACAAATTAATTTATCAGTATTACTCTCTTTTCGTAATGATAAAGGCACTTTGGATTAAGGATCATGCGTGTATGTGTATATGTGTGTATATGTATTTGATGATTCCGATGAGGAGGGTTGTTTTTATATTTTTTTAATTGCATATAAAAAATGGCAATTTTATTTTTATTATTATTATGCAATATAGTTAATTGTTCCACTGCAATAATTACTGGTTTCGTGTCTATTTTCTATATTGTCTCCAAAATTAAGCGATTTTCTATTCTTTCCTAATCTTAACATCGAACGAATACCTCCTTTCTTTCTAGACCGTTTATAACGATCATCTAATGCTGAATTCAGTGATGCTTGCTTTACATCCCCTCGACTATTAGAAAATCCTTCTCTCTCTTCTTTTGAATTATTACTATTTGATATTTCACCTTGCACCTCATCTACGAGCCAATGTTTTCGTGGTGATATGTATTTATTACACCCTGGGATAGTATATACGTATTCTGAGTGAATAGGATCAATAGGCACTTTTTCGTAAGATTTAATGTTAGGATCGGCAGATCTCTCTCCTTTTACTTCATGTATCTGAGGTTTTTCTAATTTACCTGATCGTCGTAAATTATCATTAGAATTATTTATTTTATTACTTTGTTCAGTGTTCTTATTTTCTCTGCCTTCTCGCAATTTTTTATTTCTTTTATAAGTATCTGTGTTTTTAGCATCTAAAGCTGCATGCCTTTTTTCAGACATACTTTGTCTGCCTAAAGCATCTCGAGAAAACTTATTCGATGAGTTAAACTCTTCTAATGACAATTGACTATCATAAGTTGGATCACCAGAATATTGACTATCTTTATCATCAATGGTTTTTTTAGCCTCATTACACAATGAATTATCTTTGCTTGATTCTTCTAATAATACAGATTCCACTGGATCATCTCTCGATCCTAAAGACATCTTCTTAATATTGTTGACAGGTTCGATCCATGTCTTATTTGTAGCAAGGCAATAACTTTCATTTCTTAAACTATTTTTATTATATTGCTCTGTCAACCTATCTATAACAGGATTCCATGGTGATGCTGTCACGCACGATAACAAGTTTCCATTATCTAACATATCTCCTTGTGAATTTAAATTATTCTTTTCTTGTATTCTACCATCACTGGGTTTTGTAGAGTCAGATATGTACATACTGTTGGCAGATTCCAATTTACATTGCGAAGGCACGTTCTCCAAATAAGTTTTCTCACTCGTGTCATATGAAGATATTCTTCTTGCTATTGTAAGAGTAATTACACCAGTAACAGAACTATTGCTATTAAGCATAGCTCTTCTTAAAGTTTCCATAGCATCAGAATTAGATAAGCCTAGTAATGACACACCATTAACATTTAATAATTGATCATTGGTCCTTAAACGCCCATCTCTGGAAGCTGCCCCTCCATGTAAAACACTCTTTATGAAAATACCAAGATCCATATTTGTATTATCATCTGCACTGGTGGTTTTACCTTTAACACTAACACCTAAACCAGCTTTTTCGGAATCGTGAACTGGTATATCTAATGTAAGTATCATACGGTTTTTTCGTGGCGATAGAACAATGTCTTCGGACGGTTTCACTGATTTATAAGTACATTTCTCATAATTATTAATATTTAATTTATCCTGACTATCATTATCTTTCTTGGTTAAGTTCCTACTCAGTGTATTCCAATACTTTGAGTTATCTGATAAGTCTAAAGGTTGGGTGGTAGAACAAGATGTAATACATTGAGCTTCTGGAATGTTGGAAGATACTTCTTCCTGTCTTGAAACTACTAATCTAACTTTACCTCCAGGAGGAATGCTTCTAAGTAATGCAACTACTTCAGCTTGACTTTTACCAGTCATTTCAATTTTATTTACTTCTAATAGTCTGTCCCCAGGTCTTAGTCTACCATCTTCAACCGCAGCACCTTTCGGTAAAATATTCTTTATATAAATAGGACAGTGGCCTCCTGCTGGATTATCACGAGTAGTCACACTGAAACCTAAGCCATTACTTCCTTTTGTTAATTCTATTTCTATCATTTTTCCAATTTTGCGGGTATTAGCTGTTTGCAAGAGATTGTAGTTACTGCATTGAAGCTTTTTGATTGTTTCATCAATTTCAAGTTTTTCTCCAGGTGCAGCATTACCGCTTACCAAATCTTTTTGTAAAGACTTTTCTATTCTTTGTTTTTTATGTTTGACAATTGAAATTTGCAAGCAAGGTTCATTCATACAAGTTCGAAATATTTCTTGAACTTTTGAAAATGGTATGTGTAATAAATTATGGCCATTTATTTTCACAATTTTATCGTGCAAATCTATTTGGCCATCTCTGGCAATACGTCCATTGGGCTCTATACCTTCTACTCGGAGTCCTTGATCATTTCCTAGTAAGTCGTAGCATGGAACTACATGAAGGCCTAATGGTCCAGCTTCATTTTTTATTATTATTTCTCTAATCTCTCCTTGATCCCCTGGCTCAATATTAGCATTTGCAAATTCAAACAATGTCTTGGCATCTTGTCCTAATGGTTCTCTACGTCTAGATTCTCTTGGTAGCGACTGAGCTGAATATGTTGTTAAACATGATTCCTTTGTTGATAATGCATGCATGGATAATCGTTTATTGCTCTCTCTCTTAATATTAGGTAATATGGACTGCATATCAATCGCAAAGGCTTGATCTTTATTGTCTAGATGAAAAAAATCTGGACTGTTTGTACCCACAGAACTAGCACCATCTCCACCAGCATGTAGGATATCATTATTTTGAAAATGAGCAACAATTTGTTCTCTATCATCAGCTACATCGCATAGTCTATCATCTGGATCAAGTATACCACCACCAGTCAAGGAAGATAGACTACTAATGTTTAAGCTAAAATCATTTTTTCCAGTGGCTTTTTTATATCTCAATATAGCCTCATGCATTAGGTCTCGAACAAGCAGGGTTCCATCTCCACAAGGAACCACCACTCGAATGTTGTCAAAGCACACAGTTACCTTCATGTTAATTCTGATTGCATATTATGTGAATGTATATTTGCAATTGAGCACTTTTTAATACCATGAAAAAACTGTTTTAAGGCATAATAGTTCCCAATAAAGACTTCCTTAGACTTATAATTCTCTTTTCATAACGCAGTAATTCTTGGAAAAGTATAATTATCAGGAATTTGTATTTGTATCAATAGTTTCCATGGAATGAGCAAGAAATTGATTTATCAAAAATCATACACAGATACTGTAACTAAATGTTATGCACAAACACACGGGAAACGATATTAAAGGGCTCTTAAGATAATAAACGAAACAAACGCGTACGCCCAACTTTTATCGTAACATCAACTATGCGGAACAGACGCACTCGCCATTGTAACTATTTCACTATATCAATTAAAGGAACAAAGGAACTGGACGAATATGGTTTTCTTTTCAGGTGGACCAACAAAAAGTACTAGCATGCCGTATAACCTACATTTCTTAGTTAATTTACAGACTTTATCTACTGTATCAAGTGTTAAAATGTCGCACTTACCTCTATTCAGGAATAAGGCCATTTTAAATTATTATAATACTCAAATAAAGATTAAAATTCTCTTTGTCACTATATATGAAGCATAAACTTTACATCTTCTTCACGTGAAGGTTATTTAACACTATATAAAATGTACTGAAATTCCTCGTTCCTTATCTACTCCACTATCTAGTAACTATGAAATTCAGGCTGATTCACAAATAACACTAGCATAGTTTTCATCTATTCATAAAGTAAAATATAAAGAACCCTTTTGAAACATAAAAGTGTGTTATTTATTTAGCTTATATAAAACTTTTTATATATATGGGGATTATTTATGAGGTTTTTCTTTTTTAATTGTTCGGGTATTGAACCTAATATTTGTAGAATCACGGGTCATGTTCTAATGCCGCTTCCTAATCACTTTAGAGATCAGGAAGTAGAGCCGTGAAATAAGCCTTGCGAAGATATCATCCGGTGGTTCATAAAATGCCAAGGTGAGGAGTTTAGTGGGTTGAACCCCACACTACTCTCAGCCGGTTATCCCAGGATAATTTTATCTTCAGGAATGAGCAACTGAGAGTATCTGGTAGTCAGATTCTCCTCACCTGTAAAAAAAAAAAAAAAAAAACAGGATTTCAAAGTGTCGCCATTCCCACAAAAATGAATATATTTGGATGAGACTTTCTGCACTGCGTTCTATCTATCGAATACTAATTCCCTATGCAATTACACTAACCGGCACGGATGGTGTCCATACTCGACATAGAGTATAGCAATTACCAGGCTGGATAAATTTGCCCTCTCACTCGTACGTGACGTCAAATGCTTGTTGGTGGGGTGGTAGGAGAAGCGCGATGCTGGTCTAAATATATGAAGTATATAGACCAGTATATGGCAATACGTATCGGCTCGCGTATAGGTTTCGAAGCTCTTGTTAAGGTTTTCCGGCTCGCGTATAGGTTTTGACGCTCTTGTTAAGGTTTTCGGCCCGCGTATAGGTTTCGACGCTCTTGTTGAGGATTCTTGACTCGCGTATAGGTTTCGACGCTCTTGTCAAGGTTTTCCGGCTCGCGTATAGGTTTCGATGCTCTTGTTAAGGATTCTTGGTTCGCGTATAGGTTTCGACACTCTTGTTAAGGATTTTCGACTCGCGTATAGGTTTCGACGCTCTTATTAAAGATTTTCGGCTCGCGTATAAGTTTCGACACTCTTGTTAAAAATTCTTGGCTCGCGTATAGGTTTCGACGCTCTTGTCAAGGTTTTCCGGCTCGCGTATAGGTTTCGATGCTCTTGTTGAGGATTCTTGGCTCGCGTATAGGTTTCGATGCTCTTGTAAGGATTCTCGGCTCGCGTATAGGTTTCGACGCTCTTGTTAAGGTTTTCCGGCTCGCGTATAGGTTTCGACGCTCTTGTTAAGGATTTTCGGCTCGCCTATATTAGGGCAAATTTGTCCAGCCTGGTAAATGTTATACTCTATGTCGAGTAGGGACACCATCCGTGCCGGTCTGTGTACAAGCGATTCTGAGATACTGAGATTTTTAGGAAAAATCCAAGGGGTACCACTTAGATTTTTCTCAAAATTTTTTCGACCTTTAAAGTGCTGCCATTTCCAGAAAAATGAATATATCTGGATGATACCTTTTTTGCTGCATTCTATCTATCGAATACTATCTTCCTACGGAATTACAAGTGATACTGAGACATTAAGATTTTTAGGAAAAATTCAAGTGGTACTCCTTGGAGTTTTCTCAAAATTTTTTCGACCTTTAAAGTGCTGCCATTTCCAGAAAAACGAATATTTTTAGACGAGACCTCCTGGACTGCATTCTAACTAATGAATACTAACTCCCTATGCAGTTACAAGCGATTCTGAGACATTAAGATTTTTAGGAAAAATCCAAGTGGTACCCCTTGGAGTTTTCTCAAAATTTTTTCGACTTTTAAAGTGCTGCCATTTCCAAAAAAATGAATATTTTTGGACGAGACCTTCTGGACTGCATTCTAACTAACGAATACTAACTCCCTATGCAATTACAATCGATTCTGAGACATTAAGATTTTTAGGAAAAATCCAAGTGGTACCCCTTGGAGTTTTCTCAAAATTTTTTCGACTTTCAAAGTGTCGCCATTCCCAGAAAAATGAATATATTTGGATGGGACTTTCTGCACTGCGTTCTATCTATCGAATACTAATTTCCTATGCAATTACAAACGATTCTGAGATACTTCGATTTTTTCAAAAATTTTTACATACAATGTGTCATTTCATATACTTTTATTATTTAATTTATGTTTCAGCCACTGAATTTTATGGCGCTAGGTACTGGGCTTAGCTAAGACACGAACCTTGTAAAGGACTTTATCTGTTGGGTATACATCCTCTTAACATAAAATTTCTAGTTAAACGGATACACAAATTTTTCGTTACGTCATCTCAATTTTTGTTAAAATTAGTTTGATAAAAAATTATACATTATTATTAAACAATGAAGTGGTTTGAAGGAAGTATTAATGATGCAGTGACAACTTCTAAATCAAAAAAAGCTATTTTTGTGGTATTTGTGGAAGGTAAATTAAACAACTTAGGTTAATTTACTTATTTATAGAGTCTATATTTTATAAGTTTATTAATAATATTTACATAAAAAGTTTGGTGTTTTTTCTTGATTGAAATAATGTGTAGTGTAAATTTTATGTGTATACACTCTGCGTAAACATAAAACCATATTTTTACAGGAAAGGATGACTCATCTGTTCAGGTAGCTCAAACAATAGATTCTACAGAAGTTTCTGCACAATTGGAACAAGAAAATTTTGTAGCCATTAAATTAGAAAGTGGTTCGGAATCTTATAGATTTTTTGCGCAAATTTGTATCCTTTTGTATGAAATATTCTTTATTTGTAATGAATCGTTCTAATTGCTACTCTATACTATTCATTTTTCTTATACTAAATAATATTAGATCATCTTGTTCCTGTACCATCCATTTTCTTTATTGGAGAAAATGGAGTACCATTGGAAATTGTTGCTAGTCATAATATTACAGCTAGTGATCTTGCTGCAAAAATTGACTCGGTTTTAACCAAAGCAGGAAAGACTAATAAGTCAAATTCAGCATTATTATTAGGTGAAACAAATGCTTCAAAGAGTATTGAAAGCAATGATAAAATAGAAGTATCTAAAAACATAGATAACTCAAAAAATGAAGCATCTGCTGATATAAAAACAGACGAACCTTGTGTAAGCTCAGGAAGTAAAAGTGATAGCAGCCATGATACTAATATCGATCAAAAAGACGAATTGACACCAGAGGAAAAACTCGAAAGAGCAAAATGTTTAATTGAACTTCAAAAGAAACAAAGAATCGAAGAAGAAGAAAAGAAAGAAAAAGATATGGAATTAGAACGACGTAAAATGGGACGAGATGTACAAAAAATGCGTCAAACGCAACATGAATTAGAAATCAAGCAAGCTCATATAGAAAGAATGAAAGAAAAAGCTGAAGAAGCTGCTGCAAAGGAAAAAGTTAGACAGCAAATTGCTCAAGATAAGCTTGAACGAAAGCAAAAAGAGTTAGCATTACAAGTATGTATTTGTGTTTGTACGAAAATTTGTTTGTCTAGTGTATAATCTTGATTACTTTTCCCATTAATAATAGGCACAAAAAGAAACAAAAGAATCACCTAAGCCTCATAATTCAGTTGCAACTGCGTCTCATGCAACTGTAACCAGAATACAATTCAAATTACCTTCCGGTAGTCAACATATGGATAAATTTGAACCCACTAGTACATTAAGTTCTTTACGAACTTATGTAATGCAAAATATTAATCTACCATTTCGTCAGTTTACAATGTCTACTTCATTTCCACGAAGAGAATTAACAAATGAAGATAATAATAAGACCCTTTTGGAATTGGAATTAGTTCCAACTGCAGTTATACTAATTTTACCAGTAAAAAATGTAATATTTTAAAATAAACCAACGAACTTATGAAATATTTAAGACATTAATTATAACATATGTTCTTTACTTGTTATAATAGGCAAATGCTACAAACGCAGTTACACCATCGACACAAGACTCTGGGTTTTTGAATCGTTTTATTTGGATGGTTTTTGCTCCAATAATTGGTGTCTATAATTCTATAATGGGCTATTTCTATGGAAGAGGGTCTAATGGGACAAGTGGATCTCAGGGAAGTCAGGGACCTAGTACTTCCGGAGTAACTACAGGAAGAAACGATGATGAGAATGTTTTACCTCATCTCCAAAATGTAACTCAGTCATCAGGGTAGATGTCTAACGTAACTTCTATTATTTTAAAAATTATAACACTCCACTGACTACACAATAAATCATTCGATAATAAAATTAAGCTAAGGTTTATCTCTTGTATTTTATACGGAACTATATAAGTTGTTCAATAAATATAAAAAGACGTCCATTAAGTAAAAGTAGCACCTTAAGTTAAGTTTATGATTTTATAAGAGTTATTCCGCGTATAGTTTTGTAAGATATACGTAGGTGTATTAGTATGGTTTAATATAGTTACCAATATTTATGAAATATTCTTTTGTGTTCGTTGATATTAAAGATAGGAATATTTTCCTCTTTATTACATTAAAATTTTGTTTTCGGTGCAGCCTGTTCAGGAGAAATGTGAGTAACACGGGAGGGACTACAATTAGGGCTGATGGAAATATTCACAGATTGCATTCAGGAGCTAACGATAATGATGAGAATAATACTTGGAATGGAAATTCAACTCAGCAAATGTGAATTAAACTATAATTATTCTGTTTTGCAATTCTATTATGATCTAAATTAAAATAAATAAATACTTCTCCCCCTCACATCATACAAGTGCGCGCATGCACGTGCACTGATTCACTTGAATGGAAATCAAAGAATGCCATTTCATGATAGCTCTATTCTTTTTTAAAAACATAATAGAATTATTTTACAAAAAATATAATTTATTAATTTGATCTAATTCAAGGAGAAAGTTGGATTTTTCGTGCGAATATCGAAGTATGAATATTTAATATTTCTTTTAAATACACTATTGTTTTAGTTTTTATTTTAATAAGTGATATATAATTATATGCTGACTGAGAGTGAATATGTCAATCAGATATAATTAATTTAAAGTAAGCACCCCGATTGGATGAATTATTCATAAGCGTTATATAGTGGTAATTCCTAATATGTAAAAAGTAAAAAATAAATACACATGTCTACTGTAATATTTAATTTGTCCATTATCTATCCCTTGAGAGAACTTATTGTACTACGAACGAGCGAATTGTTATCGAATACGTAATCAGTAAGACTCGTGTAAAGTATTCGTCGCAAAGGGCGTAATAGTTTATTGAACATCTGTGACGTACTTTAATGTGACTATGCAAATATTGAAATTAATTCTTACTTTACGTCTCTGTAGTTCGCATATTCTCGACTAACTTACAAGGGATGTGTCAACAACTCTTGTATCGCTTCATCACATCTATTCCCATTTACAAGATATACGCTCGAATCTCTAATAATCTCGTTAAAATTGTGGTCGATTGCGTAGCAAAGACTGCATAAATTTATCACGCGTCACTATAAGTTACAGAGTTGCATAGAAATACTCAGAAATGCGTGCGTGAAATCGTTTTGAGTCTAATAATAAAAGAAAGAGCTTATTTCGCGAGATCCAAACGCGTGGTGGAATTTCATAAGAGAAATAAATCAAGCATGCAAACAAATGTTGTATAAATGGGATCAATGAGTAAAACTCATGATTTCATTAAAAAGTTTTGGGAGAAACTGCAAACGCGCGCGCAAGCGGAGCTACAGAAGCATTAGAGCCGCTTGTCTAAAAATTGGCGCTTTAACGATGCCAATTTTTGACGATTCTTGGACTATGACGATTGATTTTAAACTGTCCGCGCTTAGTCAAATTGATTATAAAATTGTGCTTCGCAGAGAAGACAGAGATTTATGGATAGCTCATTACCATCGTTTAGTGGCTGGTAGCATCGTTCTCTTTGAGATTATTAGAAGCTCTTCTTCTTCTCACGAAACGCACGTGTTTGCCAAGAACCGCCCAGAAATCTCTTGGATTGGTCTGGTGTACCATGACGTCGTCAGCACGTGGCTTTTGACACCGCCTCAAAGCTTACCAAGAATTTTAGTTGGTTGCCAAAAAAAAATTGTCGACTACCGCAAAACTACCCCAAGAACACAGTATCAGCTTCGATCTCGTCGTCGTGCAGCCTGTCAAAGAATCAATGTTTCGATTATACTCTATCGCTATCATTCAGCACGCTTTCCGCGGGAAAAGAACAATTCAATTTTGTGATAAGTTTCAATAATTGCATTCGAAAAGTGTCCCCAAGACGCGCGCGGATGTGTGTACGAGCAAAGTCTTCTGAAAAAAGTGGTGTCAATGTCGAATATTTTCTCGATAGCGCAAATGTTTTAAGGTGCTTGTACATTTAATTGCAAGAAAAATCAATCGTACGCAAAGTATGTCCGAGGAAGAAATTAACATATCCAAGTTTTCGAGAGAATCGAACAATGCGTCGGAGAGTCCAAAAGTATTGTTCAGTATCGAAAGATTATTAGCGCCTTCCATAAAGTCTATGGAAGAGGTGAAAAATGAACAGCAAACCGATTTGTTCTTATACGCTCAGGAATGTAAGAAACTCATTTTCTGTTTATTTTTTTTTTTTTCGTTTTTCTTCTTTTTTAAGAGTAAGATCAGTATTTGTCCCGATACGTGTCTTAAAATTAAAATGAGAAACTTTTCAATTAGCAAATGACTCGCAAGTCAGGGATCTCGTTGCTCCCGACTCATCCATGTCCATGACGGGGGATACTGAATTCGATGACTCGGATATTGTGTGTTCCACCTCTCCTGAGCCTGAAATGTGTTTCGGTAAGCTACAGAGAAATCAAATGATTTCTCATGAAAACGAGTTCTCCCTTATTATCGAGAGAGACGCGCAACGCATATATCCTCTCGTGTTAGTTGTAATGAATTCGTAAAATCGCGCGAAGGACCGCGGTTCGTGAGTTTGATCCATTACTTCCTGCAGGCTCCACGCCCACTCAATGTTCCTGCATTTCGTTCACTATTTATCTGTCTCCCTACTAATTTTGCCATGAACATACGTTAAAATGCATTCACGTGCTACGTGGTACGTAGCGTGGTAAGAAAAGTACAGCAATAATTCTTGAAGATTCTGCTGAAAATACTTCTGCGACTAATCTGATCCAAAAGAAAAGATCCGCTTCTTAAATGGTAGCTGTATCTAACGACAATCTCGACTCGACTGTGCGTTACAGGAGTATCTCGTCATTTAGCTTTTAGAATTTACCACGTACTTAAGTAAGAATGTTTATTGGGAGCGTGTTGTTTCGACCACTCTAGAAGCAATCATAGATAATGGGGGCCGCGTGTTTCGATGAAAACACGTGTAACGTTGCAAGCAACATTATTGAATTAACAATCCGAACAATCGCTGAAAGCTGCTAAATGATCTTTTCTGGATTTCTCAGGATTTTTTCTTTTATTTCCAGATATAGGATTGTTAAATAGACAGGGCGATTAGCATTATTTAACGGACGATCGCCGAGTACAACTATCGTAACAAGATAAGTTCATCTGGTCGATCTATTCTGGATCTTACAAATCGACGCGGCTCGTGCGCGAATTAATTAGCTTCTTGGCTAGATTTAAGCAAGGAGAAATCGTGCAGCGCTGGACGAATGAAAATTAGCGGAGCTTTATCTCGCGTTTCTCCTCGCGCTATATATCACCGAATAATTAGGAGACAAGTTCAACGAGACTCACGGCAATTAGGTAAACTAGAAGGCGTGGTGTTCTATTCCTGCAGCACTCGCGCGAGTCTCGCGTCATTGCCCCCTTTTTGCTACCCAATGTGTCCTCAGAATCCTCCCTTTCCTTTCCTTTCCTTTCCCTTCATTTCCTTTCCTTTCCTTTCTTCTTCATTCTTCTTGGAGCTCGTTCGTCAATGCAGTCGAGGTAGAAACTCGACGACAAATGAGCCATCCGAATTCTTCTACTTCCTTCTCCACTGCGTCATATTCTATTTCTTTGCGTCCGAGAAGGCTTCCGATGAAAATTCCGTCTTATGATCTTCACCGGTTGCGATACCTAAGCGTGACCCTCTCTTTTTCAAAAGTTTAAACTTGCCCCACAATAAGAGGAACTTTGCGAATTTTCTTTATGGCCGCTTGGCATTTTTACTTTCATCTCTTTGCCGCTCCTCTCCTCCTTCTCCACCGTATTAAAATGAGAAGACGCTCGTGTTTGCGTTTCGCTTACATTCACGCACTTTATGTCGAGTGAATTAAAGGCGGTACAGTTTTAGCTGGTGTAGCAATGGCACGGGAAGGAGGAGCCTCGAAAAACGCGCGTGAAACGTGACAATTACGTCGCCATCTGACAATTAGTAGCCAGTAAACGGCGCTTCGTGGCTCGCGAGACCGTCACGAATAGTTTTTTCGAGATATTTATTGCTCCAACGTCTACGAAAGGCCACCACCCCGGCCATTTTTCGCTTTTCATTCGCTTCGCGACAAATCTCTTTCGGCCCAGGGGTCAAGTCTTCCTAACGCTAAACCAATTGCGCTATTTGCATCGCGCAAATAAAATTGTACGTTCCTCTTTCATGGGATGGCCACAAATTAACGCAATGTGCTTAAAGCAGCATTTATTTTTATACCGATTTCTTTTAAATACCGAGATTTTCTCCGTCGGATGACGAACGAGCAGATAATTAGAAGACGCTCCACGCCGTTTAAAAGTTTCGTCTTGTTATCGCGCGGCGACTGAAGTAGAGTCAGAATGCATTTCTCATGGGTAAGGCATGACGCTGCGTAACAGCAGCATGTAACTCGGGATAAATATAAATATAAACAACTTCAACCCCGGCAAAAAGTCACGAGATTGATGAGGAAGAAAATTCTCCGCGGATAATTGGACCCCGACGAGCCCCAACGAGGTGTAATCCGTATCGGCTAATGCGAAACTCATTAAAAAATAATTATCGCGATAAAAAGCACCATGGTGCGTATCATTAATTAACTAGGAAGCCTTTTAGAATCCATTCCTCTTATAGAATTCGGTGTTTAAGGAGATAAAGAAATAGAATTTAGAGAACCGGAAGTGTTACTTAGGTAAAAACTATTTGTAGCGGAGGCCTGTACCAGCAGTAGCGGAGCCAACTCGACCACAAGTGCTGAAAGAGAAGTTCAGGAAAAAAGCAACAATGCGATTAGCGACGATGAGAGAAAGAAGAGACCCAGGACAGCGTTTACAGCGGCGCAAATTAAGTCATTAGAAGCTGAATTTGAGAGAAACAAGTACCTCAGCGTTGCGAAAAGATTGCAATTGAGCAAGAGCTTGAAATTAACTGAAACTCAGGTAAATATTTCCTTTGGTAATGGCTTTTAATATTTCCAAGCAGGATCTTTGCCTTAAGCTGTTACAAGCATCGTATTTGTTTTCTTGGATTAAATAAAGTATGTGGATATTGTTACAAAGAGTAATGGTGAGATCTCGTGTCATTTATCATACGTGAGAACACATGTCAACCTTCTGTCAAGGCTGCTTAAAAAATATTCCTGGCTTCGCAAGACTTTGCTGCTTGACGTGCACTTGCACTCGTTTATTTTTTTCCTCGCATTAATATTCCTTTATTCAACGTGGATCGTATAATTGCGCAATTTATCAATGAGTAAGATTAGTCAAATGAACGGAGAGAGAGAGAGAGTGTGTGTGTCCTTTCTCGTTAAGGCCCTTCCTTCGTCCATAATTATCGGAAGTGATTAAAAGCATACGGACGATATTTTCAAAGTGTTACGAACAGGATACCAGTGAGCTCGATAAATTGCGATAATGTCCTCGACTTCCGTAGTTGCTGGACTTCGCCACCTGAAATAGTTTAGGTTTCTTGTATTTCGAACTATGCGCAAGATCAACTGACTCTGAATTATGGGGTCATGGGGCACCACATGTGTAGGCGCCACGATATGGCGCCAAGACCAAGGGGGTTGCCTCTTCCCTTTACAGCCAATTAGCACTTACCCACCCTTCGATTCTCGCGCCTAACAACAAAATACAGAGAGGAAATCACAGGAGGGGGACCATTTCTCTCCAGATTGAGGAAGAGGGAATCGCGAGACGACGAAGATTTTATTGAAAAAGTTGGCGCCGTTTCGAGAGAAACAGCTCCAAGTGCTTTTTTAACTTATTTTTGGCTAAACGGAAAATGGCACTAGATACTAAATATCAAAACTGAGACGCGTCAGAAAACGCGTCGGAAAACGCGCCTAAGCTTTGATATTAAAGTGTTTGTAATGAATTTACGATGAACCACGGATTCCCTGTCATCATCGCAAAATATTTAGCAGCACATTCCGCTGATAATTGGCTAGACGATCGAAATATCGCTATGCACGGGAACCAGCCGGATAATTATCTGAGTGATCACGTAAAGGGAGACGATCAGACGACAGATCAGAGAGAAGAAGGAGACGTGTCGCACTGCAAACATAACTGTCACAATATTTCTCAGAGTTAACGAGCCAAGCAGCAAGAACCCTCCGCTTCTGTATTTCTTCGTTTGCAGCGTGTCGTTCAAACTTATTCAACACAGAAAGACTCGAGCGACGGCCGTCGGACCATGCAAGCGTTGATTTTTTAATTACACGACATCAATTCTCCTCCCAAAGTTAAACTGAAACCCTCCATTTCTCTATATTTAAACAGCTCCATTCAATTTTATCTGTTTACTCGCTTCATTCGTATGTCCCGTGTATTTTGCAGAATGCGTTACTTCGCATTATGCGCAAATTGATATTTTAAGCAATAAATTATCCCTCTTAGGTGTAAGTAAATCAGAATTCAGCAATTGCCTCGGTAGCGCAGTAGGCAGCGCGTAAGTCTCATAATCTTAAGGTCGTGAGTTCGATCCTCACCCGGGGCATTATTTTTGCTATTTTACGCTTCGAATCCTTTTTTATTTCAGATCAAAATTTGGTTCCAAAATAGGCGCACCAAGTGGAAAAGGAAATACACTAATGATGTAGAATTGTTTGCTCAACAATATTACTCCAGTCTAGGAATTCCCACCCCTCGACCTATTTTTGTTGGAGATCGATTGTGGCAAGTATAATTCGAGTGGTTCATTCATTCTACAAAAAGTGTTTCATTTATGTTAATTTTATAGGTTTTTCAATTACTCTAGTCATCCACAATCGGGACACATTTTTCCACAGCATTTAGCACCAATGCCATTGCCATCTTCTTTGCCTATTGTTCAGCCATTATCCAGCAATATATCCAATGGCCAACAAAATTCTATTTATCAAACTATACCACCAAATATTTCACTCCCTCATTATAATCAAAGATTAGACTTAAGGCATCCTGATTCATAAAATTATTTCTACATTAATCAATAATTCTTTTAAACGTAATAAGCACACATATCACTGTAAATAAATAAAATATTATGATAATTTAGATTTTTATTAAACAAAAAGAAGCATTTTTAGTAAGTAAGATTGAAGGATTGGTAGACTTTTACTATTTAAGTTTTTTTATATTTATTATAAAGTTATACATCATATATACATACGCGTAATAAATATACATAAAAATATAAGGTACTTTGCGAGATTTTTATACTTACAGAAATTCTATTTATGTAAGAAAGAATCATTTTTTATATAACTTTTATAATGCGGATGGAGATAGAATTTTATTAACTCCTAAAGTTTTGTCATCGTACGCTGCTTGATCTTGAATAATTTTCGCGTATTTTTCATTATCTTGTAAATCATCCTCATCAAGCATTTCTTGCATTCTCTGCTTATATCTGAAAGTATTTCATAATTACAAACATTCTCTGAATAAACTTTATCAAAACAACATTAGTTCAGCTTACATTTCGCTATCTGGATTATTTTCTTGATTACGGCACTTGTCTAATTTTTTTGATAATAATTTTACCAAATCTCGAGGTTGCGGTTCCACAGATTTTGTTATTGACCGAATTTCTAAGTATAATATTTAATCAAATAAATAATTAAAGAATTTTTAAGCAACGATAGCATTTAAAGATTAAAGGATCTTACTTCTGACAGCCTCGATAATTCCACCCAATTGTTCCCTTGAAAATAGAATATCAGTAACATAATTGTCCAAATTTGCAGAAACTCTGGATGCTGCATGTAATGTTGCAGCTAATGCAACTTGACTTGGAGAGTATAATAAAACACTGTCCGTTAAGAATACTCTTTCTAAAAACTCATCAATATGCGGTTTAAGTTTATCTGGATTTTCTAAACTCTTATACCTCGTCTAAAAATATATTTAAATTGAGACCAATCTCTTTATAAATGAGCAACTAACTAAAGGAATCTCCTCATTACCTTAATATCAATCAACAAGCCTTCTACTGGCTTAAATGGATTATGAATAGTTAAATTATAATTTAGCTGTTTCATCAGTAATAGTTCATTGTTTAAAATTATATCAGATGCTTTTTCTCTATCTCCTTTAATATTAGCAACGAATTGAGAAATGGAAACATTAAACTCTTCAACCTAAAACGATTTTGTCGTTATACTTATCACGCTTTGAAAGAAGTATAGAAAACAATCAAAAAGCTTTACTTTGCATGCCAGATACACGCAGGTAACTAGAATTTCCTTAGGGTGATAGTCCATAACACTATTTCTTAAGTAAAATCTTTTAAAATAATGTAATGCGGTAGCTATTGTAGCACGAGGCATTGGGGGTGTAAATCGATGACAGAAGTCTCTTAATTGTATTTCATAGGACCTAAGAAGAATTTGTTCTTCTGCATCTGACAGAAAGAATTCTTCTCTCTTCTCAGCCTATAAATATTGTAAGTATACGATGAAATATTTACATACTTAACGTTTCAAATTTGGCGTACAGATATAAGGATATAAGGGTACAGGCAAAGGCATTGTTTAATATTTAACTAACATAAGAAGAAATGAATTGAAATCTAAATAAACATACAGTCATGTTGGCTCCATGCTTTTCAATAAATTCAGCATTTGTCTTTTCTCTTAGGGCTGTAATATCATTTTCATCACTATACATCCAATATTTCTTCTGTGAGCTTGATGTAAACATGTTTATTTTATTTTTATGTCGGAGCAATGATGTTTTACTAATAAATATTGAAAACCGTAAGAAACACACGTGCACAACTGCAACGAATAGGAGAAAACTACAATATCGAAGCAGCATGTCAAAGGACAAAGTTGAGCTTCCTCCCAATAGAGGACAGCATAGATCAAAAATCGAGCATCGCTGAGTTTAGTTGATAAGTCAGAGCAAATGATTTCAACCCTTAACTCACCCTACGGCCTATATACTTTATTTTACTATTTTCGATCTGCAGCTCCATTTTCGAGATACTCAATTAATAGAATTACCAATAAGGCAAAGATAGACCTTTGGTCGAAACGAGACTTTTAAGCGAATACCTTGTATAATATTGATACGTACTACTTGCAGTGTCTAAAGTTTTTCATTTCCACATAAGATCGCACACCCGCGGCGATCCATTTTGATAATAAATCTGGAGCGACACGTCCATAAATTATTAGAGTTGTCTCCCGCTGGAGACGCGGCACGCAAAATGCATGCAAATAAAGTATAAGATCGGAAAGTATGCAGGCTTTGCATTTTCTGGCAATCAAAGTGTACAAGCCGACAATAAACAAGATCGAGAGTAAGCGGGGGTGGAGGTGGCTGTTTGAAACCGGTGGGCCGATTTTAGTATGGACGCCCCCGCAAGCGGTTGCACGTCCGATCTGAGTGGGCGTTCCAGCGACCCTTTGTCAACCGACGACGCCGCTGCATCTTATCACGATCAGGGCCCCGGATCTGCCATTCTGACTCTCTCCAGCTCATTTTAACCCTTGAGGGTATCGTCGTCGTCAAGGTGCCGCTTGCCCAGCCAAAGAAAACCCTCCGCCACTCCGTCCGGAAGGCCCTTCCTCGCTTCTTCCTCGACTCTTTCACCTTAGACTAGAACGCGATAAGTGTTTGTCTCTCCTTTCTTTTCTATTTCTCTCCGTCCCTCTCTCTCTCTCTTGCAATCGACGCAAATTTCAGCCGAAATTTCAGCCCCGTTTCATCGACGATATGCAAATATACGCGTCGCGTCTCAATTTATAGGCGAGAGTTATACACTCGAGGCTAATGTAATGTAAATTTCGAAATAAAGAGAGATACGGATGGTCAAAAGTGAAGTACATTTGCCATTAATCTAATATTGCGGTTGCCGCAAGCTCCGAGCTCGCGTGCCAGGCCCTTCCGCGGTAGAAGGTTTGTTCCCTTAGTACCAGCACACAAACAGTCTCGGCGATAGGCGCGTCGTGAACACGCACATACGACACACGCGAGCAAATATGGCTTCGTGTACACAGGATGCCCGTGAAATAGAAGGCAAACAGGCGCAATGTGTTTAATGTAAAATCAATGCCTGGCTTTGGCCACGAGGTGTGACGGATAAAGTGGATTGCCTTTACACCCTTCCATCCACCTCGATGGTTCACCGCCGCAATCAGGAGGAACTTTCCTTTGAATCGCCCGTGTGCCTGTGCGCCTGTGCGCCCGTGTACCTGTGTGTTTCACTCATAAATTACTCAAGACCGAGTGTTGCGTGGGCAGAATCAATGATAAGTGGACCAGAAAGTGTTTTTGAAACTTCGAGCTCCATTATCGATAAGGGCGAATCGAACGATAAACAAATGTGCCGTTTACTTTGATAAAAATAATTGTTCTTCGGCTGGAAAATCTCGCACGATCGTACCGTTTTTTATGATTATCACCTCCGAGCGATCGCGCATTCTGCGGCAAAAGAGTTTCTTCTTCGGCAAGATGGAAGCTATGATCCATGAGAATAAATTGAGGTATCGCGCACACCTGCCTTCCAGTAAGTGCGATGGCTCGCAGTAAGAAATGATTTACGGTAGACCACACACACACACGAGTATTTTCTACCGGTAGGTTTCTTTTGCCAATTTTATCAATTAGGAAGAGCGAGGAGCTTGGGAGAGAAGCGACACGGTTTTCCCGAAGAATTTCTCGATCGTCCGATCGATCGTCCGAACCGGAGGAAGGGTCGAACTTTGGGGAGAGCCGAGTGGTATCGGATACACGCGCGATCATCCACCAGGGACTCTCTCCACATATCGCATGATCATTTCCATGCGCCGTGGTGCTGCGGTATCGTCGTCGGTTAACCCGCAAAAAGTGCTATCACGCCTGGTTTTAACACTCCTCGTCCGATCGTCGGAGAACTCTGCACGCGAACCTTTTCACTGTTCGAACCAACGCCGTATCCTTCGTGCACCGTCAGGAACTCACGTGCGTTTTTACATGAAAAATTCCAACTTCGAAATCCGATCTCCGCCGTTTGTCCTCGAGATGTTTCGAACACTCTCTCGTTAAAATACCTTGCGAAGAAGAGATCGAAGGGGAACCCGAGATGAATTCTTTAGAGAAAGAGAAAGAGAGAGAGAGAGAGAGAGAGAAAGGTCGGAAAGTATGAAAAGTTTCAGGCACGTGGCTCTCACCCGAGACACTTGTCACTCGGAGCGTATCCCGGGCTGCGCTAATCGGAATTTACTACTGGATTCGTGTTTACGAGCAGTATTTTACAACAAGCCGCGTTCGGCACTATCTGCTATCAGTTGTCCGACGTAATGTTCCTTCATTAGCTTGTAAAACGATCGTGCGTCTTCGCGTTAAATGGGAAACTCCCGTGGATAACCTGCCGTGGGTGGTTACATAATAAAACATAAATCCACCATAAATCTCAGGAGCAGCGAGCGTGGTTGGCTGGAAAAACGCTTGCCATTGCGCAATTATTCGCTGCACCTATTGTTCACTCGCGGCTGCTGCCGCTAAAGGCACTTAGGATGCTAAATTTGATACGCGCGAAGAAGAAGAGCGGCGGGTACCCGTGTCTCGCGACTCGTGTTCCAATATGAAATATGTTTATCAATGATGTCTCGTGATGAAAATCATAGTGCTTCATCGAGATTATAGTAATTTCTCAAATTACATCCCCTGTACTCGTTGCGAACTTGGCCACTAGGAGCTTCCAGCGTAAGTTTCTAAATTTACGGCGTTCGTCACTTTCGCTCTCGTGTTTCGCGACGTTGCTTTTCCTCGATGCGTTTGATCGAGTGGCAAGATCGCTGAAAAATTGACGACTCGATAAAATACGGGGGGAGGGGTGGAAGAGATTACCGAGAATCGTTGTCGTCGATAAATAGTTGTCAACTGTCGGGCAAGCTGCGTAACGAGATAATTGCACGTGGTACGATCGCGGTCACTCGCAAATAGCGACGGAGTCGCTTGCAGCCGCAAGAGAGTTTTGCATTTGGCAAAACCTGAAAGAGCGAAAATCGCTGAAGCTAATAGGGAGAGAACGAAGGATTGGATCAGCGGCGATTTATTTCTGGAAAAGGAGCAAGATCGAGAGGTCCTGTGGAATGCTTTTGGAGTTTAGTGTCGGATAACGTGCCGATTAGTCATCCGATGCAGGATGAAGGGAGGCGAAGAGAAGCGAAGAGAAGAGAAGAGAAGAAAAGAGTCAGGATACCTCCTCGAGACGGCTGTTGGAGCGCAAGCTTTGCCCCCGGCGGGACCACGACTGGCAAAACTGGCAAAACTGGCAGGAGAAGAACAAAAAGCTCCGATGGGAGGCGGGGGAGGGAGATGGAGAAAAGTCTCGGGGAAAGAGCGAGGTAGAGCAAGAATGGACGAAGGAGGGTTGCGTACGCTATAATTACAGAGGGAAGAGCAGTGGCTAGACCCAGTGCAGCGAGTTACCGTTGCCCAAGGCGCCAGTATGTTCGAAATCGGCGGACCCCGATCCCGCTGCGTCTTCTTCCTAATTCGTATTCGTGCCCCGGGTGTAGCAGATAGGATACGCCTCGAAAAAACGGCGGAAGGACTGCCAGGAATCCTCTTCTTTCTTGCGCTCGGCTCCTTCTTCTCCCTTTCCTTCTCCCTCTCTCTTCTTCCCTTGTCTCTGTTCCTCGATCCAGACGTCGATAGTGCGCGGAATTCACGTGCCTTCAGATTTTTATAAAGAGAGCAACACCGCAGCTTTTTATGGCTCCGCTCGAAAGAACATTAAGATCACTTTTGACAGGTATTTTTGGACTTTGATTTATTACTTGGTCGCTTATGATTCACCTTCCATGAATCTCTTTTCTTCTTGCACTTGTTCCGCCAATCTCCATTCTTCTTGCTCAACGATCCAGAAGAGGATCACGCGCAAAGTATACCCCCCTAATGTTGCAGGACGCTCCGGACGAATAAAGAGAGACGAATAACTTTTTGATTTAGCCTCTCTTCTCCTTCTCTCCTCTTATACTGCCCTTAAACTCGCGTCGATATTTTTCTTTTGCCGCGCCAGCGAGAGTTTGTTCTCCCGCCTATTTTTCAGCCAGTACAGGGGGGAGGGCTTAATTCGCGAGAAGGAGAGTGGCGACCAAAAGACTCCTTTAATTTCGGTTGGCCGCAGCCACCGATAATTAACGAACTATAATCAGCGAACTATAATCTACTCCGCGTAACGCAACGTAACGAAACGTAACACGCGGCAGCCCGAGATTTCCCCCTACGGGTGTGTCGAGTGCATTAAAGTGCATGCGTGCGTACGCACGCACGCATTGGCAAAAGCATGCGTGGAACGTGTTCTTCGGATTCATCCTTCTTCGCTCATCAGAAAATCGCTTGTACAGAAAAATCTTCGACTTTATCAGATGGTGCTAACTGCGTTACGAGCGCAGCAGCAGCAAACTGCACGCGCAGGTACCCGGGTATCTTCCAACGCGAATCGTTTTTTAATCGATTCGGCAGAGAATAGATAGCGGAAACTCTCGCGAAATTCCAGAGAGAGAGGGAGAGACGCACGGATAATCCGAACGATGCCTAAAGTTTCTTTCTCCTCCGATGGCAATTCGACTTCTCATTGCAATAGAAGTACCGGTGGTGACCTTGCGTTGCCTACTTGAGAAAGAGAGAGAGAGAGGAGAGACTCCGATTTCTATTATAATTCGCGGCCTCTGCGTTGCGTGCGATCGCCTTTTTTGCTCGAGATACCGCAAGCAAGCGCGGGAAGGAAAAAAGGCGTTCTTTGAATGCGTTAAGATCATGCAGAGCCACGATACTGGTAATACTCGTAGCGCAGCGCAACGCAGAAGAGGCACGGAAGGAATGGCCAGAATTTATTACCATAATGACTGGCATACGTGTGTATATAGTAAAAAAGCCTTAGACATTTGCGCGCACCGCGCGTTTCCGATAATCTTGTACTCTAACCAGTACGCTCCTATCTTAGACACGGATCTTGTTTTATCTGCATTTTTGCACGGTAACTTAGATCCAGGTGCGCTTATACACGAGTATCTCCGATCAAAGCGGCGAGAGAAAAAAGGAACATTTCTCCGCAAGTAGGATTTGCATTTCTTCAAATATTCCCTCGACGATCGAGCATAGAATTTTTTGGGGCTTTTCTCATTTTTCCATTGGCCCGCGAAGAATCGAAGAAAGAGACGGAGGAGGAGGAGGAGGAGGAGCAGGGAGGAGAAGGAGGAAAAGCAAGTTTAGGTATAGCGCGTTATAAAAGCGATGGTATTGCCCGTAGCCGAAGTGCATATTATCCACTTTTGCGGTAATTTCTAGCTGCTGACGCGCATACGGCGCCGCGCAAGATGGCCGTTCGTTGCGAAAGCCGATTGGCGACCGGCAGGCGGGCTATTTGAGCAGCGGTTGGTGGTTCAACGCGGTCTGCCGCGAGTAATTTTGATCGTGATTATACTAATTTCATAGCAAGCCCCTCTCGGTGGCTTAAGTACCGGGCAAGTTCACACGAGCAGCCGCTCCGGCCAGCTACAAAATCGCACTAGTCTTCCGAAAACGTTGGAAACTTGTCTCTCGAATGCTCGCGCGCTTGCAGAATCTCCCGAATCTACGGGCGAGTTCAAACGAAAAGGAAACTCTTTTGTCACCGGCGACGAAAGTGATCGAGGAAAGTTGCATAGGATCTACGGTATCGATCGACAAATCACTCCTGCGGAAAGTTTCGTGCTATTTCTCGTGTTTCCAGGGGCAAAAGTGTGTTAACTTTCGACTGTCGGGTGTGTGAAGTTACCCGAGCTGTCGCCGTTAACGTCAGCTATATTGAATCATAATTGTCTCGTGTGTTGTTAGTGCGGTGTATTCACGGGCGAAAGATCCCAGTTTCAAGCAGCTTCTCTCTTTCTTTCTTTCTCTCTCTCTCTCTCTCTCTCTCTCTCTCTCAGACATTTCGGTTTCGCGCGCGGTTTGTCTCTCTCTCCTCATCCCTCCCCCTTTCTCTCTTTCTCTCTCCATTTCTCTGCCACTCTTCCAGGGGGCCGGTGGTCCTCTTCCCCCGTGGGCAACGAGCGAGCAGTGCCGCCGTTGCTGCGGTGGGGGCTAAATTACCACAATTTTGTACTTTTTATACCGCGAGGGAAAAAAAGAGGATAATTTTTGGTGGAAACGCAACAATTTTATCGGCCGTTGTTATGTGAGATCAGTTGGTGTCTACTGCCGCTGCGCGTTACACCTGTCTGTCTCGTGTGCTCCGTTTCGCATCGCTCGTAACTCGCGACTAGAAAACGTCGCTATTTTCTAGTCCTGCGACACGTGATTCGTGTCCTGACAACGCCGTTCGCATCATCAACCGTACGAGTGTGCGCGTCTCGAGTTTTCGTAACACGAGTGATTTGACAGCCGCCGCCATTTTGGTAGCACCGCTCTCCGTCCATCCTCTCGTCCTAAATCCAAGATGATACCGATTTACCAAAGATATTTTTGTGGCGGCGACTCTCGTTATTATCCACAATGACGCATCGATCTTCGTCCCGTTCCATGGGATTTTTTTCTCCCTCGATGCTTTTCTCAAGCTTC
Source organism: Sclerodermus sp. 'alternatusi' (assembly GCA_037305995.1). Taxonomy (NCBI): domain Eukaryota; kingdom Metazoa; phylum Arthropoda; class Insecta; order Hymenoptera; family Bethylidae; genus Sclerodermus; species Sclerodermus sp. 'alternatusi'. The sequence goes on from CM074553.1 coordinate 3,060,594, forward strand.
GCTCGCTCACACGTGTTTAAGGGAATTAGATTTCCCATGGCGGTGTTTAACGAGAGTTTGCATTTGAAATGTAGAAAGCCATTTGCTTTCACGCACACAGTCCATGCGTATCCCACGTATCCACGGTCGCCATTTTGGTGAACTCTTTACCTCCCTTGGGGCGCGCGCGCGCGCAGTGCAATCGTTGATTTTTCATGACACCTGCTATTTGGCATGGATAAGCTATTGTGTATGCGTCGAAGAAAGACATGAAACGTCGTGAAATTACATATCGCGAACTAGCAGCTGTTCTTGGATGATGTGTAAGAAATAATCGAGAACGATCGAAACTCGAAGGAACCTGAATAAAACCATAGGTAATTGCATGGACACTTTTTCCTTGTCTGAAAAGTCCTGATGTCTTTTTCAATAATTTCTTAATTGATGCTTGCGCCGCGGCGATTCATAGGTAAAAAAATTGGTAGAGCTCAGGGGGGGACTCGGGACTCGTAATGCTATGATTAACGTGAAAGAACGATGAAACGAGTGCGTCGCCTCAGGCTGGCTAAAATTCAGTAGTAACTTCGTATCATTTGATCCCTGTAGGTATGTTTCGCGGAAACGTAGTAGTCGAAGGGGCAGCCAGCTTCCAAGGACGACTCTTAATTGTTGGTTACCGAATCAGAGGATGTACCCAACACACGTTTCCTCTCGGTTATCGCGTCCGTCTCTCCCCGGACTCCCGCCGCCCTTTCGGGCAGGATTCCCTTTTTAATCGAGGAAATACGCGCGTAGAGGTCCAAGGAGCAATATTCGGAGCGTAGAGGGGAAACGAGAGAAGAGTGAAACTTTGGTTATTGATGCCACGAAGATCTATCGCTCCCGGGCTTGGTGGACCAACGTCGAAAAAGAGGAGAAACGGGCAATAAAACCGCAAGGGCGAAAAGGACGGAGGTAAATAACGGTGGAAGAGGCGTGGTCGGCGCGATGCGGCGCCCTCAAAGCTGGATCGTCCCTTCGGGGTACGCCTTTTAAGAGCTCCAGCTACGAGTACCGAAACTGGGAGCCCCCGAGATAAGATCCTCCTAGTTATCGAATGGACTCCCGGTTCTCCGTCGATACTCAAACCCGTTCGCGCTTAGTTTAGATTCGCATCGATAGATCGACCACGGTCCTTGAAGAGAAGGGATCTCAGGGTCGCTCAAAGTCTCGGAACCCGAAAATCATCGAGGAACATCCGTCCGCGAGTCGTTACCGTTTCAACGTGTAACGACGTAGTAGCGGGGGGTGAGCTACGAGAGGAGAGTCGCAGACCTTTTTCCCGCCGGGTGTATCCGGAGGAAAGGGCGGGCGGAAGGGGGACGCGATTAGTCCAAGCTGTTCCCCGTCCCAAGAACTTTCCGTCAGGTATGAAGGACGACGAGGTCCTGATGTCCCATTTCCTGGAAAGCAAAAGTAGCGCGTCCCTGGACAGTCGGGACACACGTAACCGCAGATCCTGGCAGGCAAAAGCGCCGCAAGTCTTGCGGGGCCGAAATAGGTGGCTTTTATGGGGGCACTGGGCCCCGGTAGGCCTAGCAGGCGAGTAGAGAAGCTAACGATGATGCGATGAACCCGCGCGGCCACGGAAACAAAGACTGAGATGTAAGAATGACGGAATATACACCGTTTAAGCCCCTAATTATGGGCTCGCTTCTTCTCGCCGGGCAGCCGCCGCCGCAGATGCGGATAATAATAGCTCAAATGTGCCGATGTGTCCTGCCTCGGGAAGGACGCAATGGGTTCCTCGGATTCCGCTCTCTGTTCCGGCGCCATCGATTCGAAATTTCGCCCACCTACCCCGGCCCGGCCTGGTAGTCTATCGAGATCTCTCGTGCGATCCTGCTCGATTCTATACACGCACACACACTCGTATATTGGATTCTTACCTAAATCGAACGAAATTGATACTCGATACAGTCGCCCCCCCCCCCCCCACCTTCCAGAAGGCAGGATGCTTTTTGCGATCGTGTGGAAAAACTCTGGAATTTGACGAAATTCGTTCCTACGTCTCTATTACCGAGGAAATTCTATTTATATGCAGATTCCTCGGATGGTTCAGCGGCGAACCGCGAAATTAAAGTTCGCGGCATTTTTGCGCGCAACACCCACAACAAACTGTGCCGCGCGCCCGCTATGAAGAAAACGGAGTTAGGTTTGCTTTTAGCTCCGCCCCGCGCTCCCAGCGGTCTCTAATTACCAAAAATTTTACGAGCCGCTCGCCGGGTTCTGTCATTTGTTTGCTTAAGCACGCCGGAAGTTCGAGCTAATTGATTATCTGCTAATTTGTAACGTTACCTGCTTAGAAGCTGCCGCGTGTTCCCGCGACGGACCGAGTCCTCCCGCTGGAGTTCGCTTAATCTCACGCTCGTTTCACAGTTTTTCAGCTTTTTCGCGCAAACTTCTCGGCGAAGCCCTCGACCCTCTCGCTCCTGTTCCGCGCTTCAATCGATCCAATTCTTTTCGAGAGTCCTCGCTCGCTCTTTTGCTTCGCGCTCAACGAGGGATTCAACGACGGAGTTGGCTGGAAGTAGTGGGATTCGACGAGGAGCGATTATCTCGATTCCTGGAGCGCGACGTTTTCAATTGATATCTCGTGGCATCTCTTGCAATTGATAGGAAACCTCGGCGGAGAGAGAGAGAACTGTTAGTTAAACCGCGGAGGAACGTAAATCGCAGCATCGCGCGGCAAGTAGGTCGAGTAGTCGTAAAATACTTGAAGGCCGAGCACGGATGGCAGCAGGCGAGTTGTGGATTTTGCAAAGTTACTCGCGGAATAAATCGGAGCCCACCGGAGTAGCGACTCGGCTGCATCGGCTTAGCCCCGCTTAAATTTACTCGGCACAACCCGAACCGTCAATTATCGCTCGCAAACTTCCTTTCTGCAGATCGCAGCAGCCCCCTTTCGCATTTTTTCTTGAAAAACTCGCTCCGTAAACGGGACGGGGACTCGACCAAATTCGCCGACACTCTCCGCTAAGAGGAGCGAGAAGAACCGCCCTTCTGAATCCTCGGCCCGGTTTCTTCCCGCGATTTTTCAATGCGATCTCGTCATTGTCCGGTGGCTGGAAGCCATCGACGATCCCCGCGTACCTCCGGACGCGTTTTCGGAGCGGTCGTTCGAACTTGGCCCTCGAGAGAATTAGGAAACCGGAGGATTCCGCGGAGCCAACTCGAGGGATGATTCGCAGAAATTCTTTTTGTAGGAGTAGCAGGAATTTTTTGTAGCCTGTCCTCCGGGCAGGATCCGCGGAAGCGTAACTCGCTTTCGTCGGCGTTGCCGAGGTCCGGAGGATCCTCTGAGCTACGTAGACAAACGCGACGGGCCCGCGGGCGTAATAATACGGCAGCGTATACGAAACAAACCGATGAATTAGGTACTATCGGGTTCTGCGAAAACGGTCGACAGACGGACGTACGGGCCGGACAGACAGCTAGCGCAGTTCGAGAGAGTCAGCAGGGACCAGAGGGTCCCGAAAGGGCCCGAACTCGTGCAATTACGGGGTCCCGGCTACCCCAGTATTATCCCTAATTATCCGTGTACGTTTCGAAGTTAGGTTTTCGGGACCCGCAGGGCTCCGAAAGCGCGCGAGCAGCACCGCGAGGCACATCGCGCGACCAACAACGTCCACGAGTCTCTCGGAACTCTCCTCGGGGGATAAAAAAGCTGAAAAACACTCCGAAAACCGAGCAAAACCAAAAAGTAGCGAGTTCCATTATGTGGCGCGTCCGACGTCTGCCGAAAATAAGACTCCCTCTACTGCGCGCAGCAGCTTTGTTCTTACGAAAACGCGTTCGATTTCATACAAAGTACGGCCCAGGGCGTTCCGCAACCGCAGATTTCGAAATGGCCAAGAGTCCCTCTCCGCTCCAGGACGAGGTCCGACGATCGGCAAACGTTACCATCCACGGAGAACTCCGAGGGTCCACGCACCAAACGTAGAAACTCAATGCACTCGTAATTGCGCAATGCAATTTTTCCCTCGTTACCAGCGCGGGGGAAAACGAGCCCTCACCGCGATCGAATAGTGGAACTCGACATTCGGCTAGTCATTTCCACGTTGGATGATGGGTGGAAGGAGGTGGAAGTTGGTGGTGGTGGCGGTGGTGGCGGTGGCGGTGGTAGACTTCTAATATCAAGATCCTTTCATGCTGTCAGGCAACCATAAATAAAAAGGGCAGCGAGCCAAGGAGACTTCGTAACGTATTCAGCATAAATGGAAGGTGGGGCCACTAATCACAGTATTGGTTTCCATATCCTAACAGAAACTTCCTAACGACTGTTCGGGGAGCACATGCGCTCCTTCGATGATATCCGCCAAGCTTTCACCGATCTAGCGCTCGATCTAAGCCAAGGAGTTTGGGCGAGGCTTAAAAATGGGCTGCTTTCGAGAACTCGCCAGTCCGGGTTGGCGTGTCGGCGAAGATTTACCGTCCTTGCACCGGAAAGGGTACCAAGAGCTCGAGTATACCGAAGGAATGGTTTCCGGCGACTGCAGCTCACGGACACGGGGGAGGTGGTGGTTCTTCCCTACCATCAGGTCGATACGACGTCGACCGACTAATGACGTTCCCGATACCACCCCCCGGGGGATTTTGATATCTCCCCAAAGCTAACGACTACCGCGAGATTTCTTAATAGTCGTCCTCTTCCGCTCCTCTCTCCCCGCAATCTTCATTGATCACTTTGACGAACGATCTCTTTGATCTCGAGCTAAACGCGCACGATATCCCCTTCTGAGAACTTTTGAATTCAGTTTCATCTCGTAGGAAAACTTTTCGCGGCTTGACAGAGAGAGGGAGTGTTTTTGACGGGTCCTTTGATTCGCGTTTTTCGTCTTTCGCGGGGTTACACCTTTCGAATACGATTTTCATAATCACATGCGGGGATGGCTGGTCCGGCCACAGTTGCGTGGTTTCACCTGGTGTTGGTAGGTAACACGCCACCAGGTGACCATCCTGCTTCTTCGTGTCTGACATCTAGCGCTTCTTCTCTCCCTCTCTCTCTCTCTCCTCTAAGTAAAATTAAACAACGAGCATTGCTCCTTCCTCTCTCTCTCTCTCTTTCTCAGAGAGAAAGAGTGCGTCCACGAATAATGAGAGCACGCACGTCAGGCAAACTCGGTGTCCATCGACATTGACATTGTTCGGTGAGAATCCCCGTCCCCCTCACTCCGGAAAGTCCTCGTTAAAAAACGAAGGAAGAAAACGCAGAGAGAAACGCGACGGGGACAACCGACACTCACGGTGCAACGAACCCGCGAGTGCTCAAATTGCTACCTTCTTTTGCCGTCTCTTCTGATTGCGAGTCCTTTCATCCTGGAAAATCATACACGGACGTCGTGGCGGGCAGAGTTTCCTTCTTCGGCGTCGATTTTGGGGACGATCGGGCCGCAGATTTGCCGGAGCTGCTCGATGTCTGCTGGTTTGCTCGTCCGCCTGCTGCCAAGCTGCCGCCGCTCGCCCGTTTTCTTTACTCGCTCGCTTTGTGACGATCACGCAGCCTCGCGAGCTGGCCCGCCTGTCGCGTGATACCTTTTTCGGCCTTTTTATACCGGACAGCTCCTCTGTAATTTCTATGTTTCGTAAGGCAAAAGCAATAATCGCGGCTAAACGCACGCTTCTCTGCCAGAACGCACCTTTCGCCTTCTTCTCCTCCTCCTACTCCTCCTCCTCCTCCCACTATAACTACTACTATTGACTTTATCTCAATACCGAAACCCACGAATCAAATACCTTCGACATTCGGGGACTAAAGTTTTCTTGGTAAATTCCCCGGAGTAATGCAAATTGGCGCAAGCCAAATGTCTCGAGCGAATTTTCACGAATGATTTTTCGTCGCTGCTGCGCCACTGCGTGTTCTCGCAATATCGTGATAGTACTTGGCGCTCCGTGATTCGATGCCTATCAATCACTCGGCGCATGGTCCGGCAATAAGACTCCCGCGGACGAGCTGCTATTATCCTGCCAGATTTCTGTGATGCACGACCTCCAGGTCCGGAGAGAAGAACCTTCAGCCCTTTGGGCCGATCCATCGATCGACCGCTTGGAATTCCGGAAGGATCGCCCGAATTCTGAATTAGAAGGAGCCAAACAAAATCACCCCTAGGCTCTTCCTTCCTGATCGATCACTCGCTCTCTCTCTCTCGCTCACGTGCAATCCTTGAAGCAAGTGTGCGACCGTGGCTCTTGGACAGAGAGAATGATAATGACCGAGAGATGGCCACAGGAAGCCTTTATCCGTTTTGCATCTCGCGAGGACTGGTGGCATAATGAAAAATCCGACAGTAGACACAAGTCAGCGCCGAGGAAGAGCGATCGAGACCGTTCGCCTCCTGAATATTCATTGATCTCTCCGCCTCGTACAATGGTCTGCCGAGGAGGCCCGTTCTTATCAAGGAGCAGCCATCGATGCTAATGTCAGCAATACGAAAATAGACTTTCACCGGAACAATGAGTGCTTTGCTCGAAAACGGCCAGCGGAAAAGCTTCCTCCCATCGCAACCCCAGTGTCGCACGGGATGACGATGGGGGTGGTGGTCGTGGCGCGGAAGGCTTTGCGAATAGCGCGCGGAGGGAGAATTAATTGGATTAACAAAATAATGAGATTAACGCTGGTGTCGGATGAGGTTAACCTCGGAACCGATGCATCGCGTGATTCACGAATTCCCCGTGGTCGAACTCCGGTAGCGCGATATGCACTCACATTCGTGACGGGCGGCACTCTCGCCCCGTCGGACACGCGTGTATGTTAAAATGCGCGCGGGAGTACAATGTCCGTACACATACATATGTATATTACACGCCCCGTAGGAAGGTGCGTACGAATACCCGCACGCCATTATACTCGCTGCGTTTCCTCCCAAGTGACTTGGCTATGCTTGCCCGACACGCGATTCCGAGAATGACAAATGTTGCAATGTCCAAGTAAACTGAAATTCTCGAAAAACTCCTCCCAGGTCTCGCCCACTAAATCCAAGTCCGATTTTCTGCGGTGAGCACAATTTTATCGCGGAATCGACTCGAATGATCGAGCGATCGACGGAGTCGATTTCCCGGATAGAGGGTGGATTTTCTTGTTTTTTTCCTCTATATCTCTCTCCGTGTATCCAGCGAGAGGGATTCGAACAACGTTGGTTTATCGAACTTGTCGATGGTGTCCGCGACCGAGAGGCAATCGAACTCTCTTCGGCTAAACCTGCGGAGAGAGAAAGAGAGTGAGAGGAGAATGTTATATTGGAAAAAGGACGACCCTTGCGCTGGTCGCATTTCTGAAATGCGTTCGACAGGCTTGAACGGAGGGCTGGTGTGTAATCTGCTTGGAAATGACATGCAAATGCAATGGGCATCCGAGGCGAGTCTGGTTTTTCAGGGCGTTACCCTTGGAAATTCTGGTCGGTTGGTTGGTCGGTGTTGGTTGTCGAGGGCGGCGCATCTGTCGGCGGAAGATTTATATCCTGAGGCCGAGGTTCCTTGTACGGGGTTCGCCGTGCCCGTTACATCGGGTTGCCCGCAACAGCCGCAGACCGCACCGGAGCAAAAGAGAAAGGGAAGCGGGATCGAAGGAGAAGGCAGGAAAAGGGAGAGAGAGAGAGAGAGAGAGAACTGGATTGAATATTGAACGCCACAAACGGGAGTGCCTATGCGTTTGCATTCTACCACCCGATCGCTATTTTTTCTCCGATATTCCCTCAAGGTCACGTTCAACAACTCGCGAAGAAATCCCCTTCGAAAAATGCCCCGGGGAATGTTCGAGATCGGCTTAGGTGCAGTTTCTCGCGATCCGAAATCTCATTGTCCGAGAGATACCGCGCGTGCGATCGATCCTCTCGTTTGGCGCACCATTCTTAGTTCCACTTTCTCAAGGACGGCTCGATCCTCGTTGCTCGAGTAACGAAGGAGCGTCCGGACCGGATAATCTACGAGGGGATGAAAATCATCCGTCGAGCTCTGATAGATTCGCGCAATAAACCAGTCGATCTAGATCTCGCGTGCGAGATCCTGAGGTCGTTTGGTCGCTCGCTGAAAAATGCTCTGGTGGATGATCCCCCGGTTGGTGAGAAACGAAGCGATTATATTCGCCGCGAGGGCCGTCGGGTCTATCAAAACCTGCTCGGCCATACATCAATGCCATCTATACGTATAATTTCGATGTCGACTGCTGTTCGTTTTATTTGCCACGCGTAAAAATGCGTTGGTTGCGCGTGGTGTTGCCGTGTTCTCAGTTATTTACTCGCTCGTACATTACTTTCTGCGATTACGAAATACACGGGGGTGTGTCCGGGGCTTTTGCACGGGTCGAGTAAGTCGCGCGAACGGAGATATTTTTCAGCGGGGCCTCCGCAGGTTCCCCATCACGAGCAATCGCACAAATTTCGAGAATCCCCTGGCGACCATCCTCGAGGGAATCGGCTGTAAGGAATCCTCCGAAACGAGGAGAGACCGAGGGGGAGGGATCGTCGGGGGTTGAAGAGTTTGGCCACGTCTCGCGTGGAAGCGAGCAAGCAAGACGTAGAATGTTATTGGCAGTTAAATGACACGGTACTACGCTCCAGCAATAAATGTCACAATACGGTGTAATGGCTATGTAATTTTGGTCACTTAAGAGACTCGATAGCCACACAAGTTATAGAGACGTAAGGCAGTCGTCGAGTTACACTCGGTGCAATTGATCCTGCAATAGCTCAGTAATATTTATCTTTTCGCTAATTTACAATCAAGTTTCGCGCTCTTCGAAGACGCGGCCGAGTCCTAGAGTAACGTCAGCGGGATACTTTGCCGCGGCGCTGCAATTAAGGGAAAGAATTTTGCAAGGCGAAGGCGAGACTGACAAAACTTACGATCTCAGCTATACAAGAGCCGCAATCTAGTCCGGGATCTTCGATCTTTCTGTCGCTTTTTTGCCTCACTCGCTTTCTCAGACTGACACTCAGGAATTAACACATCGCTCAGTGGCAATTAAGCTGCGGAGAGTAAGATTGCTCGGTGCTGGTTCCAGGTTCCCATGGACGCACTATGCTCTCTCTTTCTCTCTCTCTCTCCGTGGGTCCAGAGAGTGCGTTAGGAAGAAAAAACGAGGAATCCGAAAGAAAGGAGAGGAAGGAACAAAGAGAGAAATAATGAAGATGAGGAGGGGGTGGGAGTTGCGAGACTTCGGACAACCCCGGTGTGTGGGGTACGCGAGAATCCTTCGTAGGGTCGTGAGACCAGATAAAAAAGAGACTTTTGCGGAGGGAGGGGGAGGTAAGAATGGACGAGAGGATGCCGCGATGGCGCAGAGGGCAATATTTACGAGAAGGGTTGGGTTCTGCGAGTTTCAGACGCGGCTCGTAATTGCACTGGCGGGTACCCTGATTTATTGGGTTATTACCGATCCCGCGCAAGAAGACTCGGCTCTCTCCCCGTGGTGTATGGATCTCCATCCTCTCTCGCTCCTCTCGATGTATTTCCGAGCTTGCAAAATGGCGAAGGCCGATAAATGAAAATTCGCATCTGTCGAGAGAAAGAGAGGGAGAGCCAAGAACCAAGCGTTAAATTCAATTTCTATCAAGGAACATCAATAGCCGAAAACAAGGGAGTTTGATATCGCACATTATTTTCTTTTCTTTTTTTTCTTCACCCATTCCATCTATTCGGAATCTATCGGACGCGAAGGGAGAGATTCGCAAAAGGTACCTTCGCATTCAGAAGGGAGAAATTAGAAGGAAAGCGAGAGACGGCAACCGCCACCATGTCAACGTAGACATATGCCTTACAGATCGAGGTATTAATTTGGCTGATTTCAGGGTTGCCCGATCGAAAGAAGAACGGGGACTGTCGGTTTGAGAAATAGCCACCATATCGTGGTCTTGTACATTAAGAACGAGCCACGCGTGACGTGCAAAGCTTTTTTGCTTTGCCATTGGCAGACGGAATTCTATCAATTTTGTCATCCCCGCTAAGACGTATCCCGGTAAGGGGGTGAGAGTTCATTATCCCAGAGACAGCCGGCGGGCGCCATTACCGCAATAACACGTTGTCCCCTTGGCGTGCTCCATTTGTTAGAACGACGGTTATTCGCCACCACGAAGTACCGGGTGGCACCCGCGCCCTCAAGATGAGAGGCAGAACGTCCATCTATCGTCAGTCGATACTTGCCACTGCCAGCCTGAAAAAGTTTACCCTCTACTCGACGCGCAAGATAAATGTCGCGAGTTCACCGCTGCTCTGCCACTTTGCCCAACTATTCGAAAAATAAGCAAGGCGACTCTCGTGAATTAAGAATCCGCCCCGTTTCAGGCTCATATCGATAAACTCTGAATCCCCTAGCTCTTCCGCGAGCAATCCTCCCCCCAGTTGATTTTTCTCTAGGATTTTGCAGTTGCGAGGTATCGATTGATTTGCAAAATCGTTAAATCGACGCACGCTAGAGATAAATCCTTGCAACTGAAAAGGTAGAAAATTATTAGTTGTAGAAATTATATGTCTCGTGCGTTCGAACGCTTTGTTGAATTCCAACATGGCAGCAACAGCAGCATCTATATGTCGATATTGTGCAATCGAAACTGCTGCGCAATAATATTGCTACGTGATTGTATCCGTGTAGCAGACGCAATATGCTGTCAAAGACGGCGCGTATAGTTCTGCGATAATTGTGCATTGTTCGCTTTTCCAAGGATTTTGCTCTTGGTTCTCTAAAAAATCTTGGCTACGCTCTTCCTAGGATTCTCCGTTGGTATAATAATTTTCCGAAGGACATAAATTTCCTTCTCACATTCGCGAGCAGAAAACTCCTGTCAAGTTCTTAGGAAAGAATTATCCTCGGAATTGATAATTTGCTGTATAATATTTTAATTGGGGACGAAACAACGTTTTGCAGAGGAGTTGATTGCTGGAAGAAATTAGAAAGAAGGCAAGAGAGAGAGAGAGAGAGAGAGAGAGAGAGAGAGGGAGAGAGAGAGACAGCAAGAACCAATGCATATACGTGAATACATGCCTTGGCATACTTAATATTCGATCGATATTTTATTTTTATATCTTGAAAAGCGAGATATTTATCGTTAAAATGGTATTGGTTTTGCAAATGGTTTCCCTTCGATACTGCTTGAGTATCGAGAGTACTCGAATTTTGTGGGATAGCATTGACATTCTTCGTGGGAGACAAATTTATTACACGTAGAATAATTTTTCGTACTTTTTGAGATTGCCGAAGGTCGAATGCCCTCGGCATTTCAGTATTAGACGATAAATCATGGCAAGGAATGGGCCCTGGAGGGCCAGGCCTTCTGGAAAAGGAAAAGGAAAAAGTAGAATGGAAAATAAGAGAATGCGCTGCCAATAGATTTACGAGGCTATTCGTCTTCGTAGTTCGCACTTGACGTGTACGCTTGTGGTAAGAGCTTGCGTCTGTGTTAGGGAATAAGATGGTGCATGTATGCGAACCTGCGTACGTACGATTCCAGAAGAACAATTCGTTATTATAACCCATGAGGCATAATTGTTTCAAGGAACCGACATGGCGAAGACCTTGCCTGGGAACGTTGAGGTGTTGGCAGCCCCCTACAGGACGTTTCAAACTTTCAACGATAGTAGCAACAGTCACGAGTTGTATTAGCAGATTTTTATCTCGCGAATAAACCTAGTTCCTTCGCGCGATAGAATTTCCGCCTTGCTCTCGCGATTATCTCACAAATTTTAATACACCGAACTCTACTTATTCCAGCGCATAGCCCGCTATGCAAGAATTAATCGGAGTTTCTGTTTCTTGCAGATTTTCCTCGGAGGGAGGGGATGCGACAAAATGGACACGAATGCGGATAGAAAACTCTACCACGATCGCACACTTGTACAATAGTTTTCATTGAAGAAATATCGATATTGTTCTTGTACAGAATAAAGGGCATGCGAATCACAGAAAAATTGTTACTATATTCTTGTAGCGTAGATACCCTCGCAAGTACTTCGTAAGGTTTCGACTTATTCACTGCGACAGCAAATGTATATGCTCAGGGCATGATGTAACTAAAAACATTTACAACACTCGCAATGCCGTCGTAAGATAAATGTTTATAGAAAATAAAGTATACTTATTAAGGGAATCCTGTTTCTCATTAAAAATGCACCGGATCTGATTAGTTCGCACGAATCTCGTTTCTGCAAAATAAAATACCATTTTCGCGTGCTGGATGCACGCGATTATTATTTGCACGACGCAAATACTTCAATGCGAGGCTCTTGTTTGCTTGGCAAAAGCTGCGAAGTGACACTGCTGCTGCGCAGGACTTTGCCGTAATCCTTCATTTTTGTGAATTTTATAGATGGCCGCTGCACATAGTATAAGAGAAGAGGGTTCTTCCGAAGGTACGACCACCATTTTGAAAGACGATGCATCCTGCAGGTCGTGCAACTTACACCCACGCAAAGGTAGGCTCACCAAGAAAACTTAGGCCTCGGCAACCACCCACGTTCGAATCCTATTGGTCGACAGCCCTCCCATACACTCGAGATCCCATACTATCCGCGGGCTCCGAGGGACCCCATGCAGGTCAATGGCAAACATATAGGGTGTCTCATAAGTGTGCATTAATAATTCCTCCTTGGCAACCAATCGCTGAAACCGCAATCGACTTTATTCCTCCCCTCGCGCACGCAGTTCTGATAAATTCATAAAGATTTTTTTACAACGCGCCCACCTTACCCCTCACCCCCTGATGTTATAACTTACCTGTTGTAAGTTATCCCTCGACGGTCGAGGGTGCGTCTCCGTTGAATCTGAAGGCGGATAACAACGAAGTTGAATGACGGGTGGAAAATGCGGAAGACATCTGTCGATTGTCGAAAATCGAGACGGAAGTGGGGCAGGAGCACGCGTTAGGAAATCTGGAAGAAAAAGCGGTTTTCCCGAGATGATAGGGAAGTTCGCGGCAGGAGGATTACAGTGGGTTAGTCTAAGACTAGATTATCTCAGTGATGGTAAGTATAGGTTGGATCAGCAGCTCTAGTGGCAGTACACTAGGAGCATTGCTGCTTCCCTGAACACGTGAGCCCCGGGCACGACGAGCCACGCGATAATTCATGGAACTTTATGCGCATCTCGTGTAATGTCAGTTCCTTTTTTTTGGCTCGCAAACTCCGTACAAGAGCTGCTCGAGTCTCGAGTACCTTCAGTCAGCCTCAAGGTGAACCACTGTCGAGCATCCGTCACGCTGAAAAAATGATGAGCGTACTTAAGGGTCGCAGGAAACACAAGCCGGTATTAAATTGCATGAAACTCACGAATTAATGAGCTTACGCGAGTTTTCGTTATCAATAGGCGAGGCTTACCGATCATGACGCCTCCCCCCATAAATATCTGACTCGATTGTGGCATTCCTCTTCAGGTTTCAGACTTCGCCCCTGATCCAACGCATTCTCAACTCCGTTCTAATCTCTAACGACCTTATGAAAATTGCTAGCGCGTTCCGCGGCATTAATACTATATATTACATTCATTTGCAAGTTTTGCGAGGAGAGTGTAATGCCGAAGAGGTGGTGGTGGTGGTGGTGGTGGATAATTACAAGCCATTGTGCAAAATTTAGTCTACTGGAATTACGCGCGTTTACAAGATTCTACGATAGAATCTACAATTGGGATAATGAAAACGTTTGGTTCTTCTATTAAAAAGCTGTTAAATATTGCATTAATTAAGTCTAGCAGCAAACAAGCAGCGACGATTAGGGAGATAACCCAATTAGCGTGTAATATCAAAGATCCATGTTGCGTTGCTGTAAAGAGCAATCCGTTCGTCGGAGGGGGCCGGAAGGTGCAAGAGACAGGCAGGGTTGTAGATTTAAGTAGTCGCCAGTTGCAGCATTACCGTGTGCCGAGAAGATAATTTTTCCTCTGATTACGGGTGCAAGTAATATTTCAATTAGTTATCAATTTAGTTGTCGGCGCCTGATGGACGTATATCTCGCGTACGTATAGAAACTCGGGGAATAATTAACAATAAATTATCCGTCCGAGCTATCATTACGCCGGCTAATCGCGGTAAATTGACCGTTATATTATTAAGCAGATTATGGACGTTAATTGCGCGCTGCGCGCGAATCGTCTTAAGGAGAGCACGAGACCAACGTATCAAACCCGATAGCGCGAAAGTATATAAATAAAATGAGCCGCTGCCAGAAATTTCCAACGCGCCTTTCAATCGCCCCAGCACTGGAAAGCAACGCCACTCTTTCGCTTCTCCAAGATCTACGAGTATCTCTTCGAGGATCTCCCTGATCTAGAGTATAAGAGTATAACATGATTTTATCGCGGCTTCCATTGATTTCCGATTTTTTCAATCTGACTATTTTTTTCGCTCCCATATAAATAAAAAAAAGAAAAATCCTGATTCTCCATTAATAGGAGAGAATTCTATGGGGAAATATTGCGTTGTATGGGATCGCGAGTAATTTCTTGCAAGAAAATCTTTTAATTTCCAATCGAACAATTGTGGAACTTACGCTCGGAGTCCTGCGGCCAGAGGGCGCCACCGTAAACAAATGGATTGTTCAGATTCTGACGCGTCTCACTAGGTGGCGGCTGGTGTCTCGTTGTACGATTTGAACATTGCAATTTGTCGATTAATCAAATTAAACGTACTTTTCATCGACAAGGGAGCAACGGCAATTACTTGGCAAGTATTTTCACCTTCCATCAATTCTTATCGTCAATTTACCAAACTATTGGAAAGTAGCTGAGATAAACACACGCATCTGGTTACAATAAAGAAATTTTATTTAAACAGAATAACAGAGCGCACGTACACGCACACACACACACACACGCGCACTCGTGCGAAGCTTTCATTATCTCCTTCTTGCTGTTTGTTTGCTGCGTAACGAGGAAAAGATACCCACATATCGCTGCAATAAGCTGTCCACGTTATTACAACAAAGGTAGGTGGAAAATTGAGTCAAATAATTCAACTCTCTGTAGCAAATATCGCTTAACGAGCTTGCTATCTCCCTCGCTTTTGCGAGTACCACCAATGTCGAGCTCTGAGAAGCAAAAGTACAGAAAAATATAAAAAAACGCAGAGAGATATGGAAATGGAAGGAGGCGGGAGAGTGTAATTGATATTTTCGTTTTTCCTCCCGTAGAATCCAATGTAGAATCCTGGTCGAATCGTCGGCTCGTCGGCTCGTCGAATAGAATGGAAAGATGAGGAGGACGCGAAGATACTCGAAGGTTTGTCGGAGCTCTAATTTTTTCCGGATCGCGTGTCGGAGATAGGGCAGGGCAGCTGCTGGTAAGTACGATTTCAATTTCTTCGAGGTTGGGCCACCCCCGCCCAACTCTGCCGTTATAACGAGAAGGATTCCTCGTAATGTGCAGGTCCTTCGATCAAAGTGCACTAGCGCTCGCGATCTCTCGTACAATCGCATATCCAAGTGACTTGAAAGTGCGAAGCGTTTACACCGGTATTTGAACTTCGCTGATGACGGTAATCACGCTCACTCGACGCTTCAATTGCACGTTTCGTCGGGTTTCTGCGCCTCGGTTACTTTACGATCGAGAGTAACCCAGCGTGCTGGTCAGAATCATATCCTTCCCGGTTACGTCCACCTCGTCAACCTTTCCCCTACCTCGTCCATCCGTTTTTTCCTCTTTTCTTCATCCCCCTCCCCCTGCGGTTTCACTTTTCCTCGACCCTGCTCGATTCGACGGCGAACCACCACCGTCCTCTCAACCTTCGCTCCGTTCTGAAGTAAACGCGCGAAATTAATCGCAGCCTCCCCCTGATGCAAATCTCGATTCTCCCTCGGAATCGGCCCGTCGTCGTCGTCGTCATCCTCTTCCGTCGTTTCTCGATGGACCATCGTATTCGGCAGAAATCACAGAAATTCCAACATTCCGAAAAACGACGTTGCGCCCTCGCACGAACCGAGTTGAGCCGAGTGTTTCTATACACGGATGAGTTATTACGGTAAATTACTATTGTTGCGACTTCCCACCGCACGTTACAATCTTTTTGACACGTAACGCCGCGTGGTAAGACTTAATTCACGTGAAATTTACACGAGGCATCGCTCAAAGCTCAGCTGAGTGAAAACGCTCGATATAAATATGGAAAGAGGAGAGTGTTAAGATTCGGACGATTTATCCGCTGAAATTTCCGTGTAAAATCGACAGATTTATCGCCCTGGTTCCGGGGGGAGGGGCAGGGGGTCGGAGGCAGAAGAGGAATTCAAAAGCGCGGGAATACAAAGTGATTGGCGATAGTTCCTTGGACCATAGGCATCGCGAGGAGAGCGCTATTCGTTCCGCGCGGTGATTCCCCGATTGATTTCCAATTCCCAAATGGATTTTGCCGCAGCACCGCCATGGCGTGGCATCGCGTGGAGTGGCGTGGTTTCGGGGGGCACCGCGACACGAGCACAACAAGAGCCATGGGCCCGTGCGTGAATGCATGCGTGCACCGGTCCGACCGGAATCGTGGCAGCGCACTCGATCCGGACGATCTCTCACGCGCGTGAGTACACGCACACGCGTGCGCGCGGAAACTCCAAGTCCGGCAGTCGCTTTAGCTTTGATGTGGCCGCCTCGGCTACCTCCGCCACCCTGAATACCTCTCGCGTCCGTCCTGCTTGCTCCTGATTTCCCCTCCCCCACCCTGTCATTCTCCCGTGGAGCTATCTGGTTCTCCTCTGGTTCCCCGAGACACAAGCCAGCGAGCAACGCCCGCGGTCTTTGTACTCCCTCCCCGCTCGTAAAATAAATTATTCCATGATTTCCTCGGGAGAATCTTGACTTTCCCCGCTCACCCCGCCGCCCCTCGTGAATCGCGAGGATCTTTCTCCGTTTCCGCGCGTTCCTGAACCCATTCCTCCACCCCCTCCCGGCGAAGCCTGCGGATTTTCCCGTATTTCCCCGAGTTTCTTGGTCAGGCTTCCTGAGATAGGGGGAGAGCCCGGGAAGGAGGGAAGAGAGAGAGCAACACGCGATTCCAGCGGTGACAGAAGGTGAAAGCCGACCACGATGCATGTGACTGTGGTGAACGTGGCTGGAATGTTGGACGTAGAAAAAGCACGAGCTCCGCACCCCTTTACGGTGCACCGACGAACTGTGTAGAAGGAGTCGTTGCTTCTGCAAAATCGGTCAGGAGCACCTGCAGTCGACTGCTGGAAAAGAAACTTCATTTTCCACGCTCGCGACACCGGGATCGTCATCCTCGTCACTTTAATTCCTCTTTCGAACAAAAGCGTGATTCGTGTATTTCGAAAATGCGACCTTCAAGCTCCGCGGAACCCCCTACGAGGATTTCGTAGTTTCTGATCGTAAAACCGAGACAAAGAAGATTCGTAGGAAACGCGGTAATGCTGCGAAACGCTTAAAAGCGCAGTGACACGTTTACTGCCGCGCAAGCCATTGTCTTTTATGTCATCATAATTGTTACGTTTATAATTATGTACATATACGTACCGGCGTAAGAAATTACAATGTTGTGCTTGAAATTACCGCTGCATATGTTTCGCGCTATTACTAACCCCGGCTCTCCCTCCCCCGCCGCACCCTCGCGTGGACGCAACGCGATGCCTGCCTCCCACTTCGCACGCGCGCGCGTGCGATCTCTCCTGGAAAACGAAAATTTCTACCTGGCAAATCGGACGCTCCAGAATTTGACGAGAACGATTCCTTTTCTCACGGGACCCTGACGTTTAAACGATTGGACTGATAAAAACTGTGAGGACGAGCGGAAAGGAAGGAATGTCGAGCGCCTTAACAGGTAAAAATCTGCATGAGCCCTCCGTGCCACCGTGTTAGAACCATAGGAAACAATAGGACCGGAGACTAGGGACTTGTGGAGACAAACGGTTCTGAGACTCCAGAGTCACGCTTTCGATTTTCTACAATCCCCGAACACAGGGGTTTTCCGTTTTTTCCCTCCTTCTCTCCACCGTTTCTCCCAATGAAGCGAGACGCGCGATTAATCGAATTCCACGTGGCCTCGTAACCGCGAGGGGCGGATTTCGTCGGAAACGCGAGGATTCCCAAGGAGGGGGAAGGGGGATATCCGTTTCCACGTGATTTACGATTGGCAGGTGAGTTTGCGCTGGATATTTTTTGCTGGATGGCGGACAAGAGCGGAACTGGCTTCACCTCGCAAGATAATCAGGCCGAACATCTGAATCGGAGCAACGAAGAATGCCCACGGTATTCCACGCAAGGCTTCGCAGCACCGCTACAACATAATTAACAGTAGCCGCGTTGCACGGATCCACGCACAATGGCGGCCCGCCTTTGAGAGCAGGACCCCCGCGAGGGTTCTTTAATTTATTATTTTCATAGAGCAGTCGGCGCACGCGTTCCTTCGATTTCGCTTCCTCGCCCGCTCCCTCCCCTCGAATCTCATCATCCAAAAGCAGCAAACAGGTATAGCGGCGCCGCAGGGAATTTCTCCGAAAAAAAGGACAACGTCTATCAGGACGTCAGGACGATTAAGCGGGCCTTGACATTTCGAATGAGATTAATTTCGAATTGTCTCTCGAAAAATTACCAATTCTCCTAGTAATCATCATCATCATCATCATCGTCTCGTCGCCGTCGCCGTACTACTCGATGAAGCGTCCAGAGAGAGAATTTCTCGAAATTGTTCATACTCCTGATTTGAGACGTACCTTTACTTTTGTGTAATAGTGTAGTAGTGGTAGTAGTAGGAAGACGAATCAATCGGTTGAACCGGAGCCGATGAAGCAATCGCTTGTCAGCGAGCATTCCGGTTTCCTGCGGTTCCCGCGATCGACCTCGGCTGGCTAGGAGACGCGTTGCTTTATTTGCATTTAAATGGTTTGCCGCGGTTGACAAATGAGGCCGATATTATCGGACAATCGATCGCACCGGGGGAAGAAATCGCTTTGGCCACGCCGCCCAGCCACGTTTGTGCCTCTTAACCGAATAGCTGCGTGCTGCGTGCGGGAAAGGCTCCCCGAAGAACAATCGCAGTCCGCGACATGCTTCTACGAGCCTTCCTGCTTGTTTCTGTCGCAACCCCTCCCCCTCGTGCTCTTCCTCCGTTTCCTCCGCGTCTTCCCCCCTTGCTGTTTCTCGCTCTTCTCCTCGGAGCCTCCTTCACCCTCTCTCATCCGCCTGGGAAAGGCCTGCGCAGAAACCATGGAAATCGGAAGTTGCTGCTTGAGAATTCACACGTTGCGTTACATGGGGAAGGTCCGGGGATACCACCTCCGCAAATAGACCAAAAGGGAAAAACACTCGTTGATGACCAGCAGCCACATCATCGCGTAGTTTCGCTTTTTTCTTTTTCGTTTCCTGTTCGAAGCTTCGATATTCCTTCATGAGATTCCGAGGAATCGCATGGGATCCGATATGATCGTATAAAGAAGAGAGAGAGAGAGAGAGAGAGATCCATAACCGAATAGAATGAAAGTTTCTATCGCAATAGCCTCGGCACAATCATCGATCGGGATTCGATCCTATGGATCCCGTAGATCCCTGCGCGCCTTTCTGTCAGACCCATTACGTTTCGCGTTCCAAGGTCAGGAGGTTCGTGAACCTCTTGGGAATCGAATCGAGTAATGCTTAGGTGGCGTATGTCACGGAGGAAAGTCCGCGCGAGCAATTACAATATTTCCTACGTTGTGAAAGAGGATGGGCTTGGCTGACACTCTGACAGCTCGCAGTCAAATGTTCCACGCTTCCCTGCGTTCTCGTCCATGCAGTCGCAGCGCCGTTTACCCATATACAAGATTGCTTCCACAACAGTAGTGGTGGTGGTGGTGGTGGTGGAGTGGCTCCTTTCATTCCTCGAGGATACGAGGAGCACGCACGTGAAAATTGTCTTACTGTCGTAATCCTTTTCGTCGGCTCTCCAGTCTCGAGGGAGCTCGTGATAAAATGATCTGTTAATCAAATCCTCATTTCCCCTCGAAGCCAATCCCATTCTTTCACCGATACCTCATATCCTCCCCGACAGGAAGAAGGTACCCACGACGTCAAACTTGATCTTCATTCATCGTCCGCCGGGAGAAAAAGGAAATTGAGAATGGGAAGAGAGCTCGCACAGGTGAGCACGCTGTGTAAACCGAAATCTCATTATTGCGAGACAAAGGAGCAGCGATTAATCATCGTCATCGGCTCATCGGACGGTTTGCGCCGGAAACGCGGCGCGAGAGACGTGAAAAGGCGTGTGGAATAAGAACAGGGACTAATCAATAAAGTATAAAAAGCGGCGAAACAAAGCGCGAGTAAAAAATCCGAAGAATCGCCGGAAAAAAAAGGAGAGATAGGAGAGAAAAATAGGAGAGAAAAAATTAATGGTCGAAATGGCGTTGTGAAAGAAACGCCGTCAATGGAATACGACGCGATGGATGGAATGGGGTAACTCGGTGGTGAAATTTAATAAATCGATCCAAGGACGCAGTGCGAGCACAGGGACATGGTGGAGGAGCGGCGCGGGGATGTAGGGAAAAAGGTAAAGTGTCACTTAGAACTGGCTCAAGTTTACGAGAGAGCGCGCAGCTTTTGTTCTCTGCCAGCGGAATCAGTTCTGGGGTGCATTTTCTCTTTTTACCCACGAGCGAAGGGACCCTCTCGCTCGTGTCCCTTCCCCCTGGTTTTTTCAACTCGCTGGAACTACGGACCCCTCGCGATTCCTCCGCGATTCGCCGCAGTTGATTTGCGTATACGCGTCCCGAAGCCAGGAGAAATCCCGCGTGCCCGAGTCCCGTTTCCCGACGTAACGCGACGCGTTAAATTTATAATGGTCTTGATTATCGCCACACTTTAACCGATTTCTATTCGATCGGAGAGCCGACGAGAGCGACGAGCGATGATGACGCGCCGCTGAACGAATCGAAGAGAATGATTGGGCCGCCGGAGATTTTGATGCCGCGACTCGCCGGAAAGTATAATGGAGCGCGCGGCTACTTGATAATGACGCAATGGCGAATGAGCGGAGGCTACCGTGCGGATCGATCGACGATCGGTCCGGTCGTCGTCGACACCTGGTCATCCCGGAAAACTCCATGGAAAAGCGCGCGGTTCCACAAAAAAAAAAAAAAAACCGGGTGTTGTCACCCGACGACGAGATCAGGCGAATCGCGCGAGTCCGTCGTAATTATCGTTATCACCTGCGAATCCCTCGATTTCCAGTGGTACTGTCGTCCCACCCGCGCGTGGGGCGGCGTCAAAAAACCACCGCGACAAATCGTCGAGTTTCCTCAACGGGGAAGGTGACGGGGGGCGCATTGGCGCGAAACAACGTGGGTTTAACACCCTGCTAGACACACCGCAGCTTCGATCACTCGTTACGGGTTCCTCATAAAAGGCAGCGGTAGATCAAGATTCTAGGAGGAGCATTAATCTCGATATGTCGCGTGTCACCGGAGGTGGTCCGCGATGATGAATGCGAAGCCCCGGGCGACTGCTGCAGGTATGCGGCAACGCTAGGTAGCAGCAGCCAGGTAGCCGAAAACGAACAGCGGGGGTCTCTTCTCGCTCGGCGGAGCCTCGCAGCGACCGACGCTTTCTTACTCGTGTTGCGACTTACCGATGAAAATTCCACTCGATAATTGGAAGAAGAATCTCTCGAGGGGAAAAATAAATGTGTCTCTTGCCACTCCGCCGCTGCTCTGTCGCGGCCAATGGAAATTCTCTCTTGGTCTCTCGCGTCTGGAGTCCCGTGCTCGCATGGGATGGGCTCGAAGGAGCGCGAGGCAGTCGGGCTTGAAAAATCTTCGATATAAACAACAATTAAGTAGGAGTGCCGGGGGGATACCTTTCGCGTATAGTACGAGCCGCAGGAATCGTGGGAGAATCGCGGCGAGTCGGGGGAGAAAAAGCTGGAAATGAAGAAGGCGACCTTCCCGCGTAGGCGAATCACGGAGTGCTCGTCGCACAAAGCCAAAACGGGAGAGGAAGGACTCGCCTATGCGCGCAGGAAATGATTAATTTCAGGAGTCATCGTGATCGTCGCGTAATTACGGATAGTTAGTCGATGAAAGGAAATGCTATCGTAGGTGCTGCGCCATGGAAGATCAATGACGGCTTGCGAAAACATTCTCGGGTATCCTTACTGGCAAATCGTATTGTTTGCCCTATTGCCATTATCTCATCAAGGAACAGGTGCAATTATATAGCCCGACGACGACGACGAGCAGGTGAAGTTATGCTAATCGAATTACGTCAAGGACATTCACCGGAGAAAAGTGGAATCGGGTTCGCGCGCGATTTTAGGGATCTCGAAGGGTAGCGAGAGGTAGCGAAAGGTAGCGTTGTGCCCGGCTCAGAGCGAGGATCGCCTTAAGCTTTGGGAAATTGCTGAAATTATCAGCCGCACGGCTCAAATCCACCGAGGAAACTTTCCCGAGATGGATATCTCGGAATGTTCCACGCGAACCGTTGAGATCGTGAGAGCCGATAGCGATTTGGCTTATCTTCAGACCGGAAGCGCCGTTTCTTTGACTTTTCTTTCAGCGGACGTCAGAGGCTGGTCTCGAAAGTGGCGGAGAAGCTTTTAGGGCTTTATTAGGACCTTAAATAAAGGGTACATGACGTTGGCACTTTTACAGTCGCTCGTCGGGATCCCTTTTCTCGTACTCTCGACTCGACTAGACTCGTGTTGTTTCAGCCGTTCTTTTCTTTTATCCGTCGAGTCGGCAACTTCCATCACGGCGAATTTCACGCGAAACCGATGTTTCGCTAATCGCGCGAATTTTCCCGCGGGAAAATCGACTTTTCCAGGGAAACTGGGCCAAGTGAAAGGGTCCTGCAAAAAGCCGTCGTCTCGATGCAAGCGATTAGCTCTCGAGAGAAAGCCTGAAAGAGGTTGTTAGGATAGACACATGCGCACTGGCATGGGGTTGTACGCGCGGGAATCGAAGGGTGGGCATCCCCATGACAACCGTAAGTCTAGCTGATGAATCGACTTCCAGCACGGCAGGTCGACGTACGATGTAATGCGATTCCAGATTAGCTTGTGGCTCGTGATCTTAATTAACGATACACGGTCACCTTTGAGCTGCTGCCAGCCTTATGAGTTTCATGTAACAAACTCATGATGATTCGAGCTGTACCAGTCGCGGAGTCTGTAATTTGTTTTTGATAAGCTTTATTAAACGCTCTCTAATTACAAGCATTGAATCTGCCTGAGAACCTAATGATCGGTGTGATAAACCCGATAGGGGCTCCGAGAGGGGGTGGCGGTGGGTTTTATGGAAAAGATTGTTCAACTTTGTTCCACGAAGTTTTACCATGCCGCGGAGTACCTTGTTCAACGACGCGCGCGTTGAATTCTCGAAGATTTCTTGGAATATTATCGCGTCGGAACTGAGTCGCTAACGGGAGACGCGTCGTATACGCGTGTGTAGATGTAATGGGTAAAAGAGACATCTCGCAAATCTCGAGAGAAGCGGTTCGATCGGAAACGATTGGAGAAGTGTGTGCTCGCGCCTACGCCGCCCCGAGAGCGAGCACTCTTCTCTTCTTGGAGAAATTTCAGCAGATGGAAGGAAGGAAGGTGGAACGCAAAGTCGCGTGCTCTCGCAAATGTATCGCAAATTGTCGTAGCGAAGTGCTTAATGCAGGATGTTCCTGGCACCGCGGGG
Source organism: Sclerodermus sp. 'alternatusi' (assembly GCA_037305995.1). Lineage (NCBI taxonomy): Eukaryota > Metazoa > Arthropoda > Insecta > Hymenoptera > Bethylidae > Sclerodermus > Sclerodermus sp. 'alternatusi'. The sequence goes on from CM074553.1 coordinate 3,084,183, forward strand.
GTGGGAGGCCTTCCCTCTCTTAGCGCTGATTTTCTCTTTCCTTCGAAGGGAGACGAGCCATTTTCCCGTGCCCGGTTCGCCTGGAATTCGAGCCTGGTGACGTCAGAAACGTCATCGGTGAGCTCGACGACGACGACGACGACGACTCGCGGCCCTAATGGTTCTCTAATGCGCCACGCCGAGATAATCGACCGTGAGATGTTCGGTCCTCTTTTCCACAGCCGATTTCCACGCGAATCCACCGAGATACGGATAAGTGCGTAATACCAGTGGCACGTCAGCGACGGATTCGCATCTCGCTCGCGTTTTCCGCCGGGGGCTCTCCGAGGAGGAGCATTACTGAAAAATCCCGCAAAAACTCTCCCTTCGGAAAACTCTGAAGCAAATTAGGTGCTCGCAGCTAGGAGCTTGCCACCACCATCGCCACCACCAGATACCAGATTCATCCCCGGGAAGCTGAGTGCAACGCGACATAATGGGCCCAACAACCGGCGAGGGGTTGGGGTGGTGGCACGGTTGCCCTCAAATCATCACGGGGGTGTGAGGCAAATGACATTCGGCCACGCAGAAGTAACGCGATAATAGCAGCCATGAAAGACTTCACCGTAATATTTGCCGCTTTGATGTCCTCTGCGTACCCTCCCCCCTCCACCTTGCCACGCAGAACTATTCTTTCTCGCGGTACTTAAAGTCCATCGCTCGCCGCGGACTACGTCATTGTTATTTTTAGTAGACGAGACAGTTTGGTAAAAAATCAGCTTTTCCAACGAGACCCGAGGAACGGAACGAGTTTTCCACCGAAACAAAACTCAATGATGTTTCATTGAGGAGGAAACCTTTGCCACGCATCCTGTGGCTTAATGCGCTACTTTTGCAATTCGCTGAATGGCCACGCGTGAGCAAGGCAATGCGCTCTAATGAATGGGCGCACACAGGATGAGGCGTGGATGGGGGGATTAGTTTTATCCCAAGAGCTGAAATTCACTGCGAGATGCATTATCGAACGCGGATACCCTGCGCGTAATACTATAAAAGAAAATCCCTCTTTTCCTAAATTATAGATTATCTGGATCGCAACGTGACTATTTTTTCATTTCCTTCGAGAGACTATATCGCGAACAACGCCTCGGTGCTTCCGAGTCGCGAAACCACGAGTAGAACTTGAAGTCCCTTTTAAATCAATGGAAAATTGATCTACGATAGAGGGTGGCGCTGAGAAATGCCTAAACGCTCCGCACGTCGACTGGGGCTTTTATTCAAAGGACGTACAGGAACATGGTGGATAGGGAGCGATACCACCCACTACACCAGCAGTACGCAGAGAGGTTTGTGCCATTAATTTGCACTTGATTAGAGACGAGTTCACAGACTCGTATTAATTTACGTACTTCCCGTTAATATTCCACGTGTATCCGAATTAATTTGCGCGTTCCGCGCACGGTAGTTCCCGTGCTCATTTTCATAAGAGATTTCTTTCGGAGAATTATTTTGACGCGACAGAGTCGATGTACGGATTCGACATTGATTCGACGATACACGAACGCGCGAGAGTGCTGGAAGTAGATTCGGATGACCTCGTCGGAACTCTGGGGAATTCCGGGCGCGGGGAAAGAGGTCTCTTGGCCAATGGGACCAGACAGAAACGCAATCGTAATGCAGGCCAAACCCTCTCGAGTTCTCGTCCACCCACTCGCTCGGCCTCCGTTCCCGGGATCTCGGTAATGACAATCATTACGAGAATGATTGCAGCGTCGGCTCCGGCTAGGTCAGCCACTATTGGGGGATGGAAAGCAACCACCTTATAGAGTCGCTGCTCGGTCCTCGATGCGAGAGGATTGTCATATATTCGTCGATAGTGCCAACGCGTTTCTTACTCCATCTCTTTGATTTTCTCCTTCGAACAGCCTCTTTCGCTTTTGTCTCATATTTCGTGCGCGCAACAAACATGACGACGCTCGCTCCATCGCGTACCGTCGCACACAATCGAATTCCCACACTCCCCGAGAAAGATTTTTGGCTTTCCTCGAAAAAGTCACCTTTTGCTGAATCTTCTCCGTGTGACAGTGAGTGGACGATAACGATTATGGTGAATCGCACGTTCGTATTTGTCGAATCTTGATAACTAATTGAGTATAACAACCACGCGGTAGTCCTGGCTTCGAGCCAAGTTTGCTGAAACTTTGAAATACAAGCGGTCCGCAGAGCATTCACGGGCTTCAGTGTTAATTGTCGCTTGAAAATCGTTTGTTTGTCGAAGCTTCCCCAGCCTCGCGTTACTCCAAAAATCATTCCGTTCACGCACGTACGAAGAAATTCAGCAAATTTTCATGTCTTCAAAATTGCTTAGGATTTTTCTTTAGGAATGAGAGAGGGAAGGGGAGAGACGGGGAGGAAGAGTAGGATATGGTGGAGGTTTCCCATCATCAATGCGCTCTAGTCCACGCGTTGAAGAACAAAGGAGTGCGTTAATTCTATTGCGTAGCTACCGTGGCGAACTCGTAAAAAGGTAGATGCACTTTTCATCGCCTCACGTGTGAAACGATCGTGTCTTTGCGTGTGCCAAAACGACGCATAATTATTGGGAAACACCGCGCAGATGGAATAAGGGAAAATGGCTTCTGGAGAAAGTGGACATTTTACGCTCGAATGTTGCAACTCGCAAGAGTATGAAAGTGAAGTAGAAAAAGTTTCTACGGATCAACTCGGAAACGAATGATTTTAATTGATCGGCAACGAAATAAGGAAATTCTACGGACACCGGGGATTGTAGGTTTTATGTGCGGCGCTCGCTTGTGTCTGTGACTGTGCGAAAAGGGATCGCGCGTAGGGATAGTCGAAGAGTTATTTTCGGACGTAGGTTCGTTTCTCGTCGCTGCTTATCGAGAAACTATCTCTCCTATTCGGCAAAAAAAAAAGGTGGTAATAGGTCGGAAAACTTCGGGACTCCGTTATTTCGTGATAGATGATACAAATCAATGGCGTAACTAAATGGCGTGAGCAAGAAGAACTTAATCGGTGATCGGAATTAAATTTCCACTTTGGCGGTTATCGATCTTCCTCCGTGATACATGGACTGCTGCTTTCTTCCAGGAAGTCACGTTTATCGGCACATTCTGACATTAATTCGGTATCTGTTCGCGGATCATTGGGAACGCAATAACGTTAACCCATTTCTCCGGAGCGAGAGACAAATTGAAAAAATAAGAACGGTTTCCGTGAAAAAGTGAATTTAGATGGTGGTGCGATTGCGAGTGGTACGGGTATCTATCAAGGATTTACGAGTTTCCGCGCAAAGTCTTGTTTTCCTTAGCATCGATGATGCAAGCAAACATTTCGCTGTAACTCAATGTCGGCGACGGTGTCTCTACCGCCATGATCCATAAAGTCGGCACATCGATCTATTAGGTAGAATTAAATCTGCCGCGAGTCTGCTTAATGGTCACTTTGATGGACTGCAAAATACCGAGTTTACTTTCAGCCTCTATTATCATTTTGCGCCAACGCAAAATCAATGCGAGTAGTTACCATTCATTTTCCCTAATAAGAATTCTCCCGATAAAGCACGGTGTTTCATTTAGATTCATCGATTACTCCTATTAGTAGAATTAATGGTCTAGCACGAAGCGTCTCTCTCTCTCTCTCGCTAATATATTTTATTTTACACTCAATCAATCTCTCAAAAGATTTCCACCACCAGAGATTTCTCTGCTTCCTCTCGAAATGCTCGAGGACTGCGTATGCGTGTATGTGTGTTTCATCATTTTATTAATTATTTCGACGAGAACGATGATTAAAAATTGCACGCGATAATTCAATCCTCGCGTTGAATACCAAGAAGAGCAGCCGACATAACGACGTGCACCGAAGTCCACCAATGGCATCTGGTTCGAATTTTCACAAGGAGATCCTGTGACTGCGTCACGGTATACGGGACTGCTCATTACAGCAACAACTTCAATCAAGCATCCTATAATTGCGCGTATAAAGTACACGGACGCACCAACACACTCGACTACTTGGCGATCCGCGGAATGACTCACTTAAAGCTGCCGCCTCAGCTTTTTTGTAAAATCCTTGCGTCGAGCATTCATTTCGTAGGTTTTATTTAATATTTAGGGAGATATATCTCGGAACGCAAGCTTCTCTAGTCTCGATTTGCCGAAGGAAAAAACGCTTATTCCGGATTGCCGGGTGAACGCGTGTAAAATCCTTGGGAAGAAAGGGGAAGTGGGCGTAGGGGGAAGATGGGGGTGTGTACCCTGGGTGCGTCATGGCTCGGGTTTCTTCTCAGCGCGGAAAATATAATGATGGCGAAGGAAGGAACGGCGAGAGAGCGTTCGCTCGTTCGTTCGTTCGCTCGCTCGCTCGCTCGCTCGTTCGTTCGTTCGTTCGGGACTCGCGCTGGAAAGCAGCGATAAGGAGGGAGTGTCTACTGCCGCCATAATGATAGCCCTGAGCGCCTCTCTGACTCTGGCGTACACAGTGCGCGAGCCCTGGTGCATCGACGTTGCACATGCACTAGCCCGGCACATGCAGTGTTGCACGGCAACCTGCGTGCACACGCACTTCACGTGTTGTACCCGAGGTGGCCCGAGAGAGAAGCAACAAGAATCAACTGCGAGCGAGCAGGATGCTCTCGCAAGACTCCTCGGCTGGAGGGAGGGGAGGGGGGAGACGGCGCTGGAAAATGAAGAGAAACTCCCAGTCAAATGGAAAATCGAAGGACTGCAGCTAAAAGCCTCCAAGACAATTTAAACAATAAATTACTTTCCGTACTTTCTTAGAACCAGATTCTCCGCGGCTAATGAGCATTCCAAATTAAAGTGCATAATTGCTATATCTCCTCGCTATCCTAGACGGTCATTTCGTGACTCATTGCGAGTAGATTAATTTATATTATAAGAACTCGAGTGCTAAAACGCTTACTTTCAGCGTGGCATCGATTTTTCGTAGATCCAAGTCTGACTATTTTCAGTGTTTTTTCCTGAAACGCCGAGAGTCGTCGCAGAGGCGCCGTTTCTCCTCCGCGCGAGGCCTCCTCTCGACGAAAGAATCATTTTCAAATGAAAGTATATTAGAGCGTTCTTCGACGCGACAAGAACGCGTATCGTGACACATGTCGAAAACCATGGCTGACCCAGAAACGCGGTGGATGAAAGTTTGGAAAGTACGATAAATTTCTTTAAGACGAGCGCATCTCAGCACCGCGGGAAGGAACGAAGGTGACAAGAATCGCGTACAAGAGGCTTCTTCTCAGCGGACGCACAGACACGTTAGTTAGTAGTATTCCGATGATAAAAAATAGGCAGGGATACGAGGGGTTCGATGAAATTGCAAAAAGCGAGAGACCGATCGGGAGGCAGAGCACCACCACACCCTGATAGTTGGTTTCGCGGCTTGGTTGTACGAGGGTTATATCGGGTTGTACCGGGAGAGCAAGCCGTTTGGGATTGGCCAAGCTGCTTCGGATTCATTAGCACGCGAGCGCCGATTGGCCAGGCAAAGGCACTCGTCTTTTTACTTTCTGCCCGTGTAATGACGTGCTACGCGTCTCGGCCTATATGCAACCAAGCGATCGTGCATGGCAGATAGGTCTTGCTCGAGTCTGCTGCACGTGCATCGTCTACTGCACGCACACTAGCAACTCGACACATCGAGCTCGCCCGAAGATACCTGGGGGTGCAGAGAGCAAGAAAGAGGGGATAGACCGAGAGAGAGAGTTACCTGCATCGTAAATGGGTCTCCGCCACGCAGCACCAACCTTTACAACTCATGTATGCATTATCCTTCACCCTCTCCCTTAACGCCTGTTTTCTGTACGTTCGTGAAACTGCACTACCGCCCCCACTGCCGCCGCCGCCGCCGACACCACCACCATCATCATCAACCATTGGCTTCTCTTCTGGGTTTCGTACTATTCCTGAAAAACCTCGGGAAAAAACCACAACGAGAAGAAATTCATTTCAATTCATTTGGATCGTTTGCCGCGAGATCGCTGTAGATTTGCGTTTTGCTCGATGTTTTTCCAAGAAGTGCAAACAACTTGAATCAAAGTGCAGTCTCAATTTGTTTCATGCACGTGAACTTTTTTCAATAAGGCTATTTCCCCGCACAGCCGTGTGTATTTTTTTTGTGACTTAGCGAAGCGTGAGTCCAGTGTTGTGGTACTTGCAATTGATTCTGCAACTCTCGCGATCAGGTCTGGAGGACCAATGCGAAAATGAGCGAGCGAGGGAGGGAGGGGGGAGGGAAAAAGAGAGAAAAAGAGAGAAAGAGAGAACCAACCCCTATGTCTCGAGAGAGCGCGGGGTTGGATGCTGGGGGTGAGCTTGAGAGTCCTTGGAGACTCGTTGAAAGCACTCTGTGTAACGCGACGATCCCGTGACTAATGCCTTGGAAACAATTGTTTTTTGATTGTGCCAGTCCCACTCGACGTATGAAATTTCAATTAAACGCATTTATCAACTGGATTAATCTCAGATTAGCTCGGAGAGGAACCTCCGCGAGAAATCAAGCACACCCAATTCCGATAAGATAATTACACCGGAGTTTCGCGAAAAGGAAAACATATCGGCTAATCGCTCTCGTGGCCTTTCGCTGTCGCTTCTGCTTTCCGATAGTCCAATTTGACTCGGCGCATCTTCAAGAGACCTTTAAAATTGCATAATGGCTTCTTATCGGGTAGACGGTAAAAGAGATGTTCGGAACATTGTCGTGATTACTCCAACACCTAATCATACGAGAGTCAGAACAGATATTATGTACATGTCACGTAAATTCACGAAGATATAGCGTTCGGAAGTTAGTATTACATAAATGAACCAACATATAATTACGAAGCAGCATGCAACATTGTTTTTAATCGTTTCCTCGTTGTACGTTACACTTGTTTTACCTCTTTTTTACCTAGAGCCTCGCGATTTATGACCAACTCGGGATTATGTATGCATTATTTATGTCAGATACGAAATTATACTTTCAAATGGGCCCTAATGAACCTAAACGAAAATGTTTCACCAGAATAAAGGAGGCTCTTACGTAGCAAATGATCGTACTTGGAAAAATCATTTGGTTTAATTGAATTTCAAGCGACTTTTCCCTCCGTTTGAAGAAGAAATAACTGTCTCGTGATAAGGGGGTGGGGGTTGGGGCTTTAGCGCGAACGCGCGTTTCGAAGGGAAAGCGAGGAGAGAATCATCGACGGGGACGAGGAGGACTCGCGAAGGTTCAGCAGACATTTTGTGGAGGTTCCTTCTGCGTGTATTCGCGCAAAATGGCCATTGAAACGTGACTTTGCGTTAGCAGATATGGATCGCGCCCTCCCCGGGCTCGAGGGAGCCAGTCTGGCGCGGGAGGGTGCCGAACTGTCGGAGGACGGGGTTCGTGTTGCCATGGCAACAACGATCCCTCAGTAGCCGAGCCCTCCTACACCCTTCATTCAATTCCGCCACCCCTGTAATCCGCTGGAACTCGAAGACAACTACGCAATTTTCGCGGGAAGATACGCGCGCTCTTCCACTGCACCTCCTTCCTCCCCTGATCATTCCAATAAATCCACCCACCCACCCTCCATTCGTCGATCGATGATGATCAATGATGAGCTCTGATAACTCGCGCGATTTCTCAAGACGCGATTTCACGGAGCTGCCGTGGCTCGTTAAATCGACGATTGCACAGTTTCAGCGTTACTGCGACGACGGGGTATAACGCACAGGGGTGGGTGCCATAACTATAATCGTACGATTAGCTTTTACGGTTCTTCCTATCGTTGCCTATCGTAAACGTGTATTTGCCTCTCGTATTTGCTCCTCGGCATGCTCGGCGGGAAACTATGTACGCGGCACTGAAAAAATCTAATTAGAGATAAAACGGCTGTTTGAACGAGTAAGTGGTCCGCAAGTGCCGCGCGCTTAATTCGAGCGACTCGAAACGCATAGCGAGTGAACCGGTAGGAAGAAAAATCGGCGGGTCCCCGGCTATCTCGAGAAGCTCGAGTTTTCGCTATTCAGAGAGAATACGGCAAATGGTTAGTAAGGAGATAAAGACGAACGACGGCGACGACGACGACGACGACGTCGTCGTCTTCTTGAGTTACGAAAGGGTTGGACTTTGCCGCGCGCAGTCTAATTAGCTGTCGACTTAAAAAGGTAGGACCAACGTTGTTACAAGCGGAGCCCTTTGTCGAATGCCTAACGAAGCGTCAAAAAGCGACTTTAATTGGCAAGTCGGTCAAGTCTGACCCAGATAAATATTCATGATCTTTCGCAAGGTAACCGGGAGCAATATCAAAAGCGAACGAAATAGCGCACGAGCGCGAATACTTTACTACTATTACTACTACTACTACTACTACTACTACTAAATATGCAGTTTCGTTTGATTGTATTATTTGCTGGAAATGGCATTGGAAGAGCCGAGACTCGAAGCAGGGGAGGGAATCAAGGAGAGAAAGTCAAGATATGCGATATTATGGACGGGGAGTTTCCTCGATCCTTTCTTGCGCTACCGTAATATGGCCGGTCCTTTTTCGATTATCAATTATTCGTCGACGATACGACGCGTGAATACGTTAATGGCGTATAAAGATGCACGTGTGTACGCATACCTGCCTGCCTTCTACAGGGAACGTGGGCGAAAACACTGACGGAGTGGCCCCCGGGACAACGTTGCGTCGTATATTGTAATATCGGCTATCCGATTAACATAATATCTCTGCTTCTTTCGTATTCAAAACGGGCCAGCACCATAGGGCTGCATAATGGTACTCTCCATCCGTGTTTATACTAATGCTAGGTTTGCCGGCCAGGGCCAACTCTAAGATCATAATGAGCCTTCGATCGAATTAGGCAGGAGGGGGTGACTCTGCTCCTCGGCCCTTTCGCCACTCGCCACTCGCCACTCGCGTTCTATTTCTGGCGAAATTTCGAAATTTCCGCGGATCCGCATTATTACAAGTTAACGGAGTCCAACCTGTGGAGTAATACCGGGGGGACAGCCCTCCGGTGATGCTGTTCTCCTTTTAATATCTTCCAGCCGACCCCTCGTGGTCGTTTTCTGTCGCGAAATTCTTCGCCGATTCAACGAAGCGCTCGGCTAGATATTAGACGACGACGCTCTAATGCGACTGTCTAGACTAATCGTTAGACTAAATTGCTAAACGTCCATCGAAGTATCAGGAGCGCGCACCCTCGTAAACGATTTGGGTAAAATCGTTGGATTTAATTTACAAGAGGAGCGGGACGTTTAATTAATCGCGCAGAATTTTGAAGAGAGACCCGAGATGGAGACGGAGAAAGAGAGAGAATTCTCTTTCAAAAGAGATCTCAAAAGTTCCTCCACACGAGGAGAATCAACAGTTTTCCCTACAAGCATGAGAAACGAGCTAAAAATCGAGAAATTTCCTTTTTCAGGCAAAAAGTGCCATTAGCGTTAGCAGCGAGTGCATTAAAAGCTCCCACGGACTCCGCTTCGAACATGCTTCATTCGTCAAGCGCGCTATTGCACGATATTACATTCATTTTCCCCTTTGCGCAGGGTAAACTTTAGCGGGTAAATGTCGGGGAAATGAAAAAAATATGCCAGAAACTTTAGCTGTCAATCAGCGAGAAACGTAAGCCGCGATAATGCGAGGATATCGAGTGGCAAGTTCTCTCTAAAATCAGTTTTCATCAGGGATATCGAGAATTCACCGTGTCCACTCGCGGAATCTCATGCTCGAAAATAGGAGGGAGGGGGTGCACGGAGGTGGTATCCCTCTTTTCGGCGGCGTTATCGAACCGTCGACTCTCCCTTGTCATTTATCGAAGACGAAGAGGAGGAATATTTTTCTCTCCCCGAGAAGTTTCGGTCCCAGGCTCTAGGTTTCGCCACGCGAGGTAGGATTTTATTTGAAATCTTAGGAACACGCCAGTGTGGGGTGGTAATTACCATGCGCGGCCTAGCCACACGAGAAAGTCGCCATACACGAAATGGTAGTCCGTTTCTCCGAAATCCCAGGCAGCCTCGCGGCAGAAGTTCGCTGTAAAAACGCGGCCAGCGCGATAATAACGCGCGTGCATCGCTCGAAAGTATGGCTCGGTGCCACATCGTTTACGCGAGGAAAAAAATCAACTGGATCCTCAGGATTAATGCGTTTTTAATAGTGACGCGAGTCTCCGTTCGGCTTTTACGTTTCCGCCCGCCGCTGCTCCATTTTGCCAACCCCCGTGGTAGAGCTTCTCCTCGCGGACAATTTCCGCGTTTCAACGTCGACTTTCTCTCCCCGTCGTGTTCCCGCTTTCCCATCGCAACGGGACCCCGTCAACGGACCGACCAGGACCAGGCAGGGTCGCCATTCGTTAAATTCGCTCAACTTTTTTCATGGAGGCAAATTTCTGCGTTAAAAGAAATCGTTCGGGGTTGCGCTCAGGGGTTCTGTCGATCTTTCCAAAATTGGAAGATAGCAGTCTGCTCTTCTGATTATTAGAATTAGCGTCTGTTGTCGCGCCTTTGGAAGCTGCGCCGTTTTTCAAGCTGCCCCGCCGTCGAGGAAGGCAGTTGGGGAACGATACCGACGCGTATCATAATCTCACTCTTTCCACGAGCGGGAAAAAACGTAATTAGTTGCTCCGAAATGCATAGAGGGGGGGAGGGTGGGAGTCCGAAGCAGCGGAAGACGGACTTGCCGAGCGAGAAAGAAAAAAGCGCGTGTGCGAACGGAACGGCCGATCGTAATAATAATGATTAGGACGGCGAAAGGTCGATCTCTCGACGGTGTACGGGCTGTCCCGATAAGAAAAGGAGCAAAACGAGTGAAAAATCGATCGTCGGAGAAAAAGCAAATCAGCGACACCTTCCAAAATGGCGTCGGCTAGCGCGAGGGCTGGGATACGAGGGGTGGAGAGGGTGTCGAAGCGAAAAGAATCATGGAAGTAGAAAGAGGATGAAGCTTGTCGAAGGAAGGGGCGATTATGCGAAAGCAGCAAAAGTAGCTCGAGGGAAGGGGAGGGGTCGAAGGTGGCAGCAATGGGCATATCGTGCGATCCTCGTGCGATCGCTTCGATTACGGCAAGGGTTGACTCTTTCCTTGATCCGCGAGGTCCTCCACGTACGGTACGGTACTACGGCGGCCTAAAGCGCAGCGAGGGGGGGGGGGGGGCGGAGGGGTTGGAGGAGGAAGAGGATCCAGCATTGTTCACGGACAATGTAAGTATGTCCGGAACAAAGAGCGGTAATCGACCCGTGTAACATTTATAACGTAATGGGAGGGCCTCGCTGGCCCGTAATAATATCAATTACGTTGCATGTGGAGTGAGATAGCGATAGATCGAGGAGGGGGTGGGTCGGAAGGGTGAGAGGCCGTTATCGGACGGATGATGGAGGAGGAAGAGGAGGAGGAGGATGAGGAGGAGGACGACGACGGGAAACGAAGAGAATCAAAAGAGAAGGTTCTCTCTTTCTCTCCTCTCCCCCAGAGGGATGCTAGAGATCCTCCAGGGTGCACGCTGACGACGCTGATTCGCAAATCTGTCGGGCAGAAAATTGCGAATGGGATCGTCGGCGGCCCTTCTAGCGACCAGCTGTTTCTCAAGTGGAAGGAGGAGAGTGCTGCACGTGGTCCTGGTGTTCTTGTTAACCGAGATAATCGAACGTGCATCCGACCAACTCCCCCCGCCCCCGAGTATCTCCACCCCTGCATCGGTCCCGGCAAATTCTGACTGTTCTCTTCCATTTTTACGACAATCGATGAATCTCCTCTTCGAGGTCTCGTCGTTTTGTCCATCCGCTTCCACCGTCGCGAGTCGCGCAGTTGCAACGTGCGTGATGCACGCGGTGTTTCTATAACGCGTTATGCTCCGGATGCTCCGGACACAACGACCTAATCCGCTGTCCGATCGCGATCGCGAACGTTACTTGGCGTGAAGAAACCGCGGTCTCTCCTCGGCAGAGCCGCTGACCGACTTTCCAGAGCATCTCTCTCTCTCTCTCTCTCTCTCTCTTTCGCGAGCATTTACCCCCCTAGACACGCGAGAGAAAAGAAAGGAGAGGAGAGGAGAGAAAGGAGAGTCCGAAAGAATCATCGCGAGGAGGTCATCAAGAAGGAGGAGATTCATCCCCCCGCAGTCCATTCCTAAATTATCCAGGATAAATAGATGCTGCTCGAAGATAAAGCGAGCGATGAGAGATAAAGAGGAGAAGAGAGGCGCAAGGGTAAATTGGCGGAGGGTTGCTGGTGGCGAGGACGCGGCTAGGCACGAGCCGCTCTTCGATTTTTAATCCGGTCTCCCTTTTCGCAAGGTTTTGTTTAATGGCGAAGGCGGGAACCGCGCAGGGAACGTCCGACCAATCGCAGCCCAGCTGGAAATCATACGCGAGATCTCGGGCCGCGCGGCGGCCTCCGAGAATGGAGTTGAAGTTAGGTTAGACGATGTTATGTTCGCTCCCCGCGTTGCCTTAACATTCGACGGGCCTGTCCCGGCACGGCATCGCTCTCGCAGAGGTGGGGCTCCCTCTCTTCGATCACTATTTTCTCTCCTTCTCCCTCCGCCTCGGTTCCTCTCGGTTTTCCTCTCTCCTCTTCCTCCTGTTCGCACTCGGAACCGACGTCGTCTCTGGTCCTCTCGATCCTTCACCACCATCACTTGCTCTGCCTGCCGCCACTCCTGAACACGTGCTGTGCGTTCGGGACGAGACCCCCCGCCCCCCTTCTTCAATGGTGTGCGACTGATAACGACGATAACGCCAAGTTCCTCCCGGGTTCTCATCAGTAGGGGGTGGTGGTACTCCGCGATCCATCGGAGATGGCAGAGATCGGAGGATTGGGATCAGGTTCGATTTGCTCTCTGGACTGACCGATTAAACATCGATAACGGGTTTTCGTGGAGATCGCGTGTTCCTGACGCTCACCGAGGAACAACGGTGACGTGACAATGCGTTTCTCGCGTGCCCCATCCCAGGTGTCACGATTAAACCACAATCACAGCACGATCTGGCACACATTGATAGTTTAAATTGTAAATTATCCGGACATAAGAATGGATTGTATTGTGCTCATTAAACGCACGTCGACGCTATAATGGCAGGTCTCGCGCGATCTTTGACAAACACGCGGTAACGAGCAACGCCTGTTAGTTGCGATTACTTGCACCGCTAAGTTTTCGGGACAGCCGCCGCCATCTTCCCCGGGACGAGTCGCGAGGAGACGCGAGAAATCTCCTCCCCCGAGGAAAACTCGCTCCTGGCCGAATATAATTAAAGCCGATTGCCCTCTTGCCGCTTCTCCAACTGCGCGTTCCTTTGCGTTCAATTTGCTCGATTAGTTTTATGAATTTCTTGCCCCGACCCTGCGCAAACTCGCCGAGCAAATTGAGTCATTAAAACAGTTGATTCATCAAGGTTTCTCGAAAAGGGAATTTTTACAAGCTGCCGGTTATCCGAGAATCTGCGAAATGTTATCTCACGAGGTTATTCAGATCCGATCGCCATATGGTATTGGTAGAAAAATTTGCTTTTCAAACTGCAGCGAGGAGAAAGAGAGAAAGAGAGAGAGAGAGAGAGGGAGGGGGAGAGAGGAAGAGAAACAGGGATGAGTGAAACGAGGGCCGAGGGTAAAACTAAACAAGGGAACGAAATGGAAGAATCGTATTCGTGTGCATTTGTCGATTCTTGCATGTACCTATCGATAAGGCGGTAATTTTCGCATCGCGTGCCATATCATCTAACATCTTTCTTTACAGTGCGAACCAATCTTATCGGATCAGACACTTTTACCTCAAAGTTATATTTTTTTGATCGTGAGAATAAGAGCTCGGGCTTCCAAGAAGCGAATGCATAATTACCGAGAGGAATGAAAAAAGGGTCAAGAATACGCATTCGCTATTTCTGCTGCGTTCTTCGGAGCTGCATAAATTAGAAAAAGGAAAAAAAAGGAGAGGATTATTGCCCAGCCAATTATGCAAAGCCAGGGAAACGTTTGCGTGGAAATTTCGTTGTTGGAGCGAGTGCGCGTTGTTCGCTTTAACGCGCTGGGCAAAAGTCGAGTTTGATATCGGTCACGAGTTCTCCTCTCGCCCTCCGTTCATCATGATTTTCGTCGATTTTGGCCTTGGAGCCTCGGTGCATGCTAATATTTCCTTTTTGCGCGTTACGTTACAATGCTGATCAACGGCACATATCAACGAGGTATTCGCATTTCCGTATTCTTTCATACCGCAGCTGCAACGGAGCAATGCTGCTGCTGCTGCTGCTGCTGCCGTTGCAGTGCCACAGAGGAAGGAAAAAAGAAGGAGAACCTTGAACCAATCGTAAATGGCGCGGAGTGAAAGCGCTCGGTCTTCGCGGTTTTCCCAGAAGAGCGTAAGCCACGAAATTATCGACTTGTAAATCGGAATCGAGGGTATCTGGTTTCTTTTGCCACGAATAAGTTTGCTGCGAGATTGCCGGCCAACGAGGGGGAAGTGGCCATAGAAATCATGGCGCCTAAGCAGTGGAAGAAACCGAGGAGCCAATCGACGGAGATAATAAATAAATAAATAAATAAATAAATGAGGTAAACAAATCGCAATAAGAAACGAGCGCTGAAATACTTTGCTGTAAATCGCGCAGAGTTGCAAGCCACCGCGCGGAGTGGCTCCAATACTTTTACGCATGTTCGTAGTCAGCGGAGCAAGGACAAGATTTTTTCTCGGGTTCAATAAATTCTTTTTTAAACTGCGTGAAAGTAATTGCAGTTACCACAATATAAGAACGCTGCTGGAATCAGAAGCGAAAACTCATTTTTTTCGAAAGGACATTGCAGTTTTTATTGCTTGTTGTGATTGCAACGAGTAGGTTAATATTCCTGGAAAGGTATTACGAACGCCGGAGAGAAAACTGTTTTGCGAAGCAATGCTGAAGTTTATGTATATATTATCAGTCGTAAATTCTCCAGAGAGCTCAGATTTCACAAATTATACAAACTGTACAAGATCCTTTCGAGGTGGTAAGAGCTGGTAAAATGTGTGTGACTAAGGCTCTCTAGGTACCCGATGTAGAGCCAGCCGATCGTATTTCTTCATTGCAAACGACAGATTTGCGACAAGATCGCGACGACCGACCCCATTCCGAGAGTAACGACTGAGAAATTCGCGAGTAATTTTTTTCGGGATATCCGCGAGTCATCGGGATTTCAGGGAGAAACCCGCCGCGACTCTCGAGGGGTCCTGGCAGAGTCCAAACTGGCGAGAAAAAATGCATCCCGGTCATGCGCGCTCTACAGCTCGTAGAGCTCTGGAGAACGAAAGAGTTTTGCGTCATTGGTGTCTACGGTATACGCAGCCAAGAGACAATACCCATACGGAGATATATGTGTACGTGGATGAATTATAAATGACACTTGAGGAACAATGCGCACCGGTGCAAGTATGTACGAATATTAATCACCATAATAATGCAGACAGTATAATGGCAGATGCGAACCGCATTTACTCATTATGCTTCAGATAGGAATTTTCGCGTACGAGTCTCCCCCGCCCCTCCCGGCATTATTTCCATCGCGCAAACAATGGGGATAAAGACGAGTCTCGCTAATTAATTGACACTTTGGTGCGTTAGATTAAAAACCATCATCGTCCGTAGTGCGTTTGCGTTTGCTGGGAGGGAGGAAGGAGGGGCCGGGGGTCGTAATTGAATTTCGTTGATACACGAATTTGTTTAATCGGACGTTCGCATCGTTGGTTCGTTCTCGTAAAAACGACACGCCTCGTAAACGCTCCCTCGCTCTTCAACGTCCGTCCTCCCGTCTTACATCCTCCTCGTGCTTCTCGGTGGTGCCTGATCAAAGTCCGCAGCTATGACATCAGGCACCGGGATGATTACACGTCCAATTACACGCGTCGGTAATCGTGCGAGACTGGCGAAAGGCTAATTATCGTACGAGGATAAAATTTTCCATTGAGATTCACCCCCCGTATGTGGGAGGGCAACCCGGAGGAAAGAATCGAGAATCCTAATGAAAAAGCAGCGCCGCGCTGCAATGACACGAGACAATTCGGATCTCGTGAAGAAAGGCGCGCGCGTAAGACAGCTCGCGTGGCGTCGCGTGGATAAGGGAAATTCGTTTGTTCGTTAGTTTTCGCAGTGGAATTGTCGGGCAAACGTAGTCGGGGCACACGGCTCTCCGACGCTGGTCTATCCTCCGGTAGACGTCCTTCTCGTAGGAATTCGAACGATGGCGAGCCTCTTGCACGAGTCGCCGGAACATCGCGTGCTGCCGAAATATTCCTGGAATATGCTAATTACCAGTTAGTCAGTTTCTTGTGCCACTGCGCCCGTTTCTACGATCGGCGATGGCCTCTTTAGCCATTCTTGGCGGGCTTCTTCTTTCTTCGCTGTATTCCCACCCTTCGCCATGCGGATCCAACTCAACTTTCTGTCTCGCCCAACATGCGATTGTCTATAGCCTCAATTTACTCCTCCTCCTCCCATGCTCTAGTACAGCAATCAGAAAAAATCTCTTTCGAAAAGTTTGGCCGTTCCTACCACGAGCCCCAGCCGTGCAATTTTCCTAAAAATAACAGTCGTCCGACTAATTTCGCTTTTATCGCAATTCCATCGATTCGTCGGAGAATTTTTCAGTTAACGTTTATCGATCATTCGGTGGTGGTGGTGGTGGCGGCGGCGGCGGCCACCCCCACGCTTACTGCTGCGCAATCATTTTTACTCCCGCATTTTTCCTGGCACAAAGCCATAGCCTGGCGGCATGGGTTCGCGTGTAAGCCGTAGAAGAGAACGTATTCAATTAATGCAGGGCGGATGTTGTCGGGCGGCGATACAGCAACGCAGCAACCAGCACGGGGGTCGATCCTCTTTCGCGAAACTCTCAGAGTGTAAGGCGGAATTAATGAGTGCACGAGGAGAACGGCAGAAGGTGCACGACAAAGCCGCCAGAACCTCCTAAGAAAGGAGACTAGCCGCGAGGTGTCAAGAGTCCTTTTGAATTATGGCACCTGGTCACAACACGGGAGAACCAGAGGAAGTTCCTGACGAATCAAACGCGACCACCACCGCCGCCGTCGCCGCCGCCGTCACACGTTGAATCGGCGGAGAGTTTCGTGAAATCCAAAGAATCGCGTTATGGGTCTACATTTGTCAACCTTCAGCTACTCAAGATTTTTGCCGACCTTCCATTGTTGTCCCGACAGGACAATTAGGCGCGCCGACAGAAATGACGTCACTCTGAAAAGCAGTCACACGCGAAAGCGAGGAACGCTGAAGATGAAGGGTGGAGGCGCGCGCGCACTCGATTGCACCCCATCGGGGACAAAGTCGGTGAGACGCGAAATTTTCTTGGTTTTCTCGCACCTCGCGCTTTTCCCCGTTGGTTCGTGGCTGGCCGTCGAGTCGTGGAATCGTGACGATTGCACATTTACGTTCCGCCGCTGGTATAGATATAACCGGAAACGAGGGCAAGTCTATTATCGCCCAGAGGTTGTACGACCAAGTCGAAGTTCCATCGCGGCCGCGGCAGAGTTCCAGGTACAGCAATATGTTGTTTTATGGTGCAATCATCGGAGCGGCAATAATCATTAAATCCGTTGGCCGAAGCTGAGCTAAGTCGAGCCGAGCCGAGCCGAGCCGAGATCGTCAGCTCCAGAGCTGCTGCTCTCTTGCCTCGCCGCTGTCGTTCGGCTACCATAGCTGAAAATCGTCAACCGCGAATTGACTTGTCTCCATCCCCCTCGTCGCGCAAGAGCGCGCAGAGTCTCGGTGACATCCAGCGAAATCCAACGAATTTCCCCCCTACGAGATGCGCGGGGGTGCGAGCACCCTCCAGAAACCAAATTCAGGAAATTTTACTAGAATTCGCGAGACAACGAAAGGTAGGGTTGGAAGAGACAGAGAGAGAGAGAGAGAGAGGAGATTTCGGATCAAAGCGTTTGGCTACTTTTTCTTCGTGGCGATGGAACGGAAGTCCTTCACAGGACGAGGCCCTTTAGCGTCGCGACGGCTGGAGAGGAAGGCGGCCAGAAAAAAGCGCACGGCGGTTAGTTAGTTGGTTATGGTGGGCATAATTGCGGTTTATTGTCTCAATAAATATATATGACACGGGCCGAACGGGACTGGGATGTGCGAGCGTGACGGCGCTTCCCGGGATTTGAAATCAAGCGTGCAGAGCAGCAGTGGCCACGGCGGAGTTTTATGGAGCTGCTTAATATGGTTTATGGCGTTTTGTCCTGCTTATGCTTGCCGCGGAACCGGAAGACGCCTAATGATCCGAGCTCGGCTCCTCGAGATGTGATTCCCCCCTCCTGCACGATCCTTCACGATCCTCCACGTGAAGGACGCATCGGTAACAAGCACCTCGTTACTACCTCGAACCACTCGGGAACGATACGTCATTATTGAAAAATATAGTGGCCGTGCACCGGGGCTAAAACCACCGGCAACATCCCAAAGTTCCGGGGAACCCGGCGCCTTGCTACGCGACAATCACTGGTCACACCATTTTGCCGTTTCCACACTTTCTATCTACTAATCACTCTGTCTTTTGAATATTTATGGACGAAATAGTTTCTTAAAGGTCGCCGATTGGCTTCGAATGGCCAATTACAATTTCTACGCTGACTGGCTCCGCACTATCGCACTCGTGTGTTAAAGAGCTGTGTGTGTGCAATTGCAATAATTGTTTCTAAATATATACACCCTTTCGACTGTTCGCCGTTGCGACTGAATTTCAAAGTCTCGCGAGGGTTATCGAACCCGGGGAGACTCTACGGGGACTCTCCACGGTAATTCCCGTGCAATGCTCGATGCCTTTTTCTGATTTCCATTGAATTTTAGGAGCGACCGGGGCACCAAGTGGTTTTTTCCCAAAGAAAATATAGCTCGTTTCTGGTCTTTCTACTATTATCATAGCTTAATAACCATGATTAAAAATGACCGCTCTGCTAAGTGTTCGACAAAAGCATTAAAAACGTCGAGATACGGCAAAATAGTTGTTGTCGATTGTAAGAGGTAATTATCATAATTCCACCAATTCGCAACATAATAATTAGCAAGGACAATGTAATTGGACCATGCGATTATGCGATCACCTAAATACCCTTAAGTAGCTTCAAAAGATAAGGTGTAAATTAAAGAATACTATTAAATAATTATTTCCAATATACGCGAAAGGAAATTGTCTTGCGAGGAGCTCGAAGAACCACTTTTCATGCGGAGAAATGTTTTCGACAAAAGTTTAGGTGAAATAAATAAGGAAAGGAACGAAACGATTATTTTCCCGATACTCGCCTCTCTCCGCCCCGCATTTTTTCTCCCACCACACGCGCACTTTTCCTTAATTATCGTATTTTCCGATTCGATTAGGGGGATCAGGGGACACTGTGGGAGCACTCGATATTAATTGTTAATACTAAAGTTAAGAACCGAGATGGAAAATGATGAACAAAACGATTCTGATATTACGCGAGCAGTCGATAATAAATCAGGACTTTCTGTCTAATAAGCGAGCACAGGTTATCATGAACGTTAAAGCCCTCTTTACCAACTTAAGTTTGATGTATATTATCCTCCCATTAATTTTACTAGCTCTATTTGCGTCAGTTATAGTGTTTAATGGGTTAAACGTTATTACAAAGTCTATTACATGTTTAGAGCTATAATTCTAGTGAGTATTATCGAGAAATGCTTGTAACAACTAATCCGTAATTGTTGAGTAACGTATGCTTTCCTGATTTTCAAAGATTTATCGTTGAAGCCAATTGTGGCTTCTGCGAAAATTAGTCATTTATTTCAATGATGTACAGAGTATCCCAGTGAATCAAGCAAGAAGATCCAGCAGCAGCAACAGCAGCGTCAGTTGCATTCTGTCGCAACTGAGATGGGGAGGGGGGGAGGGGAGGGAGTGGAGTCTCGCATCCACCAAAGCGAATCTTTGTTCCATTGCTGAGAATTTTGGAATCGTCCTCGCGCAACCCTAGCATTAAAGCCGGACTTGTTTTCCCGTAATGACAGTCCGGCAGAGTTCCTAACCATCGAAGATCAAAGACACGGGCCTTTCGATGATCGTCGGGGTCTTCGGGGGATTCGAATAGACGTGCCTCGAACCAAACTTTTTGCAATGCCCACTCGCATGGCATTTAACCATAAAAATAATTCGCGCCGATTTTAATCCGGTTAGAATCAGGGATTTTCGACTCGAAGGGGATTAGAGACGCTTGTTTTCGGTTGAGGGAGAGAAGAAGAGAGAGAACCCTTTACTCGGGTAAGAGACGGATGAAAAATCTGTTCTCGATCGATGTACTCGTCCCGGCAATTTCTTCGGGGAGCAAGAGGATGGCGGGAAGGGAAGAGGGAGGAGGGAAAAAATGCGGTCGATGCGGCAGGAAGGACGCGCGAGAGCAAGGTGGATACGCTCGAGAGAGGGTGCAGCGCAGACTCGGCGTTTTCCGTGAATGCCGGCGGCTTCGTTTGATGCTTTTTACGGGGAGTCCTGGATACCGTGCGTTCTTGCGGCACGATTGGTTCCTCCGGGGGACTTGGACGCGGTCATTGGT
The DNA here is from genome assembly GCA_037305995.1 of Sclerodermus sp. 'alternatusi'. Taxonomy (NCBI): domain Eukaryota; kingdom Metazoa; phylum Arthropoda; class Insecta; order Hymenoptera; family Bethylidae; genus Sclerodermus; species Sclerodermus sp. 'alternatusi'. The sequence continues at coordinate 3,104,699 of CM074553.1, forward strand.
CCTTTCCTCTGGTCGAGACCTGGAGGACCTCGTGAGAGAGGGACCAAAAGGGGGGGGGGGTTTCGCGAGTCCTCTCGATTTCTCTGATTTTGCATGAGGGGCGACATTCCCCGAGTCACCAGAGAAAATCCCAACTTTGGGCCCAATGCGGATCTCCGATGCTGAAAATTCGCCAAACACTCGAAGGATCGCGAGGAACGAGACCGGTCTCGAGATCTCCGATCTCTCAGGAATCGACCAAAATGCCATTCGATTCATTGGAACAGAGGAGGACAGAGTCGAGTGCAAAATTGGTGCACGCTCTCCTACGCGCGATTCCTCGTGATGCCAGGATTTATGAGACACCCGGTAAGCAAAACGAGCGATGTTCTGCCATGAGAACCGATCTCTCTCCTTTCCGCGAATAATTCAGCCTTTCCTGAAGAGATGGCGCCACGGGGAACGATGTTCGAATCCACTCTTCGGCTCATATTGTTCAGAATGCAAAATGTTAATTAATGACTCTCATAAAAAACGACGTGGCGCGCAAAAACCATCGTAACCTTGCTACATGAATGAAACGTAATTGAATTATTACGTGCGTCGAGTACTTGCGCGTGCGAAATAAAATATATTGTATCGAATCGTAACTCTCTCCCCGTTCTCTCTTTCTACCCTCTATCTCTCTCTCTCGCTCGCTCATTCCTGCACATTTATTCAGAAAAGAATTTATTACCATCGCTATAAATTATTAACGTCTAATTTACGAGCGAGCGAATATTAAAATACTGTTTTCCTTCGCTTCTCGCGCGAGAGCGCTCCCTGAAAAACTTAATGATCGACATTAACAGCATTTTCAGAGAAGAAACGTGCGAATAGAAAAGAATTTTGGGAAAATGGCGGATTATAAAATTTTTTTGATCGCGTGTACGAGTACACGTGGATAATGTAACTTCAATAGACTAGTTGAGATGCAAAGTATTCCGCGGCATATCCGGTTGTAAATTGAAAAATCATATGATGAGAAGCAATAGGTCAATCCAGGTACAAAGTTGCATACGCATTAAAGCTGCGCCTCGCTTACGGTGCGTAGCTTACGTGGCACGATATAAAGATACTTTTTTCGCGTAGAAATAGGAAAATAGCACGCGCCAAGCATAATGTTCCAGTCTGAAGAAATCGCACGATTAATCATCGCGTGCGTAATTCTGAAAAGCGCATTATATCGGGGAGCAGAGCGAGGGCTCCCGGTGCCCCCTGGAAATGTCCAAGATCAGGCGTGAAAACGCGCGAAGGAGCATCGAGATCGGCGACGATCACGGTCGATTCGCGCGAATCGAGGTGAGAGGGCTCGATCGCTCGTTAGCGCGAAAAAAACTTTTAACGACCACAACTACGCAGTGGCCTAATTAACGACAGCCTGTCGCGCGTCGCGAAGGGGTGGAAAGGGAGGGTAAAAAGGTCGTGGAAAAAGCTGAAGAAAATCTCGCGGTTCTTCCGACCTCCATTGGAATCGCACGGGGGTTGGTAGGGAATTGCGGGTAGTTTCCGCTGGAAGAGCCGAGAGAGGTGTCAGAACGAAGGGAGAGGAAGGCGCGGCGAGGGTAGAGGAAAGGAAAAGAAATCGACGTGGAAGCTGGCCAAAGTCGGCGACAACGAGAAGCTTACAAAACGTCGGTCACAAGAGAAGAGGTCTCCCCTTGCTGTTCCTTCAATTCAATTGAATTCTATTCCAGCGTGCAGTTGATATCATTGAGGTCGCCACTTAAATCCTCATTGTCGTTCGTCGCTTATTGTTTCACCCTTCGCTCGGCCGGCGACGACGACGGCGACGACGACGACGACGACGGCGACGACGACGACGACGGCGGTAACGACGAGGACGAGTGTACATGCGCGCGTTTCTCTTTTACATCCGCGCCCGCACCTCCGAACCGATTCAGAAAGGAACTCGAGAGCTCCGGGACCCAACCACGAAGAGTACCGCATTCGAAACGCAACAGTAGCCAAGCACTGCCTCTATTCCCGCTAGAAAACCTTTCCAGCGGCAGAAAATCGTGGGGTCGCGATACAACTCCGCAATACTATATTATAATAATTGCATCGTTTATCCTGCAGCGAGCAACCTCCTCCTCCTTCCCCTCCAAGGTTTCGCCGATCCCCTTTGCTTTTTATTTTTCCGATAATACTCGTATTCCATCGATTATCAAAAAGTCAATACGGTAGGAAATGCACGTGGCAATACTTTCCTAGAACACTCTTCTCTCTCTCTCTCTCTTTTTACCTATGTCAGTTATCGGCGCATTCTCTCATTATCGTCTAATCCTTTGAGTCTTGGGAAAAAATAATAAAATCTGCTTAACAATTTAATAGAGAAAAAGAGAATAACTGTAGAACCGTAAGATATTTTGTAAATGGTGCAGGTACGTTTTGTAGCTGGTTAAGTATCGTTGAAGGGGGGTGCGCGTTGTGAACTCGCTGGAGAGGGTTGTCCGCAGTGGAGGGTCCGTTTTGAAGAACGGTCACGGCGCACCCTGGAGCACCCTCGGTGGACGGACGGTGGAAAACAAGGGCAACGGCAACTCCAAAGGCAACAAAATGTAGCCACAAAATGTAGGCACAGAATCGGACTTATCCAGGGCACGGCCGCGTCGTGGAAACGTGCAAAGCATAATGGACGCGGAGTGAAGTACGTCGCGGTTGCTACCGAAGTGGGCATTGTTGGCCCACATGCTCGCTCGAACAAACCGAGTCGATCGACTTCGTAGCCGATCGAACACATGGGAACGCCAAAAGTATTCTCTCTTTTTACTCTTTTTCCACCACCCTCTTTCTCAACCTCCCTCTTGAAAATCTCCCTTCAATCTTCTCTTCTCTTCTCTCCTCTTCTCCTAGGTCGTGTCATTTGCTTTGAATTTACTGCTCGAGTAACTTTAATTTTTTCGCAATCATACAGCGCTAGATGAGATTTTCCGGAAAAAAAAACAAAAAAATCGTCAGTGGTCTCGCGGAACCCCCTTGGAATGAACTTTCTCCCAATTAACCTAATCCATTTTGAGCATTCGTCCTTCCTCTTAAGTAACTCGTCCGTCGAAAATATTTTCTTCGGTAGTCGAGAACTAAATATTTCATCTTCGAATCAATTATTTCATTAGCTCAACAAAGTTATGTCCCATTTAAAGTGACCGCGGTTGGTTTAACAAGATAATAGGTTCGGATGACAAAATATTTAAGCTTCCATCCGTGACTTCCAACCTTTCTAAAGACCTGGAGAGTGTTCGTACTGATTCGTGTCGAGGAGAAGAGTCAAAGTTCCCCGGCAATCTCTCACGGGGATGAAACGAAGATGAAAGTGACGAATAAGTTTCTATAAAGTTTATCGTTATCCACTGCTGTCAAGCTTCGGGGTTTAGGGTTTAGGGGTTTGGGTTTCCTTAATTATTGCTCAATAACGACTATCATGGCAATGAGGTATCTGATGACGGTTGGCGGATTATCTTGTCTGATTATCATCATCTCCGTTATCGAGGTTGATCTCTATCGCCTTCAGTCCTAGCCACCTATGATGTCCCGTTAACAATCCCACTTGATTCCGTCATTGGCGGCGTTGGAGTTCCTGAATGAGTTCGTAACGAGATGCACAGCCGGAGGGCTGGCCTGCGTCGGGGTTGCCAGCACGTGTCCTCAATGGACCAATCAAAGCTCACCCTCTTCTCATCTCGATCTCTCGCTCTCTCTCGCCTCTTCCACCCCATCCTTCCATCTCCTTTCGCGTCCCTCAGCTTACGTATATTAGCCTAATACGATTCAAGCAAATCTCATTTTTTAGAACATCGTGATTCCTATTCGTAACCACTCTAATAGCACTAATTTCACCTCAATGAATTACTAGATCGTACGAGCGAAAGCTAAGCTGTGCGACTTTTGAATCAAGCACTGCGAAATGCGAGACCTTTAGGAATTCACGAGTGTGCTCACGGGAGGATGAGGAGAAGGAAGAACAAGAAGAAGGAATGCTGGAAATGAATAGCTGCAGTAAAGTTTGAAACTTTGCGTAGAAATGGACTCGTTCTGTTATTCCCTTTGGGTTTATACGTGTGCCATAAGGTTTATTGCAGGAAGCTAATGGCAATGATGCTTTCTCGCTAAACTCTTATCGTTTGTCTAATCGCAGCGCATTCTCCTTTCCTTCGATCTCTTTTCCTTTCTCTCCGCACCCCGATACGTGTACACGAGCGAGCGATGAATGAGTGTTGCAAGAATTTTTATGAACCAGGAAGAAGCTCGGCCTCCTTCTGGAGGAAACGAATGAAATCGAGTCTTGCTTGGTTTCTTCGCTCGAACGAGAATTCGAGAGTTCGAGCCGCTTAACGACTCGTGACGTCGCCGCTGGCAATTAATCATCGCAATGCTAATGACGCCTGGTAATGATAAAACCTGTCCCTGTAGTAGTAGTCACGGTATTACTCAGGTAGCCGCGGCTTTACACATTCCCAGGAATATAAAAACTATTTAGCACAAGTTACGTTAGATGATAAATTGATGTAAACAATTCCAGCGAGATTTTACGCGCTATCGCAATGCGTTGCATTCAGCAGTTGCATCTCTCTCGCGGGCTTCTCAGCTCGCGCGTCAGGTCGGAGGAGAGGCTGTTTCAACAAATTCACCATTGATCCCTCTCTCCCTCGTAAGTTCCCTTGGGAAATTATTTCTCGAGCCTCGTTTTTACCTGGAAAAATCGCACGCCGTCGTTACCACCACCACCTTTCACTCTGCTCGAAACTGAAAAAAGTACCGGGCGGCAGAGGTGGAAATCTAGTTTTCTTACTTCCAACGCGCGGGAGAGGAGAGCGAGTCGAGTCACTCGCGGGGTGAGTGAGTCGGAAGAAACGTGGGCTCGACGCCTGTAAAATACTTGACTCGATGCGCATCGAGGCAGGAACAGATTCGCACGTTGGCCAGTGGATGGTTTAATTGCAACTCGCCTTTAATTCGTCGATGAGAAAAGTCACGCGTGATACCGATATTTTCCGAGCGCCTGAGCACGAATTCCTCCATCAATTCCGCTGCCTGAACACAAAAGCACCCTTGATTCTTCATTCTGGACCTTTGTTACGATACACCACGCGTTTAAAAGCACGATAGGCGATTATCGCGAGAGGACCGTCGAATTCGACGAAACCAAATTAATTGACTGTCCGAAAACGATGAGACCAAAACGTTGAGGTACCATCGAATTTTCTACCCCCGTCCTATCGACGATCCGCGGCTACCCCCTCTTCCCCCTCCTGCTATTCTTCGTATCAAGTTGTTTTTAACAATGACTTACGGCGTAGCGACTTCTCAACTTTTATCGCCTCGACGTTTGATAATAAGCGAGGTCAGCCGCTTGCCAGATGTGGCCAATTGGATTGTCCATTGCCGTTTCGTTGTGTGCGATAATTCATGCGCCCTCGAAGGAGGAGCGAACGCTGAAACTCTCTAGCCCCTCGAACAGGTTGAATCGAAATTGAAGAAACCTTGATCCGGCGATCCCTCCCGGAAATGGACATGGCGGGACATTGAGTTTTGCTCCCCCTCCCCACCAACCCCCTTTTAAAAAGAAGACCCGATTAGAACCTAAATCAGCCAGGAACAACCGCGGGCGGGCGGTTCATCGTAACCGCGTCACGACACCGCGGAGCGTCAACTGATTATTGAATAAAATGATTATTTGATTCGAGTGGTTAATCATCGACAGTAATTTCGAGGCGCGCACGAACGGTAATGGGAGGTGTACGTAGGGACGCTCGCACACTCACACGCGCATGCACGAAGTCAAAGTAACACCCGTTGATGCGCGAGTTGCAACGGGGAGGAGGGGAGCCCTTCGCCATTCTGGAAGATGCGTCGTGCGCGTTAGGTTTTACGGTCCTTCAACCCCCACCCCCTTCTCGAGTCCTGATTTAATCTCTCCCGCGTTTCCAGAGGTCTCGATCCCAAAGGGAGAAAAGAAACTCCACGGAGGGGTATAGGGCAATCCGCTGCAGCTGTGACACTTCGCTCCTGACCGTCAAGGACGTTTCGATTAATTTCCCTCTTATCTCGAATCGCCGCCGCCGCCGCCGCCACCGCTCGGTCCTCGTGATTTCTCGTCCTTGCAAAACTTGGCGGATTTTTGAGCCGAGACAATCTTAAGGAGCACCGGCTAAAGTTTTGATGTCACAAGTTTCTCCTGAATGTCGAGAACGCTCGCTAAAAGGAGTTTTGCAATCGCGGCAGGGTCGGTGCGCGCTCCAGCGACTGCGCAACTTTACGTCTTTCTGTAATCGCAAACTCACACACGGACGCGCGCGCCTGCAATGAGCCACGCGCCTTTTGCATCCCAGCCAGCGGATAGCACACAGCCTCCACCAGTTGTATAATACATTTCCTCCTGCACGTGTAATTAGAATTTCGAGTTTTATGACTCCGCCAGTTTTTCACTGCCGGAATCCGGTAATTACAGTGGAGAGAGGGGTGCCGCAAAACGACTAATTCTCCGGCTGAAAAAATAATAGGACTCGATGGATGATGATTCGAATGAAATTACATGCGATTTCTCGGGGTGATTCGCCTTGTCGAGAAACAAACGCAAACGGCGATTCACCCTCTCTGGCCTCCGACACCCCCTTTAATTTCTTCGAGTTCCTCGCGTTAACGGTACATAGTGTGGCAGCGCTGGCTTTAGGGTCAAGTAGATTTGTTCTTGCGGTACGAATAGGATCAGCAATTCGTCGTTTGTTCGGCTCAGCCGGCAGACGCGCAAACGCATCGTGTTCTACTTAACATGTGCGTGCTGCGAACTGGTATGTGTCCGTGTGTTTGTGCGTCCATGTGTCGCGGGGTTAATTGAATCAAGCGGCACGCAAGCAGCTCTGTATGCACTGCCGGGTCATCCGAGGTCAAATCAGTAATAGACTGACCCTTAATTCAGCGTGTGGCCAAACGCCGATACATCGACGACGCTCTTCCTTCGACATGCAACCTCCTAGACCTCGCGACCTTGAACTCGAGACCTCCTCGACAGCGAGCCGCGTCGACCAGCACGAAACCCAGCCGAAAACCGACACCGACACCGACGCCAACACCCTTTTGGCTTGGATAGAGACTTCGCTCGAATCGGTTCATCTCAACGTGGCGGATTCATTACTCATCGGTCGGTAGCGGTTCAACTTCTCGATAAATTAAATCGCTGACGGACTCCTCGCTGAGAGGAAATTCGACTGGGAGCAGAAATGCTCGATTAGAAAACCGGGAGTGAAGGCGTCCGACGTGAGATTCGCGGCGGCGAAAGAGATACACGGGGCTACGGTACGGAGAAAATGGTGAGGAAGAGGGAAAGGGGAAAGGTCCCATCTGGTTCGGGGGAGACCACTCGGAGCGAGGATCCATCAATCACGAATGTCCCGCACCTCGAGAGTGCTGCCTCTCGCCGGTAGCAAGAACACGCAGATTCTCCAAGGAAGTCGGGATCCACCTTGCTCGTCGTCCCTTTGTAGTCCCAGGGTCACTCTACAAAAACGCCATAATAATCAGCAGCCGTTCCGCTCCCGCGTCACCACGAACGAACTGCACGTCATACAACCTACCACCACCACCACCACCAATACCATCGCCACTACTACAATGACAAATAGTAAAAAAGTTTATACAGCATTTTTAGGCTATTTTTAGGCTCTTCAGATAAATTGCCTTTGATTTTAAGGGCTTTCATAATTTTCCGGGGATAACTTGGATTCGCGCTAAATGCTGCTGGGTAAAGGTCTCTTCGATAATTCTTAGCTTTCGAGGGAAATAAACCGAGGCAGAAATTCGCCCGAGTCAAAAATTTTGCAAGTTTCACGAATCTCGGATATCTCGGCGATTTCGCGAGCAATTCCAGCGGCGAAGGTACTACCAGGATAAGCGTTTTTTTTTTAGTAAACTGCGAGAAAGAGGTTCTCCATCCGCTGATTTAAAACCATCGTGTTTTCATCTTTATCTTTGGGTGCCGCTAATAACTCCGTTTGCATGTCGGGCCGAGACTTTTTTGCAAGGACGCGTTAATGTTTAATTTCATTCCAGCAGCATAGAAGATCGGGAGGCTTCGGCTACCGTGCCTCGGGAGGATGTAATCAGCTGGTCGCTTTTTACAGAAAGCTGCTGGCGAGTCTATGAATCATCTTTCTTGTCGCTCTTTATCAAAACGACATTAATCACTCGAGACTTGAACGCCAGTCGGTCTTCGGACATGCGGGCGTTGACGTTTAATTTTAGTATCGGACCTATAGATAATTACTCGCGTGAAAAGGTGTTGTACCTTTGACGAGTGGACATGCTCTGAAACGGAAACCGAAATCGTGTTTTCCCATTCCCGGTAACTCGAGAACAAAGAAGTGGTTATTGCCACCAATATCCCCGGATATCCCGAGAGAAGAAGCATTTGATAAACATTTTGACGTTTTCTTGAAAGAAGGCCAAAAAAGAGGGAAAAAAGAAGAGCAAGAGAATCGGCGAGATTCAAGGATGCGTATGTGCAAGGGAAAAGAATCTTCTCCCGGTGGGTGAGGAGGGGGGTGGGGGATTCTCTCGGTGGCGAGATTGTGTGTTAATGTATGGCTGGCATTCGGACGACAACCGTGACAAATTGCTTTATTAGGTTGGCAGCCCGGGAGCCTTTCCACTCGCACCTTAGGCCCGCCACTCATCGTGTTTGTACGCTCTATTCTCCCTCGCTTCTTCTTCTTCTTCTTCTTCTTCCTCCTCCTCCTCGTCCGTCGCCTCCTGCGCTCCTTCCTCCGCGTCTCCTTTGAGCATGCGCGATAAAAGACAACGTAACTCGCGGCTGGATGAATGAACGGGCAAGGATGCTCCCCACGGGGGGTCGATACTTTTTTGAAATCGAACCGACCCACCTATCGCCACTCCTCGCCTCTCAAAGCTCAGCCGCCGTGCGTGCTACCGCCAAGAAAAAATCCCATTTGTCAACTCCAGCCTGGAAAACCATCTCGAATCTATTAATTGAAACTCCTAAAAGCCCCTAGGAGTCATTTAAATTCCACACTATGGTCGAACAAATTTTTAATAAACCGTCCAAAAAAACTCTCCGCCATCCGGAGGATGATCATTATTACTCCCGTTTATCAATCCCCGTTTTCTCGGATTTATGTATCTGGATATCTTTGCTCATGCAAATGACCCGGGCTCTGATTTACATGCCCCGATAGCATTTATCCTTCGCTTAGCCGGAACGAAATAGCTGATTCTAAACGATGCTCGTTTCTCACGCGTAACACGGGAGTCGGTGACGTGCGGATAATAAGTTCCCGATAGAAAACAGCTGATCGGATCGAGCGAGCGAGTGGCAAGAAATAAATTTTCGCATCTGTCCCAGTTAGCAGATGCCAGAACGCGGTGCATCCTCGTGGAAGCCGATAGCTTTATTTTGATACACGCTGAATCAGCCAGGGAAGAAACTGGAATCCAGGAAGCCGTCTTAGGAATCTAGCGGCAACGACGACGACGACGACGACGACGACAACGGTGCGTTACGTCATCGGGGACCAGCAGGTACACGAGCTCCGGTTTCGAGTCCGTGGTTTTGGCTCCGGCACTTTGTCGAGCTCTCGTATACGTTTGGTAATCGACTCAAAGGCGCGGATTATTAATGTTGCGCAGCCAGTTAATGGGATCGGGGTTCTCCCATTTGAGCCCGTGGAACGTAGAATGCGGGTCCAGCTGTGAACGCGTTATAGGATCCTTTTTTGCACGGCGAAGTGTCCTGCCGGCGACTCCCGGATGCTCCGTCATTAAGCTACCACAAGCTCCGGTCCGCGAGTCCAACGAGACCACCTCCACATCCAAGGGAGCCGACAGCAACCGGCCGGGTCGAGTAAGCCCGGTGGCTCTACCCCCTATTCTATCCATCCGCGTTGTCGTTCCACCTTGAAACCTTATTTTCCAGCGCGAGCCAACTGCTTTCTCTCGCGGAACCAAATGTCATCGAGGCGGCAGGAAAACCGCGCGACCTCCCTCCCTCCACTCCGTCGCTGCCGCGGATGATTATCGAGCGCCTCCAGTTAATTAGTCGCCCTGGGCTGGAGGCACTCGATAGACTAATGATATATCACCAGCTTCGTGCCGGCACCACCGACTCTCCTCCCCCTCTGGGATTCGCCTTTTCTTCGTTGCGCGCCGACTACTCGCCACTTGTGCGTCATTTGCAAAAGTGGAAGCTAGATTTTCTCGATGGAAGATACGCTTGATGCCAGATTGCCACGGGATTACCGAGCATCGGGGAATTGCTACCGGAAATCGCGTAAAGCTCGACGCGGATGAGTGGCCGGTAGTTCCAGATAATTAGTCGCCAGAGGCTCGTACGGGAGTCAATCGACGATGATGTAGGGCTACTACTTTTGTGTTCAGTTCAGTAGGAGTAGCCGCACAGCATTCACCACTACTACACGGATCGCTCTCTCACTCTCTCCTGGCTCTCCTCGTCTGCCAGAGAGCATTCACGGGAGTTCAAAGGTACAACGGGGCATAGGTGGGTGCATATGGGGGAGAGGGGAGAGGAGGCCAAGCGCCATTGCTCGACAAACGACAAAATATCTCTTGCGTAAGTTTCGCGGCACGGTTTTTAATCGTTAAACGCTTAGGAGAGCGATGCGCTTGACTTTTATCGCCGATATGACTGGAAATTTCGCTGGCGATGATAGGCGCGCGCGCGTATCGTTATATTATATAAAATATAATTCCTTTGTCCTTGCGCAAACTGGTTTTTCGTCGATAACGAGAGTGGCTTTTTCAAGCGACCGATGGAAAGGCGAGTTTCTGCGGAAAATCGAAGTAGAAAGGCGTAGATAGGGGCGAGTTTGCTCGCCGTTGACTAACTTTGAAACAAGTAGTCGGCCACTCCGGGTAATTGGGTCCCGAAGCGATAGGGGCCGCGCGCAATTCCGCGTAGGGTCGTCGAATGCGCCCATTGGAAGGTTCAAATTGGATCTGAATAAACGTGTGCGTGTCTTGTCCATTATTGTACCGAGTCGAGTTTATCAGACAACGTCTAAAATCAGACGCTTGCGATTGGACCAAATGCCATAAGTGGAACATGGGAACAGTCCGGATTTCTGGTCCACGATCACGTCGGGCTCGTCAATGAATAGATAACGAAGGAGAATGAGCTAGTTGAGGCGGTTTGATACATCGGCGACATCGCCGCGCAACATTCATCTGCATAATTCATTCTTATCAGTACGATTCCCTCAAGCAGGGATTCTCAACTGACGACGACGACGACGACGACGACGGATCAGCAACGGCGCAGGAGGCTAACAACACACGTTCATTGACCACAATTGCTCGATGAACGAATCAACTCTCGGCAATCTCCCAGCGTACTTTGCCTTTTGCCCGAAACCCGAACAGCGGTTTCCCCGCGTCCCTATCTATCCGCGGTACTTCTTCTCAACATCAATCTCGAGTAGCTGTCCTACCCGACAGATTCGCATCGCTAAAACTCTCTCAGTCTTTTCCGATCTGATGTTTACAACGTCATTTTGCATATAGGATTTTATGGGCCATTAGAGTTTATAGTCCATCTTTATGGGATACTTAAATAAAACTTATCAGTGTCGCTGGTCTAATGTACATTGCCTTCGATTTAATCATGTCAATGTTTTCCTGAATAACGACAACCACCTTCGTCTTCGCACCTTCATAAAATCATTGCGCAACGACGATGAGTCTTGCCTTGAGGAGACGCTCGCGCTTTTTCTACTTGTCTTTTTTTGCTCTCGGGTTGATTCGCGTTGCGGAGATTTAATTGTATCGGGGTTTATAGGTGTTTTTATTATGGGAGACAGCTTTTTAAGAGAGCTGACGCATTATCACGCGAGGTTCACAGGTCGCGAGAATCGCGTTCGCTGCACGTAAGAGCGAAACGCCCACCGTATTTACCCACTCTGAATTCCTAAGTCGCGGTTCGCCCCCTCGCGAATTGTTGCGCAGCGCAAACCCAAACTCGCTCTTAACTCTTGAAGCTCGCATGACTCGTTGGGCCAAGCACACACACACTCGGTGCCCGAAAACTCGCGTGAAAAGCCCCAGCCTCGAATATTACGCAGGAATTTCTCTATTCGCGCGGGGCCAATTTATCGTTTGTCCGGGACGGACGAGCTGGATCACTCGGTGACAAGCGGGAGGGGGACGCGAACCAGGAAGTGCGCCGGACTCCATTCGGAGATGGCCACTGCTACTTTCGGAACACCCCGTACTTACACAGATGTTTAAGAGCTAAGCAAGTACTCGGAGCGAGTGAGTTGATGCGAGCCGCGTATCACGAGAAGGAAGTTCAATTTAACCCAATAAAGGACAATCAGAGGCCGACGGCGACCAGAGACGAGTGTACCTACTACTCCTCTGATAGCTAAACGGAACGAGAGGAGCGGGAACTACTCCTTCGGTTCTTTCCAACTACGAGACATCAAGGTTATCTATCTTCAAGATCCTTCATCAAGATTTTCGTATGCTAAAGTCAGGGATAAGGGAGAGAGGCGTTGCATGGGAATATTCACACAGGTCTTCTTCTCTCTTGCGTTTAAGTTCGATATGAACCACCTCTCTATTAGCTCTTCGGCCAAATTTTCCAAAACTCCCTTCTTTTTCGCATTCCCCCTCGGGGTTTTCAACATTTTCCAACACGCGAGAGATCTTCCAACTCTTGTTCCATGCCATGCATCGACGAATATATCCTTTTGGTTAACCCAAAGTTAATCTTGCCGAAAGAGAGTGGACCGGCGACGGTACTCGTCAACACGAAAATGGAAAAGGGCAATTCTTACCATTCTCCAAGTCCGACCTTGTGCGAAAGGTGAGGAGCGATGTAGGCGCCATCGGAGCGTAAAACCGGTGACATGGACCAAGTGGATTTTCATAGCATGCCGCGCGTTTCCCACAAAAGACCGCAAAAAGGCCTCATTCAAGTATCCAGAGGGGTGAGGCCCGTTCTGACAAGGGGTAAAACAAAATGGGTCCCTCTCCGTTGCTCGTCCCACTGTGCCAAGGACACTCGGAAATTGACCGGTTGGAAAGTTATACCTTACGACGTACATTGTGCACTTTGAGGTACATCGACAGAACTTACCGAGGAGAATAATAAAGGAGGTAGGTCAATTTCATCAAATCGCAAAATGCAAAGCATTGCATTAAACCCTGTTAAATGCGAAGCGACGTGAATCGCGTTTGTCATCGCCATCGTCGGACAGTTCGCCTATCAATCAGATTTCACGCGTTATAACGAGATCGATACTTTTTGACATTTTTCCAATTTTCAAATCTCTCCCGGAGAGATTCGAGCGAAGCTCGAGGAAACTCGTATGTCTCCAACAACAATTTCATTGTTCAAAATAGAAAAGTCGAGTCTCTCTAAGTAGATAATGGATAGTGGACTCTAGTGTACAAAGTGCATTAGTGCGATGCATTGTGACGAATATCCATCGATACGTGAAAGGGTTTCTATCCTCCAAGGGGTACTGAAAAGTACTCTCGAAAGTCTCTCTTGCGACTTGTCTCTTCTCTGCATGGAAATACCTTCGGTAGAGATAGGAGGGGTGAGAGGAGGATGTGTAGGGAGAATGGCTGCTGGTAAAAGGAAAACGGAATTGAGGGTGAGTCGGAGCATGGCCATTTTGTCTGTTTAGTTCCACGCGGAGACACCCGATGTATGGGCGCCGCGGTGCGTATAATCGCTAATGCTCAAACCCCCTTGCCCATAAGGGAGCATAGGGGGTGCAGAGGGAATGTGGAGACTGTGTTCTCGCTAATCTCATAGGTATCTCTCTCTCTCTCTCTCTCTCTCTCCCTTTCTCTTTCTTCTTTCACAACATTTTCTTTATCCGTCTCTTTCCTCCTCCTCCTCCTCTTCTTCTTCTTCCTGTTTCTTCCTCAGCTATTCTCTGTGCTTATCATGTATGAATTTCTAATGTATTTGCAAAGTTGAGAAATTCCGAGAAGAACGTATCCACACGAGAAAAATGGCAGGCAGAGTAATCGGTGTCATCCCTAGGGACCGACAATGGAAGAAAATCCGATTTTTGAGATGATCGTGTTAAACGTACCCCAGGATTTACCGAGGGCGGTCCCATTGAATATGGCTGATGTTTACCGGTTCACAGAAAGGGATTATTCCAATGGGGAACCCCTATGGTGATAGAATGTCAACGATACCATTTCTGCCCCCCCCCCCCTCTCTCTCTCTCTCTCTTTCGCTTTATGCTTGTTGCTACATTTGCCGCGTGAGAAGACTAGGAGCTCTCTGGAAATGCAAATTACGTCTTTAAAGCTATCTTTTTGCGGAAATAAAATAACCATTACCACCATAATGTTACAGTCCGCGATTCTCCTTGAATAAAAATGACAATTAGAGCGCTTCTCTCCGGTGACTATGTCATTTCGATACGTTATCCCTGTTATTTCAGGCAATTTCAGAGAATAATAGTAAGAAATCTCGGATATTTTTCGAGTTCGTTTACCACGAGATAAAGTGGAAGAGTCGAAATCGATTGCGATTTATCAATTATTAGTTTCAAAGTTATCGCGTTACTTTTAGTGGAAGGCGAGTACTCTTCGTCCAGAAATTAAAGCAACGAGTCTTCGGCCTTTACAACGACAACTTTAATTGCCAGTAATTGTTACGAAGGTCGGAAGCAGCCTTTAAGGAAGGCATCCCACGCAATTGCTGGTCACACCGTACCATAATACTGGGTTATCGAATAATGGGAGCTTAAATGAAAACTTGTTAATTCAGAGATAATTAGGAAAGAAAGGAAGAAAGACTCGCGTAAGAATTCATAGTTGTGGGCCTGAATAAAAATGAACTATTCATGGCGAAGATCGCGGATGCTGTAGCTGTGAAATGCTTCATTCAATTTGGATCCACGTGTAGCGGAGATGAATGAAATTAACAAATTCTCATTGGAGGGGATAGATTTTCAAGTAATATAACAGGCGATACGTCCAAAGACTTTTGGGAAAAGCATAAAAAGGACAATGGTATTTTGCATCGCAACACTCGTCGAGTTCTTCGTGATTTCTCGTTGATTTTTTCGTACCTCGAAGATAATCTGCCTCTAAGGGGGAAGGCCATTGTCATTTCTGCACGATACGCGCGCGTACGTCGCGTTCTGCGCTATTTCCTCTCCCCCCTCTCTCGCTCGCAAGTGAACTCGGTCCGTAATGATTCGCGGTTTCGCTGACTGCACGTCAGAATTCCATCGACTCTTCCTTCGAAGGAGCCATCGATTTTTTTCAACGAAACTCCTCGGAAATCCCTGAAAGATCTCGTGAGAAAATCGATCATCGTTCTGAGCGACCGCAAATAAATGGCCTCGTTAAAATCTCGTCAAGGGCCTCGTTAAACGAGAGACGCGAAAGTCAAAATCCTATTTCCACATGGCATACTCAAGACTAACCGCGCGTACGCAGCTCAGTCGTGCGCTGCTATTAGAATTTGCCATGCAAATTTATACATCGACGCGTGGTCCAGGAATTTACGATGTTAATAAATCGCAATCAGTTTGCGTTCGGCAAATCGCGCTGAGAACCTCGGATTAATCGTATAATTAAGGGAGTTTAGCTTATTCGCGAAAGTGGCCAGGGGTAGAGAAAGAAAACGAGTAAAAAGAGGAGAAGGAGGAGGAAGCGGCAAAACCGATGCAGTAGGTGCATCGCAATTAGCGATCTCGTAAGAGGGGAAAAGGAACGAGCACGGTGTGTCCCATAGCTCATTAACTCATGGGTAGAATCGTGCAGAATCCAGCTGCTGGGAAGAAAGCTGCTGGAAAAGTGGAAGGAAAGCGGCCAATCCCATAGAGCACCGCGAGGAAGAGAGGAGAGTTTTGTCCGGGCCCGTGAAAATAAGTAGACGGGCGCGTAAATCGTGAGTTCTCGAGGACCCGGGGAACACTCGTCGTGGTTAGAACGGGCATAAGTCGATGGGATTCATTAGCGTAATTAACGGAGGCTCATTAAGCGTATTACGGAATGAACGGACCAGCGGTGCAGCGGTGCAGCGGTGCAACGGCGCAGCGGCATCGGCCAGCTTTCTGTAAACGGAACCACGCGTCAATTACATTCGAGTCGCGTGCTCTTCCCTGTGTCTGTGGGAATACGTGTGCTCGCCACTGGATACTCCGGAGAAAACGCTCGTTTAACTCTCAGCAGCCGAAAGACTCAACTATCCCTCCCCCTCCTCGCTCGCCCTTGCTCACCAGGAACCTCGCTAATTAGCGATTCCCCACTTATGGAAGGCCGCCACTCTTATTCCCGGACCAGCTAAACTGTTAACGAGAATCTCTCGCATCCCCTTAACACGAATCAACATCAACGAAATCGTAATCGTAATTGGAACGGATTATGCTCGGGGGAAGGGACCTTGGATCCGAGAGGATCAGTTCCACGAGAGAATGAGCTCGAGGTAACTCGCCGAATGGGAACGCAGCAGGATTTTCGTTCGAGTTCTCACTTTCAACATTGGAGAGCGTTCAGCGGTGTTCGATCGAGTGATCCGTTCGCGTGGTGTGGCGTGACGTCACGCTCCTACATTGTACTTACCAGAGGTTCGCTTATCTGAGAATCGCGATCGCACGATAATCCAACAGCAGCCAACGCTGAAAGTGCATCATTGGCGGCTGGCTGGCCGCTAGTCGGACGTGTGGCGGCGCACTTTCCCGCACAACCGGCATGCACGATACACGATATACGCGATACACTCGCGATTAATGTTTAATTAACCTCCCTCCTATATATTGGCTCGACTCAGCCTGTAATATTGATAATAATTATGCCTGTAAACAAGATGTGGCGGATGATTTGACTTGCCATAAACTTACAAAGAATCTCGCGGTACAAGAATTAGATAGACTCGATGGACGATAACGTCTCCTACCTACCTACCTACCCTCCCGCCGCCGCTCCCATTCAACATAGAGAACAAGAGAGACGGAGGATACTCCAAAGCATTCGGCCATTTATTCGCGACTCTTTGGTAGAAGCTGTAACATGAACACCGATCTCGATAAGGTCACCGCTCGAGGTACTCGAGGTACCGGTAGGGGCAGACGGGGGGTGTCGCCCCGTAACTTTTTTATATATTAATATCAATGCGATATCCGGTTACACCGGAAACGAGGGGCATAATGCGGGGCACGCGTCGGAGACTCGATCAAGTTGGTCTGGAAAAAATGCTTTGGCGGGTCTCACGTGAATTCCTCCCACATTGTAAAACACCCCTGCAACGGCTGGCTTTTTTAGCACGCTTTTTTCTTCAAGTACAGCAGCCCCTACTTTGCCGATTGTGGCCGAGACACCGGGGGCGTGAACTGCCAAGCTCGTTGCTGGCTAGCCTCGAGGTCTTTTTCGCACATGGGCCCCGCCGCTGCCAAAACCGTTGGCAGCTGCTCCGATCCCGCACTGAAAATCCCAAAATCTCTCCGGCGAATTGCAAACAACACTCGCGTTTCTTCTTTGGAGGCTAATCGAGTTTCGATACTCCTCCGGAGAGATATCCGGAGGTAATAGGAAGAGCAATAATTATATTATTCAATAACGAGTCCGTGTGCGGTGGAGGGGAGGATTTCCGATAATTGAATGCTAGCATAATGTCCGATAAATAACATAATGATCAGGAGAAATGGCTATCATTGCCGTTCGATCGAATCGTGCCACGATGCAGATTATCCTCGCATTATGTTTGAAGAAAATTAGCTGGAAAAACTTGGCAGTATGTGTGTATCCGCTATACTTTCTCTATAATTATTTTTAATATTACCCAAAAAGAGGCGAATTGGAAACATTTTGCGATGATTTATTCACGGTGCAGGTGACGTTTGGTCGTTTGAGAACTTTACCAATCAAGACGCGTGTTCGACGTGGAATATACACAATCGCACCCCCTGCACACCCTTCGGAACGATAGACCCACGAAAGCCCTTCGATTCTCGCAAAAGGGACCGCTTACGCTCTCTCTCTCTCTCTCTCTCTCTCTCTCTCTCTCTCTCTCCCTCCCTCTCATCTATTCAATATTTCACGAAACATCATTTTCATCAGTAATCTGAAACTCATTTTTACATCGAAACTTCATCTTCTCCTTCGGTTGTCAGCATGAGGAAAACCTAGTGCAAACATGTATGCATTTTTCACGAGCCCACTTTACACGCATATACATCCTTACAGCTGTCTTGCAGCAGTTTTTGCAGTTTGTAAACAATTGAGAAATATGTTATTTCGCAGCTTTGTTCGCACTTGAAAGAAGGAAAAAACTTTCTCTGGACTTTCCAGCGAGTTGACTTTTGTCATTTCGAAATAACGATTCGTTGATTAATTCATCGCATTTGCCCTTTCGGTCGAAGCTATAAGGTTTCCTATTGATTTTCCGTATCCACCGCGAGGAATTAAAATTATTAATGCGCAAAGGAATTTTCAACTTTGAGATTCTTTTCAAAATACGTCCAAGTATGACGAAAATTTTTCTCGCTACAAGGAAATTCCGCTATAAAAAGGAATTACGCGATACACGCGGCAGTTGCTGATATAGCAACACAGTAACAGGTTTTAAATTCATAATGCATACACGAACGGGGGCGTCTGACAACTTTTATCCAAGTGCTGACAATTTTTTGCCCTTGAAGCTGGGAGCAAGTTTTAAGTATTGTAAAATGCCGCGTCCCCCTCGATGCAACCCTTGAATATTTTAAGAAAAGTCACTCCAGATACTCTTGTCAACGATTCTGCTTTTTCTCAAAGTGAACCAATCCAATGATACGATGTAACACACGTGCACGCACACGATATTCCCCGGATTATTGATTCTCTGCATGTACTGGATTAATATCCGAAAAACATGTTGTACGATGCTCCGCTCGTACGGTCTCACTCGTATTGACATTATCGAGTAATAAGTTTTAGAAAAGTTCTGGGCCGCGATGAATAATTGATTAAAACTTGCCTACTTTTACTTTACCTCAGCCCCAATATAGATCACTGTTTGCATGTATCGCATCACGTGATAAATGTATAATCCTCTCGAAGCTATAGAGCCGAAGATATACATTTAAAATTAAAATATGCCAAGTTATTCCGCACGGGTGTGTGCGCGTGTACGAGATTCGCGTGTGTCGGTGCGTATTTCTGACGATGCAGAATCGACGCAGCTTTGCTCCTTCGATGATTCGTCAGGAGAGAATTTATTGATTTTTTTGGATTTTTTTGCAATAAGAAACTCTCGAGGAGGAGACGCGCAGCGTGGCAAGGATTGTTTTTCGCGCAAATGGCCAGCAACCGTGTGTCCGCTCGCCGTGTACGCGATGGCGTCGTGAATAATCCATGAAATATTGTTCTTTCTGAAAGGTGTCCACGGTCGCACGAGTACGAGAACACCAATCAATCCCCGGTTGAACAATCGTCTAGGCGCAGGCCATCGTCGAATTTAAATAAACCGTGATTTTCTCTCCAGCGTTGTGTTTCCAAGCATTTATTAGGATTTACGGTCTTAGTGCTTGGCACGTCTTTTTTATGTAAATCCATCACATGTTTCCAGCATCTCGTACACGTGACTACCGATAATTATAGG
Source organism: Sclerodermus sp. 'alternatusi' (assembly GCA_037305995.1). Taxonomy (NCBI): domain Eukaryota; kingdom Metazoa; phylum Arthropoda; class Insecta; order Hymenoptera; family Bethylidae; genus Sclerodermus; species Sclerodermus sp. 'alternatusi'. The sequence continues at coordinate 3,124,305 of CM074553.1, forward strand.
TAACGATGATTTCTTTGAAGAAATGGCCGTTTTCATTGGCCGACGAGATAAAAGTTTCCATTCCCCGCCAATGATCGAAACGCGTGCACGAGAGTTTTGCAGAAATCACAGGTTAGACCAAATTTATCAACTATTTGCCTTTGTCGCCGAGATCACTTTAATTTGATTCTACTCCGGGGTCCTATTGGGGGATAAGCGACCAAGTATTTTGGGAGATCGAATCTAGCTAGGTCCCGACTGTGTCATTTGATAAAGATCTAAGGTTACTGCTGCAGGCCTGTTAGTGTCAGATTAACGTCACAAGCCAGCCCTTTCCTAGAGTCCTCCCTCCCCTTAAAGTGGACATACTCTGGGTGAATGGGTCAGGGGTCGGCGAGGCCTGCAAATCTGTTTATTTTGCTTAGGTTTTTTCGACAGGTAGTCCCTTTCATCTAGAAGAACTTCCTGAACTTACCTGGATTTTCGTCCTAATCCTTTTAGACCCTCGTCCCTTCGTTAAAGACAATCGCCATTCTCAATGCACTTGACTTTCTTCATACAAATTCGGATTATCCATTTTCAGTTTCTCCAGAAATACGCAGCGAGTTTGATGAAAATTCGAAAAACTGCGAACGCGTCAAAGAGATAAGACAATGTTGAAAAGGATTGTTGAAACTCGGTAGGATTAGCACGAATTCCTTAACCAGCTTTAATGGCACGTGATTTCTTAATCACCGTAATGATCGTAGGCAATATAGCTCGTTACCACATAGTTGAATGAAAGTGATCTAATATAGTGGTGGTGGTGGTGGTGGTGATTGTCTACCCTTCGCAACAAACTTGTCTCTACATCGCTCTATTCTCGAAGCGCAAAATATGATTTAAAAAACTCGTTGCTTTTTCATTTTTACAGACGATTCATGGGGGATCATAAAAATCGAATCACACTCTTGATACTCCGTGGACCATCTCGTTGAGTTTGCCGAAACCCAGCATGCCTCACTGCCACGCGGCTTCAACCCTTATGAAACGCACAGGATCTGCTGGGCGGAGCTCTCTATTTTTCTCTGTACTCGGTTTTCTTTTGACCTGTGTACCCCACGCTTTAGCAAGTTTACCACCTGGATCCACGTAAGACGACTCGGCGTTTCGTTCTTAAACCGTTGGAACGCTCTTAAATCGTCTAGTCACTTACGAGGAACCTACGCACCAAATGTCACCTCATTGTTTCGCGCTATGCACAATGCATAACTGTTTTCATTTTACTACCGTCCTATGTCACAGCTAGGATCACTCACTTAATAGTACGGAGGATTATTAATCCTACCACCAGAGTAGTGCAAATTCACGTCTGCGTGGAGAAAGTGTGTCAAAAATTATTCCCGCGGATTTATATAGAGGTCAATTTGACAGAGTAGGAGTCCAAGTGGCAATCGATGGCGCGTCGCTGTGGTTGCCAATCGATTTGGGGCTCTCGCGCATTTCAAGCATTTCCATGTAGTACATAGTCGTCCGGAACTAGGGGCTAGAGGAGAGCCAAAGGCGCGAGCAAGATACCGTATCGAGCTCGAGTGAATTTGTCAGTATAAAATTCTCGACCGACAGAACTTGCCGACACGCCACTGTGGCCTGGCCAATCTTTCGACAAAGTTCCAAACGAAGAACCTAACGAGCCTCCACAGCTGGAAACGAGCGCGAGCCATTAAAGTAGAACCAAAGATAAAATTGTTCAACGCTATTGAGGGCTATGGATTTGCCCTAATAAATTTCTTATCGGTCGAACTTGAGAATCGAGCTCGTTTCCAGCGACATGGGAGAATTAGCGGATTAACGCAGGAGGTGGAGAACATCGAGGGTGAGTTAGGGTTGCCGACAATGTCTCCCAAACGAGTAGGCCACCCCATGCACGAGACCGCCACGCCCTTCTTGCTGCGTAGAATAGCAAATTGGCACCCCTTTCCCCTTCCCATACTCGATCTGACCGTCTCCTTCGACTTCATCCCTCTTTCTCCGAGAACACCCTCCCTCCCTCTCTTCTGCTCTCGGAGAGAATTTTTCTCCCTTTCAAGAATTACCGCGACGAATGCATCCAGATGCATTCCATAAAACGGTATGGGAGGTGTCTAGGAATTAATCAGGCTTGTCTCGGAGAGGATCTAGTTTCAAGAGCGTAACAAGTGATTATCTAGTTGAGAAGGAAAACTATCTCTTATAGGCTAACTATCCGCGATAGCGAAGGCAGCAGCGCGACAGCGATCTGCTACGGTTCAGCTAACAACAATGATTCTCAGTAGAGTAGTTAGGCGATGGTGTGTCGGTGGTGTTGGTAATAGTAGTAGTAACGGTATTGGTGGTGGTGGAAGGAAGGGACCGAGTAATAGAATTAGTTCGACCAGACGAAGAGGCCTCCTCACTGGGCTCCGCTATAATACGAGCAAAGTTCCGTCACGAAGACCTTAATATCTGCCACTTCCTCTGCCTCCCACTCGTTCGTTCGTTCGTTCGTTCGTTCGTTCGTTTGTTTATTCGATATCGTCCGTCGTCTTACGAGGTCGCTCGGCCTTCCTGACCCTTGCATGATAATTCCCTTCAGCTCCATATAACTCGTCCGACACGTGACGACCCAAATCTTCAGGGACTCCCCTTTCCTATCCTCCCTCCCACCCTCTCTCTCTCTCTCTCTCTCTCTCACACACAAGCAATTTCAATGCTCCGAATAAAGTTGCGCGACGAAATTTCATCGAGAGAGGACGAGTCAACGAGAATCTCCGTAAGGTCCGAGGAAAATCTAGCGAATCGCACGAGCGTAATGCGTAAAGTGGAAGAGGAGAAGCCGATCGGAAAGTCGCGCGGAGTCCGCAAAAACAAAGTAGCAGAAACGTCGTTCGTTAATCATAGGCTTGCGATCCAGTTAAATCGGTTTGCAAGTTCGGTGTCGAAGCTTCGGATAACCGGCGTCGAGCGAGTCTCGGATAAGTCGAGTGGGTCTGGCGGAGGAACTTGTCGCTCTCAGCGTTAGACAGGTGTCCTATGCATCTCGCGCGATCAAAAAGAGGAGCTCAAAGGCGCATAGGTGAAAAGCGGCAAACTCGTTTAACCAGATTAAAACCAAGTTCATCCAGCGATATCTACCGCGTGCGTCCAAAGCACCGAGAGAATTTCCTCTCTCTCTCTCAAAGTTTCAGGCTCACAGCGAAAATCTCCACTCGCTCGACATAATCTTCCGCCGAGGAATTTCCAGGATGCTACGTGGAAGCTTTACCCGCTGCGTCGTTGGCCCATTGTGTCCATTATGTTCTTTTTGTCCCCTGCTGCAAGGAGATTTTCTCTCTGTGGGCCTCTCTTTCTCTCAAGACTTTATAGAGAAAGCATTGTCGTTGCTGCTGCTGCTGCTGCTGCTGCTGCTCACACGACTCTGTGCTTACGTCCTCCTCCTCCTCCTCCTCCTCCTCGTCCTGCCGCTGCTCCTTCTTCTCCTTCACCCCCCATTTCTCCGGGTATAAGTTTACGTTCGAAAACCGCGCCGGAGCGCGTTCTGCATTCATTGGAACATCGCTTATACCTTTTTTACCTTTTTCTGTATGCTGCTGGCTGTGCCGCACGGACGGGCACGCGTACTCGCGCGAATCGAACGAGTAAACTTGGAAGATGGCCGTTCACCGAAGATTTCTTTCGCTCTAAATGCGGCTGCTCGCCTCCTCGCCCGTTTCTCGAGGATTCCTCGTTTCCTCGCGAATTTTTTCAGGAAAAATTCACGCGCGAGTCTTCTCCTCGGACGGAAGCGGCGCTGCGCGATTACAGCGAAATGATAAGAACCGCGCGCGCGTCAGGGCGAGTACGTTGTGCTGAAGGCGAAATCTCGGAGGAGCGATCTTTTGCAAGACACCGGGTAGAAGTCAAGGCAAGGCGAGGCGCGGAATATTCTGTGGCTTTGCTTTAAGCGCGAGATAGGAGTACAGTTACCCATAAAAGTAGAGCATGCGTACGGTGGCTCTAGAACGGCAGGTGGTGTCCGCTACTGCTCGCACAACACAAAGAGAAAAAGTAAAAAAGAAACGGCGACTCGGCATCGAGACAGTTGCATGCAGTCATCGTCCATGCAGCAGCTCCTGCTGCCATTTTCTAAAATGATTAAATGACTCGTTGCTCCGCGTCAGCCTCCGCGGCGAGATGTAAAAATCTTTTATTTCCCCTGGGTCACGCGGTATCCCAACGCGATATTTAGCCAGGAAATTCATTTTCACTGCTGGACTCTGAGCTGGCCGTAGCTGCGCACCGAGCATTATGCTAATGGCACACACATAAACTTTACTGTTACCCTCATTATTTTATTATTAGCGCACTAAAGTAAACAGGCTCTCTGTTTTCCACTGTATAAATTGGAAAAATGAAAAAGACGAGGATTATCGGGATGAATAAAATAAGGAAAGAAAGAAGAGAGAGAGAGAAAAAGATCCATTTGAAATTGAATTAATTAGTTATTATTCATATTTTATACAATAATCATCATCATAATTAAGGTATTTTAGTTTGTCGTATGATCTATATTCGTACAGGGGTATCGGTAAAACTGATAAACTGGGATCTGCCGTGTTATAATCTATATGTATATAGACGAATTTTTAATTAATTTTTTTCTTTACAACTTATCACAATATTTTATATATATTACATACATTTTTCACTTGGCTTACGTGCTAGATTGGCCCCGGCGCAGTATTTACACGCGTTCGAGAATCGACCTCGAAGAGAGCGCCGGCCGATCGATCGATTCTCGCTGCTTGCACCGGGACTAGTAACGCTGGTAAATTCTATGGACTCTTTTTACGCTATTCGCCTTATCTCCCGGCGTCCTCCTCTCCCCTGTTCCATCTATTCCATCGACAACCTCGCGCTCTCCTTTTCGAAGCTCTGGAGGGACTCGACGATCCGCCAAGGTCTCTCCTCTCCTCTCCTCTCGCGATGATCCACGAAAACGACCAGAGAGGCGTGACCCAGCGCGGTGAGACTCTAGAGCAGAAATTTTCCCCTTCTGGAAGGGAAGTCGCGAGGCGCACCCGCTCTAGCAGCAGCTCGACGGACGTTAAATAATTTCGATCGTTGCTCGCTGCTCGTTTAATGCGTCGTTACGTAACTCATTGCTGCTCGAGTGGATACTCGGAGGAATCCGAGGTGCTCGATGCTCCGCTACCGAATAATCGTCGAATGCTACTCCAACCAACCAGTCGATTCCTCTCCTCTCCTCTTCTCTCCTCTTCTCGCATCGAGCAGATTTTCATCGGAACTTTTCATCAGAAATTTCATCCCCCTCTTCCTCCTTCTCGCTCGAGACGCCTCGCTCTCGTCGTCGCAGATGATTTTCACGCTACGTCGTATTTTCCAGCGAGCATAACCTCGATGGTTAACGGTACTGTTGCCGCCGCCACCGCCGCTGCTGCTGCTGCTGCTCTTGCTCCTGCTGCTCCTGCTGCTCCTACTTCTCTCCCCTTCCCTCTACTTTGTCGCGCTCCGCCGTTTTTTGCAGCACTTCCGCTTTACCCGCGCGATTTAGGAACTGAGAACTCAGAACTGAGGACTGAGAAACTTTTCCGCCTTAAACTATACGCGTCCGCTTCCTTATTGCACCGAGTCGAAATTCGAAGCACCGCACGCCTCTAAGCTTTCCTATCACTCTCAAATAGGCTATAGGCCAGGGGCAGAAGAGAAGGGGATGATCCCTTCCTCTAGTTCGCGTGGACTTTGGCGACAGCTACCACCCGCGCCAGGTTCCGCTCGTAAAAGCTCTTCGACTACTCGCGATCCTCGTTCCTCCGCCTCTCCCCCTCCCGCCCTCGTAAAATTGATGAAATATACAACCAACGTCGATTCGGTCAGAGTAATTTGCTCTTTGCCGCGCCAAGCCAATGCCAATGGCCTCGTCCCGCGAACAAGCTGAATCTTAAAAGAGTTTCCTGGGTTTCTCGCTGACACGAGGGAACCAAGTTCGCGTTTCGAGCGGATTCCGCCGGAGCGGGCTCTCCTCTACTCCACACGGGATTTCGCTAGTCAGCGCTGGCGCGTCGTCCGCTATCGCAAGAGGCGGCAGGCAGGCAGGCAGGCAGGCAGGATAAGGAAGTAAAGGGACCGTGAGAGCGCGTTCTCATGAGACAAGCATTGTTGCACTCGAGGCGGTGAGCGGATTTGGGTCAGCGGTGGGGCTCGTCGGGCCCTCCCAGTTTCCCGTGGATGCGGCCGCAGTCTTTTTTGCGGTTTTACCTCGTCCCCGTCTCTCCGAAAGGCAACGTCGAGCACCGCAAGCGCAAGACGACAACAGGCCAGGACAAAATGGCCAGCGGAAAATTCCCGTGCAAAACGTCTCACTCGTCCCCGTTCCTGAGAAGCTCCCGGCATGTCCACACTCTTGCTCGATACCCAACTCGAGCCCGAACCCGAACCCGAACCCGAACCCGAGCTCAGAGCCGAGCTCGAGCTCGAGCGCACGATAATATCTCGCTGATTGCTCAAAGAGAAAAAAGGGAACTCGCGATGCCCGATCGAGAACTTAACGTGCCTCCTTTTTTTGCCCCTTTTCTTCTTTTTCCCCTCTCCTTCTCCCTTTTTCAGGAGAACGGTGGGGGTTGTCCTTGCATGTCCAGCGAGGAACGTTTCCGATGGCAAGCTTCCTGCGTCCGGGGCACGGAATGAAGGAATGAAGGAACGGAGGAACGAACGAACGAACGAACGAAAGAACGAAAGAACGAAAGAACGGGGGAAATACTTTTTTCTCGTCGAAAAAAGAGTTTAATGAACGGCCGCGCGCCCGGAGTAGAGCGCTCGCTCGAGATAATGATTTTTTCCCTTTTCTCTCTTTCTCCGTTGCTGCCGTGGCAGGCCTATTCTTCCCATGGTGTTCCTGCCGTCTCTCGCGCGCGGGCTACGCTCCTTTTCGGAGGAGGCCTTCTCGGTTGCCCGGTTGCCTCATCCGGAAAGGAGGGACCAGTGATTACAGCACCATCGCCACCGTGATTGCTGAGATCGTTTGACTCACGAAAATGTCATTACGATTTCATTACTTCCACAACTGCCTTGAGGAGCGACTGCTCAACGGACTTGTGCAATGCCTCCTCCTCCTCTTTCTCTCTCTCTCTCTCTCTTCCCCTACTTTACCACCCCGAGCGCTTTTTCTGCCTCTTTTTTCCACCGGATTATTCAGCTTCGCACGAAGTGGGTCGACGGCGTTCGCACCGATTGGGCAATTGTCACAGGCTCGCAGTTGGATCAACTGTATATGCGTGTATGTGGCTCCACTGTCAATTTCCAACGATTCTTCATCGAAAATCGATCGAATTCCGCGCGTTATTCCCGTTTTCAAGTTGAGGGAGAAGGGGGAAGGAGGGAGAGAGTCGGATCGTGCCTCCCTGTTAAACAGATTCTAAATTCCGCAAAGTACCGGCAGTTTATTCCTAACAGTACCGCCCCGTTTAGCCTGTGACCATTGCCCGGTTCCGATGCACGATGCAAATCAATTAATTAATAGCGCAAACACGAAATCCTTGATTTCCTCATCCGTAACAACTACCTTCCTAATGGGGAGGGGGGACAGCTGAAAATCGTCTCTGCGGCTTCTCAGCGTCGTTAAGAAATATCGGTGATAAATTTCGAGATCATAAACCAGCGGATTGCGGACTTGAGGCGCAGGCTCCGTTTCCGAACATGTGGATCCTGTGTCGCGGATCCAGATGCCGCGAGTTCCAGAATTCCTTGGTCCACGAGTATTCCTCCTCGTAGTTGTGATGTCCAGGTGAGTTTCTCCAGTTTTCTTCGCTGGAAGGGAACACGTGTTTTCAGTACACCGAAATCGCACAGTTCTCGTGCTCGTCACACTGGGCTCATCCGCGAAAACCCGAGTAACTCGTGAAACGCACAATCAAAGGTACATTATCACACCGCCACACAATTCTCTCTCTCTCATTCTCTCACTCTCATTCTCTCTCTCTCTCTCTCTCTCTCTCTCTCTCTCTCTCTCTCTCTCTCTCTCTTTCTATGTATATTAAAACGTTGATAAGCGTTGCTCCTTCCTCTTGGAGAAGGAAACGCGATTAAGGGGATTCTTTGTAGTTTTTTACACGGCGTTCGCGACGATTCTTCTCAATCGGCGCGAGCTCGACTAAATCTAACATTTCCTAATGAAAGTGTGTGTGTGTCCGGCAGTTCTTATTTTCATGTGGCATCGATTCAACGAAAGAAAGGGAAAGAACGTTAACAGTTATCTCCAGGAGAGTCTCCTTCCCTTCGCGAAACGTTACGTTACGTATTCACATTTTGGGCCCAGAGTTCAGGCGTCCGTTGCGACGGAGTGAAGCGGGGACCCTGCCGGACTCAGCTCAACGTATCTCTTCGTTAAACCGTTGGCCACACTCTGCAAAGTGAAAGAGAAATTTCAATTGGATTCGAATCTCACGATGAATTTATGAAAATCCTCCGATAAGAGTGCTGGTGGGGGGGGGGGGGGCTTGATCCGCGTGAAAAACTACTACAAGAGAGGATCTTATTATCTCGATCGATCGACTCTATCTATCGTGGGCGACATTTTTATCTTTTGGATCATCCAAGAGAATGGTAGAAGCGTACTTACGCAAGCAGTCCAGGATTTGGATCCGCCTGGTACCAGGAGTACTGAGGCATGTATCCAGCATGATGGGGTGGAGGGGGTGGCGGCGGGGGATGATGCCCAGGCGTGTGTGGGTGGTGATGGGTGTGTGGTGGCGCGTGCGGATGTGGGTGATGCTTCATCTCGCCGGGCCAGGCTGGCGCCGGTGGACTCTCGTTATGTTGAGGCGACAACTCGCTTCCTGGGCTCGAGCTTCCGGGAGTGTGTCCCCCAGCCCCGCCACCCATACCCCCTAGATAACCCGTCGTCGGGCTGCCCGATACGGAACTTCCACCTCCTGCAACAAATCCACCAAGCAAACATTAGACGCTGACAAACGAGCTTTGATTACTCGTCAGGATAAAGCGAATCAAATGTCCGCGCGAGAAATCATCCATTATAGAAGTCGCATCCACTTGTAATATATTTCCTTCTTGGAACCACTCGAGAAAACGTTGAATTTTTCATTTTCAAAGAAGGAGGAAGAACTTGCTCGCTCTGTCTCCGATTAATTTTATTCCGGAATCAAATTAGCGTTTGCAATAATAGTTTGTATTTTGCTACTGTAACGAGTTCTCTGACTCACCCACTGTGCACGGGGGTTTCGTAATGGGGGTATTAAGGATTAATTGCGTTATAGGAAATAAAATACAAGGAGATTTTCCTTTAATTAATAATCTTCGATGGGGAGAGGTGAGCTTTCCGCTTTAACGAGTACGATTAAGAGTGGAAAAAAGTGGAGACGATGAGACAGAGAGAAGCAAACATTATGTCAATTAAAACGAGCAGTATAATCCCTAATAACCCCGTGATGAGATCGATAAAAGATGAAAATTAGCGATTGTAGGGATGCATCGTCGCGCTGCTGAGAAACGCATCGACCATCGGACTAACTGCTGCTACGTCAAAGGAAAAATTTCCCTCGTCTCGAGTCCATTCAAGGAATTTCCGTGAAACTCACCGCCTTGCATGAGGCTCCCTGGTTGACCAGGTTGGGGAGAAGGTCCTCCAGGTAAAGCTGTCCCTCCTGCCAGAAGACTGCCATGCTGGCCACCGCCGCCACCTCCTCCCTGTTGCGCCGCCTTCATCATTTTCTTGTATTTGCTACGACGATTCTGGAACCAGATCTTAACCTGCAACCAAAAGAATACGCGTTCATTAGGAATTTCCCGGTTTTGCGCTCGGTCGAATCAATCAATTATCGGACGAGGATTTCTCTCGAGTCACGATGCTCGGTAAAAAGATCTCCTCGCGAAAGAAACGGGGGGAGAAGAAGAGGAGTAGGAGGAGGAGGAAGGAAAGGAAAAAAAGAATCGACCGGAGTTACGGTGGAAGTAGAAATCCAATTATCGTAATCAGTAAGAATCGTAGTTATTGCTGTAATTCGATCAACAATGAGAGAGCTGCCATTACCGATCGGATCGTACGTGGAAATGTAAATTGCACGCGCCTTCGACTGGCAGGCACGTCTGAATCTAATGCACATCGCCGCATCATCGTCGTCGCTCGTCGGGTTGAAGCTGCGGGGGAAAAAAAAGCGAATGCGAAGTTTCGTAATCGCATCGCTTCTTTTGCCTTCGCGCGACGTTTTCCCGCGAGCGCATGTGCCGACGCCGCTACTATCGGGATTGCACATGCGGTATTTTTTCTTGCCTCGCGCCAATAGCGCGCGCTCGCACGTGACACGCGTCTCGCGATCTTACGTAAGTCGTGTCCCGGGTGCTTCTCCGGTACCCGCGCCCTGGGCGTAGTTTGCCAAAACGACCGAACTGACCAAACGAGAGCGGAGCAGCGCGGCGCGAAACAATCGGCGGAGGAAAATCCTCCGGGGAAATTTTCTTACGTAAGGCGCAGCGGGGCGGGTACGCAGCCAGAGGAATAAATTCGCGGAGGAACGTGACGGGACTCCCGAGTTTCCTATTGACAAAAATGAAGAAACGACGCCGGAAAAATCTTCTTCCGCCTCTCCGCGTCCGAGCACTCGTCGAAGCGGCGCGAAATCCGGAAGAGGAAACTTCTCTCCGCGGATTCGAGGAGTTTCGCGCGTTATCCAGGTGGGCGCATCAAAATTCCGCGTTTTAGTGGTGGACGAACGTGTGTGTGCCACGGCAAGGTTGAATGGGGCAAGGTGGTGGCGTGAGCCCCGGTGATGCCGTGCGTGAGAAAAGCCAAGTTTTTGCGAAGCGCGCGGACTTCGGGAGCCCGTAATTATTTTCGGAGCAATGCCGCCAATCCTCCGACTCCCGGATATCTTGGCATTGCGCAATCCCCGAGCTGTTCTAGTCGAGAAGGAGGCGACTTTTTCTGCCGCGGGCGTCAATCAAAAAGCATGCGCTTGCTTTAATTGAGCGAGTCGGGCCCGTCCCTGCAGCAGGGGGCCTTAGGCTGACGGAAAAAGGAAAGAGGCAGTCCGCGAGGTGTTGTCGCGTCAAAATGAGTTCATTAAAAGCCACAGAGGTCCAGAGCTCTCGAGAAAAGTCTCTCCCGAGTGTGACACCATCCCCATCCCCTCTATCATCGGGAGCAACACCTCGTGAAAAACTCGCGGCTTCCGGCCGCGGCGGCGATCGACATTAATTTCGATACGGCAACGCTTTGGAGCATTTCTCTCTCTCTCTCTCTTTTTCTCTCGGGACGTTAAACTCGTTAAGATTCAGGGGTAATTAGCTGACCGACGGTAGCTCTCTACGGGTGTCTTCTCACCAGAGTTCGACGCTACTACAGCTGGCTAACCGGAGGAGGCCTCTGCTGTGGCGCGAATAAATCTTCTTCTAATTGCTCGATGAAAAACTTGAGCAAAGTTACGGGGCCCTGGCAGAAGAGATGACATCCGACAAAGGAGGCCCAATGCCAGCCGGAACTTTATTTTATTTCAGCCGGTGCTTTATTTTATTTCGAGGACCACGCTTTGCTATATGGGTGTGCGGTACGTTTGTTTATTGATATTTACAGCCAACGTGGCAGGAGCGGTAGTCGGCGGAAGAGTTTTTTAGATATGGCGGCTCCCCTTGAGTTAGCCCGGCAAAACCGGTACTCGACTCGATCTCTCACAGTCATAGATTCCTCGCAGTACTCACATTTTTCTAACGCGACAGTGAAACATTTACTCCGTCGATGAAAAATTTGTTTCCTCGCTCCTCCTCGTCCTCGTCCTCGTCCTTGGCCGCCGGCGAAACTTCATTTATCTCCGCGGCCTTCCAATTTCGAGGGGTCGCCAAAGTGTTTCGAGTAAGCGAGTCTCGTCGCTCCCTCTCCCCACACCCCCCCGGCAGCAGCTACGTTTCACAAATCCCGATAAAAAGCCGAGATCAGGGTGTTAGCGGGACAAGCGAGCAATAAAAAGCAGCAATGCCGATGTAGTTATTCCTTGTACTTTTTCGCTCCAATTTCAGGTTCCAGTCGGCAGATAATTACACGCATGTGCCGACTAAACACGCTTATCAGATCATAGTTACCGTACGCGGAAAATCCATAATAAGACCGATGTAATAATGATTTATTACAGCCTATTACCTCACGTGGAATAATATTGTGCATTATCGTCGTCCCGGCGTTTCAGCTGCGTCAAATCAGGAGCGCGATTAATCTGTTAGCCGCTTGTCATCTCGCGTCACATCAATCTTATGCCGCTGCGATATGATCGACTTATTGAAACCATTGTCTCCGTCCTATCAGCGAGCGCAACTGCTGCGTTAACCCATGACCGCGCGCCCCGCTATAATAGCAAGCGCGACGCGCGACTTGCGACTTGCGACACGTCCTTTTTACCACCAACCGGCAACCCCGATCGTTTTTCTACCTCTTTTATACTTTTTGCGCGGAGGGAGAAGCCTCGCCGATAAATCACTATACCGCGAAAGAGTGGAAGCTTCGCCGTGCTTCGATGTGTAATTTTCCGTAACGGATCGAAAGACTCGAGCTTTTTCCTTCTTTTCACAGAATTTTTCAGTCTTCCGCTTTCGGAGAATTGCCGGAAAGGGCGGAGGGAGGGAACGGCGCAGCAGGAATTTCTGGAAAAAACCATCTAGCAAGCTAGGCCGAAATGTATGCTAATGTGCGTGACGATTGAACGCCGCCTCGCGCTGGAATACACATAAAAATACGGTGGAGGACCCCGGAGTGCGCGTGTGTGAGAAGCGACCACGACCCTAACGGCAGAAGACACGGGCCCAAAGCGATGCGGTGGCAAGCTGTCGCCTTCCATCCTTTTTTCTTACGTTTCTTCTCCTTTTTTCAGAGCCCTTTCATCCCTCTTCTACCGGCGCTCTCCGCGCGCGTGCACACGCGTGCAAAAATTACACGTGTATGGTCGGCGGCTGCACAAACGCAACACTCAAAGCCGCGCGTCGCGTTTCTCTAATTCGTTTTTCATTCCTTCCTTCGTCCCTTATAATCCTAATTGCTCCTGCGCAAACAATCGCGTAATCCTGGCGATAATCCCAATTAGCGTCAGGCCCGAAAAATCTTTCGACGCGTACCCCTCCGCGTATCACTCTGAATTTCTCTCCGTCTCGTCATTTTATCGAATCTACTACTCCTCGTTGATTATTTCTCCTCCCCTTCCGTTCCGTCCCATCTGTTCATCCTCGTGCAATCGTGTAGTACGCGCACCTTCCGCGTGCGGAAATTGCGGAAAGTGGCCGTGCTAGTTCTGTGCCCCTAGAGCCACAGTGCTGCGGTGTACTCGGGATTTCCGACATGGCTACTACTACTACTACGAACGAGGAACTCGGTGGTAACAGCCACCGTTGTCGATATTACTGATGCATACTGAATGAGCGATAGATCGCGTCGCCCGGAGCTCTCAGCAAGAAGGGCCGAGACGGTAAACCAGAATGGAAGGCAGAAAAGACAGTGAGAAAATGAGAGAAAGAGCAAAAGGCGCGGAGAAGCAGCAAAAACACCAAAAGAGGAGCAAAAGGAGCAAAAGGAGCAAAAAATGAGCAGAAAAGCGTAGCGTGAATTCCTGGCTCTTCAATATTTATGAGGGGCATCTAGGAATAATTCGCGCTTAAATGAAAATGCGTTCCCCGGCTTGGCTAGATGCTTCTCCTCTCTTATCTAGATTCGCTTGTATAGCAATTAATGATTAATCTAGATTAGTTCACTTTCCGATCCGTGCTTATTTTCAAAAGCCACTGACGCCCCCCTTTAAATCGCCGAACCAGAGTTATTTATTAATCGTTTCTTCGATCCTGCGCCGCATTGGGGAAAAAAGGGGATATTCCGTACAAATACTGAAAGCAGGCATGCTCCGGATTAAAATACACTGTTCAATATTTATGACCCTAGAGGAGCATTCCTCATTTAAATGCTAATGCCCTCCCTACCGAATTACTCCTATATAGCAGAATATTAGTTTATTGCGTTAAATAATAACAGGTTATTCTCAGGAGGTTTTTACATTTAAGTAGTTGGACGTAGCCAACAATGAATGAGCTATAATTAAAAATGAAAAAAAGACTCTTTAATAGAATTAAGTGACAGACACACATCCGAGTATAACAGGGTGAGATTTATTACTATTATTAGAGATCCACATCTAGTTGACGAATCCTATACTCTATCCGGCATTGTAAAGCCTAATGTTTCTCATTGTCTATAATATTGCACATTTATGGTTTTCTACGTGTGAGCCCTGACGAGTAAATTACCCGTGATGCTTATAAGTGCTATAATTAACACATGCGAAAATATAGTCCTTGAGTGGGTAATACAAGTCGATAGCGGTAAGTGACTCTATCGCACATTTTCGCTATATGTGCATACAACCTAGTTATCCTGCCACAAATTATGCCACTATATTTATCCACACCTAAAGACCGAGCGATAAAATTATAACAGTGAACTCTGTAATATTTAAGAACGAAAATCCAGCAGCCACCGAGTGCCCCTGCACTCGTTCTTTTTTCTTCAGTTTACGTAAAACGCGTTAGCTCGAAGAGCGAGCTCGCGATCGCTGGAGCTCTATTTTTAAGTAAACTTATTAAACGACAGGAGGAGAAGGAGGAGGAGCGATGATCAATGAGAAAAAAAAAGAAATAGTAGCAGCTTTATCACAACATTTTACCAGATGTTTTTAAGTGCACGAAGAAGTTTCATTCGCGACGAGGAGACGAGAAAAGGAAGAAGAGGGAAGAAAGGAGATGCGAGGTATTAAAAAGTCAAAGGAATGATCGGACTCCCGCTGCTCGTGTTGACGTTTTCACAAACCCTACGCGGACGCGTGCACAAAAGGGCAGGCGGGCAAGAAAATCGAATTAGCGTCGCCTCCGCCAGCCATCACGCGGGGGGTCCCGAAGAGTCGCGCCGCTGCTACCGAGAAAACACGTTCGAAGGGGGTGGTCCGCTATCGACGCGAATAATCAGAAGCACCGATTAGCAGATTACCAATCGCGTCGGGGAAGGTCGTCGTCGTCGTCGTCGTGGCTCTCGCTCTCGGGAATTCCAACCAAATGCCGGGCTTTTGCGGTATTTTCACGTTGAAAGTCGAGTGGCGCGAAGGAAAATATCGAACTCTAATCACAGAAATAATTGCCAACGTAGTTTTGCGCGTCGACGCATTCCTCGTCTTTACCACTACTCTGCGCAAGTTCCACGCATTGATATCTCTGGTCACGAAGGGAAATAATGAAGCACAAATGCGTCACTAGGGCCCGTTCGTTCGCATAATACTTCTTTTTTTTTTTTTTTTTTTTTTTTCTTTTTCATTTCCCTCCCACAATGCACGTCGGTCCGTGCTCCCCCTCGACTCCCCTGGCCCTGGCCTGAACCGCGGCGGCGGCGGTTCCCACTTCCTGCCTGGCATCGGTGATGCGCAGTGCCACCTTAACAACGAAATTCTCTAGTGGTGCAACGAAGCATTGTTAGTTAATTTTTTTACAGGGTCGCGCGACTAGTAGCGTGAAATGTCCGATGAAAAACGGTCTTGGACTCCTGGAGAAACGCGGGCCAAGTTTCAGCCTGGCGTTTGCTGATAAGCCGTCGAGAGACCCTGATCGATAGACGCGTGCGGGGGCGGTGCTGACGGTGATGTTGAACGCGTCGGGCATTACGTAACGCGAGTTTACACGATAACCGTTAATGAGAAAATGGCGCTGAAAAGACGAAAAGTAGCTCTGAAATCGAAACAGAGCTCTGTATTTGGCTCACGTAGCCAACACAACGGTGACACCGTGACGAACGGAACACGCATGATGCGTATACACGCGTTCCTGTACCAATTGTTATTTTCTACATATTCATAACGCGCAGTTACATCATCGCATACACCGGCGCATTCTCTTCTGGCTTTTTTCTCCTCTTTTTTCCGTTTTCCCTTTCCACGTCCGCGAATACCAATCAGTGGTTGTCACTCGACAATGTCGCCGTTACGAGGTGTCTTTCAACACAATTCCCTTGCTAAATTGATTAATATTTATCGCATTGTCGCTCCTGAGAGAGCTATTAACCAACTGTCGATGACAAGCTCCATTCCGCCATTGAATCGCGCGTTATTCCCCCCGGTAACTCGCGTCCGCGTCCGCGTCATCGAACGATTCGGCATCGCGCGAGTTATCGAATTTCGCCTCTCTGCCTCTTTTCGCTTTACGATTTTCGTCCCCTCACCCCGATCGAGTTCCTGTCGGAAGTTGCTGCCGCTCGCCAAGCGTTCGAGGGTGGAACGCGCGTGTGTGCGCGCGCGGGGCGGGGGAAAGACCAAACCTGTCCGCGAAACCCGTTGACGGCTACGTTATCGCGCGAGAGGAGATGGATGTAAGGTCCTTACGCGAGAAATCCTTAAGAATCGTTACCGTATCGTACCGGCTGTCGTCTCTCCGGAGGGTACAAAGGGTCTATTCATCTACGCGCGACTCAATTCAACTAGCGAAGCACCTCGCTATCCTCTTCGTCTACTCGATTATCCTCCTCGAACTCCCTCCCCTCCCCCCATCCCCAGGTGCCTTCTAACGCATTTAAATTGCAATCGGCGAAGAGTTTTCTCAAGCTCGCGAGGGTAGACGAACGGACGGACGGACCAATCGCGCGACCTCACGGTCGTTCTTGGGAAATGCAAAGAACGGAGACGCGGTGCATCGTCGTCCAAGGGGTTTTCCTCCCCCGGCCTTGGGCTCTCGGAGCCACGTAGGCACGTAGCCACGTCGCTTAATGCTCACGTGACTCGATCACCGGAATTGTGTCTGCTTAGTAGGATGCGAAAGTTTGAATTGGCATGGACTCGCGCGATTCCCATGTCCGTGTTCGCGAGTTCCACGAGCGTTCACGGAATAAGTCCTCGTTTGTAGGTGGATACCTTCGTCACGGTGAGTGGCTCGCACCATGGTTTACCGGACAATCGTGGTGGACGCGCTCGAGGACGATGAGCGGAGACAGGGCAGAGAGAAAGATGGAGTTATGGTGGAAGGATAGAGGGAGAGAGAGGAAGGCAGGGGGAAGCTTCTTGGTAGCCGAGGAGGTGGAGGAGGCGGAGGAAGAGGAGGGAGACGCGAGGGGCAAGAAGAATGTCGTGCTGTGCTCATCGAGGTGTAGATCCTCGTCCCCTGGGTCGTTCCTGTGCCGTGGTCAGCGTCCCACTAAGCCACGGTCACATTCGCGTTGCCGCGTCGGCCTCGTCCGAATCCCCGACTATGGTTTCGAATAAAAAAAAGAATTTTTTTTTAACCGAGGGAAATTCGTACGGCTCCCGAAGCTTCCTCGCGGCGAAAGAACCTCGTTCCGCTTCGGATGAGAGTCCGAGCGAATCGCGATAAGGGGCAACACCGCGCCCAGGGTGAGAGGAGGTCGGATAGGGGGGACTCCCGAGGTCCTGAAGGATCGAGTCGCGAAGGACGACGTTCCGCGTCCACTCGCGTACGATCGAGCTCGCAGATTTCCCGTTCGTGGAAAACGGTAAAGTCCATTTGCAGTCGGAGGCTTCGCGCTCCGACGGACTGTGAGAGAACGTTGCAGGACTTTTACGGAAATCGGGAACCTGGGAGCTCGCCATGCACCATGTAGAGGCCTGAGATGCCTCGTTAGGTCGCGAGCGATCTAACCTGCGCCCAACTCGCGCGTCTATTCGCCTGCTCGCTCGCTAGCTCGCGCGCTGTCGAAGAACTCGCTGCGAAACCTGAAAAACTCAGATTGAGATATTGCCGCGAGAACCGAGAACGTACGCGCCGGCCAGGTCACCGGAACGCGTTCCTCCTTGTACACTTGGACGAATTTGCGTTACGCTTCTGTAGCAACCCTCGTCCGCTTAAGCTGCTGCGCGCTGCACGAGTTGCGTGGGCAGACGACCAGACGAGAACTCGAGCTCTCCTGCGCGCCGTCCAAAATTCTTTTTCGGAAGTTTCTCGACGACGATCGAAAATTGACGGAGAATCCGCGACGGAAAGAGAGGAGATACGAGACGAGGCACGTAGGTCAGAGGAGCTCTCTCTCCGGCGAATGGGGGGTGGCAATGTTCATTCGACGTGGAAGACGATAAATTGTACCGTGCATGGAGGGAAAGGGTCGTGGGGGGGGGGGGGGATAGTAACGGTTCCGCGGATGTTCAGGATTCGCAAGGAGCACTCGCATTATCCGGAGTACTCTCCGGCGCAACGAACACGTGTAATTTTGAGCCGCCGCTGCGCTCGGAGCATCGGCTGGCCGGAGAAGGGGCTAATTTTAGCCCGACTGCCGGTAATTTCACGCTTTTACTCGGCCAGGTTAGCAGGCACGGCTCGTTCTCGTGGAAAATGTCATCCTCCTCCCGGTAAAGCCACACTCCGCTGAAATTTCAGCGTCTCTCCCGACGATCTCGCGAGATTCGCCGGGGAATCCCGGGGGATTCGCGCGCGAAAACCACGGGCGACGCGGACTGAAATGATTTTGCACCACCATAGCGGGAGGATGTACTTACGGGACACGCTTCCTCTTCTCCCTCCATCCTCACTGCTCTCTCGAGTTATCGGATCCGTCGATCTCTCGTGGCGATGCCGCTACGAGCGCGAGTCCAACTAAAAATTTACGCGCAAACGCGTACTCGCCCGGTTAGGGGACTCGGCGTCCACTTGCGAAATTCCGGATAGATAAAACGTCGCACGGTGGGTGCCGTCAAAACGTTGCGACGGGCCGTACGACTCGGGTGAAAGTCATGGAATTCGACTGACGGAATTCTACGGTAGACCACGTGCTGCTACCACGCTCTTTAGAATTGTTCGTGGTTCGAAAATGTGACCCACTTTGAGTTAAGTGGCCTATTGCCGATGATTCCCGTGAAGCTTCCACGTGAATAGATTTTCTGGCGTTTAGGTACAGAAAGGTAAATCTCTCCATTTTCAGCCAACCTACAACGTTCCTCCTCGTCATCGTAGTCGTCGTCGTCGTCGTCGTGGTTGATATCCTTCGCGAGCATCAACCGAGCTATACAAACGTGCGTGGAAAACTTGTCTATTCTTAATGAAGAAAATCTTTCAAAGTAAAAAGTGTACTTTCCTTTCGCTCGATAAGAATCGATAGATAAGATTTCCAGAAAACGTTCTCGGGAATTTTTCTCCGAGGAAAACGCAAGAGCCATGAAAAGCAGCGTTTGCTTTCTTAGCTCAGTTCTTGGAAGGAAATTCTTTATGGACGTAACGCTGCTGGCTCGAAGGAAAAGAAGAGCGCGAGCTGGGATAATTTCACGGCCGAGAGAAGTGCGATCGCGTACGGGCTGGATCGGCGTGGATAACAGCGAGCGCACGCTTGTATACGCACGCACGCACGCACGCACGCACGCACGGTACACAGCTGATCGACTTGCCAGAGCCACCGCGCGGCTATCGTTTTGTGAAATTATTCCACATTGCTCGAAAGCAGTGAATGCGGGCAATTTTTTGCTCCCTGCATAACGGAGAAAACCGGGCCACGTGCGTCTCTCTTACTTCCTCTTACTAGTACAAGGCGAAACGCACGCTGCGCCATAAACTGTCGACTGCGAATGCTACTGTGTTTCCTTTTCGCACAAATTCCGCTCTGCCACCAATCGTAATGTTTGCATAAAGAAACGAAGCTCGTACGAAAGAATCAAATGGAGAGTAAGAGATGTGTAGCATTGATAAACGGGGAGAGACAGGACGGGTAGAAGAGGAACAAAACGCGCGTGTGCACCAGCCAGTACTGTCAACCGCTGATGAGCAGAAAACTCGAAGCAACTAAAGAGAAACGGCGATCATTGATAAAGACTCGTATGCGAGTAGGCAAACGGCGAGTCAGCGAGCGAATGCTGCAGGGCATAGGTGTAATAAATTCCTCTGTGATGCCGCAGAGAAAACAACACGAGTAATGGAAACTCATATCTTATAAGTTAACACCTCTACTGTGCTATTTAATGAAATCATTAAAAATCAGAGAGGGAGAGAGAGAGAAAGGTCAAAGGAAATCAACCCTGAGATATTTCAATTTCACGATCCTCCACTTCCGGTTGGAGGGTTGGTCGAGTCATACGTTGAATTTGGAATTTTTAGAATACTTTCAAACAATTACGTCGAATATACTTGAGAGAGTTGCCGCAAAGGTGGACGATGTCCAGAGGATCTGGGGACGGATAGAGAAGGGGTACCACCAATGGGGGAGGGGTCCTCTGGCACAAGGTACAACATAGTTATGGTAACGGGACCCTTGCGCACGCTTTTCCGCTACCCTTTCGCAACGACCGGAACGGTAGAATCCGACTCTGGTTGCTAGGCACACGCGTTGGACGATTCCATCTACCGTCGAGTGGAATATGACGAAAGATTCTCTCTTTACCCCTCTCTCTCTCTCTCTCTTTCTCTCTCTCTATCTCAATCTCTCTCTCTCTCTCTCTCGAGAATCCATCCGAAAGTCATTTCAATTTTAAGTTAAACGAAAACTATATATATAAACAGAAAATTTCGAGAAGCGGGGCACTAAATTAGCAGTTAATTACCACTTGATTGCTGTGTAATTGTCTTTGTGGTCTGTCGTTGTGGCAATGCCAAGTTGGCAAGGCGTGCAGAACGCGTGCAATCTCTCGGCTCACCGTTAGCACCTTGTGAACGCGTATTCCGGTACTTAGTAGCTATCGATCTATACACGCGTGTAATGCTACAAGCCCGCGGCCTTTTCGCAATTCCACGAGCAAAAAAGAAAAACCGCTGACTACGTATTCTCCCAGATGGAGTACTCGCAAATTCCTTCTTGCACGCTCCCGCGCAGATTAGAATTTTTAGATCGATCGCTACACTTCAGGGGTGGGGCTTGTTCACGATTGATTCATTGACTCGTGTCGCATAATTCTTTCAATGGACCTGAAGTATTTCCTCGATTCTCGTCGAAAGACAGCGGCTAGTTCTCCCATTCTTCCAGCAACTCGTAGAGAATTCCCCTCGCATAAATCTTCATTACTTCAGAATCAATCTCGTGTTTAAGGAACAGTACGTAACTTATCAAGATGCAAAAATCTCGGAACCTAATTTATTTTTCAAAGCGAGCACAGACCGAAGAAGCACGCGAAGGAAAAACGGTTTCTGCGCTTCCAGGTTGTCTCCAGGTTGGGAAGAGATCGGCCGCCTCATTATGTGCCACTCGTTAGTATCCAATTCGTTGGATTCTTCCAACAAATTTCTGGTATCGTAAGCAACCTTGTTATTTGATCATTAAGGAGAAGGAGTCACTTTTGCGAAACGGCTCTCGGGAAAAAGGATGGTAAAAAGTCTCTCGAGGTAGAGAGTACGCGCAGGTGTAATATTTGCGATGAGGAGAGAGAGAGAGAGAGAGAGAGAGAGAGAGAGAGAGAGATCTCGCAGTCGTTGAGAGAGAGGACTGCGCGAATGTTGAAAAGTTGCGGGTGTTCATCAAAAGTGCCGCCACGTTAAACCGTATTCGGTGCGATGCTTCCAGGAGTTAGGCACCGGTAAGATCGCGTATCTCCGGCACCTCGCGCTGTCTCACGAGAGACCATTGTTTCGTGTTTAGCGGCAAGGTGAGCTTATGCAACTCGCTGCTGGCAAAGAAAAGATCGTATCGTCCGCTACGATCACCATGCCTAACTATGATGCGTTTATGTGCAAACCCCGACTAACCTTCTTGAGTTCCACGTCCCCCTGCCCCTTTTTCCACTTTTCCATCGAACCTCGAGATTCCTAGCAGCGAAACAAATGTCAAGTCCGGACGAACCCGAAGCTCCCAGGAGTCGCGTCACTTCCATGAAATTCCCCTTAACGAGCTACCCCCACCCATCACCCTCGTTGATCGGCTGACTAATTGCTGGCGCGTACCACGAGAGACTCGCGATGACTCTAGCGTGACATCAAGCATCGATCCCGGAGGATTTAATTGCACCCTCAAAAGTAGCTATCGAACATCTCAATTCGTCGTCGCTGAAAGGAGTGATTTTCGCACGAAACAATATGGCGTGACCTTAGGAGCAGCGTGACGTCGTTTTCCCGGCGCCTTTAAGGCGCACGTTCATTAATCTTAATCGGTGAGTCAGTCCGAGAGAACTTTCATCGAGGCGTTGTACGTGTGGGGGTTTCTTCCAAACGCAGTAGCATCGCGACGCGATCCTCCAACCCAATTTCCCCGCGCAAACTCCACCGGGGGCAAAACTCGGGTGATTTTTTCCACGACCAATCTCGCGCATGAAACGCGTTTCCTGCGCGAAGACTTCCCGAAGCGAAGTAACAGTTTCTCTCTTATCTCTCCGCGCTGAGTCCTGGAAAATCATTTAATTATCTAAACACGGTAACGAGGACTCGATCGGGTGCAGCATTCAATAACGCGTGGCACGACTTTCTAGAGTGATTCAGCGCTTTGATGCCCGCGCTTATCGTATCTAAAATCCGATCTAAATTGGCGAACGCGCGAGTCTCTCGGTGCGCTGGATCTTTGCGGGCTTGGTTTTCCCGTGGATCCGATGGAGGATCCGGTCTACGGGTAGCGAAGAAGAAGCAACGGCAGCAGAAGCGGAAAAGGGGACAGAGGGAAATGTCGACGAATCGAACGTGCGCAGCTGCGCGCTGTCAAGTTTATCAATTAGCCTCCCTCGAAAGAATGGAAAGTAAGATTTATCGAGAGTTCGCGCGAGCCGGGGACTCGCCGGTCGCTGGAAAGTCAGCCGGTGCAAGGTGATGGCTAGGAAACGACTAATGGGACAAATTACACTAATAAAAGGTAACAGCGGTGGTCGTTTTCACGGTAGAATAACAATGGGCCGTTCTCGCAGGTCCATTTGAATATTTCCCTAATGCTGGCGAGTGCGCTTCGGACATGCGCGCGCTTTTTCCTACGCATCAATGCGCGCATACGAATCTACTGCGCCGCTACTCGTCTGTCGTGCCCGGTCGTTCCCGGTCGTGCCCGGTCGTGCCCGGAAGGGTAGGTCCTGCCCACCTCGAAACTGCTCCGGACGCAGCACGCCGTGTCGACGTCGCGTCCTGCGCGTTCTACTAACTTGCACAATGTCGCACAAAGAGTCCAGTCCCCCTCCCTCCACTACTCCCACCGCGTCAACCTCCTCCTCCTCCGTCCTCCTCCTCCACCTTCTCCGTCCATTATCATCGTCGACTCTCACTCGTTCCTCTTTCGCGTGTCGCAACTCTGATCGATCCAACGTTTTTTCTACTCTCCTTATTGTTCTCTCCTCTCTCGCTCTCTCTCTCTCTTTTGCCTTCTTTCTTTCTCTCACTTTTCGAAAACGCGCTGAAATCGTGCCCTATGAAATGGAGTTTCGCTACGAGCCTCCACCATTTTCACGAAATTACACCGCGTCATTCTGTCGGTGTCCTCCTCCTCCTCCTCCCGCTCCTTCGGTATTGGTGGAGGGATCGATCGGTTCTCCACAGGGGCTTCCCAAATGCGGAACAGCGTTAAAAGCACGCTTAATTTCAGCGTGACGCAGGGGTATCGCGTTCCAGCCAATCGGGACGGGCGAGGATGACGTCCGCTAAAAAAAGGAGTCGCCCGCTTACGTAGAGGTCCAGTGCCTCCAGCTTCACGGCTGGAAATCCGTGAAATGCAATGGCGTCTTCGCTCGCTCGAGGGAAACTCTCTGAAAATCCAGGGGCCATTTTCTCGGGGGAAAATAATCATCGTCGAGCCATGGGGAAAGCGAATAATTTAAATGGCGTACTCGCCATAATTAAAATGATTTCCCGAAGAAGCGAGCGGCGGGGCATCTGTTTAGTGATAAGTGCGCAATGTGTTTATCAGTTAATGAATGGCAGAATGCTCGATGCTGCATTAAACGTGGCGTTCCCTATGCTCTTTCCCACAATTTCAGAGCTGCAACACGGAAGAGGAGAGGTGGTGTGCCGGTGGTGATGGTGGTGGAGCTACTGCCGATGGTGGTGGTGGTGGTGGTTTCAGGACTGCGGAACTTTTTCAACACATGATAATCAGCGGCCAAGTTAAGTAGCAGCTGAAAATTCTTCTCGCGCGGTAAGTGTCGTTAATTCCCCCGTGGGTCTAACGCACTGGGAAGAACGAGTGTCGTTAATTTCACGGAGTGCAGAGGCGTTTACGGGGTTGCGTCTGCTTAGACGCGCATCCTGTAATGGCGATCAGGTGTCTTCCTTCCTATTTCTAGCTGACAGCCTGAAACGAGTAGCGCAACCGAAACGCGAATGGGCGGAACCCAACTTACTCTTGGCCGCTGAGCTCCATAGAGTCCATGGAGACCAGTGGTCATAAAGTTTCCCTCGTAACTTTGCCGCACTCGAGGCAGTAAAAGCGGCAAGGATTTCCATGCAACAACTGAAAACGAGCGCGAGGAACGTAAAAAGCAGCGTGCCGGACTTTTCGAGCGGTTTCGCATGGGCCGTAAAACGCGAGAGAGTCCAGGGATAGGGGAGGAGAGACAGAGAGAGTGAGAGAGAGAGAGAGAGAGAGAGAGAGAGAGAGAGAGAGAGGGGTAGACGGGGAGAGAGAAAAAGGGAGAAGAGAGATGGAGAGATCAAAGCTTACTTGAAAACTTTGCTCGATCCCTTTGTCCTGCATGACTGTACGACCTTATTTTAGATTTTTTCACTGATTCCTCGTGAGAGATTTTTAATCGCATCAACGACGTCAACGAGACGATGACTCTTTCCACTGTCAGACATCCTTCTCATTTGACTTTCTTAGTCGTGAGATTATCATTCCCCAGCCCCGAACCAATATACACCTACACGTGTTTTTTAAATAAATTCATACGTTTTCCAATCTTGCGTCGTTTGCATAAAACATTTAGCAGGCTCATTCTTTATTCCGTACATACGCTCGTGTACGGTTCGTACCTTTTATTCTATGCACTAGCCGTGTGCACGCGCGCGCGCGCGCGTGTGTGTGTGTGTGTGTGTGTGGGTTGTGTGATAGCAACCTTCAAGCGGTGCGGCTGCGTTGCGGTTCGTTGCGGTTTCAGCGTGAAAGATCGAGTTTTAGATATTTACAGCTTTAATGAGGTTCCGCGAATGAAACGAATTGATATCGGAAAAGCAGCGCCGGCCAGATGATAACGGGAATTTATGTTGCCTCTTTTAATGAATCTCTGAACTGGTGTTCGACACCTCGTTAATCCTGCGAGATGCTCAGCTGCTACGTGGATACCTAAAAGTGTAACGAGCTACGCGCGCGGGCGCGCTTTACAAAATAACTTAAAAAATTCCCTTTGCCATTAAATCGTTTATAGTATCGTTTGGTCGTCAGTATGCGTGCGCGTGAGACAGAGAGAAGCGGAGAGGGTAGCGGGCACTCGAGTGTTAGAATTTTATTTCGCCAAAGGGGAAATTTTTGCACAAGTCCTTCGAGGCCGTCGTTTTGCGCTCGTAATTGTTAATGGCAAATCAAGTGCAAAGTGTAAATACGTCTCGTTAGCGCTCTTTGGATATTTTATAATCCAATTTATGGGCCGCTAGCCTAATAGCAGGGTAGGGAGGAACAAATAAATCCGCAAAAGGCAGGCCATGGGATCTTTTTCCGTTGCTCGCGCTGTACAAATCGCTTTTCCTAACTCAATTACAATGCCGCTGCTTTTAATGACGTCCGTAATTACGGCGGCAATGTCAAAGTTAATTAAAGTTGTCGGATCGCTATCTTACTTTCACGTGGAGGAGCGAGTCCACCACGCTTCCTTCTTAAATATCGTCGCGACCAGAAGTTTGCGGCTCTGAAACGTGTTTGCGAAAAGTTTCGGGGTGGCGAGTACCGCCGCGACCTCCGGGCCGCCTGAACTTTGACCCCGAAATTAGAAACTGCATCGGGAAGACTCGCCCGGCGAGATTCGCGAAATTTACCGAAAGATTCGCGCGGCAATTTGGAGAGGAGGCAAAAGGGGAAGGGGAGGCGCACACAGCACACCGTCGGCCTAGGAAGAGATATAGATCGATGAAGCGTGATATTCCGCGACCGGTTAGACGAAGCTAATTACCAAAGTCGTAAGGGCAACCGGCTAATGAGGCCGGCTCGTTACGATCTGTCGATTAAAATCGTCCCGCGTGCAAATAACTGGCGCGGCAATGAACCGCACTCTGCTGTCTGCCCATCGATACTTAACCAAGGGAAAAACGGGTTAGCGCTCGAAGGAATTTAGGCCAAATCCGCGCACGCTCCTCTCAATCCCGTCCCGAGAAAATCTCCCTTCCATTATCTCGAGGATCGGAGGCTACCGATATATCATCCCCTCTTCTCTCACCCGACCCTCCGCGCGCCCTTTCGCGCGCCCCTCGACCCTCGGAAAAGCTCGCAACACACAATCGAATCTAATCAGGTCAGATTTGAACTGGCGCGTGAACTGAGGAAATGAACTCGTTTAATCTAACGGCGCATCTTCATTTCCCTGCACTCTCTTCCCAAAGCACTTTCAGCGTTAGCTCGACAATCTTCCTGCAATCTCGCGAGGTCAAGAGGATTATATTATGAATATGCATAGGTTTTAGTCATACATATACATGCGCGAGTAATTCATAATGGTCCACTCCCCCTCGACGACGACGACGACCAACTCTCCGTGTGCTGCATTAATATCTAGTTTACTCTGGTACATCGTCGTCCAGCATAGCCTGCGGAACGCGTTTCAACAACATCAACATCAGCATCAACAGCGGCGGCGCCTTCCTCGTTCTTCGTCGTCGTCGTCGTCGTCGTCGTACCCTCTCGACGCGTTCCAAGTTCTCGAATGCGAGAGAGCGCGATAAAACGCTAAAATACCGATGATGACGATCATGATCGTGATAATTGGAACGGGGGTTGGAGAACGGAAGATAGTCGCTGTCGAATCGTTGGGGTTAATCGTGGCGAGTGCATCGCCTCTCTGACTCGGGTGGGTTTTTTCGAGTGCCCGAATAATGAGGGAAGGGGGCGAGAACGGTCTCGGTATTGATGCATAAAACGTGCATATTTACGAAGCCTGTTTTCACGGATGTGAACACCCGGTATGCGCCGCTCGGGAGGAAGGCAACCGGGCGAACTGCATCACGAGCGCTATTTATTTATTTTACCCGGCGGATGGATAAAACTTGTTTACGGTACACGGGCGCGAGCAAGGATGTACCTACGTGTGTGCCTGGCTAAGCGCTGGAAACTCCGGATTTGCAGAGTAACAGTTGACAGGAGTGCCGGCGAGCGCACCTGTTGTTCACATTTTGCGAAAAAGGCCCAAAGCAGGAGAAACTCGACGAACCGGTGAAAAGAAGAAAACGCGAGACGAACGAAAGGAAAGGGAGCGTTGGCGAGTGAAACGCATAATGCAGTTGGCGCACGTCACGATCGGAGATTTATTCATTGTATTCGACAATTGGAATTTCCGAGTTTTTATTGTTTGTATAATTAATTAGCGTGTGGAAGTCTCTCTGTGCGCGCCCGTGCATTGACGACACATATGTTAATTATGCAACCACCACCACCAACATCACTGCCATACCACCACTCGATGGATAGATGGATAGATGGATAGTACGATTTGAACATTAGATTTAATCGACCGTAAGTGTTATTAATTAAACTTTGTCGCGCCAGCTAGAAAGCCCGAGGAAAAAATCCAATCAACGAAACGTCGCGGCACTCGAGAATTCAAATTCATTTGTCACTCGGATCGCGGGTCTGATTAATTTTCCTCGTTCCACTTGTTTCCCACCCCCGGTCGTTCCATTCGTCGTCTATCTTGAATTCGCGGGATACTTTTCGCGGTTATTCAATTTTCGCCAGAGACTCTCCTTCCGCGGAGCCCATTTTCATTCTCTCGCTCGGCAATCGAGTGCAACGCCACGCAACGCGACGCGACGCAGCGCAACGCTTGATAACATTCAAGGATGATAGTATTAAGACGTACAGGTTTTTCTCTCTAAACGAAGCATAATACGGGGCAATTTGAATTAAAGCGAGTACTCGCAAGATGCGACAGATCGCAGCTACGCACGCGTGCGTGTTTCCATGCGTGGGTATTGCGTATACGGCACGCACGCACGCACGCACCTCCTACGTACGCGGCAACTTCCTACGTATTTGGAGCAACGCTCGTACATGCCGCGTAGCGTAAAACTTTACGCTTAATGTCACAACATTATCCGATATAAGATATCGACATCCCTCGTTAAACGTTCCGGCCTACCTCGTTTACGCTGTGAAAAGCTTAAGCTTATGCAGATAAACTCGCCGATATATTATAATTGAATGATTTCTGCCTTCGGCATGATTCATTTAATCGCGCCGTGCTCCCACCACAGTTGCTATCTCAATGGACTATTCATACTCCAATCCAACTTTCCTAATTTCCCTATCTCGATCATCGCACAATTTGACGCGTGTCAATTTCGTTAGTGCCGATCGAACGAAATGCTCCGATAAATATGATTAATTGGTGCACCGGGTGCTGCAGCCGCGCCATGCGAATCGAGATCGATAAATGTGTAGAAATCTCTCGAGTGTGCGAGCAAAGTCGGCGCCGGGGCTTTCTTCTCTTTTTAATAAGTGTAGCGTTACCCGCAGTTATTCGTTTTGCGTGCAACTGGTATTTTCACGGGAATCCGCGAGAGTGAAAAGTGCGGGCACCAGCCGGCGCTGTCAGTTGTTCTTTGTGCCTCCGCCAATCGCCAACTGTTGCGGAATACCTGGCTGCTGTTGCTGCTGCTGCTGCTGCTGCTGCTGCTGCCGTTGCCGTTGCCGTTGCCGTTGCCGTTGCCGGTGTGCAATGCATTTATAACGCATCCATCAAGTGCCGTGTTGCGCTTATAGTTAAATTCGTAGCTCGCACTCGAATAAAGCAGTCAAGACGATCTCTCCCGTTCTCCGATTTTTAATAACACACCCCGGTAATAATGGGACCATCAAATCCAGGGGTTTCTCTCTTTGAGGAGACTATGCGTTACATAAGGTTACCTCTTGAAAAACATTAATTGCCAATAAAGCTGCATTACAGCATCGGCAATAAGAAGCCGAGGAGAAAGGATAAGATGTGCAAATAATTTTCTGCGAGGAAAGGGGTGGGGGCATTTGTCCTCCCACCTGCAGACGGGTCCTTAATGGGTTTTTAGCTCGGGCCGTAAAACGCATTAAAACTCGTACCGATGACGAAGAGGGAGGTCCCTTCTTGCCAAAAATCAGGTTGCGCATCAGCTCCCCCTTCGGATATTAAGAAATACAGTGATACTTGAGCTCCGACTCGCTCGCCGCTTTCGGGGAAACCATGAAATCTCCTGCTAACCCTCGACGGATCTGATCTCTCGATTGAAACTTTTCTTTTCCGATGAATCACGTGACTCGAAAGACGAGAAAAATGCCAATTTCATCGCTGGAGAATTCCAGGCAACGCGTCGGGGCCGATATTTTCTGCTAGGTTTGAGAAGCACTGGCAGAGGCCCATCGTGGGCGTAGCTGGGCACATCCCATATACCTATAGAGGTTATATACTGCTATTCGCTTTTCGTGCTTAGGCGCAGTCCTGTGGGCTCGCCGGTACCAAAACCCGCCGCCGCAGTAAGGCGATACTAATTTTCTATTACAACACAAAAGTGTGTAGAAACCGCTGTAATGGCGTGACGAAAATTGGACCCATTCGCATCAATCGTTCGCGATATTTTTCAGTCTCGTGGTACACGGTTTGGGCGAGGGGGAGGGGGAGCGGCCAAATACCTCGGGTCGATAGTTCCGTCCCCGGTACTTTTTCCGGCGACCGAGGAATATATCGAATTTGTCGAATTAGCGCATTTGTGGAAACGCCGGGTTCTCCCGCGGGTCATTTATGGCAAACTCTCGCGAACATGCCCCGGAAGCAAAACAGCATCGAAGAAACTGGTCTCGGCATTCCGTAGCCTATTTCGTATACGCGAGCTTCTCGGTAGAAGCCACGCGAAGTACGGCCGACTATTGAGTCGTTAAGGTACAATGTTATTCCCGGCTATATTGGCAGCTCATAATTAAGCACACGCCCGTTAACGGCTCGTTAAACCTTCGACTGCGATACATACCGCGAGAGGAACAGAGAGGGAGACACTCGCATAAGATCACGGATTATCATCCTGCTGTTTTTTAGGAATGCCTCTGGAGGAGGATGCGAGAGTTCGATGAATCGACGACGAATACGACGGAGACGACGGAGACGACGACGACGACGGGCACCACCATCGTATGGGCGGCAACTCGCACGTACCTTACGTAATTCGCCGAGTTTCAGTTCGCGCCAATTCGCGCAAACTCGCGCGGACGCGGTGATCTTTGGGCGCAAAAAAGTCTTGTTGTTGCGCGGTGGTTGTATAAATATTTCCTGTAGTTCGGGGAAGGAGGGCCGAGGGGAGGAAGGTACGCGCGTGCTCGCGGGAACTGATAATTCCCCGTAGACGCGATCTTCTGGGACGATCTCCTCCGATGCCGAAGAACAATGAGCGACTCGCGACTCGGTCTCTGACGTATGTCGAAATGAAGTAATCCGGAATGACGCATCGCCACTCGCCGCAGACTCGAATGAAACAATTAGCTGTCACCGTGAATCGTATCAAACCCGAAGAGCCGAAGAGACCGAGAGACGAGGAGACGGAGAGACGAAGAGTGAAAAAGGAATTTCTATAGGAACGTAGGCGGCCCCGCCGTCGTCCCGACGTTTCTGGCCTTTCGCCTTTCAGTAGACAATTCCGAAACGGCTTTCACTAGCGGAAGAGGATCTTGGTGTGCTCCATCGATTTGCAACTCGATACTTTTATTTCTTCGATCGGCCTGTGGCGGCCCATGAATGAACTCGCCATCGCTGCCGGAACTCCCTTTCAATCGAGAATTGATGCAACTGAATATTCAATGCGTCCTCTCAATGGCTCTATTCCTTGTTTCGCCTCGTTAAAAGTCGAATGATTCTTTTCTTTCGCGGAATCTATTTTGGTCGAGCCTCCGGCACTTTCATCGCACGTTCTATTCTACCCCTAGGTGTATCTTTCGTCAACCTCGCTGAATAAAGTATAGCTACACTGACGGAAGTGTATCGATTTAGTGACACGATAACGTCAGTCAGACAGTGGCCGCGTGTTGTTCAGGGTATAGCGGCGGGGGGCCGTTCTATTTAAAAGCTACTTGCGCCGAAGGAAGAGCCGCCGACTGGTTCCTTCCGTATATTCCCAAGACTCTCCAATTCCAAACACCACCATCGCCGAGATAGTTCCCGAGAGACAAAACTGTTTTTGCCGTCAAGCGCCTACATTTTTGGATGTCGCTGGATATCATCGACAAATCGACGAATCGAACTTCCCTCTCTCTGGAATACCATCGCCATTAACGAATCCAGCGAAGAGGCGTGGAGGGGGAGGGGGAGGGGTTGGATAAAGAGAAACTAGTTTGGCGAAACGTGTAAATTATATCTCGGTGCGCTTGTAGGCAGCGGCGCGTGTAAATTACATTGCGGCACCGCGATAAAATCGAGCCGCGGATTGAGCCGCACTGATCGGCCACGATCGGCCACGATCGGCCTCTCGTATTATAAATCAGAACGGCAGCCCGTTCCTACGGGGCTCTTTCCAGAATGCGCGGGGATTTCTCGTAGGGAAAGGTCGCGCATGAATGTTCTGGTTCGACGACCTTTGCGCGATCCACGGCCAACGGTGCTCCACGCGACGCTCCCGGAGAGACCACGCGGGACCGGAAATCGCACCGATGGATCCAGTCGGGAAAACTTGTAGGAAAACTTGGACGAGCGACCAATCGAATCTCGGCGTCTAGACGCTCCGAACTCCGAGAGCTTCCGCTAGTCGAGGGAAAAATTATTCCGGGCAAAAGGAAAGAGAGAAGAGATCGGGAAGAGTCTCCACGGGAGGAAACGTCGATCGATTAATCGTCGCGATAGCCAATGGTTTAATTAGTCGGCGAACGCGACTTATGCCAGCTCGAATACGAAATTTTATCTCCTCGAACTCATCCGACCGGGACTCGGAGAAGGTGCGCGCCTCTCAAAGTCCCAACTCCCCTCCGGTCTCTCCCCGCGCAGCAGCCCTCGTTTCATCGTTCCTCCGTTCCGCGTTTTATTGTCTCACTATCAGTCTCGCGATCGCGATTAATCACACCTGGGGATTACCCGAAGCGAGGTCCTAATAGATCATAATGGGCGAATCGCGCTGCCGTACGTCACACTCTCAAACTGTCGAGAACCCGCACAAACCCACCGCAATTTCGCGCGACTTTATTTTTATCCCGAACGGGAACACCGTGTTTCAAG
The DNA here is from genome assembly GCA_037305995.1 of Sclerodermus sp. 'alternatusi'. Lineage (NCBI taxonomy): Eukaryota > Metazoa > Arthropoda > Insecta > Hymenoptera > Bethylidae > Sclerodermus > Sclerodermus sp. 'alternatusi'. Next base: position 3,156,542 of record CM074553.1, read on the forward strand.
AGAGTGACAGATAACACGCGTGCCAAGATAACGCGCGTGATTCATTTGTCATATTCCGCGCTGATGAATTACATCGTTTCAGTGCTCGTTTCGCGGTGAGTTTCAAGCGTTGGCTTCCAAGTCGATTCGCCGAAACGAATCTCTCGGCGTCGCGTCGGCCTGAATTCCCTCGGATTCCGCTGGCGCTTTCTTGCGCGCGCGCGCGCGCGCGCTGCTCATGAATTTCATTTGAGAATCCGCCGAGAGTCCCTTTGGCGTAGTCCAGGTGCCCTCCCTGCGCGCCTCGCCAGGGAGAAACACGTGCATCGAAGAGGTTGCATCTTATGCAACCACGTGCACGGGACAGAGGTTGACTTCGCGCGGTTCCACCACGGAGACGGGGGTGGGGAGGGGGGGGGGGGTCCGCTTACGTAATTTCTTCTCGGAGCAAGCAGCGTGCATTTATGCCTCTGCACGGGGAAGGGGTATTCCCGCGTATCCGCCGTTTCGTGGAAATGCGACGATTGGCTCATTGTTCGCCACGCGGCATCTCGCCAACGAAATTTCTACAGACCGAGGAAAAGACAAAGACGAGTTTCAAGGACAGAGATTTTCCTCCACCAATTGTTCCGCGAGTCTCCTCGGCGCGTTTCACCCACATATTTTGACAGTGCTGACTCGCACGTTCCGTTACTCGTGCTCTCCGGGGCCTCTCTTCCTTTTCTCCAGGACTCTCCCTTCTCCTCGCCCGCATTCGCTTCACCCAATTTTTTCTCAATGAGCCCACCCCCCTCCCCCTAATTAATTGCCGACGAATGCCTCGCCAATGTGTTTCTCAGCTGATTTTATCGATGGCACTACTCGAGGTTTACGAGTGGCAAAACTGGTTCTAACGCTTTTAGCACGGCTGCATTTTTACAAGTTAATGAGAATTCGTCGAGTCACGTCGTTAGAAGTGCATCTTTGCGCTACTGCGTCATTCCCCCCGCCCCGGTTTGATCAGACGAAATAGAGAACCAGATGATATTTCTGTTTAGTGGGTTGCGATAATTTATGCCATGTCCCTCCGACACTGACAGTTCGACCACTTTTTTCCTCCCGCCTTCTTCTGGCCGGAGCCACTCGAGGTCTCTCGACGGATTTTTTACTCGCCGCCAATTAAAAGTACGCAACATTGTGTACGGCTCGATCTGTAATTAATTGCACTTAATTTTATGCTGCGCGAGGAATATTTTTGCATTTATTGTGTTCGAGCATAAGTAATAGGTGTATCCTCCGTGCCGCGCGCGGTTCTTCCGCAGCCCGCGGAAATCGATTCGCCAAGGGAGAATTTCCCTCCCGACCGAATCCGACTCTGATCGTCACGGGCTTCTACTCGAATGCAGGAGGGAGCGCGAATCACGAACGCCCGGACTTTGCGATTCGTCGGAAAAGATAAAAAAAAAAAAGAAAAAAAATGAAGCGAAATCGCGAGGCCAGTCGGAAAAATCAATTCCGGGATATCCGACTTCCCGACTTTAGCGGGAAAAGAGCGTGACCTCATTTCCAAAGTGGCGTGGTCTGTTGTCGTGTCAATCGATGGATTCTCCGCAAAAGGCAGAGAGACGACGACGATGACGACGACGACGACGACGGCGACGACGAATCGCATTCTCTCGGTTTCTGCAGGGAAATCGCCTTATCGAGTCCTTATCGCTCGACCACCCGCCCGCCCGCTCGTCCGTTCATTCGAATTTTGTCACACGCGAATTGCCGGGAGGCACGTTTTGCTAGGATAGTCGACTGATATTATTAATCAAGAAGAATTATTATCGCGTTATTATTAGCGACGTTGCATGTCGCGCGCGGAAGGGCAACGAGGAACAGCAGCGTCAGCTACAGGTGGATCGTTTGCCGTCTCTCTTTCTCTCTCGTTAGATCCGCTGCTGGCTTCTGCTCTTCAGCCACTTTTTCTTCTTTTGTCTCTTTCTACGTCGCTCGCCACGCATATGGCAGCTTCCGTTTCCCCGAGGCACGTTCGAGTCGACAGATAAGCACGAAACTCCGTTCGGACGATGCGCAAACCTGCGCCGCTGCCTCCTTCTCGATAGATCGATGCTATCTAATTAATAATTTCGAGACTGAGCAATGACTTTACGACGGCGCCCTCCCCATTATCTTCGCGAATCTACGCCAATTACTTGTCGAACGATTAACTTTCATCCACGGCGAGTCCCTCGCACGCTAAATTTCAATGGAAGATTACGTAAGAGAAGTGGGACGTTCTCGCGTGTTCGCTTCGGCGTACGCGGAGTTTCTCTGTGTATCGTAGCATCGGATGAATCGCTGGAATACCGCAGCGGTAGCGTCGTAAATGTATTTTCGCTTAGCTGGAAAGCCACTTTTTCCCCGGAGAAAATATCGAGGGAAAGAAGGAAAGGATAGAGAGAGAGAGAGAGAGAGAGAGAGAGGAGTTTTTAAGAGCTCGCGAGGAGGAACAGCGTTGAAAGTTGGATAGGAATGGAAGGGGAAAAGCAGCAGCAGCAGCAACAGCAGCAGCAGTAGAAGAAGAAGAGGAAGAAGACGAAGCAGAAGCAGATCCATGCAAAGAGGGGGAGAGACAGAGAGAGAGCGAAGGCCGACGGAGGAAGACAGGCGTGACACTCCTCCTCGGCGCCAAGGGTCTCGGCGTACACGATACGGAGGAAAATCCGCTGCCGGTGTTCCATTATAAATTCTTTTATCGGTCACACAGCGTTTCTCCAATCATCGACGCTCCTAATAATCCATCGGATAATAAAGATATCCACACGTGCACGCACACGGCTGGGAGAATGCGAGTGAGAAGCAGAGGGAAGGTGCAGCGAGAATGCTGTAGATGGAAAATATAAGAAGAAGCGGCGGGAGTGTGCGAGTCGAGCAAGGAATTTTCTGCGAAAACGTCTACGTACGCGCATGGAGACTCGTCCGAAGACGTCGGAACGTCTGTACGCTCGAGGGATCCTGTGACGCGTCGCATCCGCAAGTCCGATCTTACGCAATCGCGTCTCACATCGCGTACTTACATGTGTGTGCGTTATATTGTCATGCTTCTCCGTCATGCGCCGCCCTCTCCCCCCTCGCGACGGACCGACCAACCCATGGAACGACCGCCGTCGACGTCGACGTCGACGTCGGCGTCGCTATTCACCTTCGCGCCTTTACCATTTCGATACCCTTCTGGAGCACCTGACGGGAAAAGGTGTGGCGACATTTTCTACTTCTCCGATACGATCTCCAGTATGCAACCTCGAATTCCCACAGACAGAGATTGAGTCTGTTCAAATAAACTGTGCGCGTTTAAACCTCTGGCTACTGTGCGGAATTTCATAAAAGAAGAAAAAGCAAGTCACCATTCAGAGAGCGAGGTGATTTTATTCATTTTCTATAACGAATAATAATGGGAGGGAAAGGAAGAGCACAATGCGAAGGGAAGCGTCAGAGACAGAAGCAGAGAGTGAGAGAGAGAGAGAGAGAGGGAGGGAGGAAGAGAGATATGTAAGAATTGTTCCCCGAAGGAGAGATGGAAAAGAGAGAGGATCAAGCGAGGCCAGTTATAATGGTGAGTGCCGGATGGGTTCTCTCAGGAGTGGAAGGAGGGAGAAGGATGGACTTGGGAGGAAGGAAGGAAGAGAAGAGAAGAGAAGCGAAGAGAAGCGAAAAGAAGAGAGGAAAGGACGAGGGGGAGTAGTGGAAGAAGGCGAGAGGGAGAACAGGTGCGTGACGTCAGGTGGGCAGTTCTTCAGGGCCGAGCGAGAGGGGCCCCTTCAGCGTTGCTGCCGTTGCTGCCGCCACAAGTTGCTTTTCACTGAAACAGATCGCCGGTCAAACGGCGCCGCTCGCACGCACGCACGCTTCTACAGTTCTCTACCCAGTCCTCTCCTTCTCTTTTCCCCTTTTTTCGCTCTCTTTCTCGTTCTCTCTCTCTCTCTCTCTCCCTCCCTCTCCATCTACCTAGTTTCTAGCCAGCCCCAGCTAGCTGCTAGCTAGCTAGCCTCTACCTTCCACCTTTCCCAACGTTGCCTGACCCTGCTGCTCCGCTCCGGGGGAGAGGGAAAAGCGTGGGACCCTCCGTAATAGCCCGGTCCACTAATTGCTCAAAGATCCCACTACAGCCGGTATTTGTTTAATTGCGCTGAATGAATTTTCTTGTCGCTAAATGCATTGGAACACGCGCCGCCACGAGGAACGACCTAATCGTTTAATACATTTAAATACGGCCTTGAAAAGAATAGGCGGCCGCTTGCTTTTGTCGTAGCATTTCAAAGAGTAATGAAGTCTCTTCGCGCGGAGACAATATTTACGGGGAAAGGAATGTTTTGCAAGGTTTGGAGCAGACGCGTTCTTGCCTGGAACGTAATTATGCGTCGGGGCAAGAAGCGCGTGGAAAAAATGAGGATGAACGCGCGTTTTTCTCCGAGCGAACAGAACTGCAAAGAAGACGCAAAGTCGACTGAAGATCGGCGACGGCGACGACGGCGACGACGACGACGACGACGACGACGACGACGACGACGACGACGGCTACATTGTACTCGTGTAAAATAAGAAGAAACCGGAGGAGGGAGACTTGTAAATTATGTATGAGTGTACTCACGGGGGATTACATAATGGCTTGTTTACGGTCGCATGTAAACAGCAATCACTGGAGCAGCTAAAAGATCATCGGCTAAAACATTTTCTCTCCCGTGGAAAGTCAGTCCCCCGTTCACCCTCTCTCTCTCTTGGTACCCGCACAAAAATTTCCTGAGAACATTCGATCTATATGTTTGCGTCCGTGTGCTTCCGGCGTTACACGGTCTACTCCGGTGAAAACGATGATATCGAGAGGCAGGATTGACCCCTCGAGGAAATTGCCAATGACCGTAAGGCGGCGACTTTCTACGCGCGATTCTCTCCGTGCGAGAGACACGCCAGGCTCGTAAATTATGCGAATTGATTTGACGATTTCTTGCGAGTAGAAAGGCAGGCAGCAGCGCACGTGTCGCTTAATTAATCGAGAGCAAACTCCCCGCAAAGTGCACGCGGAACAAAGTGAATATCCACGAGGATTTTTCCAGGCTTCTCCTCACACCCCACCGCCGCCCCATTGTCCTTTTTCTCCCCGCGCTCTTCCGTCGTGCGTAGGAAAAATGTAATTAAAACCTCGTGTGCGCGTAATGAAAGTGGATGGCGACCGGCCACCGCGAGTGAATGACGCCCGAAGGCCACGAAGGAATTGCGGTGTGTGCAGTTGCTGCACTTGCGAATGCATTGCATACTTACACGGACGCGGTACAAGTTGAACTGCGCGTTTCGATACGCGATAAATAAAACACTGAACGTATGCTCGAAACTACCAACGATTCCACGCACTGGCAACTGTACCGATTTATGATTTATTCATCGCTCTCTCTCTCTCTCTCTCTCTCTCTCTCTCTCTCTCTCTCTCTCTCTCTCTCTCTCATCATTGATTGCGTCGTTTCTCAAATATTTTTATCCAGAGATTAAGCAATTAAACGACACACTACCAATTACCCTGCTTAATAAAGTCTATTGATCCGACTAATTGCAGTATCGGGAATCTTTTACGAGAAAAAGGAAGAGGAATGACAAGAAAGAATGATTGTTATTCACTAGTCGTAGTTCCAGGTCGGTGGGTGATCGGCAATTTGTCGAGCTCGCGTAATTGGGTTAGATGCAGCGCTCTTTTTTCAACTTAGCTTATTATTTCTGGTAGTTGTGTGCCATTAAATGATCCACGACGAGCCGATCGATCGGAGGAGCCCCTCTCTCGACGAAACCGGAAGACGAGAAGAGAGCGGGGCCTGGAAAAAAATCAGTCCTCTCCCAGCCGTTGACTTGCGCTAATGGGCTACTACCCCCTTCCTCTCTTTCCCTGGGCCCTCTTTCTCTCTCGCTCTCCGCAGTCTACCTCCCCTTCCTCCAGCCACTCCTCCCTTCACCCTTTTTCTTAATCCGGTATGTGCAGCACTCTTCCTCCTTCCTTTAACAGGGCAGCACCGGCAAGGCCGGATTTGCAATTTTCTCAGGAACGTCGCGGTACCTCTTATTTTCTCCTCCATCTTTTTTCTCCGCCTTCCACCTCCTTCCACACTCATTCGCCGCGTTTTAAGCTTCGGCGCTACGAGAAGTTATCTCCTCTTAATATTTTCCCTGGCCTCAATTTTTCTCTCGCGCGAAAACTCTGGCGATCAAGAGAATCGAAGATCCGCGACACGCGCGCGTCTCGCGGAGGAGGAGGAGGAGGAGGAGGAGAAGGAGGTTCGTGACACGACCGATGCTGAAATTTTATTCGCGCTCGCTCGCTCGTGTCTCTCCGAGACAGCACTTTCGTCCGAGGCACTCGTCCCGTCCCGTGGAAGAGGGCTCGAGGACTTAATAGCCACACCGGAATAAAAGAGTACGTGCGTGCGTAGGACACGCTGAAGGATCGTGAAACAAACTGAGGAACGGCGGAGGATGTAGCCGAGGGTGAATGAGAGCAGGACGTGCGCGAACCAAGCCAGAAGCAATTAATGTATGCTAATGGCCCGGCCCGTTGAGGAACGAGCTGCAATAATTCCAGGGAAACCTTAAAAACTGTTTGATCGCTCTTAGCAAATGAGATACGTGACGCAATAACCGAGGGGCAAGGGGGTGCTGTTGCCAGGATGTTGCCACGAGAGGGTACCGAGACAATTTTGCGGCAAGGTTGTTGCAGGATGAACGTTCGACGTAAAGAGGTGGTGGTGGGACTTGGCTCGTTTCGGAGGTCAGGAAGATGGAGAGAGAGAGAGAGAGAGAGAGAGGCGAAGAGAGAGAGGAGAGTGTTGAGCAGCACTAATTGACCTCGGGGGCTCGACTGACCCGGCGTGCGTCCGAGCTGACAGCTCGGACCAACCGACGATTAAACTTCCCGTTAATATTGCCCACCCGTTCTATCCATCTCCCTTCTATCCATCGCTAGCTTTTCTCTCTTGCGAGCTGTTCTAGTCTCGCCTCCTCGTGGGGCTCACCTACACCTCATCGGGGACCTCATGAATATTTATGCCCTCTGTAATCTAATACTGCGAGGCCAGTTTCGCCGAAACCTGCCCCGGAAGGAAGGTGCAGTCCGTTGCTTGCCGAAGTTTCGCTAAAACCTGATCGCTATCGTTCCAACTATATTTACCCCACCAATGATTCAGGGAAAACTGGAAAACTCGGAGAGAGAGAGAGAGAGAGAGAGAGAGAGAGAGCCTCGGCGAGCCCTTTGACAAATCTCCTTTCCTCAAATTCCATCGGGGCTCGTATTTTCGTTGCTCGCACCCCTTCGCCAAGGACACGGCGCTTCGAGAAACACGCGGAAACGTACGATTACGTAGTTTCCTGTTGTACGAGAGGCAGCCACGATTTCACCAGGACGTTTCGCAGGGTTCGAACGTCAAATAAAAAAGAACGTCCCTTCCGGTCCCATTAACCCTGGCTCCCCTCAAGTCCATGCTCTGGAATCTTCCGCGCGCTCTTGCGTAGCCGTTTTCGGCGGCGAGTTCACGCTTCACGATTTCCTTCGCTATCGCTCGATTGTCTCGAAGGAGGAACGTGTCCAGAATCTTTTACGTGTCTTCGTGTTCCCGCGCTCCAAAGGAAGAAAGTAGCAAGGGACACGAGCACAAGCCTACCGTGACTATGGACGATGGACGCAATACGTTACATATTTTACATCGAGGGAGTGTGTGGGCAGAGGGGGATTGGATCGTCGTCCACGACGCGCGATCCCAGTGTATTTGTGACTTGCAGAAATCCTTCCCTTGGTAAATTTAATTAGCTTGATCCTTTAATGAATACGCCAAGTGTATGAATTTACACGCGTGTAGCAACATTATGCGAAGAGCCAGAGGTTCAACGGGAAAAATTTTTCGTTACTCGCTTCCGGATTGTCAGCCTGCCGGACAGTGGTGGTGGTGGTGGTGGATGGCTGAGCGCCCCCTCATAATTTCCCATAGTCACCGTATGTTTCTATGGTTCCGCTAGGTTAATTTTCCATTCTGAAAAGTCACTCAAAATATCGGAAACGAGCGAGAAACGGTCAGCGAGAAATATCAAGGGGGCTTAAGGGAGAAATGGACGATGTTCTCTCCCTCTCTCTCTCTCTCTCTCTCTCTCTCTCTACCAATAAAACTCCCCCAGTAATTTTTTAGTGCAACCAAACGATTTCAGCAAACAAAAGTTCAAGGGAGAATCGAGAGACATAGAGACGAAGATAGATCGGGAGAGGGGAGGATTCCTCGAATACAACCTGTCGTGTAGGACTTGACAAACCAGTGAAATTGCCTGGGGTTAACGGCGACGGTGGACTGCTGGCACGAATTCTTCCTTACCAGCCGAGAACACGAACGGAATGGCAAAAGAGGAAGGAAGGAGGAGGAAGGAAAGAGGAAGAAGCCACCACGCCAAAGCAAACCATGCCAAGCCAAGCCAAGCCAAGCCCAGCCAAGCCAAGCCAAGCCAAGCCGAGCCAAACTAAACTAAACCGACTCGGATGGATCACCACCACTGGTCCTAGAACTTTCAACTTTTCCAATATTCTCTATGGGGTTCCACGAAAATTCGATCGTTACCTCCGGATCACCGTCCGACCTTCCCCTCGCATGGAAAATCCACGCGTGCGAGGGAAGAACGTGAAATTGTTCACGTGCAAGAAGATTTGAAAGGCTAGGTCGCGGAGGGTTCGCGGGTTTGAGGTCGCTACACGCTGAGGGCATCGGCATCCTGCCTTTGTCAGTCCTCCTCTTCTCCCCTACCTTTCCCTCCTCCTCCTCCTTCCTGCCTACCCTTTCTTTTCTTCTCCGCTCGTTTTTTTTCTCTCAATCTCTTGGTTTCTTTTCCTCCGGTTCCCCCCGTCACGTTTTATATTCGAATATCTCGTCTCTCGCGTCCGACACTCGCGCCGCGTCTCGTAGCGTAGTACTCGTGAGCGCTATGATTCGTTCGAATCGCAGGTACTTTCGTGCTAGGCTTCGCAGTAGATTACACTCTGCCACACCAGAGGCAAACGAAGCGATACGGGGCAAAAGTAGTGCATTAATAAATAACGGGCGTTAATCGGAGTCTTTCTCTTTCCCCGTCTCTGTCTCTCCCACTCTCCCTCTCTCACTCTCGGGAAGGAAACGAAGCAATCTTGGCCGAAGCACAGGCCTGTAAAAAATGTAGGCCTCGGCTCGTTACGGACAGCGAGCGTAATGAATGAAGAAAGAAAGGCAAACGCGAAGCGCATGCATATTGATCCCCCGCGCGCTGGACGTCGCTGTCGCTGTCGCTGTCGTTGTCATGCGGGAAAACTTTGCTGCCGTTTAAGCGCTCGAATAAGTTGGCTCGAGAGATCGACTATAGAATCGCGCGGAGTACACGCGGCCTGTTCTGAATACTGGAAATTCAGTGAGCCAAGGATCGTCCTCGTCGTGCCACTCACACCATGGGATTATAGTCGCTGCTGGAACGCGTCATGGTCGCGGGGTAACGTCGTGCTAGGCACATCTAGAGCAAAGAGGAAGTTTGCGCAAAGCGAAGGTAACTCGGTCGTATCGCGTAGCAATCAATTTCACGCGACTCTCCCCTACACACGGGGTGGTGCTGTCAACCGATAGACCCTCGCCACGGTCCATGCGAAAATCTCTTCCCTTCTCGAGGAGAGGAGAGACCTCGTCCGGACGAGATCCATCGCGCGAAAGCGTAAGACAGTAGGGAATTATTCCAAATTAAACGTTCTCGTGGCGAGGTGTTTTTGCACGCGACCATTACCAAGTCCGTGTCGTAACGACGAAATTAACGATCCGTGAAACCGATGCCGCGTTACCTGTACTCGATGTTCAGCCATGGACGTTCTCTCCGCGACTTTTATGAATATACGCGCCGTGCACCGTGAATCACAATCATCGACCCATTACCGCGGACAGTTATCGACGGAGGGCGGCAAACTCCTGAAAACCTCCATGGGGTTTCCATCCGTTTCGATAGCAGCAGCGGCTCGTCATGGTGAACGGTAGGAGCACGGGGGAGAGACTCTCGCAATGGTCCCGCGCGGAGTTTAGGAATCCAAGTGCGAGTATCGCGCGCGTCACCCGTACAACAGTGGAATTACCGCAAAACAAATTAGGGCTATGCCCGGTTAGGCTCGTGTGCTGCACAACACGCAGCGGGATAAAAGCGAGAGAGGTAACTCGATAGGGTACGGCGGCCTGGTCAGATTTACAAAGAAGGATCGATCGACAAAGGGCATCGCTGATAGAGTCCGTGAGCAAGATCTTGCTCTGAATGGATCGCGGTAGGTTCGTGGTGTGGTTTACCAAATGAGAGCTCGATACGCCTTTGCCCCATCCAGCTCGCGCTCCATCTTCAAGCCTGGCTCACACGCGACACCCCTAAGTTTCGCCGAATCTCCGACGATCCCCCTGAAATCCCCGTAAAAACGAGAGTGCGCCTCCTCATTCGTCGCTCGCGATGGCGGCGACCGATTAAACGCCGAGCAACGATTCAAAGTGACCGCGAGTCGCCATATCGTCGCTGACGTGTAATAGCGAAAGTTGAGCCGATAATTTGCCTAGATCGTTAACGTAATAATTGGCCGTTGTGCGGTAATGAATGGGTGCGCGCGTTATATGTATTTTATTGCTTTTTTACTACTTAATTATTAATTTTTCTTTCACGACGCTAATTCGACGAAGAAATTTTACAATCCCGCTACTGCCGCGTGTGCACGGCCGGCTTATTAAATTACACAATGCGTTTATCAAAGGGGGGTGGCGTGGAATCGGATCAGATTGCTGGAAATAATCAAAAGTTGCGCGATAGCGTGAATAAAAGTGCGCGTGCGAGAACGGCGACGCTAGGAGAAGAGAGGGCAAGGCAGAGATTTTGTTCGAGTGTGAAACTGGCTGGGAGACGACGGGGCCTCTTCGAACCTACAGAGTTTTGGAGGAAGAGTACAAAACGCAAGCAAAGGGCTCCGAGCTGAGACGAGACGGTGGGCGGGGCGCCTCTCGGGCTCCAAGGCGATCCACTCCGACCTCCACCTTCTTCTTACTTGCGTTAGAGATAGTAGGCGCGCATCAACGCGTTACATCTTTCATGAAAGAGCAAACGAGAGACTTTGTGGTATTACGTAAAGAAAAAACCTCCGGAGAGGATTCGCGCGCGCGCGCGCGTCTTGTTTTTCCACCTGACCGAGGAGAGTCCGAGCGAGGAGTCTCGCTCGTCGCTCCTTCGAGTTTCCCTGACGCGCGTCCTCGAGCTTTTCCTCGCTGAAAATTCGAGAAGAGCCCGGAGGATCGATCGCTTCGCAAACTTTTGCGGTGGTTCGCCAATAGCGGGCAACCCCTAAATCACTCGCGAGGTAAAAACTTCGCGTCCTCGAGTCAGCTGCGTGGATCGGTCTGCGGGGGATTTCACCGATGTTCCTGGACGCGCGGGGGACCAGCGGAGGGGGCGATCGATCGCCGAAGCCGAAGCCGATTGAGACGTCGCGGTAGCCCGAGGACCCCATGGCTTTTTTTGCCGGGCATCTTTGTGTGCAGAAACGATTGACGTACGATGTGTCAGTCGTGACAACTGGCGCATGCGCATCCTGAATACGCAATGAACCGGCCATGTAACCCTTGCCGAGAGACTCCCGAGGCACTTAACCCAACCTAACGTGGCCAACGATCCCCGCGCGATGAAGATGAAGACGGCGAGGGCCCTTCGCGAGGCAGCATCGCGCCGGATCCTCCGAGTGGGCTCGCTGACACAGGGTCAGCTGCTTGTCTCGCGAGCGAACCTTGCGAGAACCTTTCCCCATCCCAGATGAGCCACGCGCATCCTACGAGGACCATCCATCCTCGTTCTCGTCGTAGGCTCTCTACGCTCATTCGCGAAAAGCCCCCTCGCCCCCTCGCCGGCGTCTCACGCTGTACGCAGCAACGCGAAACTCCCGCCAAATCTCTGAAATATTCAATAAATCCTGGTTAGGCGGTACGCGTCTATCGGAAGATCGATTCACCGGATAGGAAAAGTTGTGGTGGTGGTGGTGGTACCACTGCGAAAACTTTGAGAGATGGGCATAAATCGAGCCTAGCAAAAATTAGCGCGAGATTATCCACACACGCACGTGGACGGAGAGGCCTGTCAGCTAAGAATGGAACACACACTGCTATAATCGAAGTGTCTCCTCTCTCGACGAACTCGGTACCGTTAGCGGCCATTAATTCTTGCATCACGGTTGACAGGATTCATTATCCCGGATATTACAATGGAGTACAATGTAAATATGCAGAGACTCTACGGGATTGAATTATAATTGCCGGGAGAGGCACCGGGAGGGGGTTGGTGCTGGTGATGGTGATGGCGAATCGCAGCGTGCACTTGGGGATTTTCCGGCACGGCCGCTGGGCGAACTTGAAAACTGGGAAAATTGAAAAATCCATCTCGCGTGGATGCAGGCGTGGCGTCCTTGGCGGAGTATGAGCCGCGTGTTTTTGCTGCGCGAGGGTCCACGCGAGGAACGCGAGAAATGCGGCAGGAGGGGGAGAAAAAATTGCAGCAGCGTTTTCACCGGTGCGCCGATGTTCTCCTTCGTCGGCATCGTCCTCCATCTCTTTGCTACCTGTGCAGTATCGCCTTCCGTCTCCTCGCGTTCTGTCTCGATTTCTGCAGATTCGTCGCGTTCCCGCCGCGCGTCCTCTTCCTTTTCTAGTGGCCGCCACTCTTTGGCGCGCCGCCATTCCTTCCGGGAGGTCGAGGTCGATTCGGAAACGAACAATGCGAACTTTGCGACTCGCGCTCGTTGCACCTCGCGCAGGTGCAACGAGATCCGCTCTTCCTTCCTTCCGTCCTTCCGGTTCCTAGCGACGCGAGCTCTGTCGCTTAATCGACGATCAAGGTCGCTGCGAAAATCCAATGCGCGTTACATCATCGGCTCATTACGCAATGATGCACAGGCTTGAAATCCGCGGCAGTGGGATCGCTGGAACCTTCGTCGTGGGAAGCGCAAAAATTACAAGAGCCCAATTTGTCGGAACGATTAGCGAGCTCCGTTGAGAGAGGCGTTACGAGGCTGCTTATAATGGTGGGAATCCATTGTGTCGGAGATAAGAGTTAATTATCAGAAAGAAGAAATATAGGCGGTGATTAGAATTTATCAAAAGCGCAAGAGAGTTTTATTAGAAGGGGAAGGGAGGAGGGAGAGATCCATGCCGAGACGAGCAGAAGATAATAAAGTCGTGCTTTCATGATTCAACGATTTATTTGGTCTCCTCGAATTAATTTTCACGTGCCGAGTGACAAATGATTTCCTCTATGAAAAATGTTGGGGCTCCCGCTACTCGCGCGAGTAATGTCCTGGCAGCGGTGGAAGCGGCAGCTGTTGTGTATCGTGCGTTATGTGGAGGAGACTCGAGTGGTTTGCTGACGTGCTGGAAGTGACAAAAAAAGGAAACAGGAAGGCTCGTGATTCCAAGCGAGGCGAGGATCGCGAATCAAGTCGAGAATTGGAGATGAAGCCAAGTGCGAGCAGGACGCAGGTAGAGTTGCAGAGGGAAGAAAGAACGGGCTGAAGGTAGAGCCGCCATGAAACAAACGAATACCGAAAGGGCTGTCGCGAGAAAGAAGACGGTACGAAAGCAAGAAAGCGAGCCACCGCTTTACTTCAAACGATCCGCGTATGCGTCCAACGAGTAGATCAGCATAGTGGCCAGAACGGAGACACTCGCGACGAAGAAAAAAAACTGCAGATGCAGAACCGATCAAAGGGGCACCCAGAGCAACCCCGAATTCCTACAATTGTTCATCGTTGCAAATGTCTCTGCCTTTTTCATCGCCAACCGTTCGCTCACGATTTTTTCACTCGCCCCGACCCTAAATACCTCGGCTCAAACGCGCAATCTTCATTTTTCTCACTTAACTCGAGAGAATACAGATTAATCTGCTCTCAAACGCGCGTCCAGTGCCGCCGCACCCGAGTTTCTCCAAGGATTTGCAGATTTTAAGGAGAAATAACTGAAAAAAGTCAGACGTAAATTTCTAAAAAATCCACGTCGCTCCGAAACCGAGCGTCTCAGCGTTTCGCTCCTGGAACGTAATTTCATTGACTCTTTGAAATACGACGAACGGCGTTAAGTAGAAGTCTGTAGGACGAGTTTGACGAGTCTGATAGAAAACGTTTCGCGAGGGAGATACCGGTGGTGGTGGTAGGTGAATCTCGCGAAAGGCGATAGTTTCTTGGACTGTTTCGTGCGAAATGCATAATCCCGTCGTTATTGCTTCGTTATTGCTGGCCCGGTGTTCCCATCAATCGCCAGCACGAGAAGCAGCAACTACCAGCAACGCTCGTGCGTCTTTTGCCGTAGCTCAAAGTATTTCTCAGAAGTCGTAGACCGCTGCTCAGTGTTGCGAGGTGATATCCAGAGTTGCTCGCGTGCGAACCGCGAGTGTTTTCGAAGTGGGACGCCTCGTTACTCGATTGCAGAATGTGCAAGTCCTCCGCATGGAGGTTTCGCGGAATTCAGCGGCTTGAGAGAGTTTGTTGCCGCTAAGGCCGGTAGGTTCAGACACGTAGGTCGCGGAGCTTCGGGGAGAAAAAAGTCGCCGTGGCAAATTATAGTTTTCGCGTCACGAGACTGACTCCTCCGCTCCCCGCTCCATCCCTCCACTTCCTCCGTCCAACTCGCTGTGGGCCCAACAACAGTCCACTCCCGTATACGGTCGAGAGAGAATTGCCAGTGGAGTCTCTCTCTCTCTACCGGAGGGAGAGGGATGGAGGAGGAATAACCCTCGATTCCTCCAACGATATTTACCCACGGAGTAAACCCAGGGGGTGGAGGGTCAACGTCACTGCTCTTGCGATCTATTTTCCGACGCGCTTCATCTCTTTCCGTGTATGCGGAATAGGAGAGGTTTTAGCGGCGAATCGTACAATTTATTAGATCGAGATACGCGTGGGCGTGCCTCCTTCATTGCTTAACCCTCGGCCCTACCGTTAGTTACGTGAGGGGGCTCTTCCAGCGCGGGAAACAACCTAAGCTAACCTAGGCGAGGTTACCCACACTCGTGCGTCCACGACGCACAAATGTACGCTCTCTCTCTCTCTCTCTCTCTCTCTCTCTCTCTCTCTCTCTCTCTCTCTGTATCAATGTTCATGTTAAATTCAATCATTTTCCTGAAATTTCTTGAAAAGTAAAGATACCGACCTCGCCAAATCTACTCTCCTCACCACATTGCAATTTGTCTCAATTTCTACAGTCTGAATGCCCGAAGGTAGCGAACTAGTAGGAGATGGAAGTCTGTGGTGCAAACATGCTTGGCTCGTCTCTCGACTCCTTGAAAACTTTCCCCGCTAATCTAGACAGCCCGCGGAAAGCACGAGTGAGCGAACGCAAATTAAAACGATGTCCGTCTAAAAAGAGGAGAAGGATGAGGATGAGGATGAGAATGATGATGATGATGATGATGATGACGATGATGATAAAGTTCATCCTTCGCTCGCGTCGTTCTAGGAATCGAAGCGCATCGGTATCGCTCGTTTGATCGCAGCTGCCGATGATTTACGAGAGAGAGAGAGAGAGAGAGAGAGAGCCAAAAGAGAGGAAGAAGGAGAATAGGTAAACCAAACGGAAGGAGAGACGAGGAGGTCCGCGCTGATCGAGAGGGTCGAGGGAGAAGAAGACGATCGAGGAACCGTAGGTGTATCCTGACTCACAACCTCGTGGGAATGGCGATTCATCTTTGGCATTAGACCGTCCACATGCATCCATGCATCCCATGGAGGAAAACGAGTTCCAGCATCGGCACGAGTCGGGACTCCTAGTTGCGTGTCGTTAAAGGGCGCGATCCGGGTGCTAACAAGATGTGCCAACGTTCGCCGCACCGCCGCCGCCACATGGAAATCCTCCGGCTGAGTTCCGCGTTGATGCATTGCAATCCTGGCGGATTAACCGCGCGCGCAACGTGTAATTTTAATAATGACGATCGAGCACCAAGTTTCCGGACAATGGGCTTTGTGTTGTTTCCACAATTCCCTCCTAATTATCATCACTCTATTCCGAGTGAGCTCCAATATCCGACGCGCGAACATTTTTCCCACTCGAGGAAAGTACAAGTAGGTACCAGTACTCCAGCGATAGTAGTGGTAGCAGCGGTAGTGTTGGTACACCGTCAAGTGCCGTGCAATTTCCTAAACAAGGACCAATTGATAGCGCATTACTGTTATCGGCTTGCAATTTCGCGCGAACTTGTACGATAATCCCAGCTGTCAATAGGATGCTCGAGGCTTCTCAAGCGAGATGCTCCACTGGCTCCTGGCTCCTGGCTCCTGACTACACGCGAGAGAACGTCGTCCCGTGCTATCCGCTGGACTGCGCGCTCGCGCGTTTTCCAGCGGAAGGTCGTGACCCGGGTTTGCGTATTCGGGGCATCGCGATGGGGTGGAACCGCGGGGGACGAGGAAGGGCGACCTCGGAAGAGGCAACTACCGCGAGGCGAGTCGGTCGGGAGGAGGAAGCCCTTCGCCCTGGCAGGCTCAACGGTGCAACTTGCCGATTATTTACAGCTTCTTGGCATGTGGAGGTGCAGTCCCGGGCGCGAGCCCCGGGTACTGCCAGTAAGAAGGAAGTAAGGATGATTTATATCCGCTGCTACCAGTCCTGCTCCCTGCCCGCGATAATACCAATCATTATCATCGCTTAATAACAGGCATTACTGCCAACATTGAAATAATGTCTATGTGTGTGTCTCTCTCTACGTATGTGTGTGCGCCCGCGCGCGCGCGTACCTCAGCCGACTGGCTGGCCTTACTCCGACCCATTCCTACCGCAGCGAAAGATAACTCTCTCCCTCTCTCTCTCTTTTCTTTTTTTTTATTTTACTCTGCTCTACTCCGTCTCTCCCTCTCTTCTCTCACCTTCCTCTCTTTCTCGATCTATCTATCCCGATTCCCCCTGACGCCGCAATTCAAGCGTTGCACGCTCCCTGCGAGCCGGACCATCCTCGCGGCCAGCTCCATCCTGCCATAAAACTGCTCTTGCGCCAGCTACAACACAATCGCCCCAGGGCTGATCCCACTGACAGATCCTCGAGCCAGCCGGAGATTCGTACATCACCGCTGGCTTCGAGTCTGAATAATTTCCGAGCCGGCCGATAATGCTCGCACGGCACCGACGAGTCCGCACACTCCCATTCCTGGAGCTTCCTCTGGGAATAGCGAGACGAGCACGAGCTGGGAAATTGGGAACGGACGCGATGCACGCGATCTCGCAAGGTCCCCGGGACTTGTCACCGGGACTCGAGTTGGTTGGAGGAGACCGAAACTGCACCGTGGCTGCCTGCGTGCCAGCACGCCGGTGATCGGTCAGGAAGATCTTGAAAGAAGAAGAAGAAGCGGCGGCGGCGGCAGCAGCAACGAAGGGAACCCTGCGGACCGGAGATTCCTTGGAGAAGGGGAGGAAGAGGCGAGCCCTGCTCCTCCGGCCAAACCCCTCGAGCCTGTTTTGCGCGAATTCCTCTCCATCGAACCGTGGTTCTCCCCGCTAGCTTCCAATTGTTCTCCAACTTTACGGCTCTTCTTAGCCACTTCGCCGCGAAACACCCACATCTTTACGGGTTCAAGGAAAACTCGTCGTTCCGTCCGCCAGCGACGACTACCGCGAACGAGGCTGACTTTTCAACCCTTCCCCTCCGCGCTCCCTTCCTCCGACCACCACCGGGTACCATTCCCCTTGGGTCCGTAGAAATTCGGAGAACCTCTCGCTTCTCGCTGGAAAATATGAAAGCGACTCTTTTTTTTCCGAGGGTGGGCCGGGGAGAGTTGTCGGGTACGAAGTTCGACGAGGGAAGCTGCTGGGAGGTATCGTGGCGAGCGCGAATCACCTTCGTGAGGGATCGCGCTGAATTTTTATTTGTCCCACTGCGTGGCATTGTGGCTCCTATGCTCCCCCCGAGTACTTTGGAGTTTCGGTAAACATCGAACTCGTCCGTCGATCGTAATTATTGGCGTTCGAAGCATTGTGGGAGGTCCCACGGGGCACGGCAGCGGCCGTTGCTGCACGTATGCAGACGCCGCTGCGTGAAAATAATTATCGGCCTTCTTCCCGCTCTTCGTGTTACGAGAGAACACGAAGCGCCGCGGTCGCTCGAGAAACCGGGGGGGGGGGGGGGAGGGGAGTCTGTAGAGAAAAGTTGCATTTGCAAAATGGGAAGACCCGAACGAAACTGATTCCGAAAAGGCCAGTTCTTTCCGAGAAAGGAATTAAGTGGCGAACTCTGAACCGACGAGAGGAGAGACGCGCGAAAGACTGTGATTCCTTAAAAAAAAAACTGTGTGAGAGAACAGCGGGAGAAACGACCACCCCCTTCGCGCGCGTCGTCGGGAGAGACCGCGAGAGTTTGACGCGAATCAAAACGCCGAGAGCAGATCAATGATTTAAGAGGGAGAAAGGACAAGCGAAAGAGAGGGGGAGAGAGAGAGAGAGAGAGGAATTTTCGGTAGTTCGATCGTTCTCTTTTCCTTTCTCTCGAACGTCGTACGTGTCTCTGCGTACGCCATCGCGTGTAGCTCCCGGTAACGTCAGAGACTCCGTATCCGTCCTCGGCTGTACACTCGTTTCTCGCTGCTACGGGGAGAGATAGACCGAAACGAAAAATGCATTCCCCTGAAAATCGCCTAGGGGGTTTTCAGGCAAAGTTTCAGCAGAGCCGTAGAGCAGGTGTCGTGCTCGGTTCGCGTTCTTGCGCACGACGCTGCTGCAAGTCCACTTTCCGTAGTGCGCGCAGAGTGCTATTAATTATTCGTAAGTTTCGCGCGAGAAACCTTCGGCGATACATGGCACAATTACGTCAAACGTGAATGACACGTGGAACCGACAGGCCGTGAAACCTCGAGCGGATCGCTGGCTAACCGACTAAAAGCGAATGAGCAGTCGTTATTAGTTTTGGTATTGCACCGTGGAATCGTTAAAGACGGAATTTCTTTCTCATTTTACCAGCTCGCGATGGAACCTTGACTGTGAATCGGGGGCCCGAACCATAAAATATCTAATAGTTCTCGTCACAATTAGCGAAACGTTCAATTTTCTCGCGGGGAAAAAATCTTTTAACGAGAGAGCACTCTCGGATAACCGGCCGTGTCGTTCCATTGGAAGAAAGTACGGGCGGAAACATATGATTATAGTAACGGTGGAGCGTATTAGAAAACGGAAACATCAATCCTGGAAAATGTCGTGTGGCGTGTCAGTCTTTCCTAATCGCCAGTAGATCACGCATCCCATCATGCGCTGTTCTCTTCAACGTATCACGGTGTTCCTCTCTTGGAACGCCGGACTCAACGCGGCGGGGTTCTATCAACCCTCCGAGTTGATATCGCGAGGAATCGAGGGGACGCCGCCCCAGAGACTCCGGCACAGAATCGCGACAATGGGGTACGCGCGGGATTAGCGAGGATTAGAAATCGCATCGATTTCTCGAGGAAAAACCGCGTGGAGGGAGAATGTCGCATGCAAAGTCCAAGTTTGACGGGGAGCTAGACTAAAGTTGCGCTCGTCGGCGAAGACGTCAAACGTCAGCTGGCCGAATGACAAAAAGGCGTGTCAGTCTAGGAAATCCGCGAAGGAGCACGACGCCTGCTCTCTAGTTGGTCGTCCACGCACGCACACACACACACACACACACGCGCGCGCCTTTACCCACGAACGTTTCTCGATAAACGCGCACTCGCACACATACGCGCGTGCACACAAAGCGACGAATCGAATAATAAGTCGTGCCATGTCGTTGGATCGCGTGTTACCTCGTAAAACTTTCCCATTTGTAGCCGGTGGACGACGCTCGACAGATACAAGCCGATAGGGACATGTCGCTCGAACTTCTATTAGTTTTATTGCGAACGTCGATATTGTGCCTGGAAGACTCCGAAGTCGGTAGCTGTCGAGAGCAAGAGGAACGTTTGACCAGCGAGGGAAAAGCGAAACGTTTCAATATCCGCCCCCTCCCCCCGCGCCTGTCTGTAAAATCTCCATTGAAACGGCGGAGGGCTGTTTTATCGATAGAACAAGGGGTAGCATCGATCGCGCATCAAGATCCGGTTCTACCAAGAATTACCGGCGATCCTTAATCTCCATCGCAGATGGAAACGGTGAAAAAGCGCTTGACCAATGGCGACTTGAATTTCTGCGTGCGAGGCGCATAGGACACAACCCCTTCTCTGCACGCACGTAGCAAATGCGTCGATGTGATAATAGCGGGATAAGCTGGTTCACGTCTGATGGTAGTGGTGATGGTGGTGTTGGTGGTGTTGGTGGTGGTAGCGGTGGTGGTGGTGCCACTTTGTATCGCCACTGACTTTCGCAAACTCCTGCCGACTCGACTTGCTCGTTCTATTCTTTTCTACTTTGTTACAAGTTCCCGTTAACTTCCAGCGGACTTGGCGGTGCATTTAGCGCCTTCCAGCTCGTTTTAAACTTTGTATCGCCTGATATAGCAGGGGCAATTTTCTGTCTGGAGGTCGTCGCGATGCTTCTCCGGATTCTCGTCGTTCGCATCAGCAGCCTCGCAACTTTCCTCGCTGGTCGCGCGCTTCTTCAATTCGACTTCTACCCTCGTTAGCTTTATCGATGGCGGAGGGGGTGTCGAGGAGATCCGGGGTGGATCATTGGCCGCGAGCGGGGGCGGTGATTACATTTATCGTTTTCCATTTTGTTGGAAGCCAATTGGACGTGGCAGCTCGAACGGAGAGACGAAAGGCTTATTACGAAGGCATCTAGCGGGGATAGAGGTAGATAAATGGACAGAGATATAAATGGGCGGAAAACGAGAGAAAGGCGAACATGACGCCGTCGGTATCGAAGGGAGACAGAGGCTCGATCATATCCGTAGATCGACGGCTGTGTGCCATCGGAGTGGACGAAGAGTTTTGCAAGAGCAATCCCCGCCACTCTTTAGTGGCACGCACGCACGGTAACCGGTGGAAGAGGGAAAATGAAAAGCCGCTGCCGATCATTTTTGTCGACCTCGCCAAGAGAGACGAGAGACGAGAGACGAGAGCTCGGTTGGATCGAACGCGATATCTGGGCTGACTCGATCTCCTCGATCGACGATTTGATCTCGAGAGACTCTCTTCGTCGACTAGATCCGACTCTCTCGCGTTCCTTGTGCTCTCTTTTGTTAACACACACGTATGTGTGTGTGTGTGTGTGCGTGTGTATAGGAACGCACGCATACCCTCTCTACTCTCGAACCACTTACAAATCTAATGAATTTTCCATGTGAAATTATTACACTTTTGCTCGATCACCGGCCAATCGTTCTTTTCACGGAATCCCAGGCAAGGCAAATATTTCTTAGCTATACCACGCGATCGCTCGAATCGTCCACAAGCAGGAAGCAGCAACACACCGATCGATTTTGCGTTTACGCGATATTCTTTGAACAAAACTGTCTTCCTCCTATACGCGGGAGAGACTAATCAATGATAAAGGGAAGAAGATTCGATCGTCGGTGGATGCCCCTGACGTCAAACGATGGTAGTATCTACGCAAACACGAATGCCTCCATTTTATTTGCCTTCCAACTCGCGTAGCTTATTATTTGCCTACCAGATCAATGCCAAGGTAATGCCTTTTCATAGAAAAGTTTTTTAGATTCCTTCCTCGTTTCCCCCCACCCGCCCACCCACCCATCCACCACGCCGTTTTCATTTTCACCGGGGAAGGAATCGATGCCTAAATCGCTGTTGCTCGAAATTCGGGATTGGATTCGTGCGCATTTGCGCTGTCTTGGCGACTTTCGAATCTCCTTTCGACACGCTGGCATCCCGGAGCCAATGAGGAGAGATCGGCAACGCACGACGTTACGGAGAGGAAGAAAAAAGATGCACCACGCCCAAGATACCTGGCAGGAACAACACGCACGCGTGTACAAGTACCGCATATACCTCACGAACACGTATGGGGTGGAACACAAGCATCCTCTTGATTCACTTTGCGTGCACAGCCACTCTTCGTCTTCCACGTCTTCCATGGACTTCCTTTTCATATTCTCCGGCCAACTTCTTCGCTCGTTCAAGCTGCACCATTTATCTTTTATTCCTCCTCTCCCTCTCCCTCTCCCTCTCCCTTTCCCTTTCCCTTTCTCGAACAAATCAGAAAGCCGCGATCTTAGAATTTAAATATGAGAGATTAGCGTAATGTCGTAATTTCCATCAGGATCCCTATCCTATCCACAGAGATTGTGGGAGAGGTTAACGTTTTTAATTGCTATACCTAGTCAGAGATGCAGGGAGGTGAGGAGGGAGAAGAGGAGAGTCTTTACGGTTTTTCCATGTAACTTTGCACCTCCGCTATATGACATTGCGTGTACACGCGACGCAAAAGAGGACGCCTCCTTCTCAGGGAGGAGGTGGATGGCTGGAGGGAGAGGGAGGGACGCGATAAGAACACCGGAGGAACGAGGAGATGACGCGACTCGGAGAAAGCCGCGAACTGGAGGGAGGTGAAAAGGGGAGATGGAAGGAAGGGAAGGGAAAGGGAAGAGAGAATGGAAGGGAAGTAAAGGGAAGGGGGAGGGAAGGGTTCGAGTTCGAGCGCTGAAGGCGCCATGTTGCTCGGCGATGACAAGAAACCTGGTGTGACGGTAGCAAGGCCAAGAGTGCAGACCGAGCCGACGAACGCCTTGATTGGGCGATTACAGATTATACACGGTGCCCCCTGAAGAGTTACACCACCAGCCTCCATTCTCTGCATGGGCAAGCCTTTCTCATCCTTCCTCCAACTCCACTTGCTTCTCGATAACTCGTAAAATCTCTAGTTTCGATCCTTTGCCCATCCATCCATCCCCCTCACCCTCCCAGAGTCTTAAATTTACCGCAAGTCAACCGGGAACCGCAGGGATTGACTCTTCAACGCGAATCAAAAGTATTTCTGACCGTGTTTTGCAAACACCTCACTGGGAGGCACTGGATAGGGAACCTCATCAGGTTGCGTCGTCCTGCCCCAATCACGATGGGTGGTAGCCTCTCCCGTGGTGCTCGGACTAATAAAATTATCCGGTCCAAGACCCCCTGCGACGATATCAACCAGCTACGACAGCCAGTTATCCCGTGATTACGCGTTACGCAGTTACGTGTTTGGACGTATATCATCAGTCAGCAATACTATGATTATTTTCCGCGAAAGAATCAACGCTGCAACCCCATTGGAGGAACGAGAGAGAGATGGGAGGGGGAGGATTTTCTCTGCAATGTCCATGATTCGATTCGATAACGACTTTTGAAATTCCAGTTTTTAAGTTTCTGAATACCCCCATAAGCATTTCCCAGAATCCTTGATTGCCTCTGAGCACCCATCGACCGAAAGCGACCGATAACTTTTCCCGAGGCAAAAACAGCGGTGGTGCTCGGCCGTCGCGTTTCTTCTCGGTTCCCCTCTAACAGGTATTAGCTAATTAGGGAAAACGTTAACGGGCGTAAAACGAAATCTACGCGATTTCTGCTAAGGCGGAATTATTTATGGTCGCTTCGTTAGGGTAGAAAAGCAGCTTCGTTTATCGCGGCAAACTGGACACTGTCGCAACCCTATCCCCCGATGTCCAGGGCGTGGCGAATCGGTGATTTACTCGAGTCATTTGTGCCGATAATACTGACAGATGCCGGTCATCCAGGATCCTGTTACGCGTTGGTCGGCCTCGTGCAATCGGAACCCTCGTTGCTCTTCCAAGGATGAGCGTGGAACTCTTCGTGTTACAAAATTTATCGCGAATCTTTCCGATGATCATTAAGGGGTGTTTCGCGCGAAAGCGCCCCGATAAATTCACACGCTTTCAACGCGGGAGCGCTTCCTCGGTGCTTCGGAAAAATTCCGAAGAGTCGAACTCTCGGCCAGCGAAAATCTGAGAGGAATTTCGAAAAGACTTACCTGAGTTTGCGTAAGACCCAGACTGGCAGCCAATTCCGCTCTCTCGGGTAACGCCAGATACTGAGTCCTTTGGAATCGCCTGTTGAGCTGCTGCAGCTGCAGGCTACTGTAGATCGTTCTAGGTTTTCGCATTTTCTTCCCCTTGCCGTTCCTCAGGGAGCCACCGCCACCCCCGCCGAGCTCGTCCACGAGGCTACCGCTCTTGTCGCCCAACGGCGAGAGGTCTGTGAACATGCACCACCCTAACATCAACTTTCAGAATCCTCTTTACCACTTGCTCAGCAACTAAAAAGAAATTCAACTGAAATCCTGGGGAAACTCTTGGAAAAATTCGTCCGCCTCCCTCGCTTCGGGGAACTTTGAAAGAGAACTGGCGAAACGCGAACGCCAGCGGGAGACAAACGATTCTCGCGCGAGCGCCTTTCGAACGAATATCAATCCTTGGGGATTACGCGCATCCTTAGCCACACGGAGCCAGTTCCGTCGCTTGATTAATTCGGCTATTCAGCCTATCGGAAGTACGATCGGCGCGACGTAGCTGCCGAGAGGCAGACCGACAAGCGAAACTTTGAATTATGCGCGTCTCGCATGTGAATGTACGTGCGATCGCGTCACTAGCGCGTCCCCGTATTAATCAGCCTCCGACTATTAATTAGCGCGTAATGCAACGTAATGCGACTCTACACGCCAACAAACATATTTATTTATCGATACGAGTCTGACTCTCCCAAGATTTATCGCGAACAACCTGATTCGCGCTCCACTCCGCCGCCACTTCGCTCGTGCGATCCATGGATCCATGGAAGATCCAGAGGGGTAGTAGCGGCTGGCTGGCTGGCTGGCCACTCTGCCAAATATCTCCTTCGTTCTCACTCGCCGAAACAACAAGAGAGAGAGAAACTTCGATGAATATGTTTCGTTTATTAACGACCAGTAGCGATTGGCCATTCGTTTGAACCCGCGCCCATCCCCTCCTCGCTGCACCTCGCTTGTTTTAAATATAAATGTTCCAGCGTCGAACGATTAATATTAACGAAGTGATATTTTTACTGCGTGTCTCGCTCAGATAAAAATGTCAACGTTTTGCATTAATCGACGATAGCCGCGCGCTGCACACACGAGTTCATTATTTGCAATAACTATATAGAGTTAATCGACGAAAAGCAATTCCTGTTTTATCGGTTTTGACTTTTAGATCGGCTGTAAAAAAAGCTCGCTAATCGACTGAAATATGTTATTGTAATAAGGCCTTATCGGAGGAATTCTCCGCCGATCACGAGAAGGGCCGAGGTATCGCGGACAAATGGCGAACGCCAGTTTTCAGTCGATGGAGATTAATCGTGGGAATGTCATTTGTTATTTCAACGAGTCTCTGTCATTAGCGGGGAAAATCGGTAATCGGTATTAATCGCAGGCCGGAAATACCGCGGTGAATTCAGAGCTCGATTTTCTTCTCGCGAGTCCCAGCCACTTGCCATTATCACACGTGCCATCCGAGATACTCGCTTATTTATCGGTGTGAGCGTGCCGTATTATTGCTGTCACACAATAAAATTTATAGTGATATTAGCATTAATGGTGGCAGCCCACTATGCTGTTGGCATTACAGGCCGGGTGTAGAGAAGAACGTGACGCAACTTCCATTGGAAAACTGCAGGGAATCGAGATCCTAAAGCAATACCTTCGCGGTTCAGCTTTTTTTTCTCAATGGCGGACGGGGACGGGGACGGGGACGGGGAGGGAGAGGAGGAGGAAGTCGGAGAATTGAGTTCTGATCGTTAACATCAAGGAGTATGCAAAACGCGAGCTGAAAGAGCCGTTTTTCTCATTATCAATATTATATAGTGTGCGCACGTGTTACCCGTGGAAGAATGCGACCCGTGAAAGTTCAATGCATCCGAAGGAACGGTTCAGGCTTGTTCAGGTGGGATTATCGCGCAATTTAATCTATTTGCTAATTACTCGTAATCGCAGACCATTAACTCTCCGCCACGGATTCCTTTTACGAGATCGCGAGTTCCCCATCCTCTCGAACGCGTCGATATCTTTTCTCTGGCTCGTATGGAAATTTCACGAATCATATCGCGGAGAAATACGTTCCGCGCATCGGAACAATCGCACCGAGCACCCAGGATTGTTCCAATTTCTAGCGAGGATTCTCAGGATCCAAGCGACGAGTGACAAGCGACTTGAGCGAAGGCCGCGCTATCTGTCGGACGTATCTCTGCGAAAGAAAACACGACTTCCCTATGTAAATCCTGTCGGACTGAGATACGTCAACCCTTTTCTTCGGGGATTTGTGCAGGCGCGGCAGCAGGACTCTTGGAAAGTTTCTGGAGAGAGGATCTCGGTTTGGTCCCATTTTTATTGCGCGTACTCAAACTCGAAAGATTTATTGCACCGCGCGGCACATATAAATTCGTCACTCTCGGCGGAACAGGTAACATTCGAAGGATCGGCGTGAAGAAGACTCGAGTAGAAATCTCGGAGGATTGCGATCATGGGGAAATCATCGGGACTTATGGGAGGTCCCTGCAGACACTAAATCCTTGTGAAAACAATCATTTAATACCTAATCCATCACCCTGGCTCCGAGCTCGGTCTCGGGATGCAGAGTCTCCGTTCCCTTTCGGATTATTCCGAACACACTGGGAATAAACAGGTCACGGGGAGCATCTAACGCATTCAGGTTTAAAAGGACTTGTGCCCAGGTATCTCGGAATCAAGAGGGTCCCGTGCGATCCTCAGGACCGATGGCTAATTGGATTTCGAGTCGAACACGAACTTTTTCACAGAGTACTCTTAGAAATGCCAGGACGAACGAACTGGTGGTCAGTTTTCGATTTTTCAACCTCAACCGTGGCGATACCGCCGCCGCCACCGACGCCGCCAGATCTAGAAAAAGCAAGTAGAATAATTCGAGCCTGATAATACGCACGTTCGCGCCGGGGGGAGAATACACACACACAATAGCGTGTTCACCGGCAATTAAGCGGATCGTGATTACGACGCGATATTTATTATTTAATTAATTAAATTGCCTCATTCAACGCCAGCGCTGTCGTTGAAAGGTGACGATGGACAAGAATGCGTCAAAGCGATCATTTACGGTCGTGACCCCATCAAACATTGTAGGTACTTCCACGAGCGCAGACCCTCCAATTAGGAAAAGGCGAAAATATAGCTGAAACTCCTGCGCGCGTACCTAATCCAAAGACTCTGATTATAAAGTTGAGGCGCGCGTTGGATTCGTCGAGATGTCAGGGTGTCAAAAATAAGTACTACTTGAGCGAGGATCCTTGCAACTTTGTTTGCGTTAGCCTGTCACAGATCGGGGGATGTCGGGTATGGGGGCGGGGGGAGGGCAGGAGGATTTTTCCGGCACTCTCGTGAAAACTCTATTCTCCCGTTACACATGGTGGTATATTTGCACAGTTTAAACGTAATTACAAAGATTGATGTTCACGCGTTCTCCCATAGGTCGAAGGTGCACTGACCCAATGGTATATGAGAAATCCATGCAATCAATAACGCCGTGGAACGGCACAGAAATATTCCCGGATGTGGCGCCTGTTGCAGAAATGAAACCGCACCCGCAGGTGTCTCTTCGATACGTACGCGAGACACTCGATTATACTCCGCTCTACGAGGAACAATGAACTTCCCACGACTTATCGAACACCATCCACAATTCCCTGTACTAGAGCACACTATCCGGAATAGGAATAAAATACCATCGGCGTCGCACATCCGAATCCTGTCCCGATCGTTTCGAGTCTCGCGCAACATGGCCACTTTTCTTCGAGAATAAAATTACGCTCGCCACACTCCGAACGTAGAGCAGGGGGAATTATCGGAGGAAAGGGGGAGGGCGCTTGGTAATTCAATTCCTGGTCGATTCGAGGTGGTGGTACTGGTACGAAGAGAGCAGTGATTTGGAAGAATCACTTTTCAATTTCGATTCGTCAATTTTCCGTAAAGCGTCCGCGAAATTGCCGGTTGCTCGGCGGCGGCGGCAGCAGCAGCGGCGGTGGTGGTGGTGGTGGTGGTGGTGGTGATGATTCCCCGATGCTCTTTTTCACGATGCCGGGGTTTTCTCTCGGAAAGTAAAATAACAGAGGCTATCGCGCCAGTGGACACTTTCGAGTTTGAAAACACGAGGAAGAGCATTAGCTAGTTTTCGCGCAACCACCCGAGGGGGAGGAGAGGAAAAACGATCGTGACAGTACACCGAGGGATTCTTTCGAGTGTCGAAAGGAAAGTTCGCGTATCAGAGCGCGTACGAGGGTAAACTCTTTCCCGGCAATTTGGATCAACTTCCACGAGATTATCGAGGCCCTCGAAGTACCGAGCTTAGGGGAGAGAGAGCTTCCATAATGCAGAAATACCAGTATGGGAGAATAAGCTTGAAGAAAGATAAAAGGGAAAAGGGGCAAAATGGGAAAGAGCAAAAGGAAAAGGGAGTAGGAACGAATAAAGGGATAAGGTGGAAATCGAGAGAGGGAGAGAGAGAGAGAGAGAGGAAGGGGGAGGGGAGAACGAAGAGAACATTTGCGGGAGCAATGAACATTCTGAGGGTGAAACACGTAGACAGCAATGGTGGTCATTAGAAATTTACTCTGCGTAACTGAAGGGTAGTCGGCTGTCGCCAAGCACCAGAAGGTGGAAAGGACGTATGGCGAGTTCCTACGACCGTTTGTCTAAGTTTGCCACCATTGCTCAGGAGGGATAAAATGCAGGATCTATTGCCACGAGTTCCTCGTTGCTTTACACGCTCGCTTTTTGCCCCGCTCGGCCGCGTATAACCCCTTTCGCATCCCACTTTGTAATTTGTACATATCCGTGCACGGTTGTTTCGATTGTTTCACGGAAGAGGAGCTGTATTAATTATCCAGCGGTCGGTCGCTTTTAAGAAATTCTCCCTCCACCCCTCTTTGCGTCTGCTTCCTCGCAAAAGGAATACGCAAGGAGGAAGGAAATAGGCTATAGATGCCAATTAGGTGCACCGGGAGTGTTAAACATTTATTCCGATGGATCATCATCCGCGTGGACTCGCCGTGGACGCGTGCGACTTTCTTTTTCCAGCTGCGATTTCTCGCGAGAACTTTGAGCGATCCGAGAGAGGCAACGAACGGCCGAGGGGAGGAAGACACAGGCAGGCTCCTCCATCGGGAGGTAGCGAGGATTCTCGGGATTCGGCGCTACTCGCTGAATTCAACGGGAGCAGCTTTTTCTTTGGTTCGTTAGTAGCCGCCTTACGGGACTTTTTCGGGTCCCGGGTCCCGGGTCCTGGGTCCCGGGTGGAGAGCAGATTCCCTGACCGGCCGTATATCTTATTCCGTTTCGCGCGGCATTGTACCCCAGGTGGGGCGTCGACCGATTCCCAACCACTACCTGCCGCTACTCCAGATTCTCTCTCTTCCGTTTTCCTCCTTCTTTCTTTCTTTCTTTCTTTTTCGACCGGCCTAATTTCACCGTTCGACCTTTTGTCTCCGCGAGAATCAGCATTCGGCGCGAAAAAATTTTACGACTTCGCTCCACCATCCGCTTCTCGACATTTTGTCGCACCTGCGTCCCCCGCTTTTGTCGTTTGCGACAACGACAACGACAACAACGACGCGCACAACTGCGAGGTACAAATTCTCGCTCGCGACACAAATTCAAGTTTCCTCGCTTCTCCCATAAACGCGTACGCGCGTAGAGTCGTCTCGCTCGCACACTCCGAACTCTCTTGTTGGAACAATCGTAACGCGTTTAACGGGTTTTTTTTCACGGATTTTCCTTAAAATCTAACGGAGAAAGAATTCGAGTCCACTTTTACGGCTGCTGTCTTCTGCCTGGAATAGTAGGCTGCGCGCGCGCGCGGTCTGAGACAGCTCGAGTCGAACAAAACTCGAGTTCTTTCAGCTTTCACGGAACACTCAACACTTTGTCCGGAGGAACTTCTTTCATTGCTGCCGTGTTGCCGCCGCGCCGTTCTTGGATCAAAAGTACTCTCCGTGGTGCTCCGCGGAGAGGTTTCTCGTCGACGAAACGCAACATTCGAGAACAGCGACGAAACGGGCGAGAAGCAACGGACGAACAAAGTGCATCGAGTCCCGAACACACTAGGTCTAGTTAAAAGTGAATAAAAAAGGCTGCGAATACATACAGTTAGGGTACTCACCGTCCTTGGGCGGCGAGGGACATTGTGGCGCGTAGGATCCCAGGTGATATCCGTAAGCGTTATGTTGATGCATGGGCGCGAACGGATATCCGGCGAGCGCGGACCTGGGGCTGGGAAAGCCAGCGTCAGCGGCGTGTTGCTGGTTACCACTACCGGGCCCCGAGCCCTGGTGTCCCAAGGATCCGACCTGGTGCGAGAACTGGTGCGCGCCGGGAACATTGTGCCCCCCGGGATATCCACCCCTCAAACTGGCAGGGTTGTAGAGATTGTTGTGTTGGAGTTCTATGAAAGCGGATTTCCCACTTTGGGAGACCGGTGTGCTGGAGGCGGTGCTGTCGCCACCGTTGCCTCCTGGAGGCCCCGGAGTCACCGAGCCCAGACCCGTGTGATGCAAGTGCTGCTCCATGTCGGAGCCACCACCCGTCGTTCCGCCACCGCCTCCCCCTCCTCCCGCACCACCTCCCGACGGACCGCCGCCACCCGACATACTGTTCGGGGTCGGGGTACTCGACGGACAGGGGTCGCCCGCCCCGAATGGGCTCCCCAGGTCCGTAAAGTTGAGCGTCGTCGTGCTGCCCGGACGCTCCACTTTCGACGCGACGTCGACGCCGCCGCAGCTCACGGACCTTGCCGCTAAACTCGCCGACGACGTCGTCGTCGTCGCGCGCACGCCGTACGGGGCCCGAATCTTGGGGCTGCTCGCGACGAAACCCGCGTGCCGGATGCTCTTTCAGTGTCTTCTCCTCGAATTGATCCAACTCATTGGCTCCTGAACTCGCGAGTCCTCGCTTTCCAACACAACTTCCCAGCGGCTCCTGGGAAACCTCGAGGATCCTAAAGTACTCGAGGAGCAGCAGCGACTAATCTCCACCCCTTTTGGGAGGGACCTCCCACTTTTCAATTTTCCCTCTGTTTCTACTACTACTACTACTGCTGCTGCTGATGCTGCTGCTGATGCTGCTGATGCAAACGGCTACTCTCGATTATCAACAGTTTTCGCGAATAATAGCACTCCTGGGCACAAGAAACACGGGACTCCGAATGATTCAGCTGGAAATTCACTGTTGTCGATCGTCACTCATTTTCTGCTCACGCATAAGAAAATCACAGAATCACGGTTACACAGGAGTCGGCGAGTCTCTTTTATCAGGGGGATGAAGGGGGAGGGGCCTCTAGTTTATATCCGACACTGAACACGGCCACTGCACAAGAGTATTCCTTGAGTATTATTCCTCGTCACTGTGACGCAAGGTAAAACGTAGCGTGGAGTATAACGTAAAGTAACGTGTAACGTAATTCACAATTGCATCACGGATGCACCGAGTAGAGGAGTCCTAACGCCGTACGTCAGCTTACCGTCGATCGACCCGTAGCCGAGTACCTGCCGGGAACCACCATCCGGTCAGTCGTCATATTGCTCGAGTGTTTCCGTCTTCGTAGGATTCGTAGAAATATCCCGCGGCGGGAGCCACTCGATCGGTTCAGAGTTCGGATTGTTCGAGTCACTCGCCAATTTTTGGAGAACACACTTTTTGGTCGCGGGCCCGACGGTAAGGATACCCGGGGACGGCTCGTTGATAGCTCGACTACCACCACTAACGCGCGGAAAGTGTTTTCATCGCGAATCCAAATTAATCGCTCTCGACGAAACCCGGGCTCTCGACGTCCTACTGGAATTCGCGTACTCGAAGAGGAGTCACACTGTCGCGAACATTTTCACCGAAATCCAGACGTGGAGTCGCGTGGTAGCGCGTGCGCGCGTGGTGACCACTGCACTGGGGATCAACGGGGACCTCGGGGTCGCGCGTCCAGGAAGGCGACGGCGAGCCGCACGTAGGAAGAAGAAGAAGAAGAAGAAGAAGATAACGAGGCGAAGGCGAGGAAGCGAGAAAAGCACACGCGCGCGCCTAGACCAGTAACTGCTGTGCACACCGCACGGCGCGGACCGGCATAATGATACATAATGAAGCCAGGAGCCTCTCCCCGAACCCGGCAAACAGTTTCTAGAAGCTGCCGTTGTGGCGCTACTCCAGACACGCCCACGCACCTCCACGTCCATTGCGCGATTGGTCGCTCCTTCTTACCCCCGCTACGATCCGAGGAAAACTCGAGTCCTCGTTGGCTCCGAACAGACCATTATGGTGTCCGATTGGGCGTGTTCCTTTCAAGCGAACGCCCCATATCCTCCCAGTTCTCTTCGACCTCTGCAGCAACTCTCCTCCGAGTCCTCGGCTCTTCCGTCTCTTCCACTTTAGCATACCTGCTTGCTTACTCGCTGTTTAGCACCGAAGCCTCGGCAATTCGCACGCGGATGGATTCGTGTGCGGCTCTTCTGTGCCGGAAATTTCTGACCCACTACCACTTATCGACTCCAGAAGCTTTTGTTAATAGTGCAGATAGGAAGAGGGAGAGAGAGAGAGAGAGAGTGAGAGAGAGAGAGAGATGACGTCAACCATTCCAAATGTCTAATGGAGAGATTCCTAGACTGATTTCTTTAAGGAAGAAATAATTATGTTAGCGGAGGAGACTTTGAAGTTGCTGCCACGATGCTGCTGCTGCTGCTGATGTTCAACTAGCTATTAGAGATTTCATTTGGATTTATTTCTATATGCTATGTTTGCCTCGAAAATAACCTGCGTGGAATGTGTGCAATTTTTATTTTGCTCGTTTCGAGTTAACAGGAATGCAACGTATCTATTATAGTAGTTTTTGCTTTTCGCAAAACACGCGAGCCAGCACAGTCCTCGTGATTCCCGATGACACTGACGACACACGCAATGATAACGGATGTTCTGCGTACAAAAAGGAAACATAAACGAGTCTAAAATACAATGTATTAGGTTGTTATACATCAGTAACAATCAGGATTGATAGCGAGCAATTTTTTCCTTATAAACAATTCTAGCGTGCTTCTCCCTGCAAATAATTAAACCCTGAAACATCGATAGGAAAGTAAAGTGAAAAGTGAGCCGAGCTCTTTAAGTTGATACGCTTCGTTTTTGAGTAATATTTCAACCAGAAGGATTTCTTCGAAGATTTATAGCTCAGGAGTTAAGAACACAATTGAATAATGGAATCTGTCAACTCTCTCAACGACATATTACTGGCAGTATCGTCCTTGGCCCCGCCCATTAACTCGCAACTTCCTATTCAAAACGAAGGGTGTGGACCATTGATAGTTGGAGGTGGAGCTGTACCCACGTACATTGTTTTCCATTCTACAATTGTCAACTTTCCATTATCGGATGAATCATCTTCTTTCGAAAAGGAAATTTCTCTATTATCTCCCGTCAATTCTGCTATCTTCAACGACATCTTCAACCGCAGTTGTACCACTCGTAAAGCACTTTGCTCACGTCGAAGGCCTCTATGCACAAATTTTCAATATTCCCTGATAAATAAATATGCATACAAGGCACATCAGCACTATCGAGCGTTATAGAAGTCTCTTGTATAGCTCGTAACGAGCAGACCAACTCGACTGCAGCGATAATGGCCAAGGTAAACTAGTTTTGCGATTGTTATTTCATCCGGCAATATGACTGAGCTACAGAAACGCAGCGGAGGAAGCCATCGTATCACCTTTCATATTCTATTCCTTGTAATACTTTGTGTGCACAAGCACACTCCCCCTCCACCCATTTAAGAAGGAGAAAAGGATTTTCGATAATCAGCAACTTTGCAACTTGCCCAGAGTTTATTCTGCGAGAAGCCATCTATGAAAATTGGTCCACTCTCCCTACCCTCCCCATCCCTTCGCCCCGAGGTTTAACACCCACTAATAAAATACTTGAAAAACCTTAGGACAGTCTAGGTCTTTTGTGCTGGACGCAGGCAGCAATTTTCAGTTTGGAGTCCAGTTATTAGGTGACATTAAGAGTAACGGAATCACGTTGTAGCACTGGCCAATTAGGTGGAAAGCCATTGGCCATTTGGAAACGATTTGCCAACGTCACTATACAAATTTTTAATGGCCTCTCACTCGACTGTGTTTTCCGTCTCTGTCCATTCCCCTCCCCCAGTTCCTCTTCTCTCGAGTTCCAAGTGTTTCCCGAAGCAAAGTCACTTAGTCAAAAGAGAAACCGAGCAACTCCGTACAATGGGACTGGATGAATTTTGGATGAAGCATGGTGCAGAGAGCGGCGAGTGAGGGATGAAATTTCTCAAAGTGAGTGCAGGAATGGGAGAGATGTGCGAATGGAGAAATCTCCCTCGACGCGCGATACTCCAGTAGCACAGTAACCCAGAGACATTTCTTACGAATGGTAATGATAGAGCCAATAAGTCGGAGGGAGTACAATCGTTGTACTCGTAGACCGCAACCATCGTCCGTCGAATGACACGTGGCGACGGATAATACCGCATCGATTAACATTACATCACGTTCCGTCGCTATGATTACTTGGCGCAACAATCCTAGAAATATTCATCGGCCACCAAGTATTCCCCGAAGAGCTCGGTCGGTTTAATTGGACATCGATACGATAGAAACACCGCCGATGCCTTCTCGCAAGGGACCTGCCGTGTACGCGCATTCCCTCGGGAGAAATACCCTTTTGGGCCCTTCCTCGCTTTTCGAGCAACAGCTGATCATTTTCCGAGACACCGCAAAATGGCTGATAGAGAACCACAATGAAGATCGCGATAATTGAATAGCCTGCGGAGAATGAACGTGATTATCGACAAAGGACCAAATTACAAAGCAGCGAATAAACACGACGGACTTCGCACTTTCTACAATTTTCCCGCCGCAAGGAAATTATAGGCTGCAACGCGGAGGATTTGATTCTGGCGGTAAGCGAGACTGGAAAAAATGGCGTCTTACGTCACGCGGAGAGGGCCTCAATTAAAAGATCGATCCCAAACACATAAATCGCTTAGAGGAATCGAATTTCTTGGCACGGTCCCACGGCGAAATCACTTTCCTCTCGGTAATTCCGGGGTACGCGGTGGCGACGGTGCCCTCGGCACTAGGCACTAGGCCAAAAGAGCGTGCTACGCTCTCTTACGACGCGAAATTACGTCGGGGGGCTAATTGCACGGCGGCGGTAGCGCAAACACGTGTCATCAGTCGACCACCACTACCACCACCACCACTGCCATCTCTCGCCACCACCAACACCATCGCTTGCATCTACACTACCACAAGCGATAGCGTCATCATGCGATATCCATGCTGTAGGAAGAGCCTCGTGGTACCTTGTGTACGGTGAATTACGTAATTGAGGTAAATGGCGGCTATCCAGAGTGCGGGGAACTGCGCTAAATAAAATGCCATTCAATTAGGCCACGAGAGAGGACCGCGTCGACGCTCCGCTACACTCTTCTGCGTGCCTGATGCCTGATACCTCACCACCAACACCACCACCATCGCCATCACCCCAGTACATCCTCTATTCCCCACCACATCGACAACTTTCCTGATAGGGACACACGACTTCTATGCCACGTCCCAGATATCAAAGAAAAATCATTCCTTTTTTTTCGCTATATCAATTTCGGAGAAAAATATCTACATTCGATCGTCATTCGAGAGACGAAGCAACTTTTCTCCAGAGGTACTCCACGGAGTATGCAGAGGTGGTGGTGGTGGAGGGAGCAGACTGTTGCATATGGGTCGAGGAGAGAATGTAAGTTTGCTGACGTAAGGGTGGCGCGCGGAAAGGGATGAGGTCGGTCGAGCTTGGAGAATTTCTCAGTGCCCGAAGCAGTGACAAGCTCCGATCATAATTTTTGTACTTTACTGCTCGGCAGTAAAAGCCCAACCGAGTATAGGTGGGCGTCGCCGGCAAACATTGTGTTTGACCGCGTTCTGCATGGTATTACGGCGTCGAACGCCGTCCAAAATCGTTTCCTATATTTAGCACGGGCCACGATGGTCTATCCTCGATTCCGAACTCCTTCTCCTCCTAGAATTCCTCCGAGGAGAGACCTCTGCGCAAAACTCAATCCTAGAAACTTCCGAGTTTCGTCTCGTGGGAGACGAAGGTGGAAAAAATGCAAGGAGATCGTTTCCCATTCGCAGGTTCGCGAGATATAAAGGGGAAAAAAAGAAAAACGAGAGAGAAAAAAAAAAAAAAACTGGTTTCTCGAAGCGAACGTGGAATGAATGGTGGTCGTAAAAATTCTGATTTCCGGACTCGAAGGAATTTTGCATGAGTGCATGAAATTCACCGAGCGTTTTTATCAGTAGCGGTGGCAACAGCGG
This sequence comes from Sclerodermus sp. 'alternatusi', assembly GCA_037305995.1. Classification (NCBI taxonomy): domain Eukaryota; kingdom Metazoa; phylum Arthropoda; class Insecta; order Hymenoptera; family Bethylidae; genus Sclerodermus; species Sclerodermus sp. 'alternatusi'. The sequence goes on from CM074553.1 coordinate 3,192,804, forward strand.
CGGCAGCAGCAACAGCAGCAGCAACAGCAGCAGCAGCAGCATTTTCGCGTACCCCGTATAGGTATATGGGCACGTGTACGGTTTATTATGCGGGTACAGAATTATAGATCAGGTGCGCGAGAGTCCGCGACTCGGTGCTCGAATTCCACTGGAATTGACCGTAATAACGGGGTACTGGTAGCAATTGTAGCATATTCCAAATGAAATTATAACGAGAAGACGCAGCAATATCAATTGGTTTCGCGCTCTTTTTCACTTTTAAGCCAAGAACTTTTCCACGATTACTGAAATTAATATATCCAGCCTGATTGAGAACTCGAAGATGGATCTTAGCCGCTGGGTTCTTGCTGTTTGTCGAGTAGTCGTTGGAAAGGATGATATTGCGCTACTTGAGAGGAGGAATGACAGGATCGATTAGGACCATCGTGTGGCTACAGGCGAGGGTTGCCGTTGGAACAAAAGAACTTTTACCAGAGTCCACTGACTCGATAAAGAGGACTCGAGGGAAGAACAATCACTCGTGATCCGGTGTAAACCTCCTTTTACCCATTCGCTATCCCATTCCATCCCGTCCCGTCCCATCTCAGGAACGTAGTAACGAGGATTCGATTAATGGCAGACGACTTTTTGTGACGAGTGACCTATTGGCCGGTGGTTAGTTTTGAAGAAAATGCATCATAGTACAGGTGGAGGAGAAGACCCATCGGTGTCCAGAAGAGAGTCCTTTATTCTGCCTCTCGACACACCCTTTAAAGTCATCGGATCTTTCATCCCCGTCAGACTTGACGTGGAGGAAGCGCGCGGCGTCCTTTTGTTTTAGTCCATTCACACAGAGACGATCGGTATAAATAGGAGTTTCCCTCGAAGACCACACGACGTAGAAGAACGGAAGGAGGACACCCCGAATTCACCGAGTCTAAGAAACGTAGGGAAACGGCCCTGGATAATTATAGGGACGACTGTACGAGGAACCTGAAAAGGGGACACTATCCTCTCTCTCTCTCTCTCTACCTTTCCTCCATCTATCCGTACAGCCTCCAAGTTCTTCAACTCCCAGACGACCTATGAAATTGGATTTTTTCCAGCTTGATGACCGGAAATAGAGCTTCCTCTGAGCTGCCGAAACGTTTCTAGTTTTATTTGATGGAACGGGGAGAAGAGGCAGGAGAAGAAGGAGAGTGGAGAAGAAGAAATGCCAAGCTTAATCCTCGCGGTCAAACTGACAGGGAAATGATAGAGTTTAAACGATACAAACCACCCGGAGAGAATAGTAATGGGAAAGTATATAGCTCTCTCGATATTTCCTGAAAAGCCGATGGTATAATGTCACGTACGAAGACTTCAATTTGACACGCATATCTGGTCAAGTGGAGTAAACTCAACTTTAAACTCTCCAAGTTCTCACGACCTTCCACGCTTGAAAGTGAGCAAAATCCACGCTCCATAATGGAGGAGTCCTCGTCATAATTACAAGGGGTAGTTCCTCGCTGGCGCTGAAAGTGCAAAGAGACAAATGTGCGCTGGTCGGCCAGTCAGGAGTATCGATCGAAGATCGTGACGAAAACAGTGATTAGACGAACGAGTAGAAATAATAAAATAATGAAAGATCGATGGACGGTAGTCAAACGAGTGGCAATGGCAAGATCGAGAGTCGAGAAGGGATGAAAACAGAGAAGAAACGGAGGTGACAGTGAAGGAGGTTACCAAGAGAGAGAGAGAGAGAGAGAGAGAGAGCAAAAGAAGAGAGGAGAATCAAGAATGATGTGGATGGAAATGCGGGAAAACAAAGCAGATAGAAAAGGGGTGGAATAGAAATGGACGCGGGGTTTGCGAGGGGAAGGAAAGGAGGGAGAGCCAGCGAGAGAGACCGTCAGCTGGCGTCGTTCTCGCGTGACGACGCAGCGTCGTCGACGGTTTCCCCGCGGGGAAGACCCGCCTCGTATCTCTGTCCTTCATTACTATTCTATGTGTCGTAGTAAGCGAGGACCCCCGTCACACGTATCGTCGTTGGCCTATAGGCAACAGCTCGGGCGTGAGTTCACGCGTGCGTGCGTGCGTGCGTGCGTGCGTGCGTGCGTGCGTGCGTGCGAGCGTGCGTACGTGCGTGCAAAGGGCGCGTGTACCTGCGTGCACGCACACATACTCCCGAAGGGCCTCATTCCACAAAAGCGAGCATTTCATGTGCGTGTTTGGAAGAGGCCGAAGGGGAAGGGAAAGAGAGAGAGAGAGAGAGAGTGAGTGGCTAGCAGCCACGCTAGCCCGCAGCGTTCGATGTCAACTCGTTGCCATGCATCTGCCTAGGCGGCCTTAGGCTGTCACGCTATCCACGTCTCCGCAGGCCAACCAGCGTCGGGACGCAGGCGTCTCCTGGATTCTTCCGCTCTCGAAGACCTATCCAAATCCATCCGGAAGAAGGAGGAGGAACCGAAAAAACTCGAGCCCCTACTCTCGACGAGCAATCCGCCGATTGCTGCGGGGAGATGCGTGGATGTAATTTTTTCCTGTTTTGACGGAAAGCGAAGGTCTCGGGGTTCGCCCAAAGAATTCAGCCAAGCACACCAAGGTATAATCGAGCCTCGCGTTCTCCGGGGATCGCCGGCAACCACGGGGATTTCTAGGAGTCGCTCGAGGATACCCAGTTTTGCCGCCAACCACCTCGAGGCGGCTCTCGGTTTATCGGTGATCTAATAAAAGCTAATCGTACGAACCAACATCCAAAAACTCATGCGAGCGAAGCGCTCTGGCGTAAGTTTCGCTAAAATCGGGATGTCAGGGCAGAGGCTGCAAATCGGTTCAGTGATTATCAACAGGTCATCCCCCCATAAAAGCGAAGGATGTAGCTGTGCGCCCCCTCGATGTCTCGATGCGTTTTAGTATCCCGCGAACTGCTCTCGTGCACCGCTGCGTTGCTAACCTTTAATTGCAGACCGATGTAGTTCGTGTCGTATGCGCTAAATATAGTAATCGCCTGTCTCTAATTATCACGTATTATGTATGAATTAGAAAGCAGCAATTACAAAGAGCGGAATACCGTTGAATCGAGAAAAATGCTCGAACGTGAAATTGGTATTTGGAGGAGGAGGAGGAGGAGTACTTTCCAGATCATTTTTACATTGGGTTCTTTATCGACTTTCAATGCTGACTTTCACCGGGAGGATGCGAAGGTAAAGAGGAAAAGAGGAATAGAAGGAATAGAAGGAGGAGGAACTGTGAAGAAGGATGAAGAAACGAGGAAGAACAAAGGAGGGGGATGGTCGAACGAGAAAAGGAGAGAGAGGGAGCAACAAAGTCGATGAGAGGGTAGTGAAAATAATTAGCGAGAAGCAAAGAGAAGGTCGGCCGGAAGGTCGCAGCGAGGAAGCGGCGAGGGGAGTCCTGTGATCTTAGCCAGTCACGGGTCAGCTATGTGTGCTTTGCCCACTTTTTGCCAACTGATGTATACCACGAGCAATTAGCAGCGATTCATTAGTTACTGTCCAATCAATCAGCCAGAAGGAAGGCACTTCCTGCCGACTTGATCGCAATCAACTTCAATCTCTGAAAAAGTACGAGGGCCTGAAAAAACTTTTCGTAAACAATTAAGAGAAATAAAAGGATTGTGGAGTCGAACGAGTTGATTGAGAAAAGAAAGCTGGATCGAGGGAAAGATTGATGGTGGCGTTTCGATAAATTAGAAAATCTTTCCTTATGCCGGAACATCTCCCGTAATGACCTCTCTCCTCGCTACGCTTCGCCTCTCCTCTCCTCTCCTCTCCTCTCCTCGCCGTAGGGCCCACCTCCGCCAGTTATTGTTCGTCAGTAAGGTACACCCCAACATCCACATGGTCTGGAACATCGATTAATCGTGGAATCGAATAGATTCGGTGAATCTAAGCCGCCCTGACTTTCCAATTACCAGCTGAGTTCGAGGAAGGACCACCTACCACCACTACTCCCTGCCCATAGAAGAGGTCAAAGACCAGCGAGAATCGAACGCTTACGGAATTTCCCAAGCAACAACCCCTCGTCGATATTTCACGCTCGCTCTCTTTACTTAATCTGTCGACATCTAATAACACAGTCCCAGGCTCGTTGACGATTTCTCAGCAATTTTCTAAAATCGCGAGACCTCGGAGGTGCCGAAAGGATCGTGCGCGGTAATCTCTCATTTGCATCAGAGAGATTCTCTCTCCGAGTCTCGGCGAACATCTCTCGCGTCACTGGTAGTGGTGGTGTGGTGGTGGCGGCGGTGGCGATGATGCTGGTGGTGGTGCGTGGTAGCACCTCTGGCTGATCTCCCGGGGGACTGGGGAAATTGGCCGGGAAAAATCACATGACGGATGAGGAAGGCGCGCGATGCTGGCAACACTGTAATTCAAAGTTGTCCGGCATCCATCTTCTTCGGTTCTCGCTGCTTGACCCTTTCCGCGTGAGTTTAAACGAAAGTCAAGGAGAGAGAGAGAGAGAGAGAGAGCGAGTATAGCGGGTGCAGCGCGGGCTCTTCCCGCAGGTTCATTAGTCACGAGGCTAAACGCCGTTGCTCGGCTGGACTAAGTAAGCCATAAGTGCCGGGACCCAGGATGCTCCGAAAAGTCGGACGTCCTCGCGTCACGCACGATCGATCGGTGCAGCATGATCCTGCAAAATTCACCGAGTCGCTCCCTCGAGGATACGCTTCTCACCTTCGCGGCGGCGTCGTCCTCGCTATAATTGCCCACTTAAAAGTCTATTAATTACGCCGTTAAACAGGTGAGCGAGCCCCGATCGGAGCATCCTCGATAAAACCCACGTCTGACCCCTCCCCCTCCTGGTGGTTTCAGCCTCAAAGTGCGCGCACTCTTTCCACACCCCCGCGACGGTTCCCAGGCGATGGTTAATGGGTCAACGAGAGTTCGAGTTCGAGTTCGCGAGTCGAGTCGGGTCGATCGGGTCGAGCGAAAATTTCATGTCTCCGGATCAATTACCACGCGATCGATCGATCTCTGGCGCTGGACGATTATAAGCGCATGGCGTGACTCTCCCGAGTCTCCTCGCCTCCTAGACTCTTCTCCGGGGACAAAAAGTTGCGTTGCAAAAGTGCAACGGGGACCTGCATGGCGAAACCTGAGGGACCCTCGTGACCCTGGGTCCCACGCAGTAGACTACCGATGGTACCACGTCGAGTTTGCACCCGTGGTCAGGGTGTACCAAGTACCTGGAGGAACTCTCGATTCCTTCTGCAGGAGGAAAAACAGTTTCGCCTCCACCACGCGTCGTAATCCGGAGAATCCTTTGAAACGAGAAAAAACAACTCCAAACGGAATTGCGCTCGATTATCAGGACTCTCGTCTTTGCGTGCGTGCGTGCGTGCGTGCGTGCGTGCGTGCGGGTGCTGCAAATTCTCCGTAAATCCTCGCGAGTATCCCGACATTCGCTATTCTCTACGTTGACTTACGTAACGTTAAGTAGCGAGTAGCGCGAGCGGATCGGCACACAGAAGTCGCCTCTCAGCTTCCTCCAGGTGTTGCAAGGAGACCTTCGGCCGAGTCCCGAGGGAGCCGAGGGTGTTCGAACAAATTGGGACCGAGCTAATCTGAATTCGATCGAAGAGCGACAAACGAGAAACGAGGAAGGGAAGCGCGACGCGTTTCAGGGAGTCTAGCGTGGTTCTGCCTAGAGAATTGGAATTTGTTAGCAAAAGGGGCAGATTATTGCGGGAGGTACCGGGGGATGTGTGACGTGTCCGATCGAGACCCGGTGGTCGGTGGGTACATCGCGCTCGTACATGATGTATATGGTGCGCGGGAATAGGGGCGGGGCGGAGACAGATGGGCGTGCGGAGGATCCCTTTGAGGCTGCCGCGCGCGGCGCCAGTGCCTGTGCCCTGAAACTTGTTCTTTTTCCTTGCCCCTTCGAAAACACCACCGGTCAAACCCGTCAGCCGTCTCTTTTCATCTTCGGCAGCTCGTCCTGCTCTCTCCCTCTCACTCCAGCCTTCCTTTGGGTCCCCTCGAAACCACTCGTTCTTTCTGCCGCTCATCAGGATCCAGCGCCTCGAGAAACTGCTGTGTGCTCAACCCTTCACCTGGCGCCACATTTCGCTCAGCCCGAACCAGTCCGAGAGCTTAACGCGCAATGCTTTTTGCCAGAAACTCCAGAGAGTCAAATTCTCCTTCGAAGATGCGCGCGCCTCGTCGATGATCTCGTTATTCCTCAGGATTACCGAAGGAACTGCTGGAAAAAATACTCGTTCTCTATCTCTATCTCTCTCTCTCTCCCTCGTCTCTTTTTCGACCCATTCATTCCCAGAGCGACACTCTGTGCACACACTGCTAATTTCCAGGAGAAAAAAATACTTAAGGCTTGACATGCGAATTTAATTACTTAATTTCCTGGGAATATATTTATTTAATTACTCGATACGCGTGATCCTAATAACCCCGGACTGCGTACATATTTATGAGACTCGCGTATCTCGTGATCGTATCCTGCGCTGAAACGAGGAGATGGATACACGGGAGATAATGAGACTCTTACGAGGTTCGAAAAGTACGCGCGGAAATTTCACGAGCTGGAACAAGAGAATTTAATGAATTCTCCGATAAAAGAACGATGCTTTTCGTGTAAGCTCGAGGAGGAAGGATCTTCGGAAATTCTCTTCATCGGCGCATTAAATCGTTGACAGTCCTGGACCAAGGACAACTTTGAAGGGCAAACGACGAGGATGAGTCTGGGCAGACGAAAGAGAAGGAGGTGGAGGAGGAGGAGAAGGATTCGCCCGAGGCTCAGAGTTGTTTTACCGAGAAGTGGCGGGCCCCGGCGAAACAAGGAATTTCCCGCGAGGCTCGCGTGTCCAGGATTTCAGGACGAGGTCCCGTGCATCCTCCGGCAGCCTCGATCACCACGAAAAGGTTCTCTCTCTCCGAGGGTTGACTAGGATACGTCGATGATCACGCAAACCTTGGTTAGACCGCTCAGAAAGTCCGCACGATACCTCTCTTGCGATCTTTTACCCTGGATTCACGCTTTCGCTCACCTCTCTCTCTCTCTCTCTCTCTCTCTCTCCCTCCTGCCAACGTTCCCTGACACATTCGATACGAGAGTTGCACGCTAAACGTCCTGTTAAATGTCGAAAAAAATTTATTAGACTTTCACTTCAAGTTCAAAGCTCCTTCGTTATTCCACGAGAACTTGCAATTAAAATTCACAAATGATCCTTGAACATGAGTCGTCGACTCTGACCCTTGTCGAGTGATCATTTCAAGCGCACAATGTCTATTTGTTCAGACATCGATACTGAACCAACAGGCAAGCTGTGTAATAGAATATTTGCCGTGGACCCATCCGTTGAATGATCGACTTGTTGATTCAGGGTATCTTTGGATCCTTGAAAAGGGGATGATAGGTGTTGGAATTGGATTTCGAAAAATATTTGTACATATTAAGAAAGAGAGAGAGAGATCAGGGGGATTTATAATGGTAAAACGGATGAAAAAGCGTTAGAGGTTGAAGAGAGAAGGTAAGAGGAAAGAAGAAGAGGAGGAAGAAGAAGAAGAGGTCCTACGGCAAATAAGGACGCGTAGAGCGTGCAAACGGGCGCCTTAACGAGCGAATAACCGATCCAACGCAGATAGGATCGTAGCGCGAGCAGGAAAGCGTTTCGAATGGGTTTAGCACCCAATAAAAATGTGTAAACATTTGATACAAAAAACGTGTCTTCCTGCAAGCCCACCGAGTGGCGGCGGGCACAGGTCCCGGAGGAATCGGGCCCGCTTCGGTCAGTCGCAGGATAAGCGAACACGAGGCGGTCGACCTTTGTAGTAGACCTAACCTCGTTTGTGAAACAAGCCGGCTACAGGTACAGGCGAGACAAAGACCTCGTGGCCTGTCGGGTATTTAGGCAGTTACTTATAATTGCTTCCGAGGTTTCGGTTCCCGCTGATATTCCCAAATCCCCCCCGTCTCTCCGGAGCTCTCGCTCCAATCTCGCCGGGATCCTTCTCGCTCCTCGCTCTGGCTATCCTCCTCTCGCTGCTTCCACTCGCCTCGCCTCGCTTTGCGGCGAAGATGAATCGCTCGAGGGGGAGAACCCTGGCCGGGCTTGTCCGACAAGCCGGCACTATCGGAATGCCGCATCTGATTGGCCACTGCACACGGCTCTCACCTGATAAGGCAACGACACTCTCCTCTCTATCTCGATACTATTGTAAGAATGTAAATTGGGTGAAAAGTGATATCGGGATCTTCCCAGCTTACACTGGCATTCCGCATCCGAATCCGAGTCCGAATTCGACGAACCACGCGCTTCCCGGGCTTCGAATGTTTCGCATACTTCCCAAACGAGCACTCGTCAGTTGCTCGCGCGACCTGCGATTTTCCAAGCTCTGCGAATTATCAATCATTTAGATTGATGGAAGATTTTCCTGAGGGCTCTCTTTTGGAGAAACGACGCTTTCTAACCTGCGCGCCTTACGAAATACTGCGCCAAAACCCTTTTCCTGTTTCGAGCGCCAGGCGCCAATGTTTCACGCCTACCGCTAGACCGTAGACTGTCCTTTTTTTTCTGTTTCTTCAGTCTCCAAGCTGTAGCCATGGATCGACCTCAAAACCTTGTCACGCTCGAAGCTAGTAATTGCTTCCTTCAAGCAAACGTCCTCATTTTTCATACGACTTACCGATTCTAGTACACGGCGATTTTCTACGAACCAGCAATGTCTCCTCTCCGAAGGCTACGCCACAACACGCTATTTTTCTTCCGTGGCTCCACGAATCTTACGGGGGTGGAGAAGAGGGTACGCGAAACCTGTGCGTATCGGGGATTCGCTAATTCGCGCGCGCGCGCGCGCTTTTTTTCCATACCCGCACACACGCACGCGTCGAGTTTCTTCCTACGGAGAAACTTTGAACCTATTTTCTCTCTTTTATTCCCGGACGGAGCTGCAAGTCATTCCGGAATAATTTATAACCCAGAGGATCGGCTAAATGGTCCGACTAACTTCGCTAAACGCCGTGCTAATTTCATTTAACGCCTAAGCCCTCAAAGTATCCCGTACACTCGGGACAAGGGGGGTGATGATGATGGTGGTGGTGGTTGCCCATGAAACGTCAGATTCTAAGCTCGTGCCAGTACCGACAACGTCCATTTTTTTAGAGTCCGAGCGCTTCCGAACGTATCCGAAAAACAAAGCGAAACAGCATCAAACTGCCAAATAATCGCATTGTTTCGTAATGACCGACGACAGCCTGTCTCTTCTCTGTCTCTCTCTCTCTCTCTCTCTCTCTCTTCTTCTTCTTCTTTGCACAACTTTGGTGTCCGTCGAAGGCTAAATGCGGCTATTCAAATACGAAATAATGAAATGATTTCGTAATATATAATCGAGGCTTATGTTATTACCGTGATTATCTGAGCGGGTTATCTGCCGGGTTCTAACGGTAGCTGACCAAGAGCATTACGATTATTCCTGGTGAAACGAGCGTTCTCTATAATCCTTTTTGGGCGGAACCCACCACGGTGAGACTTAGTGCCGCTTCTCACGAGGCCCTCACGAGCCTCGGTAGGAATAGGAAAAAAAGTAGCAAGCGATAGTTTCTTTCGTCACGGCACTGAGAACGAATCCAATGGCCTCGTTAATGTCTCGTTTTATCGATTTGGGCCCGAGCGTAAATTCCGTGGAATGGCGAGTTTTTCAAAAGCTCCAAAAGGCCCCCGTGGCTCGCGCGTGCCTTTTTGGCACCTCGCGGTACCATTCGATCGAGAATTACGATACGACCTACCCGGAGATTAAGGGCGTTCAGCTTCCGTTTCCTCGATATCTCCAAAATTACGAGTCAATCTCCAACACGTATAACCGTAAACCAACTTGAACGAGACTCGAACTGCCTCTTTCAGAAGAGTATCTCAAAAGCTGCGCTGTTTTTTCTCTCCCTCGACCAAATTGGAGAATCTCTCTCTCTCTCTCGTTAAAAGCAACATAATACAGTTATCTGGCAGTAGCGCGCTTAATAATGTAATTAGGATAAATATCCACGATTATCATAAGAGAGAGAGATAGAGAGAGAGGAAGATTCTCGAGTTCTCACGGGTAGTCGGTGACTTTTAGGGTCGGTCCTTATCCGGTAGAGTCCTTCGGAACAAAAGGAACGAGAGAGATTCGATACGTCGTCTCCACCCCCTACCTCTTTCTTCCTCCCTCCCTCCTCATCGTTGAAAGATTCCCATTTATGTTTTTTACGAGACGATTAATTGGCAGCGCTCGATAATATCGGTACGACGGTAGCTTTGGCCATTAATGGTGCTCGTGAAATCAAGGCAAGAGACAAAGGAAGGAGAAAGTCAGCGGGCAAAATGAGAAACGCGACACTGTAGTAGTAGCAAGAGCACTCTCGGCAAATCTACTCGTGTCTCTCCAGTAATTTTACGGCCTACCTGACTTTCCGTTTGCGGCCGCGCTCGAATGTAGCAGCTAAACGCAAAGTCGCGAGGAAAATGAATTTTCTCCCCATCCGCGGGAGTAGCGTCATTTGCAACAATGCTGCCGTCCGCGCGACCACCACTCTCCCAGATAAAGCTTCACGCAAAATACGCAGTGGCGGAAATTCATTTCCTCATGACCGAGAGAGAGAGAGAGAGAGAGACGCTCGTTTCTCTGCATTCTGGCAGTAGCAGTTGCATTCGTCTTCCGGCTTTCTATCAAAATCATCGTAAGACAGAAACACACATTTCCCTCGTAAGAGGCAGAACGTTCGGTAGAATTTTAAGAGTCAGCTGCGAGCTATCGGTAAGAGTTGCATTTCTCTGACAGGAAAAGGAGAAGAGAGTGCGTGGCAGCTTCTGGAGCGATGTCGAGTGGTTTGCCGCTGCCGCTGCTGGTTGTTCTCCTCATGGACGATTAATTGGCAGCGCTCAATAATATATCGGACGTTCTAATGACCCCGAGAAACCTCGAAAGCAAAGGAAGTCAGCAGCCTACGAAAAGATGAGTCGCGGGTACGCGCGTTCTCTTGATTCCCATCGAATTTCGGTACTACCTGAAGAGACCGTGAGGAAAGATAAAGGACGGCGATTGTTTCGTTTTCTCCTGTTTTTTTCTCTCTCGCTTATCCTCCACGTAGTCTCAACAGGGCGTCGCGCCCAGGCAACCTGCCGTCATTACACGCCATGACAAGGCGTCTCTCCGTTCCTCCGGTCCTCGAGCTCTCGCTACTTTTTCTGACCCTCCCCCGCCCCTTCACCGCCATCGCGTCCGGACAGCTTCCGAACATCTTCTCACCTGCGAAACTGCCGCTGCCTCTGTCTCTGCCAACCGAAAGATATCCCGTAGAAACGCCGCGCGATAAAAACCCAACGAAACGAACCGGCGCAACCTCCGGGAGTCTCTGAACGAGAGGAGAGAGGAGAGGCTGAGATCGGACATTTCTGAATGAACCTTCCTCCGATAGTAACATTAGAGATGGGCGGACCCAGACGTGTAATCCAGGAAACCGAATGAAAGAACGTACGAAGAAAAGCGTCACTAATGAATGAGAAGGAAAAAGCGGTCGAGCGCGATTTGGAATAGGGTCCGGCGGGGTCCCAGCATCGGTCCCACCCGATGCTTCGGCTCGAGGTATCGGCACCGGAGGTGGGGGCAGAAGTTAGAAAAAGCGCGGACTGGGTTCCCAGTACTTTGTTTTAAGGAGCCCCAGCTTCCAGGCGGCTAGCGCGCCTTCGTTTGTCCATCCTGGCGAAGCTGCGCCGCCTTCTCATCCCCGCAGGTAGTCACAGGCGCCCGCTGGAGGATCAATTAGGCCACTACTACGCCACGGCCAGTCTGAAGGACCTGTCCTTCCTGTTTCCCCCGGCCATAGAAATATCATGCCGAAACTTTTCACAGAAACTGCCAGAGAGCCTCGATGCTCCTCACCGATGATGAACCGACGAGCGACCGTCGATTTTCCTACGAATCATTTCCCTCGCCGTGGACCTTCGTCAACCTCTTCCACCCCCGATGGGAGCGACAGAAGTTTATTGGGAGGGGTGGTATTAAGGGGGAAGACTTTGATTTTTGAGGTATGCGCTCGGGATCGGCGTGACGAATGGAGAGAAATGTGAATGGAGCAAAATTTCCATGGCAAGAGAGGAGGGGGGGGGGAGGGAGAGAGGAAAGGGCTAGAGAGGGTATTTAGCGCGAATAGCGGAGAAACCAGGGACTGTGGATGATACTAAACTCCAACAAGTTGGTCGTAATGGGTCGGCGATCGGTGGTCTCGCGAACCTCTCGGCCCGAGGAAACCGATCGAGCCCGTTGCATGCCACAAATTGGCTCAAATATTTACGCAATTGGCATGATAACCGCATTACGTGATTATGTACGGTTGTTGCGCGCGATCCCAATGCTCACCCTCTCATCCCGCTGACGCCCCCTTCCCCCTGTTCCGCGACCTCCCGTATAAACGGCAAATCAGGGTTATTAAACGACCACTCGCGGAACGCACACATTGTTCATACTGCCCATGCAACTTCCGCCTGAGAGTCCTTCCTGTCTCTTTCTCCCTCCCCTCCCCTCCCCTACCCGGGGGGAGGAGGGCCGTTTTTTCTCTCTCGCTCTGTTTCTCCTCTTTCTCTCTTTTCGTCTCCGCGCGCGCGCTCCCTCTTCGTAGTACCGAGCAAAGCCTCGTTTCTGTTCTCTTTCTTGAAATTTCATTATTTTCCGGAAATTTTCACGCGTGGAAACGCTCTTGTGGAAATTCTGGCAAGAAAGCCAGTATCGATCGAAGCGAGGAAGGTAGCGGCGGCGGCGGCGGCGGCAGCAGCACATCCTTTAGCGGTATCTGATCTGAAATTATCGTGCGTATCTCTCGAAGTAGCGTAACCCTCGGAATAAATCATTTGACAAGATCAAACAACACTCCGAGAGATGCTTGGAGTGTGCATGCGTTGATCACGTAATTCGCCGATGATCATCGGTTTCGTCGAGCGCGATCTATAAGCGACGCGCTACGTTCCTCGAATATGAACTGGAGTGTTTAAAAAGAGGAGGAAAAATGCCTATTACAACTGCACGCGTTGTAATTATCAGTCGTTTGAATTGATTACGAAATGTGCTCGGGATACGCTCGAAACGCGCGAGCGAGCTCGACTGGCCAAGTTACTCGAGTAAATTGAAAGACAGCGACGCTGAATTGAATTAAATTGCCAGTAGTCGCGCGGTGTTCGATTGATTTACGGAATCATTCTTCCTTTTAAGGTTTTATCGCTGAATCTCACGGGTGAGGAAAGCAGCAAGTTTTCTCTCTCGCTTTAGATTTTCCTCTTCTCCTCGCTCCATCATTACCGCAAAACCCTTCTTCCAGGGTCCTGTGTTTTTTTCACGTATCCCGCTAAATGATATCATTAGCGAGAATATTCGAAGCGGTTTATGGCGCACAGCACACGGGTCGACTGTTATAAATCATCCTCTTAATCGGTAAAGAGAAACGGCATAATCTCATCATGCGATCGTCGGTTTCTGAATAATTTCGCGAGGCCACAAGAAAAAAAAGGAAGGGCTTCGTCGGAGGGTTAGAAAATAGTGACCCTGTCCGCCGGCTAAGTTCTGGTTCGTGAGTCGAACACCGCACGGAGGAGTCTTCTTTTCTTCTCATTCTCCTCTTCCTTCTTCTCCCGTCCATCTTTTACTTCTTCTGCTTCGTCCTCTTCTTCTTCTTCTTCTTCCTCTCCTTCTTCTTTGGAAATACAGTTAGCCGCTGTCGATCTAGCACCAATCCGTTACGTAACACTCCGTGGAAAGAGAACTGATCTTCCTACAACTTTCTGGTCCCCCATCTTGACTTCTCACAAGGCGCGTTACGTGCGGTTTCCGTAAATTGCTACGTGCAAAGCAACTGGCCAGCTCCACGATCACGAGCGGTGCCACCAGGAGGACGCATCGCGCGGAAAAGCACCATGCGAGAATCACCTTCCTCGGCTTCTCTTCCCCGGCGAAAGTTACTGCAGAAAAATTTGATTTACCGCAACCTCCACGAAAACCCGGAAGAGATACAAGTTTTATAGTCTTTGGCTTCCATCGAAATACCTCGCGATTCAATCCTAGAACTAATTTCACGTATCGTCGGAAATTAATTGTGGCGACCTAAACAAGTTTTTCGTTTCTCTCTCTCTCTCTCGTTCGATCGCTATGCAATGAACTCGATAAAATCAGTCGGTCAGTGCAGAGCGAACACGCTCTATGCGTTATTAGGGAATTTCCAAGCCGGACCTAATCATAAAGAAGACAATTTTCTTCTTGGCTCAGGGAAAGTGATTTTAAATAAAATTCCAGCCACACGCTCCACGGAAACTCGCGGAGAAAACGTGTGGACCTTTCGTTCTCGCCCGCGGGAAAATGAATAAAACGCAAATCTCGATTATGAGCACGTACCGCAATCACGCGCGCGGGATTTATTTACGTAAAGCTACACTTTGTACTTTTCAATGGACGGAGAGAAAGAGAATACGACTGTAATGCCGACTGTAACGCGTAGTACGCTGATATTCTCAAATACTTTCAATTCGGTGGTTACGCCAAACTCCTCGGAAACTACATTACTTTTCTCCCCCTGGCCACATGGCATCGTTTCCGTCCTGCGGAAAAGTAGCGAAAACTTGCAAAATCTTTTCTGGGGGAGAGAAACTAATCTCCACGTTGCTCCTCTTAAAGGAATTTGGGTCACCGTGGCAGACGCGGGTGAATCGGTCGTCGCACCATTACCGCGTAATGAATTAAAATTACCGCTCACAGTGCTGGAGCGACGACGTAAATACAAAGCTTTGCTTTAAACACCAGTATTATTGTAATTACAACAATTTATTGTTCAGGGAGCAACCGATGGAGCACGGCCGTGCTGATCCTGTCGCGTAGCGCCAGCTAGCGCGAGAAATCGCAACCAAGAAGAGCGTAAAACGCAGCTGGCGCCACCTGCGAACGAAACTGCGAAGCAACTTGAGCGCATTTCTCGGTAATCGCCGCAACACTAGCCAAAGAGCGTCCGGGAAAAGGGGATGATCCGAAGGGAAGTGTCTCGTTGTTCGTCGTAAAGGGTAAATTCGTTCATCGTTCGCTCCATTTCGTTAAAAAATTGTCCAAAAACTAATAATGCATTTTTCTTTATTTATTTACAGAGAGGAGTGTCGGGGAGAGAAAAGTTTTTGCCTCTACAAAACTCGACAGTTTTGAGATAGTGGCTGGCGAGATTTAGTGCAATTTGTCGGGGTTAAATAATATCGGTACATTTGGAAAGTCGTGATGGCTGATGATTTACCGACAGTTACACAGTGAGAGCGTGTTCGAATCTTCAATTTCGAGCGGCGAGGATAACTCCACCTCGTCGTGAGAGAATCCACCCACGATCGAATCATCACGTGTTGAAAACAATCACGTGGTCGGTCAGAGTTCTGCCCCCTGATTACCATAACTGCTTCTACTTCGGTGTACCGACTCCGCTGATTCCAGTAAGTAACAACAATTTCACCAGCCGTGGTAACCTCGGGGCACCACGAGTTAACGCTACACTATTTTATCCACCAGGGATTTCTATTTTCATCTTACCCCTTTTTATTCGATATGATAGCTATTGCGTGTCGCGCATACTTTAGGTAAAACAGAAATAAATCAGACACACAAATAAATAAGCAGAACTTTAGAATAGCATCAGTTTGCTTTATTGAATCCACACAATGTACATTTACTTTCTCGTATGTTTAAAATAATTTTCTTTCTCGACTACATATTAACATTCACAGAGAAAACTTATCATTGGACATTCTATCGCATATGCTAAGGGTGTGCGGGGATACATCTCTCTGGGATCAATCGTGTACTCCTCATCTCGCTGTTCATTCTTGAAGAGGAATTTTTCCGAAGCAGCCAAGGATTCTCTCGAAAAAAGTATAAGCTCTTTTTTATTAATAATATTCATTTAATACCCTTTAAAATTTCATAGTACCCTACACCACAGAATAAGTCTTGAAACAAACATTTCTTTAGTTTCAAATATAGATGTTTTAAGATTAATGTTTTATTGATTCCTCGCTAGGGCTGCTCTTCTACATTTCCGGTTCTTTTCTGTCTCTCCCAGATCTCGTTGTCGATCCTGTGCGATAGCAATGTACACGTGTTTGTATTCTTTAGGTGAAAACATATATAAGTAGAGTAGAATATGCAAAGAAATGTGTAACATACTCATCCTCGGAATCCGTCGAATACCCAGCCAGTGTGCGCCACAATTCTTTAGGACCTTCGATAGCAAGAGGAAAATGTTGCCAGGACCAAGAGTCCGGCGCTGTAATTGAATTACATTGCAGTCATCTGCGTAAAGCTATAAATAATACGAGAGAAATCTATTGGAAACTCTTACCATTTAAGGGCGAATAATCCATTCGCCTCTTGGATAGTCTCGCGAAGGGCTGCTTGTCGTCGTAGACCGGCCAAGGCTGCGTAGACTGAGAATGTCAAACGATTAGTAGATCGATCATCATCGCACTTCAATCACTCTCTCACTCTATCTCGCGTTCCTTACCTCGCCATTCCCATCTCTCCTACCGATCCTCGGGATGTTTTTGGAAGATTTGAAGAAAAAATCTTCAAATTTGTTGTCGCT
This sequence comes from Sclerodermus sp. 'alternatusi', assembly GCA_037305995.1. Lineage (NCBI taxonomy): Eukaryota > Metazoa > Arthropoda > Insecta > Hymenoptera > Bethylidae > Sclerodermus > Sclerodermus sp. 'alternatusi'. The sequence continues at coordinate 3,209,379 of CM074553.1, forward strand.
CCTTCCTATGCGTGGAACGTTCTTGGCTATCTTCAGGAAGAACGCGGGAACTTCGTCGGCTTCGGAAAATTGTAGATGTATCATGAGAAAAACGATGGTCAGTACGAAGGCTGGAAAAACATCGCGATACGATACGACAGGATGAGAGATCTACCGACGAGCTTCTACGATAAAACAACAAAATCTCTTACCGTTGAGGAAATAACGCTCGGACAACCAAGTGGATTTCATCAGGATCTGCATTGTAACCTGGAGCAAGAAAGTTAAGGGAGTTTCAGCAATTTTCAAGTGGAACGCTCAGCGGTCGCATTATGTTCCACTTAATGCAGGTAACACTACGCACAGGAGATCTCTAATGTATTCTGTAGACTAACGAACGGGCACTGATAGAAATGTTGACGAATAAGAGCATTTTTGGGGAAAAGCACGGGAGGATTGCCGAGAGAAAAATTGCCGTCGAATCTCTGAAATAGGTGGTCGACGCGCGATTCACGGCTGTTTGATGAAAACTGAACGCTTTTCCTAGAAGTTCTTCCATTACCTCGAAGAGTGGACAAAGTGCTCGAGAGAGCAGTGGGCGAGAAGAAAATGCTCGCTTAGGGATCGCACGATCGCATTTAAATCTCGCGAATGTTTGAGTTCACATTCGCATGCGAATACTCGACTAACGCGTTACGCGTTTTCCTTCTGATCCGCCCGAGTCCGGTCTACTTAGCCATTATTCCTCCTATTTGTACGATGCCACGCGTATTTGCACTTACACCGATCCGTCCCACATACAACCCATTACAAGGTCCATTCGCGTCCTTTAAATGTCTTAGATTTGCGTAAACGTCATGGATTGAAATGCTCTCTCGCTGAAAAACCACCTGCACTCTTACATCGATAAGATTCCAGAATTATTCTCATTTCACGATTTCTCGATCGCGTCTCGCTATATTCCTCCTCTTTACCGATCAACTTTTCGAACGCATTGTTTCAACAGGCTAATTTTATGCCGCGATACGCTGCATGAGATTCAATCGAGATTGCGAGTATTTTTTTGGATTTGGAACTTACTCAAGGTACAGAATAGCTCAGTAAGATTAACTTACCTAGGTTATTCTGAGAACACTGAGTTCGGATGACGGTAGTCCTCCGATTTTATACCGGATTAATAGAGAATTAAGTATTTTACTCATGCTCGCGAGTATTGAGAGTGAACCCGGGTGATTGTACTCCCCTATTGAGTTTGGAATAAATTTGTCGCACTGTCAACAGGAAAATTATCGTCATCGCGAGTTCAATAAATCTCTGAAAAAAAGTTTTCTCACGTAATAACAATAATAAATGCTCCTTCGAAATCTCTCGAGATTCAAAATTTCCACCATGGATACCATAAGTAGTTGCGCACACTTTTCCATATTGATTTCTACTCGCGTACGTGTTCTTTGAGTTTAACGCGACTTTTGGTTGATGCAACATTAATAAAATCATTTTGTTTTTGTTCTAATGAATCACAAAAATTTTGTTTCTCTCGGGCAATAGTTTTCCAATCAATCAATATAAATCCATTTTCGACTGCACACAATAGGGGGTCATAACCGCTATACCGGCAGGTGTATAGGTTACGTGATTCCAATATCAAATCTCTCGATCTAAATTTCAGATATTGAAAAGAGAGAGAGAGAGAGAGAGAGTCTTACATTTAGCGTCTAAAGTCGCAGAAACATTTATGTAGCACATTGAAAATGTTTCCTGAGGGTAAGGGAAAAGGTCATAGTCCTTAGGAGCTAAATTTGTCCATTCCCTACAGAATAAGTCAATATGATTTCGTTTAACCTCCTGTTTTATACTCTCGGTTATTGCTCCCTTCAAAAAGGTACAGGGTATTAAGAAAACAGTGAGCTTTTATCTGGTCTGAATTCTGAATCTTTATTTATGACAATTTATAACACAACTATAATGCGAAACGCTGAACTATCGCTACTACATTTTTAATTTAACAAATTTCAAACTGACAGAACACGCAAGAGAGAAAGTAATCTCGAAGAACTACTAAGCGATCGCCTTATTATTTGAGGTAAGAATTTTAAATATAATTTGTAATTAGACTTCAATCGGTAATTCATGGTTCATCTTGGATGTCGCGTTTACTTTTCAATTGGATTCTTGGCGAGAGAACCAAGCGGTGCAGGTTTCACTTGCCATTTCGCACATGGTGGACAGAGCTCGGTTAGTTATTTCGCAATCTATTAAAATGAAATAGAAAAAACAATGTGTTAAAAAGACATATTTCTATATGAAAATTTGCGGCAAAAGAGACTGCATCCTTACCGGTGATACTGTTTGACCGTTTGCCAAATATACTGCCATTGAAGGGTGGTTTTCTGAATCCTGCGTTCACGTTTACGGCGAGTGCTGCGAGGATGACAAGGACTGCCAAAATGATGTAACGGGTGGCCATTTTTCTGCTACTGGTTACTGAAAGATCAAGAGAAATTCTTTTTGAAACCGATTCCTTTAAAGTTACAGTACATTTCGCGCAACGTGAAATAAGAAATTTATATCGTTCTCCTGTCGATAGAGTTATACAGAATTTAGCAGAATAGTAGTAGTTTTGGTAAATGTAGAGAGAAAAATGGGTAAGAAATAGAGTTTACTTGTAAAAGAATAAAAACTCGTGTCTCCGCTGCTTGTTGGATAAGGAATACTGCAAATGGACCGAAAACTCCGAGCTTTTATATGGCCAAGAAATGCTGTAAGACTAATATGCCTGTCCATTGCAGAAGGCCAGCATTACTTCCAACGAAACTTACCAAATGAGTTTGTTTAAACGGATATTTATTTCCCATAAAAGAACAATTCGATACGCCTAGCCAGCGATAAATCTAAAGCTTTTTTTAGATATTAAAAACAGGCAGAGTTTTATCAAAATTATTACAGTGTATGCGAGCAAGGCTCTAAGATTGTCATAGAATTACCTGTGCGAGAGAACTTCCAACTTCTCTTCTGGACCAAGTTTGACTGATACTCGAAGAAAGGAGGATCCTCTTTTATAAGAACTCCTGGACCATAGGGAAAAGCAGCTTGATAGGCAAGAAATAGACTATCCTATCAAAATGGCAATTTAATTATGTCTGGCCATGATTGCCTTTTATCACTTGGGAAATACATTGAATTCTTATAGCGAAGAGCATGTAACACTAAATAGTTTTATACATTAATTATGCAATTATTTGTTTACACTCGAGTCTCTATAAAATTAATCATCTAATGAACTGTCGTTCATTCTAATCTTTGCTTTAAAAAAATCTCAATTAACTGGTACTTTTGATTATACGTGTTTAAAAAAATAATTAAAACAAAAACACATTTTTTTCATTAAAATAAATGTCTTCGAGCGTGAGTAATATTTTTAAAAATTTATACTTTGAAGTGTTTCATCAGCTTTTCTACCGCTAAAAACTTTCCAGGGATCTCTGCATTATCCGCTGAAGCTTTTCTCAACTATTCCCAAGTGTGCGAATGTATCCTATGTCGATAAGTTTCCTAGTATTTCCTGTGTACACGACGTTAGATACATTGTCGCGTTCTGTTCTCTGGTCTCTGTTCAACATTGTCGGTCAACCTTCATTTATCGTGCAATGTGAAAAGTTGAAATTGGTAAAAGGTAATTGAGAAAAGGTAATTGAGATTTTCAAAATATATTTTCACATATCATATTACGCACACATTTAATAGAAGATATAAATTTTTGGAGAATGCCGAGGATGATACTTAATATGATTTTATTTATTATAGTATATGATAGCAGGAAATATATAATTTATGTGAGTAATTGTTTTGTTAATACGAGTATAATAATTATTTTATACCTGAGGTCTATATGATACAAATTTTTACAAGGTTACTTAAAGTAAAGCCACGATTACGAGTTTTTGGTACCGTTCCTTAGGCGTTACTTTTACCACTGTTCATTTACTTGTGAATAGATTAAAGAAAAAACAAAATAGTCTTTTAACATCTTATCGATTATTTTGTATCAGTTTGGAGTTATTGTCACACGATTCTTCATTGCGCATATTACTTTGTTTTTCGATTTATCCTAAATGGTAAAAATATCCAAGGAACGAAGTCAGATCGTATGGGCATTCTATTCTCTACGACTTATTGTCTCTTCACAACGTTCTTTAAATCGACACATTTATATTAAAATAACGATTCGCTTTATCTCTTAACTCTTAAACACCTAAGGATATATTGGTCTTATATCTTTAACGATTACACATTATAATAGAATTTAAAATACAAATTATAACCAATATGTAATACTCTACAAAATGGAAGACAAGGATTTTGTGTTTTGTCGATTAGGTATGTACAGTAGTAGTTACCTTAGCCTATCACACGATATATAAATACGATGGTAAATTAAATAAGCTATGGTAAAATAATGATTTCCATAAATTACATAAATTACAACAGGATGCATCTTTGCGAATCATCCTGCGTGCATATAAATATTATTTATTGCATAATACACACATTGGCACACAAATATCGTATTCACACGACGCGAATTATATTATGTAAATAATTTCGTATATCAATTTATCGCATAGATTGACATTATTCGTTAGTCATTTATTTATGCATCGTGAGGCTGGTTTATGCAGTAGAATCGAGTATTGAAAAATTCGCGTCGCGTGGACTTGATCGAGTGTAAGAAGTCTTAAGCCTAAAGCACTTAAATTACCATCTATTATGATAATGCGATTAGGAGAAAGTGTTCTTGCACATTAATGCTCGGCCTAATTGCTTGACAAATCAAACTTTAGCGCATCAGATTCTACATCAGAGAAACGTTAAACTTAAACCTTAAATAATATGCAACTATCTATTAATCGTATAAGATATGTCAATTCATATTCGTCTTCTTCTATATTTGAACATTTCTTTTCCCTGATAACGCATTTTTCTATTCTATCAATAAACTGTACAATAGAATCTTTTGATCGCGCTCTCTGCGATAATTGAAACGATCATCGTTTCTTTGATTTAAAATTGGTTTCTACCTCATTGTATAAGTTTGTACGTTCGAGTATGCGACCCTTTCATCTCTCTGTCCGCATACGAGTCTGATCACCGATTATTGTTAAGTGGAGATTGTCCAGTACCGGAAGCACGCATAACAGGATGTAGTGTTCGGGGCCATTAGCAATTGATCGAATACTGCAGCCTGATGAAGCATCGGACAAAACTTTAACCGCTCAGAACTATAAAGAGATCAAGAACAATCAGATTTCATTGCTCTCAAACATGAAGCGTAACACAGTATTCTGTGATACAATTATGCGAAATTCCGAGTGTTTCGATAGATCAGATGTGTTTCATACCAATGAGCCGTCTCTGACAGTGAGAATTCGCGTCCTCCCGACGTCCAGATAAAATCACTCTTGGAACAACTGATTCGACAGCTGCGTTTCCTCAATTAAGGCGACACAGTTTCTCCAAAATTATAAAACAGACCATCGTACTCGACCGCTTCTCACTGCAACAGTAAAGAATATTCGATTGAAAATTAATCACTTTTTTTTTTTTTTTTTTTTTTTGAGAAAACGACTCCTTTTATCACAGAAACTCGCATAAAACAGCGTATCACAGAATGTAGACGCGCGGTTTCATGGAAACGATGAATTGAAAAACAGGGGAGGAGGGAAAATTGACGATAAGGAAGACTACCAGCGAAGAGATTCGAAAAGTTCGCACCATTTCGCGCAAGTTTCTCCGAGAAGCTCGAAGGTGGACGTCGAAATCCGGAGCGGAGTCCGGCGGCTTGGGGCCGCTCGGCACCGACTGGTAGGCAATCGGGAGTGGAAGATTCGCACTGAGAAACGTCGCGACGCCCCCAGCAGCTGGACCGGCGCCCGTATCTCGATGCTCGCGCAACCCAGCAACGCCAGCAACGCCGCCAGCAACACCCACCAACTTAGAGGCGTCATCTGAAACCGATGGCTAATCAATAAAACCACTGGCGCCCGATGTCCTCCACGATCCACCGACCAAATGCCCTCACCTGCTGGCTAAACAACCCTCGCATCACCCTCCCGGAAACACGTTTCTTTAACACTCTTTTTATTATTGTTCACCGGGAAACCTTGGGAAATTGCGTCGACTACCATCTCAATCATAAATGATGGGGTTGGACGCGAAAAAATCCTGCTCGAAACTCGAGAAACCAAACGAGAGACTAAACGACCCCTCGCCACTGGATGGTAGTGCGGGGGGATGGTCCCCGCACCGATGATAATTTTACCCCGATATCTATCTATCCTCGGCTTCGAATCGTCAAATCGTGTTCGTCTTCCCTGTTTTTTTTTTTTTTTTTTTTTTTTTTTTCAATGAGACTTTTTCGACAGGATTTTAGCCAGGTGCGATCACACAATTGATCGGACACTCTCATTGGCGCGTGAATAATGTTCCTCGTAAAATAACATAGATTAATAGGCCCTCTCCTCTCACTCTCCCTCTTTCTCTCCGCGCAAAGCTCTCGGGAGAAACAGCCTAGCGATCGAAGAATTTAATCAGCGATTCTCGCTGGTCAAAGCTTTTATTTTTGCAGGCCCTATTGGAACGTAATAAAAGCTGCTGTTAATATCTTATCTGTCGGATCGCACAGACGCAGGCAAATGGAGCGGCTTGCCCGAATGGTATAAATATCGGATTCCAGTGTTCGCGATCGGCTTGAATCATTGTCGATGTCGTTATTGCGCACGTATATAGGTGGTTTTTGTAGGAGCGTCGATGCCTTGCTCCGTGTACAACGGAATAATGCATTGGCAGCTTGATGGAGTGTACGAGAGGAAGCAGCGAGTTCCTGAGAGAGCGATGGACCCTGACGAGTATGCGAGGCCCGTTCTCGGAGATCGAGTATGCCAAAACCGTGAAGGAGTTCGCGTGTACAAGGTACACGAAATCATGTAGCTTCCCTAATGGCATAGCTAGGCGGTTGCGAATGACTAGCTACGTCCCTGGCCCTCTCACTCTCTACACCTCAACGTCCTCCACCCCCAACCAGACTCGGAGGAGGTATTGATTAAATTCTCTGACGGCCATTTTGTCCCGCTACCTGATTGGCTGTCCTCCATTTTGTCCTTGCACCCCTCCAGGACCCTCTTTGTCCTCCTTTCTCTCCGTCTCTTTCTCCATCATTCTCACAAGCCTTGATATTCCTCCATCGTCCATCCTTGTCCATTCTCTTCACGCTAATTAGCATTAGCCCCCTGTCATATCGAAACTCTTCGCCTAGTTTCTTATACCCCTCGCCTCCTCGTGGTCCTTGCGAAATTTGCCATTGGTCTTGGGAAAATTCTCTCAAGGGTCTCGCGAAATAGCACTGCGAGAAACTTCGGTCGAATGGAATGGAACGAGAGAGTCCTGGCAACATCGAAGGACCTACTGCCATTCCGGTGATACTAATTCAAAACTCTTGTAAACGAGCTAGTCGTAAATTTTAGATCGTTCTACTGTTTTCGCGTAATAAAAGAGATCGGCTAACATCGATATCTCCCGTGATGTATTCCACTGTGGAAAATCTGGCGAACAACAATTGGATTTCCACCGAGTGTCTACGTATGCAAGTTAAACGTTCCGCTGAGTATCCAGGGCACGTTTTCTATCTGCGGGGGAGGAGAGGGTGGGTGGGTGGAGAATCGTACGCGAAGCCGTTTATCAAGCTCCCTGTCATTGCCAACATTCTTACCTTTGAACTCTTCACCGTGAGTCACTTTAGGAGAAATATTCTATCGCCCCACCTCCCTCCCCCCCTTGGTAACTTAAAATCATATTTACTTTAATTGGTACCCGTGAATAAGTATGAAGAGAAAAATTGAAAATTTTCGTACAAGTAGGTCGCTCAAATGTCAGAGGGTTCCCATGTACAGAGTGGCGCGTTCTAAATCCAAATGTCAAATGGAAGATAGAGGGCATTTGCTTGACCGGTGGTGGTGGGTGGACGTAAAACTTTTTACGTAAAATGGGAGAAAAGGGAGTCCTTCGATGAAAACGCGGAGTTTCAACGAAACGAAAGGAAAGCAAAACGATCGTAAATTCTCTAAAAAGTGCACCATCGGTCTTTCGGTCATATTTGGTTCTGGAGTCCGAGAAATTCGGAAGTAACGCGGTTAATGCAAATCCTTTATGCAGAAGGGGGGTGGAGGAGGGAAATAAGCGATCAGTGTCGAAGAATCGATTTGGGGCGAGTTGAACCAAACTCAGAGATAACACCGTAGCGTTCCACCAGAAGTAGCATCGGTCGGAAAAATCTGGCGGAAGCGTGTCCTGGAGCAAAAATAAAGAGAAGTTTTGAGGGTGGTTTGAAGAGGAGGGGGTGGCAGTGGCAGCGGTGGTGGTGGTGGTGGTGAAGTTTAGGAAAAAAGCAACAGTGGAAGGAACAGGCGAGGGTATTTGGGGGTGGTGATATAAAGGTCCAGTATGACGTCAGTCGGAAATGTGTAGGCAGGTTGGGGGTGGCTCCGCCCTGGGGTAGATCGAGACTCCGCCCTATTGGGGATGTTGGGTGGGCGCTGCGTGGTCCAGGAAACTGGGTCAGGCAGATTCTGCGAGGCAGGCCGAGTCAGGCCGTTCTCGGCAGTCCCTCGGAACGCCACCCCGAAGCCGTCTACGTCGTCAACGTCTATCGTTTTCGAGTCCTCGGGAGCTGCCATCCCCCTCGAACCACCGAGAGACTTACTCCCCTGCAAAACTCCGTTACCCAGTCGTCGAACGGTCTCGGCTCAGTGGAGAGCCACACGATCCTTAAGGTCTAGAGCGCAGGTGAGTGCCGGCGGCCTTCTATTTTCGTTACTACCCCCTTCTTATTAATCTCACTCTTTCTCTCTTCGAATATCTTTCATTAGCTTATTCATCCGCTCAGTTTACCTCTCACCAAAATGTCACATTACGATCCTTAAAGAACTTCGTTCCGATATATACAATTTACTTGGACAAGTACTCGTTATTCTTGTTATTTATTATCAGGCTCGAGAGTCGTAACCCCTCGAAAAATGCTGCGGAAAATGCTCTCTGTCCATGTTTCTTTGGCCGCTCGGCTTCTTCTCGTTGTTTCTCTCGCTTAAACAAATTTTTCTCTGCGTTTCTGGCTCAGTGCTCGCTATGGCGCTACTTCCTCGTGACTGAAGCGGAAAATGTTGTTGATTGTTGTAGGGTCTGTGTGTGGCGAGGGGCATAAGCAGAGACATGGACAATGTGCAAATGATCGACACTTTCAAAGCGTTCAAGGATTTCTTATGTGTAAGGCATTCATATCTCGTCCCCGCTTCATCTTTCACTTTTCTCATCCTCTATCTCCACGATCAGAGAAGCATCTCGGAATTCGGACAGGAAGTCGATTGACGATTTCAAAAGTCGATTCAGAGAGTAACGTCGCTGATACTGGAGATAAAAACTTTACGCATCTTTCTTCTTTCTTTGAGCTAGCTGCATCGTGCGAAATCGTAGATAATATGTCTTGATTTTTTCCTCCTTGGCAAGAAGATTCTTATGTTTTGGGTTCCAGAATTTTGCTCGGACGCACTCACCCACCAGACTAATGAGCTCCGAAAATACTTACTCCCTCTCCAGGGAGCATTGTAATCTCAAATACTCGGGTAAGTAGACGATACACCGTAGCTTCGAGAATTCCACACTTCCTCTTTCCATTTCCACTAGACAGAGTAGAAGATCCTATGCATACGAAGACATCAGTTTATTCATTACAGTAGAATAAGTGCAGGAAAGAAGTGCAAAACCCAATTTAAACCTTTTCGCAATAATTATCGCCGATTAATCGCGGTCGTTGCCTCGCGTCTGACCAATAACGCATAATATCACTGTACCAGCGTTTTGACAATCCAGGAGTTAAGATATTACCGTGATTTTGCTAAGATTTTGAGGGGTGTAAGAGGGTGCATAATAATGGCGGATTTGGAATAGGCCTGAAGAGGTTTCGAAGACGACGAGTGGCTGAGGACAGATTACACACCGCAGGGATGCAGAAAAAGCAGGAAGGGTTCATTGTTGTATCTTCCTGATGTTTGCGCTACAGCAACTGTAAAATGCAGATAACAACCTGAAACGTGCTCCGCAGCTTAATACGGAGCATACCACTGAGATTTTACGATATTTAACGTTAAACGCCTCTCTCTCTCTCTCTCTCTCTCTCTCTTCACTTCGTAAATTTCAATAGAGCGTTCGCGCAATAAACGAACTTTTGTAGAAATTTTATTTCAATGCTATAAATTAACTTTGTAATCTGAGCTATAAATCTAAACTAATTGTGACGCGCTATGGTCCGCAGAAGGCGCATTAATTATGGCTGTGAGAGAAGGAAATATAGTATAGCACATTCGATATCAAACACCATTACCAGCCGAGTATTTACGACCAGGAAAACTAATGACTCATTAACATTGCTAATTGAGTTGCCAATGATCACTAGCTCTATTTGTATTTGGAAAAATGTTATAAAGTTCGAGAGAAGAAAAGAACGTGGGTCTTTAGACATTAGATTGATGGAGTAGGATTAGTTGGATCCCGCTCGATGGAAGCCAGGGATTTCCCTTGTCTAACCATAGGCTCAAGGCAATTCACCATAAGGTTTCTGCACTCCCTTCTTCCTTTATCCGACTTATTTGGCACCCTCGTGATTATTGAAAAAATACTCTTACTCTCTCCCAGGGAGTATATATCAAAATATAAAGTTTTATAGCGGCAATGTTTCTCGATTATCACTTTATGAACTTATTGAATTTTTCCGCTACCGCGGCACCGTAACATACTCTCAATCTCGATGCAAAATAGAAACGTCGAGGAATTTTCTTTCTTTATTACAGCGATTTAACTTAAATAAACGATTGAATTTAATAGGATCTTAAGAAATCCACTTTCTGCCACTCTAACATGAAAATCCTGACTTAAAAGTACGATGGACTTTAGGTCCCCAAGTCGTCCTGTTTATCCAAGGGATCAGGTTAATGCAATGAGAGGCAGGAGAGTGGTTTACCTCTCAGGATGCTTTATGGTTACCCAACGATAGAAGGACAGTTCAATCTAAGTAGGATTTGCCAGAGCACATTGAAATCTCTTCTGGTCTATTCCCTTTCACTGCACTTCGTTTCTTGTAATTATTTTTTTTTTTTTTTTAAGTAGCATGACATTGCACTTCTTGATCTTTCATAATCGTAATTAATCCTATTTATTTAAACGCAAATACAACTCTATGTAAAAGTGCATGCAAGAGTTTCGTAGACTCTTTGTCCTACCGAGGCTGAAACGTGAGGCTCTTTACGAGCCTATGAAAGGATTTCATGAGAGAAAGATGATGTCGCCCCACCAAACAAGTGAGAGTGTGTCAAAATAATCCTATACTTTCAATTGTTTGATGAGGTGGAATCATTCTACGGTTCCTGCTGAGGAGTTACCACCATTTGGTAAGCCAGAAATAATAGGCAAGGAAACTGTTTGTGTTAAGTAAATTCTTTCAATTACCTCTAATAATGTATACGTGGTTTTTCCTGATATACCATTGATGAACGATATCGTCATAATTGCGTAACCTTCAGTTTTCTCTCCCCCAGATATCCTCCCACATAATGTCGAAGGATATCCAGCCACGAAGGAGTTCCTGATGAAAGTGGTAGATATTCTGCTGGATTTCATCAAATCCTCCAACGACCGAAATGCAAAGGTCCTTGAATTTCATCATCCGCACGAGATGGTGAAGTTGCTGGATCTGGAGATTCCAGATACTGGAGTGACGTTGCAACAACTTTTGATCGATTGTTCGACGACTCTGAAGTACCAGGTCAAAACTGGTAAGCCAAAAAGAACACGCAGTAGATAGAGATACACTTCGATTGACAACTCGTTCCAATCCAACTCAATATCGAAATTTCAAAGTTGATCAATTTAAGAAAAAAAAAAAAAAAAAAAAATCCAGCGACCGGACGGTCTCTAACGCGAAAAGCTTTAACGCAGCCTTATCGTCAGTGTCTATCTCGAAGGGCGATAAGCCATATAATTTCATATTCAATTTAGCATACTGAGGCGCACTGACGTAGATAAGGTAGCTAGAGACAGTTTCATCCCCTATCGACCAACCCCAAAATATACAACGCTGTTATACTCGTGATAAATAGCCAAGCACGTAACGTCTGCTCTCCAAAAAGGAAAAAAGAACATCCTGCAATATCTGCACAAAGAATCTTCCCACTGATTTTCGTATGCAACGAAAGTTTAATAGCGGTATTAAATCTATATTTGCACTAGCGAATTTCTCTCTCGAATTAATTACATTTTCTTTCTCCGGGAGAATCGGAGGAAAAGTTCCACGAGTAAGACTACGACTACCGGTATATACCTATATGATGAAATTATGTTTAATTCGTTCCAATTAACGAGATTTGTGCGAGATTCGAGAGAGACACGAATCGGAGAAGTCGACCGCAAATCCTCCGCAGTTGGTTCGCGCGAGACTTCGCTATCTCCCTGAGATTCGATTACCAGCTTGAATGGATGCTAATGCACAATAGGAACGCTAACCAAACTTTGAGCAGGAATCTGGCTCTCTCACAATGATACAGAAGGGCCACCCTCCACTTGGAAGGGCGCGTGTGCGATACGACAAAAACTCTTTATTAGATTATACATTAGATCAGACTACCGTCCACGTGTCATTCCATTGCACATGTTTACACATGTGTGTGTGTGTGTGTGTGTGTGTGTGTGTGTAGAGATGATTCTGTGGTTTCACTAAAATCTTGAAAAGAATCGATAACATCTTTTATTCCGAAGTTCCTTCTCTCTTTTTTTCTCACTGTTTTTGCCCTCCCCCTCCCCCAACTGTGAAAGAGACTGAAAAGGGATTAGCAAGTCTGGGAGTTCAGGCCTTTTCGAAGCTTAAAGAAAACGAGAATCGAGGATGGTATTGGAGGGAATGAGGAGGAGGACCCACACAGGAGGAGACTCTAGATAGCGATATCGAGGCTCGGAACTTTCCGAGAAGGGGTTGATATAAGGATGGACGGACAGAAACCCCACCAATGGTGGATCATGCATTACCGAGATACCGAGTCACTAACAACGCTCCGCCTTGCAAAGACACCTTGGCCTCCTACTTCAAACCTCCCTCCACCAACTGTACTGCCAAAGGGTGAGTTCTGGTCCTTGCGGTGGTCTTGGTGATTAGTGCGCGGGTCCGTGCTCCTCTTCCCTCAGGGTTGTGAATTCGGCCATTCGGTGAACTTCACACCTTGGAGCTGACACTTGCGAAAGAACGGAGAAACAAGAAAACTTTGTCTTGGAATTTATTTGATTTTCATCCGGAGTTTAATTACTTTCAAGAATTATTTCCAAGGATTTTCTACAATGGATATCGATGAACCATTCGTAGGCGACCTAGAATCTCTGGAACACACAACTGTGATACGCGAAAGTCATGTATTGGATTTTTCATCTCGTTGAAAGAACCGTAAGCCGACATATACCGCAAAATGGTTTTCTAGGTCGCTATGCTCCTAGGCATTGAACAGATACGATGCGCGCGCGCGCGCGATATATATATCTGTTTTGAAAAGCTTTGCATTTATTACACATAAGCGTAAAGGTGAAATTTTATCTTTACTTTACTTTACTTTAATACGTATGAATTATTGGCTCGTAAATTTTACATCCTCTATCCCAGTTGAACGAAAAACATTCTCTTTGCTGGGAAAAGTAATTTTTCTTGCAAAAGTCTGTGTTTATATTTAATTGGTGGGTGAGGGAATCGAGAAAAATTCCGGTGAAATTGAGGAGCTTAGTACGGGGAAACAGTGTAACAGCTTAAACGCACGTGGTACCATTGCACGGGGTGGCGAATTCAATAGGATCGGTGTAATTAAGAGCCATTTCTACACGATTTTCCCTTCGATGGGGGTTGAGTTTGACGGTAAATAGGGGCGAACAGGGGTGGTTCGAGAGATGCGTGCCATGGGGAAACACTTGGAACCCCAACGGAGAGCAGTATTGAGGGAACCACTGCAGGAATTTCAATTGCCATCGATACCACTTTGCGGAATGCAGAAATCGTTTCGTCATGGCATTCTCCTACTTATGACTAGTCGGTTCTAGCCTATTAAAGTTTATTCTTAAAAAATTGATCCGCTCTCCCCCGATAACGCGACTGAAAAATATAATAGAAATGTTATGTACATTTATTTTATAATCTTGAATTTGTTTTCTCCAGGTTCTTTCCTTCGCTTCTTATAAAACCATTAATGCTTTCCTTTCTCATAGGCGTTGTATGATTGATCGCGGTGTATTAAAGTTAAGCCAGGGTTACACGCTCCTCTTCATACAAATCCTGAACCTCTAATATATCACTAGGACCTGACTGGAGCAGGTTCCTCGTGCTTCGAGTTTCTTTGGTTCGGCCGATATTTACCGGAAACATGAAATTAGTCGGAAAATTATTCGACCCAGTAACCTAATCGACTAAAACTAAACTACTTTCAGAAAACACAAACGTTCCTTAGCGAAACATTATTCTATAATTAGTATACGCGTATACTTAATGTCATTTTATAGTTTATACGGTGAAAAAGTTAAGTTTCAGGAACAACTGAAAATTGCATTCTCGCTTCGTTTAAAATTAACATCCCCTTAAATCTACATAATAGGAGAACCTGCCTGGCTTATCTCACCCCGCATGAGAGTGCACTCCTGTTTGTTTTCCGTATCTTCGGCTCATGCACACAAACACAAATAGTTTGCGAACCTTCCCCTACTTTACTTCTCTCTCTCTCTCTCTCCCTGAAATTGTTTCTCCAACATTTGCCAGAGACTCATAAAATTAGTTTACTCGTTGGAATTCCTTAATATGGAGATTGCACGAAAAATCGTTCGGCGCGTAAAAAGTTGAAGATTTTCAATATCGCCGGATACGGAGAACTTGCGAAATCAATTAATTACCGAGCGCATATCAATCGTGCGGTTTGCCCGGTGCTCCGCTATTTTGTCAATTGTTTGTCTTCGCGCGTGCAAGAGACAGTTTGAGAGCCTCTGCAAACAATCTATTCGCCCAGCGACGCGTGTGACGCGCAAAATGCGGGTGCTTCGGACCATCGAACTCTCCACCCTGTCTAGCCGAGTGTAGTAGAGCCCCAATGATCCTGGAAAATTCGATGAAGAAGGAGAATCCAGCAAGGAAGCCGAGAAAGAACGAGATGGAAAATGGGAGAGATGCAGGCAGCACCCCAAACCGGACGCGTGCCACGTTCCGTCGACCAAGATAATTGCAAATAACAGCGCGACAAACGGCCAGGATACCGACGCCCTGTACCTTTTCCTGCAAAAGCCTAAATTCCCTGTGTCTCTCCCCTACTCCATATATTACCACGGATTTGTGGATTGCCACGTGCAAGATATACCGCAAGATAGACTTGCTCCCTTATCCGAAAAATGGGAAAAGTGATAATGCTTGCGAGGTACAGCAGCAAAAAAGCTCTGCACGCTCTTTTGATAGAATATATAAATAATGTCGGACGATACAGTTGAAGAAAATGCCACAAAACTCCGTGGGTTTGCCAAGTTGGACCGCTGTTCTCTGGATAAGAAGCAGAGATTATCTAGAAGGGCTTTTAATGTCGGTTCGTATCAACCACCCCTGGCAAGATAGACATCACGCGTCAATCAGAAAATAATGGCAAAAGATTAAAACCTCTCTCTCGTATCGAAGAATTATGTAATCTTCTCGAGAAGTTTAACAGCGGTTTTTCGTTATTTCTCTCCGTGTCTCTTGCCTGCGCGTGGCTCTCCCTTATCGAGCAATGCGAAACGCTTTTTCAAAACGGAAATTCAATAGAGTAAATCCATCAAACTCCGGGGATCTCGAGGGATCGCGATGGAAGATCATAGTGAATTCCTGAATTTGTGCTTTTTCATCCAAACATATTGCTTCTCACGTGAGAAAACCTGCTCGAAGTCTTATTAAAGTCGATACAACAGTTTGGAATTCTGCTGCCGCGAGACTTTGGTTTTGCCAGTAGCGGCCGAAAAGTAACTGGTACATGGAGGGAGGGAGTTTCGTAGTTTTTAAGCAGTCAAAGTGGGGAGAGAAAAGGACAAAAGATGCGGAGAATGAGTAGAGCAAAGGCACTTGCTCCCCTAGTTGCATCAGAAGGCAGGATCCCATCAAACAGAAGCATTAGGCTTGATCCTAGTGCGATGTTCAGCCGAGCGGATGACAACGTACTCGGCGAGGAGCTTAAAGTTCCCTCCACCCTCCGCCGCTGGTTTTCAAAGTGCGCACTACCGGCTCGCAGGCTTTTGGCGCGTGCCACGTCACTGTTATTAATTAACTCATGCTTAAGAAATGCTGACGAGTAACTCTGGTCACCGCGTTCAGTCAAAACCGAGCATTGCCGCCGTGATTGATAATCCTCCGACACACCTAACCTTCAGAATTGCTCCGGCTTCGATTCAATTTAATCGCCGGACTCTTTTCACGCTACCACTACTTCCATCGCTCGCAACCTCGCATTTGCGTTTGCTCGTCTGTTTGCTCGACTTCTAGGACACCCACGCTTCTTCAATCAGTTATCCTGCGGTCTGGACCTCGTTTCGATGGCCGGAGAATGGCTCACTGCCACAGCAAATACAAACATGTTCACCTACGAGATCGCACCGGTGTTCATACTCATGGAGCACGTGATCCTGCAGAAAATGAGGGAAATCATTGGCTGGAGCGGCGGTGATTCGATTTTGGCGCCTGGTGGATCCATCAGCAACCTTTACGCGTTTCTGGCAGCGAGGCACAAAATGTTCCCCACGTACAAAGAACGCGGCTTGTCCGCGATCAACGGCCAGCTAGTCATGTTTACCTCAGATCAGGTAAATTACGCCCACGGTAAGGTTCACCAAGATCGAAGGCAAAGAGATTAACGAGAGTGTTTCCGGTGTCCACAGTGCCATTATTCGGTCAGATCCTGCGCCGCGGTCTGCGGTTTGGGAACGGATAATTGCGTGATGGTTCCTAGCGACGAGCGAGGTCGCATAATTCCGTCGAAGCTAGAGGAGCTCATTCTTGAACGCAAGGCCAAAGGTCACATACCGTTCTTCGTCAACGCGACCGCGGGAACTACCGTCATAGGTGCATTCGACCCAATTCCAGAAATTGCGGACATCTGCCAAAAGTATGGCTTGTGGCTCCACGTAGACGTAAGTTTCTTTGCTTCTTTTCCTCTTTCCTCGTTGAAACTCGCGCTTATTCGCGTCTCCTGCTCGCGACGGTGGAATCGAGCGTTTGACAAGCGATGAATTAAACGAATCGACGAGCCGTGACAGTGAACTTGTCGAACCCTTTGTCAAGAAGCGCTTGCTAATTCAAATCTCTCCGCCTGCCAAACGCGTAAGAGCCTTAACACAAATAATAAATGTGGGAAGCAGCATGCGATCGGAGCAAATCGCCGGGAAAACGACGGATCGAGAAGTCAGTGTTTAGGATATGGCTTAACTGAATTTGTTTTATTACCGGTAATGCGCGATGGCTATGGTTGTCGCAATTATGACGGTCCTCTTTACTCATAAGTTACCGGGGTGATTTTTCAGGCTGCCTGGGGTGGCGGTCTTCTTCTTTCCCGAAAGTACAGGCATCCGAGGTTGACTGGCGTTGAACGGTGAGTCCAACACAACAATATTTAAATTAATCTAGCGAACATTTGCGCGTGTGTCCGAGAGAATTCTCCGAGCGCGAAATTGATCGAGGATAGAAGTCAAATCGGTCAGTCGAGAGAAATTTCGTGGATGCAAAATCTTTTCCATTCGTCGTGCACCCTGTGGACTATCCCGTGGACCCATGTGGTTGACGTAAGGGGGACTTAATCCTCACATTTTATAGTTTATTGGGGCTTAGTTTGATGGAGTCCCTAAAAAATCTACGTCGAGCAGTGGCGAATCTCGTCTCAAAGCTCGGGGCGCAAAATCAATACCGCTCTATCGAACAGATAGGAAAGGAGAAAGCGGAGTAAGATGGAATGTGTCGATGACAGAGAGGGGATGGGCGAGGGAAATTATTTTACATATGAATGGACCAACACATTCAAACGATAAAATATTCACTGGATAAGCCACGCGCCGCGATTTCGACGCCGAAGTGAATAGACCGCGTAATAATTTTATTAGAATCATTGAGATTTCACACTGAGATAAAATCGTCCGCGAAGGAAAACAAGAATTTTTCATCTCGCACGCTCAAAAGAGCAATTTATAGGATTTTCCTGAGCAAAGGTTTACCGTCGGACGTAATGGGGTGAGTTTTAAAGAGGAATGTGTGTCTGTGTACCGGGAGCAGATGTGCAAGGATGCAAATCGTGGATTAATCTCGCCAACCCCAAGCAACTCGTCCAAATTCGCGATCCGGAGGTCCTCCCCTCCCCTCCTCTGCCTTCTCGTGAAGGGTGGCTGCTGTCTACCGATATGTGAAAGTTGGCATGTGCTGCAGACAGGAGTCACTCCTTTCGTTGAAATTTCCCCTCGTGTCACGGATTACGACGCTCCGTCTAATACTCTGCCCCACCCCCACCCTCAACCCCACTCGTCTCATTCTTCAGGGCTAGAAATGTTACAATCTTCCAGGAACTTTGAGATTAATTCTAGTTTCACTGAAACGCCTTTAAGGATAATTAAACGTTCTCTTGCCTCATAATGTAGTTCCACATATCAATCGTCTTAATAAGCAATTCCGCTTTATTAAGATTTAACGCGTCGAGAGGGATTTTAATTAAAACCAAGTCTCGGGCACTCTCGTGCAAAGCGATCGCTGTGCTTGATCTAATTTCAATTAGAGAGCACTCTTTCAATGTTAATTTGCTCATCGAGACCGAAGGTCACTAGAATTCTGCATACATCCGACAACCCTGAACTTTAGAAGATTAGAGACGCGGAGCACGAGAGCGCGTCTCTCCTTTTTGTGCTCCCTGTACAATGAGTCTGTGCAGACTCTTCTTCCTTCCGGAAGGTTTTGATTAAAATGGCAAGCGAGCGCGGAGCCTGCGGGAGCAACAGCTGGATCAGTTCCCCGGAGCACATTTACAGAGAACAGAACTCCTCTCTTATATCGACGGCCTTCCGCGAACCTGAAATAAAAGCTGGAGCTTCGACAATGCTGGATTAAACTTCCACAAAGGCCCGTACACGCTCCACCCTCGTTTTCCACCCCAAATCTGACCACCTCGCGCGAATTGCGCCGCTAGACTCTCGAGGCAAGGAAGCGTGATTTTCGTAATAGTGACAAACTCCCACGTGATTAGACTCCGGGAATCCTCGGTAAAAAACTGGAAACATTTTCCGCGTGATTCATCGCGAAAACTCACGAGAGAGAGAGAGAGAGAGAGAGAGGGAGAAACAGGTGCCGCATAATCTGAAAATATTTTCCTTTACGACAAATCCTTTTTATCTCGGTCTTGCAATATTTTTCCTACGAGTCTACGCTATTCGAAGGGAGAGGGGGAAATAGTAATTAGCATCCCTCCTAATATATATTGCGCGGCTCTTGGGGTTGGCACCTCCGACGAATATAAGAGTGGAGGGTTGCCGCACGCGCCAGTTCCAGCTGCGAATCGCATTAATCACTCACCGAGGTTTATGCACGACCTGTAGCAGGAATAACGCGAAGGTTAGCGCGAATAACAATTAGCAGCTTTAGCATGACTGATGAATCACGCTACGCTAATTTTACGAAAAACAGACGCGAATGGGAATGCGATGAGAAATTGTCAAGATTTCGATTCTGCTGCTCGCGCATCTGTGTTTATCTACGGTGAACAGCGCTGATCGCCGTAACGTTATTCGTAACGAATAGTTGCGAGAAAACGCGTGGCATATGTTCAGGCAAAATTGAATAAGGCCATGGAGAGAAGAGGATGCGAAGGAATGAGTAATGGAGAACGGCTGCTGCCGACACGAATCTCTCTTTTAGGGTGCTTGAACCACCCTTGCACTCTGCACAGGATAGTCAACAGGCGCAAGAGTCCAGTATCGGGATATACGTGTCACTTGCCAAGTATCGATAACATTTGTCAAGCGAAACTTGGCACACGACGTCCATGGTCAGTTAAAATTAGAGCGTAAAATTGATTTGATCTCGTACTCATCGGGGAAATTATTCTCAATTCGCTCGATCGAAGATCACAGAGATTCGCGATTTTTATGCAACAATAGCATTGCATCGATCGAAAACGCACGATTTGACTTTTATCGCAAAGAGTAGAATTGATTGGTGTCAAATTGACACAAATCAAGGCCCCATCAACTCTTTGGCTTACCAACGGATTAAGAAGGGGTGAGAGAAGCTTTTTAGGTAGAGAACGCGTCCCATAGGGGCATCGGTTAAATCCAGTCTCGTGGTTGTATTAATAGCCCTCCTCTTAAATTGATGGACCCACGTATAACAGAGGGAAGATAACTCATATTTTATCTCCTATTGGCTCCCGTGGGAGTGGATAAGAATTTGACGACCAGCTGAGGTCGATCGGCTTTTCCAGTCACCCAAATCTGACCTGTGTGTATCGACAGACCTCTCGAATAGCGCGGCTGATAGTGGAGAAATAATAAAGAGGATTCGCATTCCGATTGCTCTAGCCATCCTGTTCCTTTTTACTTTCAGAGCCGATTCTGTAACATGGAACCCGCACAAACTCATGGGAGCTTTACTCCAGTGTTCGACGATTCACTTCAAGGAAGACGTAAGTTTTTGCAAATACAGTAATGGGCGTTCAAGCTTTCGCGGACAAAAATTGGGGAGAACGCGGAAGACGCGGAAGACGCGGATTACGCGCGACGATTAGAAACGTCAGTGAGATCGAAAAGCGTCAAGCTTTGCACGCGCGCGTCATTGTCAAAGCAAACAATTGGAGAACGGAAGAGACTCGACGTGATTCCGGTATCATGGAAGAAGGGCGATGACATAACTGAGGCAGACGCATTCCGAGGGGTAGACGTACGTGTCGGGCTGAAGGCACTGTAGGAATTTAATTAAACTAAGAGATAACATATGTTACCGCGCGCCAAGGGTAGTTCCATCCCTCTAGCGCGGTCTGTAGTTATTGCTAACTCGGGACTTCCCCTTCGGATATTAAAATTCCGGCGCCGAAAACTTGGGGAGATTTTTTTCTTCGACGACCTCTCCATCTTCCTCTCGCAAACTGACCAACTCTCCGAAAACAATGGAAAACCTATCCATTGAGAAAAGGTCATTTTTCTTCTTGCGAGTTGGACTAATTAATTTCTTTATGCTAGAGGGAAGCGCGCGCGCGCGTGCGCGATTAAGAAATTAGGAAGGAAATATTCTTTCGTACGAATAAAATGGAAAAAATTGAATTAAACGAGGAAGGAAGCAAAACGAATAAGTCGATTCGTAAAATTGCGGGCATGGTAACTTGATGAGCGCTAAAGCAAATCTCGAAGAAGTAAATGGGTATGGCAGCAGGGACGAATCGTAATGGCGGCAAATTCACCGACTGCCATTTTGTAAATTCAATATCTCTCTGAGTTTTCCTCTTCCTGCGCATGTACCTGTTGAAGCTTCGTATCGACCCAGACGCGCGTTGGCGTTTTCCTTTTTGTGCCTGTCGCGTGCTTTGACATTTCCTCTTACACGCGCCGCTACGACGTGTAACTGCTCGTATTGGAAAAAGCGCATACACCGGCGCTCGCTTTCAAAATGCATTTTATTTCGTTCCACCAGAATGGAGCCAGAAATGCGGCACGGAACAATGCGAAAAGTCTCATGAAAGGGTGGATTTGTTTTCAGGGCCTTTTGATTAGCTGTAACCAAATGTCTGCCGAGTATTTGTTCATGACAGACAAACTGTACGATATAAAATATGATACTGGCGATAAGGTCATCCAATGTGGGCGTCATAATGATATTTTCAAATTATGGCTTCAGTGGCGTGCAAAGGTATATCAACATTTCCCAATATCTCCCGACCCCCCATAAAGAGAGAGAAAGAGTGGAATCGCCGAAATACTGAATTTCCGTGAATTTTTCTTCTGTCGTTCATCATCAGGGCACGGAAGGCTTCGAGAAACACATGGACCGCCTTATGGAGCTTTCGGAATATATGGTCAGGCGGATCAAACAAATGCCTGATAAATATTATCTGATATTAGAACCGGAAATGGTGAACGTTAGTTTTTGGTATTTGCCGACACGAGTGCGAAATATGCCCCACGGTCCGGAAAGGGAAAAAATATTAGGAGAGGTAAATCATTTCTTGCTGCTTCTTCGGCCTACCTTCGTCACGGAGAGCCCCTCCCCCTGTCAGTCATCGTATCTCCGCAATCTACAAATTTAATTCCATTTCTCTCTAGATTTGTCCGATCCTAAAAGGACGAATGATGGAGGCTGGTACACTCATGGTGGGGTATCAACCGGACGATCGACGTCCTAACTTTTTCAGGAACATTATTTCTAGCGCCGCGGTTATGGAGCAAGACGTGGACTTCCTACTGGCCGAGATGGACAGACTTGGCCACGATTTGTAAGAATCTTGCCAGCCGCAAAATTCCCTCATCAACCGTGTGGAATCGCAGCGTACTCGAGGACAAAGTTTCTTGGAAGACGGTAACAAAAGGTAAAGTGGCTAGTCAGCAGGGACGCTTCGTGCTCCAGATATCTGTACAAAATTTCAAAGCTAAAAACCTTGAATCGCGATTCCCCATCAGTATTAGTTGAATTAAGTGAAATATGAAAAAAAAGTCGCGAGTCGAATAAAAGCACTCGCGACGATACCTTATTTCTTCGTTCGATGCTTTCAATGTTCATTATGTAAAAGCATTATTAACTTCGTACTCTCTATATTCCATTAAATTTCTAATGTATTTATGAAATAGTTTATCGCTGTTACTCAATTGTTTGTTGTCAACTTATTATTATCATTGGAGTATCTCGTGTTGCATCAGAGAAACAGGGGCATCCATCATAGCGTTATTGTTAATTATACACGTATAATGGAGAAAGTAGAGATAATCTTGTCGCGCGTAAGTGTTGGCACCATAATTTAAGCGGATAATCGAATGCGTAGAGAGCATCATCGTCATTCTTGCGAAGAACGGGAAGAAGAGAGTATTGTGACAGCGAAATCACATTGACGGGCAACCGAGGCAGTTGCCTCGAGTTTAATCGATCCAGCGAGAATTCCAATATGTCAAAGATACTCATAGGATTTAAGCTCCGTAGGATTTAAGCCAATTATTCGGTATATGCCAAGAAACGAAGATTACGTTATAATATTAGAAACGCTTCCGGCCGTAAATACTACTAGTTTTGTTTCCATAATTGTTGAAGAGTTTGTAAACTATGCCATTTAATAAGAAAGACTGCATACCTATGCACTCGCAAAGTTAATGAAATCACGAACGACGATATCCTAATTGATGAAGTATCCCTTTCAACGCGCGAACGCAACAGCAAGCATACGAAATCAATGATCGAACGATAAACATTCATTCCTCCTATAATAACTATAATCATACGAAAGCAATAAATCAGTAATTGTATTTTCGCTTTTCCGAAACTCTTCGCACTATGCAAAACGTTGTACGAGTTACAACGAAATATAAACTTTTAGCGTAAAAGGAAACGAGTTTGAGGGAAAACTTAATGGATATCAGGCCGATGAGAGATATGAGAAAAGATATTGTCTAAATATATATATATATAGCTTTTTCATAGTATAATATACTCAAATATGCTGTGAATAATTTTGTTGAGATCTTAATAAAGTTTATTATGTTGATTTGCAAAAATATCTGAGTGCACGTGAAAAAAGCAATTGCTGAGACAGATTTAACAACGAGCCGGAGGATATTGGTAGTACTACGATTGACAAAGGGTGCGAAGCCGAGGAATATCGTGAGATCGCGGCGAAAGAAAGTACAAGTTTTGATGAAATATTAGGCCAGCGGTTATTTTTTCACGTGTAAAAGCGAAATGGCGTGCATCCTATATAAAAAATATAATAACAAGGCAAAATTATAATTTACTGTTGAACAGTATCGGCCGATCTGAGATAAATATACAGAAAACTATAAAGAAATACAGAAATATACAAAGAAATATACATATATAAAGATATAACAAAGCATATATATATATACATATATATACATATATATTTAGCGTTGAGATTTTAAAATACAAACACAAACCCATGAAAGTACACGCTTTTTCAAATATTCGTGAGAACGGTTGTCGTTAATTTGTCAAAAGTTTCGTTAAAGTTACGTGTTAGAATTAATTTATCGCGTTAAAAATCTCTTTATAAATATATAGCTTTATACCGTTATCATACATAGTTTAGTTTGAAACTAGAATTAATTTCCCAGTATCGTAGATTTTCGAAGAAAGTAATAACGTCAGGAGATTTTAATTTCGATCGACGGTTGGCACGACGTACACGATTAATTTTCAAGAGAAATCATTTGTTGCATTATAAAATTGAATGGAGAAATGAGTTTGACAACACTTCAAAATCGAATGACTCTACAGATTTCACTCGCCAATATCGTGTAATAAATCTGTAAGTATAAGTATCACCGAAGGATCTAGCTCTAATAATAATATGAACGAATATTATAAATGTATTTATGTAAATTTATCAATTGAAGATGTTTCCTTCCCATCGACGATTGCCGAGCCGTCGAAAGACCTTATTACATGTATTATAAGTAGAGAGTGATGTGTAGATGGGAAATTAAGTTATAGCAAATGATTAAACTGTAGAAAATAATGATATTCCTGTTAACGATGCCATAATTATTAAGGACAACACAACTCTAAATTTGATAAAAATCAAAAGATAAAGAAAATATCGCGAAAATGGCATGCAGTCATCTTGATGCAGTATATTGTGCAATTGAACGAAGAAAGCTTAATTTGACCATGATACACATGAAAAGGGACATATTTTTGAAAGAAAACTAATAAATCCGATCAGACCACGTAATCGATACCTGCAAGAAACATTCTATCTAATCGTTGTTAATTACTGTTCGTAATTTTATCGGCGTTATTATTGGTTTGGTGTTTGGCACGTGTTTGTATCTTACAGAGGATAAGAGCGATTTTAGCCGAGGGCACTCGGCTTTCGTGCACAGATCCGTCACGTACAAAGGCGTTGCTTTTCACTAAAAGCGATATGAAAGTAATGGTATGAATATGGGTCTTTGTTTCTCATAGAATTGCCGATTTTAATCGTACCTAAAACAATATCAGTGAATACAGAGAATTTCACGTCTGGTAAACGTGAAAATATTATGAAAGAAAGAAGGAAGAGAAAGAGGTAAAGACAGAGAAAGAGAGAGAGAGAGAGAGAGAGAATGATATATTTCTATGGAAAAGAATGAAAAAAGGAACGAAAATTTGCATTATCCTGCAAATTGACAGATCCAATTTTGACTCGAATATTCGATGAACAGTCAATATGTGCTTTAACGTCGTTTCTCCACTAGTCATTCTTGTGCCAAGCTGTTCGTCCCTATTAGAATATTTTGCAATATTTGCCATTCACGCGCATAATACGGTAATTCAATGAGCAATCTCTACGAAGTTTTCCTTTAATTCTAATTCCAAATAGAGAATGAGAATCTTCTACAGAGAGCAGAGAAACTTTCCAAGTGATACGACTCGGGAATATCACTGAATTGAAAAAAACAAATGGCACAACTATGACAAACGTGGCTTTGGTCAATTCCTTTACACGCGACTTATCACGATGACTTATAGTGAAAAAGTCCCTGACCTCATTATCGTTAATTATTAGTCTAAGTTGGTAACGAAGCAAGGAAAGCAACAACAAAGTCCCAAGTCTTCCAAATAATAAAGAATACCCAAATAGAGTTTAGATATTTCCTTGTGCTTTTCAAGGATGAACTACATTATAAACATGTGCGTGATGAAGAGATGCATTTATATATCGCACGGACGAAGCGTGTGACAAATTGGATTGATTAAATTGAAAATAAATCCCTGACTTATCCGCGAATAAAGTTTTGGCGATATTGCGATGACGCTTGCGGGCATATAAGAAGTATAACACGATAAACATCATATCTACATAATTGCCCCTATTATCCACTGTATATCAATGTCTAATAAACTGCTGTTATCTCAATCGATTCTCTCGCGGAACATTTTCTCGCCATTTCCTTCCCTCCGCGCGTGATCTTTGCCTTAAAGCCTCGTGCCATCGTCTCAAAGAGATTTCAAAACTATTCTATCATTAAAATTCAGAAGAATCTAGCAAATGAGATCTTCCATAGTCATTTATTTCCGTATAAAGATTGAAACCAGTTTGAAAACTGGAGGCTCGGCGCACGAAATGGTAAACAGGTGTATAAATTATCGGCGTAGGCCTCACCGGTTTGAGCGGCCTCGAAAAGATTCTTAGCTTGATTATCTCAACATAGCGCAGCCTGTGAACAGTCGTATTTGCTCCAACGCATCCACAGCGCAGCTCAACTATGAAGAGTTTCATCGATTATTCGCCAAATTCCGATTTTCCCATCGAAAATCTGCCTTATGGCGTATTCTCTACAGCTGATAACGTGAGTAACACTTTATTCCTTTGGTGTGGGGGCCTTATTTCTTAAGATTAGTTCATTGCGAACACTCGTCGTACTCTTTCCTATTAGTGGCAAAGGTTATGTGTTTTGATTTTGATTTCTTTCTACCATTCGTCGCATTCATCTCGTTCCCCCCTAAAAATTCAACCTGATTCTTTCATTTTTTATTGACATCTCGCATTTTTTATTCAGTAAAAATAACAATTCCTCAACTTCCGATACGCGTGTAGTGCCACGTAACAGTTTACTGCCATCTACTTCTTCTGGCGTTCTACTATGCCGGCTACCGATAATTACGAAGCCCACGTTACCTTGAAAGATTTGTATAAAAAAATCATTTATATGCTGTGCTTTAATCAAATTTAGTCAAGCAAGAGAATCGGAGTAGCCATTGGAGAACAAATTTTGGATCTGAATGCTATATCGCATCTCTTTGATGGACCATTATTAAAAGAGAAACAGAATGTTTTTAAAACTGATTCTCTCAATGAACTTATGGCTCTGGGTAGACCAGCCTGGATAGAAGCGCGTCTCAAAATCCAGAGTCTTCTTTCTGCCAGTAATCGAACATTGCAAGAACCGGAAATTCGTTCGAAGTATGTCGATCATTTCATTGAAATTAATTAAAAAAACAGAATGGTTCATATTTTCTAAACTATATTCAATAATTCAAGGGTCTTCGTACCTCAGGATTCAGCAACATTGCACTTACCGGCAAAGATCGGTGATTATACGGATTTTTATTCCTCCATTCATCACGCTACCAATGTAGGAATTATGTTTCGTGGTAAAGAGAACGCTTTAATGCCTAATTGGTGAATTATTATTTCATTTCTATCTGATTCTTGAATGTTACGAAGGAAGAGTAAAGAAAATAATGCATTTTATGCATATAGGAAGTATCTTCCGGTCGGTTATCATGGCAGAGCAAGTTCGGTAGTTGTCTCTGGTACCCCGATAAGGCGTCCAAATGGTCAAACTTTACCCGTAGAGGGAGCAGCACCAGTGTTTGGCTCCTCCAAGCTAATGGACTTTGAATTAGAAGTTGCCTTCTTTGTCGGTGGTCCACCAACAAAACTGGGAGAGACTGTACCAGCTTCCAAAGCCTATGATCATATTTTCGGGATGGTGACTATGAACGATTGGAGTGGTAAGCTTCATACAACTCTAAGCTCTGATATAGAGTAATAGTTTGCTTCGCGTTTATAAAAATTTATGATAATTCCTTAGCGAGAGATATCCAGAAATGGGAATACGTTCCTCTTGGTCCATTTGGTGCCAAAAATCTGGGAACAACGATCTCTCCATGGGTCGTCACCATGGAGGCCCTTGAACCTTTCGTGATACCAAACATGTCTCAAGATCCCGCACCATTCCCTTATCTTCAACATGAAAACAATTGTAACTTTGACATTAAACTGGAAGTTGATATCAAAGCACCAAATGGAGTTGTAACTACCGTGACTCGCAGCAATTATAAATTCATGTATTGGACTCCACAGCAACAACTGGCTCATCACACGGTGACTGGTTGTAATATCAATCCTGGTGACCTGATGGCTAGTGGAACTATAAGTGGAGACGTAAGAAATATTCGCGTAGATATTCTTGGGGAGTATCTTCGTTCATAATATGGAAGATTAATCTGAATATTTTTTTAGACTCCAAACGCATATGGTTCCATGCTCGAATTATGTTGGAAGGGGACTCAGTCTATCAAACTACAAGATGGCTCTACTAGAAAATTCTTACAAGACGAAGACGAAGTTTCTATTCGAGGTTAATCTAGTTTTGCTATATTTTTCTACCTTCATTGTTTATTAACTCACTGAAATTGAACTTTTTTAAAACAGGCTATTGCGTTGGCGATGGTTTTAGAATTGGATTCGGTCCTTGCAGCGGAAAACTAGTTGCTGCACATACCATATAGCATTTACATCCCCCTTCCCCATCCTCCTCTTATTAATATGATAATTTTATAATCATATATTTTTTGACTAAATTTATTGTACAAATAAACAGTACAGTTTGAATGGAATAAAGTTTTAATATAATAGTTTTGTACGATATATCACATGTTTATAGTTATAAATTGTTTTAACTGTAATAAAGTATGGCATGTCTAAAAAAAGTATTATTGATCTTGACAATGGCAGTGGTAACCAGGATCAATAAGCAGAACAGAATAGTGTGTAGAAGCAGGTGCTCGTGAAACATGGCGAACGCATTGCTCCGGTAAGTAGAGACTTAATATTACCTTATTTAATATAGTTAATACTTTAGAATAATTATAGAGTTTTTGACTCGTTGTTGTGTTTTGCTTCTAAACTATAATTTAAAGGCAAAAAGAGTTCAATGGAAGCTAGGAAGTGTCGTTCACGGAATATTTCCACTTTTAACTTTTTATTTTTATTCTACTCAAGTGGTTTACAGTCTTTGGAAGCAGCTAATGAACCAACTGCAAAATGGACAGTTCCGCTTAGCGATGGTAATCATATTATTGAATTTGAGCATGGAACAGCAACTGGTCGACGTATAGTTAAAGTAGATGGGAAAGAAATAGTTCACAGAGATTGGATGTTTCGTTTAGTTGGCGATGAAGTATTTAAAATTAAAGATACGAGGTGCATTATCAGAGTGGATCCAATACCGGGTGAAAATCATTTACATTAACAAGGAAATTTTTTAAAACCAAGACACTACGGTCTACTATAATTTATCTTGATTATTAAATAATAGGTTTGAAATATTCCTATACTTTGTGGGTTAATGGGAAAAGCTACACAAATTTTGTTCGATCGCAAACAAAAATTTTAGATTCTTGGTGTGCCAAAATTGGAGACAAAGAGTACCGTATAGTATTAGGTAATTAAATTATTATAAAAAAAATGATATAAAACTCTGTTTAATAAAATCATGTAATATTAAATCTGTGAAGATAAACAGTCGCAAACTGTATGGGTCAATGGGGAACAAACTGAAGCTGAGGTATTAACATTCGCTATTGTGGCGCTTATATATAGATTAATTTATTAAGAATTGAGTAATGATACGTTTACAGAATGAGTTCACGGATGAAGGAGCAGAAATTTTATTTACAGTCGCAGAACTACCAGCAGCTATAAGAACATGCACTTCGGAAAAAAAAGAAATTGGCATAAGTTATTTTTTGTACATTGACGATGTAGAGATAAGTCAAGAGGACTTGATACAATCTGTAGGAGAAACGTAGCTATCAGAAATAATCTCGCAAGCAATTACTAATTGCATCACACAAAAATATGTCAATTAAAATCATACATCGAATAATTAAATATATTCTGTATTCTAACACATAGAATTAAAATTTTTGCAAATGTGACGACTATTGATCTTCATTTTTTTTAAACCTCAAAAAACTTTTTTATAATTTTTTTCTTACACAATTTAATATACTCCGTTGTATTGAATAAATCTTTATATTCGTGTACAAAATGTCACATAATCGCGGCAGCGTTTCATCGCAGCACGACAATTCAGAGGCTGAGATATCTCATAGACAAGAAGACACTAATTTTGATGGTAAATATTTCTATACGTCATAAACATTTTTATTCGTGATAAATAAATTTGTTAAAAAACCATGTATTAGACTTTTCTAACGAAGAATTACGACTGATGTTAGAGCAGGTATTCGTAAATAATCGAATCTTACAACTAGAGAACGATCTCTTTGAAAAATATCTTAATAAACATGATCCACGATGTCTGCAGGGTAAGCTTTTATAATGTTACAAAATAGAAAAAATAGGAAGTAATTTGCTAAGCCATGGCACAGGTACTTGAAGCGGCAAAAATTGCCCCAAAGGTGGCAGGAAATCCTCCACTATCTCCCGTATTAAGTTTCAGTGGTAGCAACGGTAGTTTTAAAGAAAAACAGTCCATAAGTTTAGGCAGCGTACGTTCAGGAAGTCAAAAAGTAACACCAAGTCAAGTAACGTCAATGACGTAAGAATTTACTTAAATTATAATTGTTTATCGGGGCAAATAATAATTATTGAATACATGTAAAACCACACAGATTATCTTTATCTCAGCGTAAAGAGATGTTAGATCAAGAGATTGAAGAACTTAATAAGGGCTTAGAAAGATTAATAAAAGTTACAGAGTCAAAAAAAGTCATTCTTACAGCGCGTAAGGATGAAATAGAAAGTCGTGCTAAGGAAACATTTCAGACTATGGACAATTTTGAAAAACATGTTGTTAAAAGGGGAGCCGATCAGCAGTCTGGAAAGATTCCTGCAGAAATATTCATAAAGTCAGAATTAATCTTCTTCGGCGTATATTTGTGTGAAACATAATGTGACGTATAAGAAATATATTGGATTTTGTTAATGTTTAAGATTTATCGACGATTGGATAAAAGCCACTGATATAATGATAGAAAAGTTCAGATTAAAAACGGTTTCTCTAAAGAGAAAAATTAAAAATACCAAATATCATCTAGTTCAGAGAGAATTACTTGGCGAGGATTTGCGTCCTGTAGATTTCGAAGAGCTTCGCGTAGAAAACGAACAATTTGCAAAGAAATACGCATCGAAAACTCAAGACTTCCTTAAAGCAAAGGCATTTGCAGGTATAATTTTTATATAAGAGTAAACTCACAGAAGAGCAGTAGTATTAATTAAAAAGTTAATTTTAGCTAAGCTGGATATTAGCTCTTCCGTGCATAAGCGAAAACTTCACTGCTTCGAGGATAAGCTAGAATTAACAAGAAGACAAATTGCTGTAAAACAGCAACAAATTGAAAAATTGAAAATTAATCGTGAATTAAAAATAAACGAATTGAAGAAAGAGGAAAAGGAGTTAATTTCATTGCTTGAATTGATGGAGAATTACAGAGTAAATTACACATATCCGATTATGATGCATATTAATAATGAATAAAAAAAATAACCATTCGATTTCGTTAGGTACCGGAAGTGATGGAGTATGTTAAGTTAAAATCACAATTTCAAGATGTACATAAAAATTATAAGCGTCTAATTAGGCAAAAGAACATACTGCAAATGCGGCAAAAGTATAGCAAGCAAACGACATTAGTTCCAAGCAAATTGGAAATGAAAATTTAAGAAATATCTGCGTTCTGGATATTAAGTTTTATGTAGAACTTTAAGCGCAATTGTAATGTTAAACAATAGAATGTACCACGATTCTTCAAATTCATAGAATTTGGTTCCAAGAAATAATAAAGAAATCTAGGACAAGGCGGATAGAAATTTAACTTCACGAAATCCGATAATTCGCTGCTTATGGTAAGAGGAGGAAATTAACTGAAAGAGAAGTATGCTGATTCAAGGTAACGGGATATATTCTACGCCCTTATTACTTCCACGTATCTCGCTCAGATCGCTAAAGATTCACTGGACTCATCAGATCTTACGATCATAGAAGAAGTTGCATTAAAAATTAATTTGCAACGAGAAAAATAATAACGAGTCAACCGGAAATGTCATATTTGTACATTTTTCTTCAGAAAAGACGTTTAGTTAAATTTCCTTGAGAAACGTCGAAGGACGCGGATAGAATGATCGTTACGTAAGAATCTTGTATGATCCATAAGTGCATTGCAATTTTATAATAAAGAAAACTCAACCTTCTTTTGGTCTTTTTTCAATTCAATTCGCTTTTACCTATAAAAATAATCGAGCGTTCCTTCCCTCTCCTTCCTTGAAAACCGTAAATCCACTCTCTCACTTCTGGTCGCTCTCGATCTCCAGAAGTGAAGATTGTGAAGGTGCGGAGACGTAATTACGTCGCCAGAACAATTACTGCGCGGTTATGCCGTCACAGATTGCGCGACGGAATAATTGGACTTACGGTGTTTGTCTACATAAAGGAAGCTCTCGATAATATTTCAGCCACTTTCTATGTGTGACAGTAATTTCTAGATTCCTTGCATAATCACAGTAATGACTCCACGATCAATTCATTCGTTCATTCAAGAAAACGATCAGTCGATTTTACGCGCGCGATCCTTCTTCTTCTTCCTCTTCTTCAGGATCTTACGATTTCTTCTAGATCGAGTCAAATGCGCCGATGCAATCTTTTTGCTTCTCTTACGTAATCACGTTTTATCGCTTCTTCCACAGTTTCGTTCGTTTTCTTCCACGTGAGAAGAATCGGGATAATGGAATAATGACTTGCACGATTTTCGATAGCAACGGGTGGCAACTACTGAAAGTCAGGAGGGACCCGAAGGATTTTGGCGTGTGCCACGTTCTACGTTGGCTAGTTACGCTTCATGCACCGACGATGCCTGTCCCTTCCTCTTTTTGCCCGCAACTTTACCCATCCCGGAAAGCAGCATATCTCTCTCTCCGCTGTGATTCAGTTTTGCCGTAACGCACAGCTCGTACACCGGCGACCGATCACTACTACCTATCGATGCTGTGACAATCTTTCATACACGAAACATAAATATCGAAGCAAGTCCGTAATTTTGTGCTCAACGTCCATCTTATGACATTTTCGCGAATCAAACGCCGAACCGATTACGATCCATTGATTTTGAAGTTGATTTTAACATTCGCTCCATTAAAGTCTAATATCGATAGAACGATCACGCGCACATTTGCCGAATTAAAGTTAAGGAAAAAGGTGACCAAGACACGTGAGCTATTTCGATAGATAGAGTTATTATTGTTCGTAAATTATCTTATTGTTAAATGATACAGAGTTTCCATCATTTTTTTTTCTTTTCATCACATTTTTCCCACTTTTCCAGTTCGAGTGATTCTACTCGGTCATGCGTGATAGAACTGTTACTACTTCCTGTTCCTCCTTGTGCATCGCGCGACACATTTAACTGTACTTTCTTCTTGAAAACAATGAAATCGGAAATGAGTCTGGAATCGTGTTTTTATTTTACTTTTAGTAATTCGCATTATGACAGTGATCTTTGAGAAGTAAAAAAGTGCTTTTCGCTTATAGGAGGTGTGCTAAAATATTTAAAGTTCAATCATTGCAACTTATGGAAGAGGTGCTTGGGAAACAGGAGAATTTAGTGTAAATTTTCAAACAAGAATTTGGGAGAGATTCGCTTTACTTGCCTTAAAAATTATGTGAAATATCAACAGCTTTAAAGTAGAAGAAAGAGAGCACAGAGATATATTACTAATTTGAATCATTAATTTATCAGCGATCAAAATGAAACCAAAAGTAATTGTTAATTATGTACTATTATTGATGGTAGCACTTTTCGCAAAACTATGTTACAGTCGGTATTTAGAGGTAAGATCTTAAAATCTTACTACTTTCTATCCTCTTCCTTTCACTTTTCATCGCATTAGGAGATTCGTACTTTAATAGCATCTATTCCATTTCTTCATTTATTCTTAGGGACTTAATATGAATTTAGGAGAAGCGCTTCAATTTCTTAGAGAATACGATCGAGAAGCTTCTTCTATGTGTAGTAGAGTTATGAACGCACAATGGAACTTTGCGACCAACGTCACAGATCACAATCGGCGAAAAATGGTAAAATAATTTTGTATATTAAGAATTAATTAGTTCTTTTGTATAAATAATGATGTTATTAACAGTTGGATGAGCAAACACTTAAATTAAAATTCGATAGAGCATCTTGGCGAAAAGCTGTAAGTTTTGCCTGGAGTAGAATACCAGATTCTCTAGCGAGAAGACAACTTAAAATGATTGCAGTAAGAGGTCGAAGTTCTTTAACAGATGATAAGTTTAATGAAGTAGGTTTAAGGGAGAAATATGTTATTTCTATATAACAGAGATATATATGGAGAAAATAATAGTATTTAATTTTAGATATATCATTTGATAGCAGAAATGAAAGAAACATACACTAAAATAAGAATTTGCCCGTATGAAAAAACAGAAGTAACTTGCGATTTAAGCTACGATCATGGTTAGTACTTAAATTTTAATAAAACCAAATCTGTTAATCGCTTATCATTAATTCATTTCCTTAGATATAAATAAAATCATGATTCAATCGAGAAATTACGATGAACTTCTGTTCTACTGGCAATCTTGGCACGACAAGATTGGATCGTCTCTTAAAAATAAATTCATGAGATATGTCCAGTTGGCTAATCAAGCAGCAAGACTCAATGGTACTAGAACGCATTGCCATTATATATTTTTCATATTTCAGAAGTATCCTCATATTGCATTTAATGGTTTATACACATTCTCTTATGAAAGGTTTCGCTGATGCCGGGGACCAAATGAGAGAGGCCTTCGATGATGATTACTTCCAACAGAATATTGCAGAAGTCATATCAGCGATAAGTCCGCTTTATAAAAACCTCTTCACTTACGTGAGATCCAAACTGATCGAACGATACGGTGATAAAATCAGGAGAGACGGTCCACTGCCTGCACACATTCTTGGTAATATGTGGGCTCAGAACTGGGAAGGAATTTACGACCTAGTGCAACCTTTTCCAGCTACTAGAAAGCTGGACGTTACTTTAGATATGATGATACAAGGATTTACACCTATGAGGTATACTTTCGCTTATACAAATATTAATATTTATTAATAATTAATTATAAAATGTATATATGTGTGTGTTTTCTTTTTACTTTAGAATGTTTCAAATAGCTGAAGAGTTTTTCACGTCTCTTGGCATGAAGCCAATGCCTCCGGAATTCTGGAGATTTTCATTATTTGAAAAGCCTATAGACAGAGATGTAAAATGCAGCGCCAGTGCATGGGATTTTTGCAATAGAATCGATTATAGGTAACGTTTCATTTTCTATCGTAAAAGTATGTATCATAAAAATTTATATGTACTATATCACAGAATAAAGCAATGCACTAAAGTGACCATGGAAGATCTTCTCTCTACTCATCATGAAATGGCACACTTGCAATACTACCTACAGTACAAAGATCAACCATTGATCTTTCGCGACGAAGCCATTCCAGGTAACACAAAACATAGCGTTTAATACACAAAACGTTATTATATTAATCATCAATAAGCCTTAAAGTTATTTATTAATTATCCAGGATTACACGAAGCTGTCAGTGATGCTATTGGACTTTCAGTCTTTAATCCTCAGCATTTGCAGAAATTGGGATTATACAATAATTCTACGAATGATTATGAGAGTAACATAAATTTTCTAATGCTGATGGCTCTTCGAAGAGTAGCTTATATGCCATTTGCATACATCGTTGACCAAGTAAGTTTGTTTGAGTTTCATGTTCTCATAACATTATTTTACTCGAGATTTTCATTGTCCAAGTGGAGATGGAGAGTATTTAGCGATGGAGTTGCTGATATGACAACACGCTGGTGGGAACTAAGATTACAATATCAAGGTATCGTTCCTCCAGTACCAAGATCCGAAGCTGATTTTGATCCAGCATCGAAGTATCATGTACCAGCAGATATACCTTACGTCAAGTAAGTACTTTATAATTATCTTATTCTTTATATATTTTTTCTTCACAACGATATACATTCATTAACAAAACATATATTTCCAGATATTTCGTGGGCATTGTACTGCAATTTCAATTATTCGAATCCCTTTGCGAAATTTCTGGACACAGAGAGGATTTACACACATGTGACATTTATAGATCAAGAGAAGCTGGACGATTACTAGCGTAAGAATAAGTTATTTTATAAATGAAAATAAAGAGTTAAACATAAAATTTTATTTACTTACATCTTTCAGAGATATATTATCGGCTGGTTCGTTAAAAAACTGGCAAGAGTTAGTTAAAGAAATGACAAGAGGTAAAAGCAACAGATTAGATGCCGGTGCCATGCTCAAATATTTTGAACCATTGAATCAATGGCTCAAAAGACAAAACAAAATGGAACCAGTTATAGGATGGATTACCCAACAAAATGATACAGGTTTGAATGAATTTCAATTATAAACTCTTAATAAAACTTGAATTTCTCTTGATCGCTTGAAAATAAAACTTCTTAAATCTATTTTCAGCACTTTTCGCACAATGGTACCAGAACACAGCTGAAAGCGTTAACCAGATCTGGAAATTCTCATTAATAATAACAATTTTCTTAGTAATAAACTAAACAGTCTACACATTATAATTGGGCGAATGTAAATAACAAAAATATCAGTTTTCTATCACATTTTATATAACATTCACTAAACATAAGCTACGCAGCAACAAATGTATATATATTTAATGTAATTATTTAAGAAAAAATATAAATAAAAAATACATACAGAAATATCAATTATGTTATTTTTTACCTACCCATCTTGATCCATCCCTGCTGAAGAGAAATGAAAATAAATATAAAAATATAAAGTTGATTCGCAGATCATGTTTTCATAGTGCTTCCATATCTCTACGGAGATCAAAAAGTACAGCACATAGACAGAACCATCGAATAAAGTACAAAATAAGGAAACAAAACTTGTCATTTCCTTATATCCACAAAAACGAATATTTTCGAAAACGACCTTCTCCACTCCAAGTGGTTCCCCTTGGAGTTTTCTCAAAATTTTTTCGACATTTAAAGTGCTGCCATTTCCAGAAAAATGAATATTTTTGGACGAGACCTCCTGGACTGCATTCTAACTAACGAATACTAACACCCTATGCAATTACAAGCGATTCTGAGACATTAAGATTTTTAGGAAAAATCCAAGTGGTACCCCTTGGAGTTTTCTCAAAATTTTTTCGATCTTTAAAGTGCTGCCATTTCCAGAAAAATGAATATTTTTGGACGAGACCTCCTGGACTGCATTCTAACTAACGAATACTAACTCCCTATGCAATTACAAGCGATTCTGAGACATTAAGATTTTTAGGAAAAATCCAAGTGGTACCCCTTGGAGTTTTCTCAAAATTTTTTCGATCTTTAAAGTGCTGCCATTTCCAGAAAAATGAATATTTTTGGACGAGACCTCCTGGACTGCATTCTAACTAACGAATACTAACTCCCTATGCAATTACAAGCGATTCTGAGACATTAAGATTTTTAGGAAAAATCCAAGTGGTACCCCTTGGAGTTTTCTCAAAATTTTTTCGATCTTTAAAGTGCTGCCATTTCCAGAAAAATGAATATTTTTGGACGAGACCTCCTGGACTGCATTCTAACTAACGAATACTAACTCCCTATGCAATTACAAGCGATTCTGAGACATTAAGATTTTTAGGAAAAATCCAAGTGGTACCCCTTGGAGTTTTCTCAAAATTTTTTCGATCTTTAAAGTGCTGCCATTTCCAGAAAAATGAATATTTTTGGACGAGACCTCCTGGACTGCATTCTAACTAACGAATACTAACTCCCTATGCAATTACAAGCGATTCTGAGACATTAAGATTTTTAGGAAAAATCCAAGTGGTACCCCTTGGAGTTTTCTCAAAATTTTTTCGATCTTTAAAGTGCTGCCATTTCCAGAAAAATGAATATTTTTGGACGAGACCTCCTGGACTGCATTCTAACTAACGAATACTAACTCCCTATGCAATTACAAGCGATTCTGAGACATTAAGATTTTTAGGAAAAATCCAAGTGGTACCCCTTGGAGTTTTCTCAAAATTTTTTCGATCTTTAAAGTGCTGCCATTTCCAGAAAAATGAATATTTTTGGACGAGACCTCCTGGACTGCATTCTAACTAACGAATACTAACTCCCTATGCAATTACAAGCGATTCTGAGACATTAAGATTTTTAGGAAAAATCCAATTGGTACCCCTTGGAGTTTTCGCAAAATTTTTCGAAGTTCGAAGGATTACCGCTCGGATCTGATTGGATGATGGCAACACCTGTATTGCTTGGAAAATGAGTATATTTCACAGGTCGAATTTACCATTTTTTCTATTAAATGAGCTGTCAAAATCATCACGACTTTGAGCATTAATTCTTCTATTAAATTAAGCTTGTTCCATCTTATACTGAGTAGATCGCCTATCTGTGAATATTTATCTGTCTATTAAAAGTTGTTTCATTAGTTTTTGTTATGTTTTAAGGGCATAAATCGAAAAATAAGAATGCTCTGCCTAAACGACACACACTATGCATAAAAGTGTCTATGGGTGAAGTGATATGATTTTACTTCGTGATTTTGTGCAATAGTAAAGTTCTGGTTTTACTCTGTACATAATAGGTTGTATATTTCTTGGTTAAGTTACACGTTACTTTCTTGAGTAAAAATGGAATTATTTATTAGCAGAAGTTTAAGATTCTCTTCGATTTCGCTCATAAATAAAAATTTTTTATCAATTAACTATTCATTACCAGCATATTGTATATGCTCTATTAATAAAACTCATTCGAAGAATAAACCTTCAGGTTAGTGAGGCTGGAATGTAGAACATTGAGATTTTGGTGTAAATTTCTCGTGTAATTATCAATATTTATACGAGTATCAGTGAAATATATTTGAGTAAGTTTTAATATAACAGTTCAATGGATTTCACGTTTTTCATATTTTAGGAAAACAGTTTCTTTATGGAGGATTGTCAAATAGTTATCTTACGTTATCAAATCTCCCTTGTATATATGACAAACCTTTTAAAAGTAATTACAAAAATCTTGTAAAATGTTTGGACTATAGTTATTCGACTTACCCTTCTAATAATGAAAAATCTATAGAAAATAACAAGAAACCTGTATGTAGTGAGCAAGTAAATACTGAAGAAAAAAAAGTAACAGTATTTCAAAAAATGAAACAAATGGCAAAGGATTATTGGTATATATTGATTCCTGTACATATAGTAACCTCTGCGGGATGGGCTGCTATTTTTTATACTGCTGCAAAGAAGTAAAAATATTAGTAATGTTTTATATAACTACCAAAAGTAAATTATTAAATAACTGGTACACCGTTATTTTCAGTGGTGTTGATATAGCAAGTTTGTTAGAATATTTGCATTTTAGTGAAAAATACATAGAAACTATAAAAAACTCTAAAGCTGGCTATTGGGCTCTTACATATGCTTTGTATAAAATATTTACACCTTTAAGATATACTGTAACCGTAGGTAAGTTACACAAAATAGATTTCAAAGTACTATCAAGTACAATTATTAATGTTGACTTTCAAATTCGTTTTACTACTTCATTTAGGAGGAACAACAATGGCAATTAGGTATCTTAATAAATTTGGTTATTTAAAATCATCGACGATATTTAAAAAACCATCACTGAAAGTAAGTGTTATTATTTGTTGACTGCTATATGTTAATTATTTTATGTGAGAAAAATGTATGCAGTGTTTAGTTTTCTAAAATGTTTTTTCTTTGTTGACATGCTATGCTTTGCAGTCTGCATCCAATCTTCTACGTATGTTTAAGAACTTATATTAAAAAGTTATATTGAGTAGCTTTCCTAAATTTTTGTAGAATCTTTTAAAATATAATGTTTAAAATAATTAATAGTAATACAGAGTTTTTCCTGGTTTATAGATCCAAACCCAGCAATCTGCACCATCCAAGAGTCCAAAAGATTTAAGTAAACCAGGACATACAGAATCAAAAAGTTAGTGACTTTGGTTTAATCTATCTGATAGTTAGGTTAAATATATTTAAAAAATATATGATCCTTTGTAAATTTCAAGAAAATATACTTTTTCTCAGAAAGATGAAAAACAAATTAAATGTTAAAATAAACTGTGATTTATTTTACCAAAAATACCATAAAATACACATATATAAAGTATATATTAATGAAAATCCATTTATCGGGTATTATTATTAGATTTTATTGAACGGCTGTCATATTACATACCGTGCATACATTTAAATAACATTGTACTTTTATCTACAATAAACATACTTAAAATTATTGTGAATGTATAAAGTTACATCTATATTTCCTGAAGAACAACAATTTTTTGGCAGTTTAATTTGTGCATCTTTGAGTATGAATGTATATGCTCTAATAATATACTTAACGTTATACATTAATTTTATCAATCTTAACCTTATTAATCTTCCTTTATAGTCAATTGTAATAGTATGAAACTTTATTTTAAGAATGAATGTTACTTTGACTAATAAATACTGCTATGAGAATTCTGTTTAATCAAATTGTAAATAACATTTTATTGGAAGGATAATGTCTTTAATTTTAATTAATAATTTTGTATTACCACCCCAAAATGTTTAAAGAATATATAAATTATGCTTAAAAATTTCATGCATTTATAGTGAAATTAAACCAAAAAACTGGCATACATTCAAATTAGTAGGAATTTTTTAGAGTCCATATTACAAATACATTAAAGTTTAAAATTTAAAAAAAATTAATATAATGTAAAAGGTGTACATAACATATAACTTATAATATGATATCTTAAAAATTACTATTATGCTACTATATCACAGTTGCCTATGCAACTTAATCAATATTACTATATTAATTCATTGAGTACCTTGTGCAAATAAATAAGGTTGTATATATTAAATACACCGGGATTATATGTACACCAGCGATTATTGAGATTATTTGTGATTACTTTCAATCACTTCACGATAAAAGTTCTAATTTAAGGTTATATATAATAATTAATATTGAAATGTTCATAAAGGGCAGTGTAATATCCCTTAATTACCCAGTCTTTTTATTCGGTTCATGCTCGTTTATAATTTTTATATAAGAAAGTACTTACTAAATAATTCGAGCGGAGTTTAAAATATTCTAATAACAAATAATTAATTTATTTTACCCCATAAATTGGTAGCTAGCAGAAACTGGTTGCGGTGCTCTAGGCTGCGTGTGCGATATACGTTGGATGTGGCAAGCACGGCACATAAGTCTACCTTCTAGCGGATAGCACCGTTTGTCAGGTTCATCAGTTAATTGCATACCACAATCTTCACAAACATAACAGTCCACATGAAAATCCTTATCCATTGACACTACTCTGACCGTTTCCTCTGTACCCTGAAAACAAAGGAAAAAATCATGTAGGCAAGCTCTAATATTTTCTAATATTTTCGTAAAAAACGTTAGTACCTCAACAGGAGTTATGCCTTTACCACAGGATGCACATTTCGGTGCGAACATTCTATGATAATCATTAACACAATAAATTTTATTGTCTACATCAACCGTAAAAGGAACCCCATCGAGACATTCATTGCACACGCAGCATCTAAAGCATCCAGGATGATATGATTTACCCATAGCTTGTAGGATCTATAAATAAAACGAATATACATTGAAAATATGAATAAATGAATAAATCTTGAATTTTCAAAATTGTTATATTCACCATTTCCATGATGAGGTGACCACATATCGCGCATTTCTCAGCAGTCTGCTGGAAACCGGAATACTGAGAAAACAATGATGTTTTAGAGTGGACCTAATATTATTGTTAATATTAGCCTGATAAATTTGTTACATACCAAATAATCTTCTTCACAGTAGACTCTACCATGAACGTTGTAAAAAGCTTTACCGCGCAATGCTCTTCCGCAGGAACAACATATAAAACAGTTCGTATGGTATAAATTTCCCATTGCTTGGCAAGCTTGCCCAGCACCGGTTACCTTTTCACCGCAAGTGTGACATATACCTTTAATAAAATAAAAAGTGCTCACTTTACCTTTACATGAGACGTTTTTGTAC
Organism: Sclerodermus sp. 'alternatusi'; assembly: GCA_037305995.1. Lineage (NCBI taxonomy): Eukaryota > Metazoa > Arthropoda > Insecta > Hymenoptera > Bethylidae > Sclerodermus > Sclerodermus sp. 'alternatusi'. The sequence continues at coordinate 3,251,621 of CM074553.1, forward strand.
TAAAAATAACATTGAGAGATTTGAGTAAATTTGAAAATAGATTTCACGTATCTGGAGCAGTAAGAAAGAATTTAAAGTTTACGATGTAAGAGAATTCACAGAACACGAGGCATAAAATGCATAAGGGCGAGTCAGTAAAAGGTCTTATTATCATGATCGGCGACGCGTTTCGAGAAACGCATTAAATCAAGAACGTAAGCCACTTCGAGATACGCTGGCGTTTAAAATATGTACTTGAGGTGAACACATGAAATGCTTAGAGATCACAAGGAAAACTCTTATCGTAAAATACAGAAATACCCAAGCGATTAACATTAACTCACAGCTCTCTATGGGCAAAACTAATCCTGCCATTATTTTGAATGCAGCCTCTGTTTCTATTTGTGATTTGTGGAATTTCAAGTTTGCATGTATTCTTCTTGCCGGAATTTACACTTGGAAGACTAGGGTTCACCACCGATGAATTAGACTGGTCTGCCTGTATTGCGATTAGAGTAACCTGATCGTAGAGCATGTATAGCGAACAGTAACAGTTACGCGAATAGTAATACTAAAAAGCGAATGCGATATTTCAGTGATGCTTTAAACAGCCAGCCACTTTTCAACTGAACGATCATTTAGGCAAAGTTTCTATTTGACCGTATTTTAAATCTTTATGGCTCTCGTGCTATAGAACTAATACAGCACGTGCAAGTACAGCACGAGCTAAGCGTTTACACATTACTCGCGTTTGCATTTGCATATGCGCTTGCGTTTGCGTTTACCTACGATCCACTCTTTTCACGTAGACGCGAAGGACCCGTGCTCATAGTCAAATAAGCTAAGTTCTATTGAATTCTAAAGTATTCGCACTTGTACGTTAGTTTCTCTTTAAATGGTTTTCCACAGAACTATACGGTTTCAGTTGTATTAGGGATTAAGTTCAACGCGTAACCGCGATATTATATAAAGAACAAGGGATAACGACTCTCTTATTTCATTTGCGAGTAAATAGATTAAGATATCTCTTCTTCCAATATTAATAAATAATAAATATAATTTACCAAAGTATTCTCCTTCCTCCTCTTGTTTTTCCATCTCCTCCTCCAACTGCCTCGTGAGCTCTTCGATCTTCCTCTCAGCTTCGGTAGGACCCTGCAAAAAAATTACGCATTCTTTTTAGAAAAAGATCTTTCTTTTTTCATATACGAAGAAGAGAAACGTCACTGAGAAATATCATTTAAATAGCTTTACTCTTTATTCGTGATAAAACGAGAGGTATTCTAATTGGCACTCGGCCCAACTTTCTGTATGAGTGAAATTCTAAGAACCAGCGACGCAATTGTTCATACTCTTGGCCTGTTTCTGGATTTTATCGATATGTAGAATCCTTCGTAAAGTTATACAGTAAAACGACGAAATGAATTAATACTAAAAATGAAAATGGAATGATTCCTACCGGTGGTCGAGGTGGAATAACATTATATGGGAGCAATCCTTTGCCAGTTGTAGGTTTGCTAGGTGGACTAACAGATCCTCGTTCTTCAGATTCTAATATTGATGATCTTTGCAATACAGGAATTCCTCCAGCGTTTAAGAAAACTGGACCCGCAACTCCACTAGTAACTCCTGGTGGCAAACTGGTAATCCTAGGCCTGTGAAATCCTGATTCGGATTCACCGGCCGTCGTTAACGCGCTTGTAACCGGCGCCTGTACTTGTCCTCTTACTGGACTACCAAGAGGATTATTTGTAGAAGATGATGGAATGCGTCTAGGAGAATTGGGGGCATTTTGCGCAATATCGGATGGCATTTGCCCGTGAGTTGGACTTGTCTTTACAGAACTTCGAACTCCATTATTGCTAGGATTAATTATTCTAGGCGGATCAGCACGACTCGGTGAGAATAAATTTGAATTTCTAGCACCAGGTGAATCAGGGGGTTCTGGCATATAATTCCTATCATTTTGCAACGCACTTAATCGTAAATTTTCGGATGATCTATTCGACGAATATACTGGAGAGTTTCTTGTAGGAAAATCAGTTCGATTATCTTGATGATAACTTCTATCATTTTGCGGTATCGCTCGATTTGGAGAATAGCACATTGTATTACGACAAACTGTTTGTTCTGACGCGCGTATACCGTAGACTGGTGAATTTCGAGTTTGAGCATCATTCGAATAACTTTGATTAGCAGTTCTATTTGTTTGTTCCATATATTGTTTATAAGTTGGAGCATTATCTGGACGATATTGATTCGATTGTCCACTGTTTTCTATTTGGTTTAGCGCACGATAGCCTTGCTGCGTACTTAAAGTATTATCTGATAAACTATTACGGTAATGATGCGATTCTGGAGGTAGACGTATCGGTGGAGATTCACTATGATATGGCAGCCCAGATCTTGATGCTTGTTGCTGCTGCTGTGGTTGCTGCTGCTCTGAGCTATAGTTAAAATTTCTATTTGTTTGTAATTCGGATGGTGGCACATAAGTACCTCTGCTATTTTGGAGATCGGAGTAAGTAGAAGAGGAGCCATGCAAATATCTTGAAACCATACCTTCTCCAGAACGTTGTAAATTAGAACTATCGTAGCTTTGACTGCGAGAAGCTAATCCTCTTTGTTGAGTATACGATAAACTTTGATTTATTGTACGCTGATTTTGACCCTGTCCTACTTTTCCAGTCATGACAACATAGTCTCCTCCATTAATGTTAGCTGGATGATAATAATTTGGTGGTACTTGAGGTCCAGGCTTATTCTGTGAATTGTCACTGTAATGAACTTCTTGTATGTTCTCATAAACAGGTGGAGCTTCATAAGGAGGAAGCTCCTTAGCAGGCGATGCAGTTTGGTAACGGTTCCCAGTTGGAACTTGGGGCTGCGCTCTTCTAAAGCTGGCTTCGTAGGCTTCGCCAGAGAGAGAAGCTCTGGGACTGCTTCTAGGGCTCTTCCTAGACTCTATAGGATGATAATACGGAGGATGCGTTTGATTCTGTTGCGGATAATATTCAATGTTTTCATATACTGGTGTTTGTTGATTAATCGCACGAGCTTGATTCTGTTGCTGAGCACTAATTTGCTCCACTGGCTTAGGAGTGGCAAACCTTGATGCGGCAATGATATTTTCACGCTCGTACAACTTATAGTCAGCTACAGAAGCCTGCCTACAACTATCAGAGACGTTAGCCTCGATAAAACTTTCTATAGCTCCAACTGGTCTGCCAGGAGCCCTGACATCACAGCGATTAGTCACGTTTCTAGAAACTGGCACTTGGGCCTCGGGTCTTGATCCCGAGACCCTTCCAGCCGCGACATCGTTGGATTCATCGCTGAGCTGCAGATAACCTAGCTTTTGTATGTAAGAAGCGTCAGCCGAGTCACACATTGGCAGCGTTTTTAATTGAAACAATCTCTGACGTACACTCTTCGCCTCTCGCTACTGACTCTCGCACTTCCTCCTAATTCAGGCTTACATGGTTCGTTGGAAGTACCCTCGAGGCAATCTACTACTGACGTAATTTGCAAACTCAAAGCAGCCCGATGATTCGCTTGTCAAACTGATCTCTCTCAACCCACTTCTCGTCCTCCGTCTTTATCGTCTCTCCTTTCCTTCTCTCTTCTTTCAGCATATGCGCTCGCGTAATCTTCTCAGGGGCTAGGACGAAACGCTAAAGAGACACGGGTCAATGATACAGCCACCCGTTGGTACATTTTACATTTACATTAAATTTTCTGAAAACTTCCGAATCTACCCTCGATTCTCCTGAAATTTTTCTCCAGGATTTCGGATTTTCTATCGAAGTCCTCGCACCCTCCAAACTTCTATGAAAAATGATCTCCTACTTGATTACACACAACTTACGTTCACTCGCTTTTACAATTGTTAATTCACTTATTGTTCATTAAAACCCGTGGAGCATGTTTCTCCTACGATCAACAATAATACATTCTACTTTCATAGATCCCCTGATGGAGACGCCACAGGAACATCATAGAACTTTCTGCTTTTTCATTTTATGATTTTCATGCCAGAGGGAGACTCTGCGATCTTATAGATCCTTGGAACTTCCGCTTTATCCTCTAGATCTCGAATAATTCTCTTTTATCGACTGACAATTAAAATTATTCTTTTTCAATATTCTCCTGTAAAGTATTAAGGAATCGAGAAAAACGTTCTCCACTACTGTTCTTCGCGCAAGTATCAAATCCAAAGAATCTTCTCCTGTATTTTTTGAGAGATCGTTGTATCCGATAAGCGCGACAAACAAATACAATCAGCTCGAAACTGGTTTTTTTTTTTCAGGACACGTGGAAGTTTCCGATGAACGGAACGACATCAGGTAAAGACACAGAATCCTCGCACGCATAGTGCAACCATCAACAACGTGTATCGCATAGTAATTGGAGGTGTAGCTTCGCTGCGCATTGTAACTTTGACAGGATTTTTCTTCGAGGAAAATGTTCGACCATTCGAAAACCTGACGAGTAAACGCGCCAAAACGCAAAAGTAGTCCCCGCTTTTATTACGAGAATCTCAGAAAGGAAGGAAGGAAATGGAAAGCATGAGAAATAGAAAGAACGAGAGACGGTGGATCAACGCGTCGGAGAGAGCTGGGAGAGAATTTTCAAGAGATCGTGTTGCAGACAACGCAACGATGGAAGGCTTCGTGACAACGATAGAGAAATAATCTCTGTAATGTCAAACTATCGCTGTATCGACACAAGGTACACGTTAGTGTCTTGTGTACTTCCTACGCGAGAAAGGAATCAACTTTTCATTCGCTGCCTCGCAGCTGTTCACCGCGGGAGATGACGTGGGCGCGCGAGCCAACGAAAACTTTATATTTTCGAAAGGCGATGAAAAAATCTTGACTTTAAACCCTCGAGCCACCTACGATCTTAGGGGCCACCTACGTTTCGCCCAAGCACCTGCACGCGGTAGCATATTTTTAGTTGGCCAATAGATCTAATCAGCGGTGCTTTTCTCTGTCGTAACGTCACGTGGGCATCCGGAAACGTTTCCTCTCGCAAACCTCATGGACTCAGCCGCTCGATCTTGATTCCCATAAAATTCCAAACTCCGAGCGTTGCTGCTCCAGGTAGGAGGAGGCGACCTCCGCTCTCTTTTCAGATTTTCACTCCATCGAGCGAAAATTATCGAGGGAGCATTGTATGCGGTAGCGGTGTCTCGATCGCGATTGATCGCGCATTGATCGAAATTAAAGCGTGTCGGAGGTGCGGTGACCAGCGGGAAATTCGCGTGATATACGCCAGCGCGTTCCGGAGGGCAAAGCATGGCGCGACATCAGATTTTCATGTATTCGCTTGTCGATATTGCAATAATACACGAGACTCGTGACAATAAAGCCTCGTTTCGTTCGTATTGGTCGACTCACACCCGCGCACACCCGCACCGTCATAAATACGATGCGTTCGAAACTTCCACATATTCGTAAGGAGTTACGAGTCTCGAGCATACAGGAAACGAAGTTCTATGCGGGTAGCATAGCTCAGGATGTACGAGAATAGAATTGTGTTAGACCTCTGTGTTTGTGTAGCTATCGGCACACGTGCGTGTGTGCCGCCTCTCCCTATAGTCACACGTGCTTTTACGCACGGGCACGCGTTTCCAGATTGTATTTGTGTGCGCGTGTAAATGGTAATCAGGCATCTGATTGTGTGCGTCGACTGGGACGCAAGTTGATATACGAGGTGTATATGCAACTACGGCAGGAATCGCTCGCTCGTTCGTTCGTTCCTTCGTTCTTTCTGCTCGAGGCTGACTAGACGGAAAGCTGATTTTTTTTTGCAGAACCAAGCGAAATTCAATCTGGTGTAATAGGCGTTTCATTAGACACGCCTGTAATTACATGTATTTAGCGTCCTCGAGACATGCTCCTCTTGTACAACTTTGTCATTTTGCATTTTCCAATCTCAAATTCAAAATGCAACGCGCAAACTATCGAGAGTCTTACCGCGCGAATACCAGGTACGATCGAGTGCTATGAAAAAACCGGTAGTCGCATTGCGCAAGAGAATCTCGATATCTGCATAAATCTTCTCTCGCGGGCTGTTTTGCAATTATATTCACGGGAATTTCGCAAAATTCCCAGAGTTTTCGAGACACGTACTCGTTGTTGCTTTATTTTTATTCCCGTAAAAATTGCGTTGGTCAATTGAACGTATGACCCATGGCTCCATTTTCACCGCGTAATTCGTTTATCTGCTCGTCGTGTCGACGCTGCATTCCTCGACGGCGACTTTTTGCCAGCGAATCGAATTACTACACCTTCTGGCTTTGGCGACGCCCTGAGTAGCGGAAGTCTTGCCGGTTTTGCGTTCAACCTGCGTGTAAGTCGCTCGCCGTATCTTCGTGTGCGTAGATTTACACGCGTCAACACACGCAGGGCCAAATATGCCGTTTCTTGGTCGCTACCTTGTCAAGAATTCAACCGGAAGCCGCTGTGCTGTGTTGTAGCCGGCAAGAATTTTCCCGGGCGAGATTTCGCTGGGGTTCCGGTCGAAGTTACAAAACCCCGTAAAGAGAACTGCCTTGCATCGAGCAAATGATGCATCTCGCAAGGAAAGCGCGTGTTTTCGAGAAAAACTGCGAAAGACTCCGAAATAAGTTTGACACAGCGTCAAAGTTAATCTTTTGCCATGGGATATTAACGGAGCTAACTGTAGAAATGAAAGTGCAACAATAATTTAATTAGCCGCCAGTGTGTCTACGCGGCAGATATGCTTTTGGACTAATTAAGAGACCTCGTTAATTCAGGTGTTCATTAGCATCGAGCTGGTTTTTCGCAAGTTGTCTCGATTTCTCGATGCCCGATTACCCACGTTCCACTCGACGTTATGGAAATTTTCGAGCTATTGTATCTCGAAAATATATCTTCATCGCGTTGTGCGTGCTCGCAGAAATATCCCGAGACATCCAACAACCTGCTGCGGGCTGCGGTCCGCGGTTCCCATCCATCCCGGGGAGACAATGGGCCAGCCGACAAAGAAGAGGAGGTCGCTTTCCTTTCTCAGAGGTTCCAACCAGCACCGATCACGATCCTGAAAGCAAGAGCCTAGCCATTCCGGACATAATGCACCGCAACTAGAACAGCATGCAAGTGCTTAATGCGTATTAATCCTAGATCCAAAGCGATGCCTCGAATAAACTGTTTCATCTCCCTCGGTCATTCTTACCTAACAGTTTATCAAACCACGCGGGACACAATACTCTCGTCGTTTCGCTCGTTCATTTATCTTTCAGCCCTTTTCGACATTTAAAACATTTCTGCGTTTTATGGTTTTACGGTCATCGATGGAGGATGCCAGTGTGGCGCAATGGCTCTCCTGGTGTGCGGGGATCGCAGAGTTATCGAAAGCAGGCTTTTACGAGAGAATTAATAAAGAGAACCTAATTTGGCCCTCTCACGCGAGTAAAGGCCATCGTACAGGAAGGACGCTTCCCACGTCGTTTCGTGCCAGATGCGCGGCGCACCGTGGCATTTATTTTCGTTTACCCGTTTATACTACGTCCACAAACGCGAATATAGCCGATTCGCCGTGCCTCGCATGCGGGTGCTGCGCGATGTTATCAGTTGAAAGCTCGCAGTAAAACTGGAGGTGCTAAAATCAATGACGAAGATACCACGGGTCAATAGCTCCTGCTGTTCGTTTTCATTTACACGGCAAATCGAATTAATTATTCACGTACGAGGACTTTACTCTTCGTTCCTCGCAATTCTGCTTATTAGATCGCCTAATTCTATCTCCCGTTTCCTGCGAGAATAACGCCGATTTATCTCGAGTCTCTCCCCCCGTTTAATTTCAGTGGAGACGTTTGCTTTGCGCTCCATTCATTCTCATAGCGCGATACATATTCTTTGTGACAAGAACACGTGTCACGCAGCTTCCCAGCTTATTGGAGGCTAGAAACTTTATTAGAGACGAACTAATTAGAGACTCTACACACGAAAGTCGAGTGCTCAAATTTCTACGTACGCTCGTTGGAAAGAGTCGTCCGTGGCGATATTCTTTTTTTTAATCGCCGTTCATTCACGACGTATAATCGAGTTTCTTGTTAGTGGGTCAGTAGTCCGATTCATTCGGATGAGAATTTCTTCGGATGGTGGTGGACCGAGGAGGAGTTCATTCGGACGAGTCCACGCGATAAGTACGGCAAAGTACGAAAGAATGTCGGGGATCAAGAATCGATGAGATTTCCGAGGTCACACGAGACGGTCACGCACTACCAGTTCGATGGTATGAGTGGTGTAACACCTACAGCGAGACTCCGGTCTTGTCTCATGAAGTTCGGGTTTCTAGGTTCCCTTGGACAACCGACTGGTACAATAATCTAACGTAATCAGAATCCATATCGTAATTCTTGTCACACTTGGCACTATTTCTCACGCAATACTTTTAATTTGTTTCGAATATTTAATATCCCTCTCCTCCTCCTCCTCCTCCTCCTTTCTGTCATAAGAGGTTCATGCACGAAAACCTACGTATTATTTCTGACGTAATGCTAAGCGTAATCTCATAGCCTCTCACAGTCTGATGTAATATTGGTTCATTCGACTTTACCTATTCCTGGCGTTTCATTAAAGAGCTTACTCGTTCGCGCCAATTAGAAACGAAAGTGAACCGAAGTTAAATATACGTGAAGAAGGAAACCAGATTAAAATCGCAGATAGAAATCTTGCAGTTTATATTTCACGTAAATTTGAGCAGGAATTGCTGAGCACAGTAGACCGCTCACCGCAGAATTAGCATGTAACGTGTTAAATATTTCATATGTATCTATTTGCGCAGTAAATAATATTAATTAATTTCAGAAGCTTAACCACCTGGAACGCAATTTAAAACTGGGTCGCGAGGCCGCCGGAAATATTTCACGCTGAATATTTGGAGAGATAAAAAGTTGATCGTTAATACTACCGGAAATGTGTAATACCGCGCGGTGAAAACTCCTTGGAAACTTCGTCATATCCTGAAATTACTGGAGGTGGAAGGAATTCAGACGTGTTTCAGCGTTTGGCACGTCTTAAGGTGCTCGAGACACGAGTCGATAACTAATTTCACGATAATTAATATAATTAGAGTGGTATGTGGTTTTATCGAAAACTATCGGTTATGTCTTTATAATTGCGCGTATCAAGGTGTTGATAATTAGGGTAGCTTAAGTGATTTTCATTTCGAGATTGACAGAGGGAAATCCTTGAGAATTGGAACCACGAACACGGACAGTGATTCTGCGAGGAGAACTTTTCTCCCATGTATAAAAGATTGTCCTCGCTGGAGGACAAGAAGAAGAAGAAGAAGGAGAAGAAAAAGAAGAATATACAGTCTCCATACACACTGGGTTCCCCTGTGTCATCACACTTTTCTCACGATTTTATCTTTAAGATGCTAATAGCTGTGCAGACCCAGAACGATGTCAACTTTATTTCGTAGACAAAGAAACAGTAGAAAGAAATTCGCATTTTACAATTGTTTAGCCACGAAGGCGATTCGCTCGATTACGAAACAACGGAACTCTTGTAATATAATGGAAGCTTGTAAAATGTAGACCAGATCCGCGTAATTTGAAAATAATAATGATAAATCAAGAAACGAAGTGATCTCTCCTGCGACTCTCTACGCGGGACAAGAGTCCACACGATAATGACGACGGCATTTTGTAAGAATGATTTTCCTACCATAAATTACACGAATTCGCAAGTCAACTAAATTTTTCTCCGTGTGGATAAGAAGAACTCGTAAATGGCGGTACACGCGATGGCTTTAATCGAGAACCGCCGGAGGTACATCATTCCATTTCAGGTCCGAGTTTCCTGTTGGTCGAACTCGTTTAAACGGAAGACTCCGTTTCTCGAGGGTGGACCGTCACCTGCCAGCTGGGCCTTCTCCCGGAAGTGCCAGTAAAATACCCTCGCTTCCTGTTTGACTGGTCAGTGTCCTATGGGCCTAGTTTTCTACCAAATATATCGAACGTCTCTTCAGGATGCGCGATTTAATGAAAGCCAACGCCGAACATCGGATGGTTCCACAGCGTACGAAGTACATCAACCACGCGTACTAGGAGAATCCGAGGAAGTTCTCTAATTAAAATTAATCACCGTTTAAGTGAATGATACAGTAGTGGAGTGTCTGGACGTTTCTAATCGCTCACTGTTTTATGACGCACGCGACAAATCCCAAGGTCCCCTATAAGATGCGTACTCTAATCATCGTCGGCATCTACTGAGAGTAGCAGATACAGTCATCCACTATGTTTGTCATGTTATCCAACCGTATGGCGCGACGGTCCAATTTACGAATTCCTCGATCACTCAATCACCGAAGATCCGAACTGGACGAAGAACCGAACGAGCGTCTCTTCTCGTTCACTGTCGACTTGTCACGTGTCGTATGAACGGAAGAACCCAGGAGGGTATTATCTATCATGACGCAATAATTTGACGCAACTCTTTAATTTTCAGTTTGCAGCATCGAAAATCCCGAAACAATGAGTCGTAATTCCATTTTGGGGGAAACGGTCGCGGTAGCCAACGGTAGGAACGTCGTATACTCCGCGTTTCACTGTCTTTTGTTAAACAAATAAGGATAATGCGCTTAAGTGGCAGCAAATTCACCGGTGATTCAGTATTTACGCAGCTCCGACGGAGCTGTGTCAACTACTCGGGAACGAATTCTACGTGACTGTGATAAAACGTGCATTATGGAATGATATACGAGCGGATCGAAGTACTCGCGCAAGAGAAATCTATTTCTTCCGAGAGTTGCAGCAACTTCCTTTTGTCGCCTTTTGTCCATTAAGGAACTTTGCGGGTATTTGTCATTGTTCTTTGTCTATCAAGATACACGATACCCTGCCACTTGTCTATAATTAATCGCAAATGCCCGGCAAAGTGATTCTCGGCAAAGGTTGAGGTGTATCCTTGTCTTCGCGGAGTCCAGGACTCCGCGACTGCGGAGGCTTTCACCTCGTAGCGCGACTGCTGCTAAGCCTTTCGCCCAAGTACTTTATCCCCGGTCTTTTTTTTTTAAGTTCCTCGGAAGGAGAAATCCTTCCTTTTTTCCCCCCTCTCTTCCTTCCCTGTCTCTTATCTTATCAAGATTCATGATCCTCGGGGATTTATTCAAAAGCGTCGACCGAATTATCAAAGTTTTGTATCGTGGCTCTTTTATTTGAAAAGTTTAAGTTTTTCCGCGCTCCTTTATACCCTTTGGAATCACTTTCCGCCACTGTAGACAGCGTTGCCGAGTGGCCTATGAACATGCGCATCAAAGTTCTCGCGATTCTATGTCGGAAGATCGTTGTCGCAACTTCCTTCTCTCCGAGTCTCTTAGGGTTGCGTACAGGTCTGTGTTCGTATTGCCATTACCGCATTGCGTACGTGAGTGCGCACCCACACAGAGCCACCGGAACCTGGTGAGATACTCGCAACCGCGGCTTCATTGCACTGGACGTACGAAATATTGTGAAACAATAATGGCCGCGTAGGCCGGCCCTTATTTATTAGCGATACTCGCATTAAATTGCCGCGAAATCTAGCGTCAATGAATTCCCCCTAATCCCTGATAATAATTTAGTCCAAATAAAGTTCTCCGTGCGCGAATGGAATGGATAAAATGTGGTACAACCGGTTGTCGGCCGGATACAACGAAGGAGAAGCAGAATTACTTTGGAGTAAAATTCTATAGCAATTAGTATCATTGTGCTGCGCTGAAATGGGAACACGTGCCTACGCCGACTGTAATCTAAAAGATTAGCGAGGACCTAGAAATTGCGCGGTAAAAGGTGGAAGCTCGAGCAGCGGTAGCGTTAGAAAAATATAGAATGAAACATCCGCGTATTCATGATAGCACTGGTTCGCCATGCTCAATGTACTTTGTATCATTACCCTAAAGACCATATTTAACGTGGATATACACCTTTCTCCGCGTGTGGAAGTATTACTTTTCACCATGCAGTTTTACCACGGCCAATAATAAAATGCTCTAATGGCGCGAAAGTAAAAGTATCGTGGAAAGTTCAGTTTCGAATGATCCTTCGAGTCCACCCTCGACACTTGCCTAACGAGACGCTTAATCGGTCCCGCGATTACCGTAACGGGAGCTCTAATCCAACGGCCGAGGTGTGCAATTTCATCGACGCGCCACCATAAAACACCACGCAGTTGAGCAATCTTTGAAGAAAAATTTCAGCCAGAGTCCGAGAACCGCGCGCGCGCGCGATCGATAACGCGTTCGGAGATTCGCGATTTTCCGTTAGGAGCGAAAACGAGAGAATAAGAGAGATTCCAAGTCCGCGTTCTCCGATACCTGGAAGATTTTAAGTTTTTCGTCACGCTCAGGTGGACCAAGTTCCGCCGGAAGTGGACGGACGTGAATCACGCCGGAAAGGCACGGAGCGATCTCCTGAAATGAAATAAATCGAAACGCTATTGTCCGCCGTGAAATCGCAGGTCGTGTTCTGCAGGAAGCGTCGTCTAGTTTTCGCGAAGGAAAAACTTCAGCACCGAGGTTCCGAATCGTCCTTCCTTCCGTCCGTCCCTCTCGTTATTCCTCCTACACCCTCAGCGAACGAGGCCATTGGTGGAAGCGCAGTGAGAGGGACATTTCTTCCTTCGAACGAGCAAAGAGATTCACGCGCCATTAAGAAACTTATCTGCATATTCATCGAGCAATGCCGAAGGATTTCTTCTTTTATCGTGATTCTTCCGCGTACAATGTGATATTACGGCATTTCTATTCACACGAAGAGACGAGGTAATGGCTACGTGTGTTTACACGCCTCGTTTGGAAGGGTGGAAAGTGCAATGGACAGCCGCGCCTTAATAAGGGCGCGGCTTTAAGGGTGTGGTGTTTGCCGGACAGCAACATCACGTGTCACGGCACCCTTATTCTTCATCCCCGTGACAGCCCCATATTTTCCCTCTCGCGCATAACGATATTCCATTCCTTTATGAAGGTATTCGTAAAAATGGATTAAACCCGCGCGCATATTCCGCTCGCATACCCCCCGCACCCCCCGTGAATTTATTTCGAGTAATTGGTAGCGTCTCTAAATGCCCCGCCGCGTAATTGCGCGAGCTATTGCGAAATCCATGGAGAATAAAGTGATGTAAAGTCCGGCGAGTGAGCGACGTCTATGATAGATCCGTGTGCGAAGACGATTTATGCATCGAAGCGCCCATTGTTCGGAGGATGCTTGCTTGTGGGCGATCAGGATTGTTTATCCTATGACTTATTCTTGGCCCGTTAGTCATATCTTATTCGTCACTCGATATTCAAACTGTATCTATCGACGTGGATTCAGTGACGGTTCTTTTTTCATTTATATCTCTCCAGAGAGATCCAAGAAGAAAATCAAGTCAGCTGCGATAAAAGGAGGAATTCTCGAAATTAATAAATCCATTGCGAGCAATTTGACTTAACCAGCTGAACAAAGCGTGACTGACTGGTAAACCGGACCCGCAGAAAAGGGAAAAAGATTTTAAAGCTGAGTCTTGGACGTGGTCTCGAGATTTTTCCCTCGCAGTCACAAAGGACTTCATCCTAGTCGGGAGACAAGGAAAATATACACCCCGTATATATTTACCCACTCCTAGTTCTGAACCCTCATATATTTGATTTTCGGAGTTTATTAGGCCTTGTGTTTATTTGCTGTATATGTAGTCTTATCTCTTTTTGTGCTATATATATGTACAGGGTGTTAGCTAACCGGTGGTACAACCAAAAAGGGAATGGTACCTTCAGTCAGATTTCTTCTCAGCATTTTTCCCGTGGTGCGCGCGCACACACGCACACACCCTCGGTTATCTCGGGAATTAAGATTAAGGTTTTAATAGAAAAATATCATTCTAATTACCATTTACGAAGATTCCAGACAATGCGTAATCCAGACTCATGAGAATAAAATCGTATACGAACCGAGTTGAGTTACCGGTGTCGAGGAGATGGGGGAGAGATATATTGTTCGTTCTAAAGTTGCAAATGCCATGCAACACGAAATCGTTCCGGAAATGAGCGCCAGCACGCAGGCCGGAAACCGGATTTCGCGGCGGGCCAGAATCGATATTGAACGAAATTGATAGGAGAGAGACCAAAAGAACATCTGACAGATGTTCCTTCGAGCATTCTGTACCTCGCAAAGGAAAAAGGAAACAAGAGGGCCGATATTTATCGCTCGCCGTACGAGAAAGGGACAATGAAGAAAACAAGATTAATCTTTTTCAATCGAGAGGGATCCACAGAAACAAAAAGTGCTTAGAGTTAACAGCGAGGAGGACTAACGGTACATAACTGAAGACGTACGGCCATAATCACAGTTATCGGGAGAGACTTTGTTTTCGGGGGAGCACACCCAGGTGGGGAATGTTCCTTTGGAGAGGCCAGCAGGTCCACTTTATTCGCAGGTTGAAATTTCAAGAGGAAATTCTTTTCAGTCGGTAACACACGGTTAGGGCGAAATCTTCGGTTTCGGTGTTGACGGACAGGTTCGCCTTGCAAGGTGAGATGCGTGCTCCCCTTTCCTCCTCCTCCTCCTCCTCCCTAAGATTTTTACATCCAGCTTTGGCGTACTCGTGTACTCGTACTCGTTCTCGTTCTAGCTACGCACACGTGAGCACAGTCTGCACGGGACTGCAGGATGCAGCGACCATGGTGGGCGTGCGGGAATCGCACACGAGCAAAGAAGTTGCCTGTGGGAAAGTAACGCAACACCATGGGACCTGCTGGCTGGACCACGGCTGCCAAACTCCCATAATACATTGCGGAACCGTAACCATACGTACGCACTTTAAACCAACTGACCACCATACTTCCTTCTCAGAAAACCTTTTTTTCCAACGAGACTCGAGTGCAGTATACCTCTTATTGTAGATTGTCGTGTATTCGTGGAAGAAGGACGATTGATTCCACACTTGTCTCTCGCCCAGCAGTGGCTCCTTCGAAAACATCGGTAAAGACCCGCGAGAATAATTTGGAAGAAACGTGGCGACACGCCAATGCAGCTCGAATGCACCACGGATGCACCACGCAAGCAAGCATGCGCGATTTAAGAGTCTATCCTCGCATTCTAGTATCCTTTACCCCTTTTCAGGATAACGCGACAAGATCCGTGCGAATCTGTCGGTGATTTCGGTCAGGCTTCTCCTTATCTCGCAACTCGCTCTTCTTCTCATTTCCTTCCATCTCTCTACGAGATTAACCGAGATTCTCTTTAAGAAGCGTGGGTGAAATTTAAGAATGAATTCTAAACCTCGGAGTTTCGTCAATGCGCCAACTCGAATGAATCTCGAATTTTTATCGACATGGGTGGAGGTAGCAGCAGCAGCAGCAGGGGTCCTTGAACTATGCGATCTAGCTGAAAGAAGGCAGCGTGGAAATTGCAATTGGAAATAGTGGAGACTCGTGGCAGTGCCCGTCGGCGAATCAGTTTCTCGATTGCAGTGCTGTGTTCGGCGGATAAACAATGCGAAAGGTGAGTCGGTGTGGTCTGCAAGTTGATACCTACGCAATCGCCTCGTAACTTGCGCTTATCAGACTTGCGTTAGGAGTTATCGCGGCCACGTCGACATCGTTTCTTGTAGTCGCGAACACGTATCGAGTCTTCTGCAAGATGTTTCAGTGGAATTCTCGAAATTCTCGTGTGAAAATCTCGAGAATTCCGCGAGAAGCGAGTGGGAACGATGGGGGCAATCCGGTGAGACAGCGGAAAATTCATTCGATTAAGAGCGTCGATCGAGGAACGAGAAGAATGGCAGGGAGAGAAAGAGAAAAGGGAAGAGGGAAGAGAGGAGGAAAGCCCTTGAGACAGAGCGGTGAGCCTAGAGGCGCAATTATCGATGTGAAATATTCGTATATTGTAACGGTGAAATTTTCATCTCGACAAAGTTAACAGTTCTCTTCTTTTCACGCGGGTGACGAAGTTTCACACACAGCCAGCCAGCCACGCATTGTGGCGAAGTCTCCCACGAATTTCCACGATGTCGTAGAGTAGCGAGCCGTAATTTCACCGGGGAAGAATAGTAGTCGAGTCTATGAAGCAGAAAGGAGATCGTCGGATTTCATTGACGTCTCCATGGGTCTCCTGCGGAAAGCACTTGCCCGCTATATTCTCATTGTCAGGTATAAGTTCCGCTGGGAGTTGCCTTTCGGCGAAGAGGTCAAAGGAAAAAAAAGCGCCATTAGGTATCTGCTTGGCACCTACAATGACGAGCAAATGGCCTCCTACCCCGTGGCTCCGTTCCGGCTGGTCATTTCAACCAAATCTATGCCTATGTGGGATTCTCTCCCTCGCTCTCTATTTACCTTCGATTCCTTTTTCATACAAAAAGGATCGCTATCCCGGCAGCTATTTCCTGTAGATTCGTCGAGCTTTCGTTGACAAATCACGAAACTCCAACACCATTGAACTCTCGATCGTTTTGTACCCGCCACCAAAGTGGGGATGAACTTTCGAAATGTATGCTCCAGAAGAAATCTCGCATTTTTCATATTATTCTCGCTTCCGTAGCTTCTTAAACTTGAAATTTCAAAGTTGGCCCTCGAGTCGGTTCGGAATAAAGCGTATCCGCGGTACACTTATCAGGCAATTCCAGTTAGAGCGATTTAATTGAATTTTCTCCTCGAGATCGTTAGGCAAAACGCAGCTTCGCAACTTCTTACAGTCAGCTTGTTGTTCGCGACAAAAGGTGCACAGTTGCTGCGAACGAATCACGATATTCCGCCTCGCTGAGGTCCGCCGCATTTTCTCATTTCATCCTCGTTCTATCGCCAACAGCGGAAACTTCTTCTTCTTCTTCTTCTTCTTCTTCCTCTTCCTTCTCTTCTTTCTTCTTGTAAGTCAATGCCGCCGCCGACGCCGCCGCCGCCGCCGCCGCCGTTAGATCGCGCCCTTTTTTCCTCCACCATTCTCTGACCTAAGATAAGAGAGTCTGAAAACGCTCAGACTCATCTTCGCCTCCAGATTAATTCATTACGCGATTCGTGAAAATTTCCTTCCCTAATTTATTCTACGAATTATCCACAAGGAGTCTGTGTCGTTCCATAAAAATTAATCCCTCGACTCGCGTTAATTTCGCGAATGAATAAGCCCTTGGATAAATTCAAAGGGGAAAAAATGGCAAAGTTCAATTCCGAAGAACTGGCATTTTTAATTGGGCGATTAAAAAAATCGATGGAAGACGTAGCGAAACGAGAGGCGCTCCCGCCCCCGCGAGTTCCTCACTTTCTCCAGAAACTCAGGCGTCCTTCCAACGCGAGAATCTTTCTGCATCACGTAGGATGCTCATATTTTTCTTTTTCTTGATCAAGCAGGCGCATAAATAACAAACCCGTGGGACAGGGTAAAGGAGGAACATGCACAGTGCATAAATAAATTATTGTCTGTGCATATTTGGGATTGGCGCCTTAACGAGCGCGCGCCATTCACGTAATAGTTCCATATATACGTGAGGCTCACCTTTAGAAGGATCAAACACGGAATAACTAATAGAAAATCAAATCACCGGATGTACAGCTGGAGACAGAAAC
The DNA here is from genome assembly GCA_037305995.1 of Sclerodermus sp. 'alternatusi'. Lineage (NCBI taxonomy): Eukaryota > Metazoa > Arthropoda > Insecta > Hymenoptera > Bethylidae > Sclerodermus > Sclerodermus sp. 'alternatusi'. The sequence goes on from CM074553.1 coordinate 3,269,150, forward strand.
GGAGTCCGCGACATCGCCATCGGCCACTGCGTCAAACCCAACTGTCAAAAAATTCACTTTTTCCTCCAGATGTCAAAGCGTCCACCAGAGATGGTTTTAACGCGAAACCAGAATGCAGAAAAAACAAGCGACAGCTATCAATGCTGGATGTCTGATGGTGTGTATCCATACCATCGAGCTTGGAGCCACAGGCACTCGATATCTGTTCCCGACTGTACCCGCGTGCTCGTACAATGGATGCTCACGTTCCTGAATCGTCCGAGGTGTCGTGTACGTACATTTGTACTACTTGTTTTCGACAATTGATGGAGAATAAATGAATATATAATTAGATAATCGTCTAACGTTGAAATAAAATTACCAGCATCCTGCTCCCGAACGGTCATTATTGCTTTCCCTTAATCGCTTTCTTCGGCGTATCGAAATCTCCGCACACTCGATACTCGTTATAGAGAAAACCATTGCAAAACAGGAAACAAAACGTGTGAGACCAAAGTTTCCGCTGCTAATGCAATCTCTTGTTCACGCTAGAATTTACAAGGGAGGGTGCTACTGCCTTTCAATTCAGAGTGGAATTTTTCCCTTGATCATTAGGATTTATATTCAGCGGGAGGCGTTAAGGTTTAAACCGGAAAAGAAAAGATGACGGTGAAATTAGTTCTACATTAGGAACGAATTATATACTTGACCGAGGAAGTAACCTATTTACCACTCTGGGTCCCTTTTCCGGGCACCCACTTATACCACAGGCCAGCTTGCATCTCATAACGCACCCACTGACGCTCCACGGGAAAGGAAATCCCTCACACCCCTCCGGGTCCCTTTTCCCCCGCCCCCGGGACCTTTCCCTCCGCAGGAAGCAATGTAAATCTCTTCCTCCGTAAACGAAAATTTATTATCGAGTCTACCGATCGATCAAAATTTACCGAATTAAAACATCTCTCGTCTCTCTTGTCTCGCGATCATTTTCTCCCCACACCCCGACGACGCTTTTTCTAAATAAGACATTAGATCTCGGTTTAATTCTCCGATTCAATTTTCGAAACGGCCGAGGGAGAATCGCCGCTAATCGGAAATTGGTCAGAAAATTATCGGGTATAAACTTCTCTACGCGTTTCTCGATCCGAGACCAGGAACCGTGACAAAAAAAAAGGAGAGATAAACGCGAGGAAAGGAGAAGAGGAAGGGTCGTTTCCGTCCTCTGCACACGGGTTGCATTCCACGCGTACACGGAGTGTCCGCAGACATGTTAGAGATCGTCGTCGAGAAGAGCTTCGATCGACAATTCGAATCGTTGTTCATCGATAGTCGAATGGGAGAGGCAAAACCAGGAGGATTCGATGGAAAGGAAGAAAAGAGATAAAAAAAAAAAAAATAAAAAATAAAAAAAAGAGAGAGAGAGTGGCTGGAAGCAGGATGTTCCTCTATGTTGGCAAAGGGCCTATTCCAGGGCCATAAACGGGCTGGCAGGACCTTTCGGGACTCTCGGTGAACGAGTTCCGGTGCAGTCGCCCCCGCGCGACTCGTCTGGCTCGCAGGAAGGTCATTCTCTTTCCTCCGGCACGAGAAGCGGCGGCGCGTCTGAGCTACCACGCCGCCAACTGCTAGGCCTCGAAGAAATCCAAGGCGTCAGTCGCTCCATAGCGCTCGTCGCGTTCGCTTCGATATGTTACCCGCTCGACTCTTCGGCTTCTCCAACTTGGATGCTAATAAAACTTCCTGGAAATCTCTGCCGGTACAACACCCCTAAACGTCAGACCAACCCTGCGCGATTCCAACTCCTACCACCCACCATCGTTACCATCATCATCATCACCACCACCACCATCACGAGTGACTGGACACCGTGAAATTGAAAAACCCTCGGGGATCACGGGGACTTTGTGAAAAAACCGATTGGCAACCGAGTGAACAAACCACAGCGGCAACTTCCATTCGGGATTCTTCTCGCGTTTTATCTACGACTTCGATCTGGAATTTTTATCGGGATACGATATCTAGCCCCCGGCTACCTGGCGTTTTCCTGGATCGTCGTTGGGGATCCGTCGTGGGGTGCGAGTAGGATTTTCGGAGCAGAGGAATATTTTCGGTGAATCGGCAGGGTTCGCTGGAGCAACCCTTTGTCCCTTTGAGTGTTGTGCTTCGCCAGCTGTCGAACGGCTGTCAGTGAGTGTCAAGCAGTGAACTTGTGCTTGTTTGTCCGATAAACATGATTCCCGCGCATTGAGTTGCGTGCATACAAGTGCGCGGGTGCGGAAGGCATTCAGCTGTGAATTCGCAAGTGAGTAAGCTGAACGCTCTTTTATCTATAAGCGCATCCTCCCACGTGAGCCTTAGAACGTGGGAACCACCTTCCAATTTCCTGCCAAATCCCTTGAAATATTCTCATTTTTATTCGTCCCCCTTCGAATCAACTTCCTCCCCCGTATCCCATCCACCCCCCTTTCCACCGCAGTTTTCCTGCTCCGTCATTGCGCAACTGACTGTTCCATTTGGTCAAAACTCTGTTGGAGAGCGTATTTTCTTTTGGGTAAACTAAAGCTGGACTGTGAAATTCTTCGCGTTCTCCTCTCCTCTCCTCTCCTAAGACTTTCCTTGAAAATCCATGCTGCTTTTAGCTACTTATTGTAGTTTCGAGAAAACTTTTGCGCTACTCGGGATTTCTACTAATTATAGATCGACTTAATTAAAAGCAACTTGCGCGAGTGGCAATTTAAAATAAACATAATCACAGCCCGCTGCTGCAACTTTCCATTTAGCGTAGTCTAATGCGCGACACGCACTTGTGCTCTGTTGCACTCGGCATGAATTTCAAAGTTGCAGAGCTTCTGGTCCGCAGCTGCTCATCATGCGACTGTTTACACCTCGGAGCTTTCCGAGCTTTTCCGAGCGGACGCATATGCGCGACTATTGTAGCCAACCGAGTATTATAACCCTGCACAGACTTTTCTCAGCGCATACCTACCGGACTCGTCGCGATCCCTTTTTTCCGAACTTCTCACGCAGGACGTGCGTGACTTTCCATCTCGACGTCCCTGGAATCTCGACCGATCATGAGATTTATTTTCTCCCGTCTCTTTTTGCCAAGGAAATTCCGGGGTGAACCCAAACACGGCTGCTCGATGTTCGAGTTTCTTAAACGACACGCGAAGGGAAAATAAAGAATCGCAACGGCAATTTCACTCGAGTTCCTCCTGAATTTCCTCGTGCAATCACGCCACGGTACTTCGCGAGATTACATATTGTCGCGGTTGTTAGTGACATTTGCATAAACGATCTTCCCTGATCGCACGAAACGAGCGGTCCGTCACCCGATTTCTCTCCGGTCTTTCCACGTCGAAATCTTCAAGTCCGAACCACGTGTCTCACTGATCAATCGCTCGGTTAGATCGACCCCAAGGCGTGTTTCTCTCGCGACGTTTTCACGCTCGGAGAGAGATAATCCTGCGGATTATAGTATAATGTTGCCTGTGCGAGATTCTCTCATTGCCCGCTGGAAATAAATGTTTTCGATCGCACACCCGAGTATTACGTGAATCATCCGTAATTGCTCCAACCGCAAATAGTTCCGCAAATTCTCGCTACAAGTGTGATTCCAGTGACGTCATTCCTTACTATCAGCACAGTCTCTACAATTGCTCATGTATAATCTCGTGGAAAATCACGAGGCGAGACGAGGCGCACGCGTAATGCTCGACTTGAGTGAAAATAATGAATTGACTTACTTGAAAATCTTGTTGAATTGTGCATAGATCAGAATTTGGAGGGATGCTGAAGCACGTGTCGGTATCGCCTTGGAGAGGGCGAGCGGATAGCGTGAGTCTGGCATCCAGCGGGGGTGCAAGTAGCTGTGGAAGCGGAAGTCCAACCCCCGGTCACACTCCGCCACCCTCGAGGGCCTCTTCCTGCGCATCCCTTGTGCCTCTGACTGGCCTTTCCAGTTTCTCACCCGCCGATGCTGCCCCCAGACAGGTGAGTTACCGTTGCCACTCGAAAAATCTCACCGATCCAGCGCCAGGTGTTTTCAAAAACGTACGAGACCCCTTCTCACCGAGACGAGATTCAATCAATTCAACGATTAATTTCGCTGGGCTCTTTCATATCCCATGGGAAAGGTATTTTCACACGGATCAAACTCACTCTGGAATTCAATGGATTTGATTAAAATGTAAATTCTTTACAATAGGCAAATCTTGCTATAATCGTAGAAAAATTTTTAATCCCCCCCCCCCCCTCCCAACTAGGTGATTTTAATTTAAACCTGTACACGTCCCGGGGGAGAGGAGTTTTAATGAATGTTTTAATAAAAATTGCTAGGGAAATTGCTAAGCGGTCCATGGCAGTAAATTCTTGATATTAGCGAGTAGATCTTAGCAAGTAAACCGGCCATTAGTCGCTGGCCACGCGGGGGAGTGCAAAAAGTAATGACGCACAGCTTAATAAAGCAAACGAGGGGAACAAAACGAAATTCAGCGTGACGTGAAACAGAGGTTACTGAAGATTAATACAAAAAGTTTATATGCCGGGGAATTTATTTATTAACAGCTGTGGACCGCAGCACCGTTCCCCTATAATATACATGTATGCGCGTATGCATGACTCGCTAATGACTGCGTGGACCAGTGGCCGCACACCCGTTTGATTCATCAACCCGATCATTTTTCCCGCATCATTTGCCACTGACAAAACCGTCTCAAAAGTCGCGCATAGAAAACTTAGGACAGAATAGTTTTAGTTCATTGAATGAACACATTGATCGGGAAGGTAATGCATTTCTTTGCTCGTGGAGTGTGCTCGAGAGGATTGAGAAAATTTTCGAGCAGCGAGGGTTTAGAGTGCTCGACGAAGAAAACCATGTGTTGCCGTTGCTTGGTATCGCAAGGGACCGAAAGAAAAATACGTCGACGACCCTAAACATCTTGTCGGGAAGGGCCTCGGGAGAGTCATGTTTCTGTTCGCGCAAAAAGGGGTGGAGGGGCGAGAGGGAGAGGAAATCGCGGGCCCAGTTGCACCATGACACTCCGAGTTCCACGGAGATCCCGAGAACACGAATCGTGAGAGGAGTTGCAAGTTTCTTAGCCGTGCACGATATATCGCACCCTCGACGCTCGTTCTCCAAAATCTCGTGGCAACTTCCAAAACTTTCTACAAATTGCAGTCACGTGACTGAGACTAGTGAAAACGTTAACGCAAATGCATCCTACCGCGCGAGGTCTCGGCCAATCGCGATCGCTCGCTCTTTCGAGGAAAGCGAGGAAAATAGCGAGAGAGATTTATACCGAACTGGAAATACATTGGAAATAAATGGGTGGGAAGGGAAGGGAAGGTTCGGGAAATTATTGCGAGTGACGAAATTCGTTCGTTCGGAGTTCCAAGTTACCGGGGTGGGGGATAATAGCATTCTCGGAATTTATTCCTCGAACTTGATCGCGAGGTTGCGATACCGCTGCTGATGGCTGGCTTTCCTACGCAATTCGATTTTAGAGTTCTCGACATTACACAAGAGAGTCTGTTGACTCTCGAGCGAATGTGGTAGGTAGTCGGGAAGATTTTTCATTGTACTTCTTGAGCCAAGTTTGACCCGTTTCACACGCGGGCGCGCAAAGGTCGGCGCAAACGCATCGCTCCTTCCGTTAGTTTGTTCAAGAAGCGGTCTGCGGTTACCATGTGTAAGCTCACTCCGGCATTGAGTAAATATTTTCGCGCGGGCCTTGCATCTCGCAAGAGTTTAGATTACTGAAAACTTCGACAAAGTTAAATTTTGCAAGGGCTCGCGCTCTCTCTCTCTGCTACTTTCAGGCTCTCCGGGCTCCCACCCCGCGCGGAAGAGCCGACCGAAATATTTCGAACGAACCATCCACTCGCGCGCGCGTTCCTGATGGACGACCTGGAAGCTCCCGGTGGAAGGTCGGTCCGACTTATAAGAAAAATCCCTCCATATTTCCAGATGCAAATGTTTACGATGGAGGATGGTACACGTGTTACTGTCTGCTGCCCCCGTTTAACCAGAATAAATTTTATAGGTAGTGCCACATTGCACGGTGCGTTACGACGTGTCGTAAATTCAGGAAAAGCCACATTAAAGACGCTGGAAAAAATTGTGTATACCAGGAGCCGAGTGAGGCCTCCATAAAAGTGTCCCCTTTTTTATTAAGCGATCCGATAGAGGAGCACTCTGTGTCCGACCTTTGCTTTTTGTCGACAGAACGAGGAATTCTTTGTGAGAACGCCGCATGCCAAGACGTCTCACATTGCGGCCAACTCACAATGAGAAGTGAAAAACTATGCGAGTTAACTCTGGCGAATCCACTTGATCGCTCCTGGCCTCTTCGTCCCTTCGCCTCTTCGTCCCTTCGCCTCTTCGTGCGCCAAGCGCTCTCTCTCTCTCTCTCTCTGGGTCCTTAGAAAATTTCATGCCAATAACGGGCTATCGACTCCAATTTAATGCTCCTCAAAACCCAGAGACTCCGATCTAGCGAGCCGATCGAACCGATCGAATTCCTCGCGCTTCCTCTTGTCCGCTCGCTCCTGCGGATGTTACGCGCGCAGCGCCGCTTTCCTCTCGAAAATTCTCGCGCTCTTTTCCCGGATAGAACCGGGCCTCTTCTTTCGACAGATCCATCGTTTTTGTCGAGTTTCATCGGAATCGATGAAAGCGGAAACACTGTCTCGGATAACCATTTATTCGCTCCTTCCCTTTTCTTTTCCTTCCTTTCCTTTCCACGATCGGACAGAAGAGAATCGGAGGAGCAAAACCGCAAAGCGGGACGGCGCGGAAAAGTGCATTTTGAATTAGGTGGATCTTAGGATCGATCGCGAATTGAATCGAGGGGAACTGCGAGCAAGGCTTTCGCGGGACACGTACGAAATGACGTTTTCCACAACTCGTTCCGCTTCTGGGACCTGTCCGGCCCTCGCAACATCCGGCGCGCCGGCGCGTGCTTCCGGTTTTCTTACCCCGGGTATCCACGTCCAAACAAATCGGTTCCAACCAAATACACTCCCTGTCCTCGACGATCCTCTAATTTTTATCCAACGATCCGATCGCTCTTTCAGCCAATCAACGGACTCTCCGCCAGCAGGTGCGCGCACCTTCCACGCAATATACGCACTGTTGTTGCATCGGGCTCGGAAAAAATCTAGCAAATTGGCACACTTCCTCGATCCCAACTACTCTATTCGTATCTCTCGGCTCGCTTTGATCAATCCATTTCATTTGGAAAAGTGGGCTTCTCTCTTAATTACGCAACTAGGCTACAGGTATAATTATCGTTCAACATTATTTACATTCAATGAAGCATATCTTCCCAATTGTTTAGCCGCATTGTATGCTTCATTCAATTCTTATCATTCAATTTCTTAATTGATGCGATCCATTTGAGAAATTAAGTTCAATAAACTCGACGCGCGCTCTGGACTCCTTCCTTCTTCCACGGGAAGGGAGGAAAATTGAAAATGTCCCCAATTCCATTGTTCCTGATTCCATGAGATTCTGACGAATACCAGGAAATTGGTCCGCTACAAATTGTCGCTTTAATTATTACGTACCCGCATGGTAGACGTGACGGTACTAGATCCTCCGCTGGAAGAAAGTTGTGGTACGCGGGGGCGGTCGGGGCTACAGGGGGAGGGCGTCCTCACCGTCAAGGCTTTTAAACGTAGACACCGCAACATCGACGGGAACAACGCGGCTTCACAATGGCTCGTAATCAGGATACGACTCGGCCGGAGGTCCTTGCCCACTTCCAAGGATGCTCCCTCATCAGTAACTCGGCATACCAGGGCACAACGACTTCCGTTGTGGGAAAACTTTATATCGTCGCTAGTAACTCTTTTCACGTGTGTTCACCCCACACTCGAGGCTAAAAGGAATTCCAACTCCTCTCTCTCTCTCTCTCTCTCTCTCTCTCTCTCTCTATCTCTCTCTCTCTTTCTTGGAAAATAATATCTTTTAATCGCTCGAAAATTGATGAGAGATTTCGAAACAACAGATATACCGATTAGTGCCGATAGCTTTTCCCCGATTAGATACGAAAGACGATTTATGAATGTTCATTCCATTCAGTTTCGATTATATTTTCATGGTATTCATTGGGAAACCGAAATTCATTTCTGTACACTATACCGGGGTGCTGATTAATGAGAAGAAATTAATAGCCCGTGGACAAACCAATCGCAGGGATCCTATTTTAGGAACGTAGAGTGCAGAGCCCCCTCCCAGCAGAGATATAATTATAGGTCATTATCTACCTTCGTTCCACGACAGAAAAGGAACCGCGGCTAGAACTCTTTTGCTCAAGCGGATCAGTTTGTGATTCTTTGCTGGAATGGTCGAGCTTAAGCAAACATGCTCACGTCGTAGGAAAACACTATTTGCTATTGGGAAAATTACAACAGCCGTTCAGAAGTTGCATCTGTTTGTCTAGATGCGCGATCGGCACTTCCTGCGACAATTAATCTAGAGAATCTAATCTCGATCTAATCGTTGCGCACAAGTACGCGCGGATGTTGTTTCCGAACTTCTTTGCCATCATTCGTGTGAAAATTCCTCATAAAAACTGCTCCATTGGAAATTTATCGAGAAAACGTTTATCGCGGAAGGCCAAACGGTAAGATCTTATCGCCTCGAGAAAGGTCTTGTTTTGGTGAGTGATAAGAGCTACCAATCAGTGTGGTTAGGAAGCATAGCGATGATTGTCGACTAAAACTCTCGCGTAATCTGTTTGCTCGAGATCCGAGTGGAAACCTCTCACGACTGTTATGGATCTCGTTATCGAGGCGAAGCCCAACCATCTCGCAACGTTACTTCGGATTTCCTGTTTTCCTAATCTTCAATTGTGCAGGCAGAAATCCGTAGTTTTGCTTCCTCCCCCCCGAGATAAACTCGGGCCACCGATCGACGCTGCCTTTGTAAAATTTCAATCGCAAACTAATATACTTCCCTCCGCCCCCTTCCTGTCCCCCTCGTGCACTTTATCTTCCGTCCCGTTATCTATGCCGTTTATTCGTTTTCCAAGAAGAGAAACTTTATCTCCGCCAGCACAGAAAGAAATGAAGAAAAGCGCGATCGACGCCAATTACTCCACTTTACTGTTGTCTACGCTTTTTCCCTTTTAATCCACGATAAAAAAAATCCCGCCAATACTTCAGCGAGTTCGCAACAAATCCATCGCTATCCCTTAAAAAAAAAAAACGCTCAACGTCATTGCAAAAGATAACGTTGACACTCGCGGATGAAACCTGCGCGTCGATCGATCGAATCGAAACTTATCATGTTTGGAAGAGACTTTCGCCGTTTCAAGGCTACCCCGTGATAATATTCAATTAAGACGCTTGACTGCTCCAGGCGAATAGCGCAATTACGCGCGATTTAACAGCAGCGTTAATGCCGAACCGGAATACAGCGGTTAACCTACACACAGGATGGCCAAGGATTACGCAATGCACTTGACGTATCATTCGAGTCTCGCGCTCAGACGATGATCGAGACAGAATTTTCTCGGAATAATTGGACGCGGAGAATTCTTCGGGGTACGATGGAGAAACGAGCCAGACGATATCGGTATCGTGCCCGATCGTCGTCGGTGATCGCGAATGTTGAAATCCGGTTGAAACTCGGGAATTCCATGGGTGAAAAACGTCCGGAGAACCAGGATGCTACAAACTGCAGCGTCATAATCTTATGTCGAGTGGAATTCTGACACGATCGGAAAGCCTGGCACTATAATGGCGCGAATTCTTAAAGCATGATTGTCATCAAGGATCGGTGCTACCGGTGAAAGCACTTACAGCTGGTGGTTGCACGCACGTGGCCTGGCGAGTACGCGAAAGTACTCTCGACTGTTCATTCACTTCGCGGGGAATTGCCAACTGGTTCCTATCGAGTGAATGGCATTCTAGGATCAACAGGAATCGATAAATCGCTACTACTCCGCCGGCAAATAAACAACGCGATGAAATACTACTCTCCGGTACGAAGAAACTTCCGCCTTAAACTGGAGACAGAGAGAGAGAGAGAGAGAGAGAGAGCTACTATGTCACTAATGAAACGAAGTGTATTCAATTGCCGATTAAAATCAATTTTAATAGACTTTGCAACAACCAATCCGACAAGGTACGCCATGAGAAAAATTATGCGCGACGATCGCTTGTAACGTTCCAGTTGAAAATTATGCAACGTTCCAGCAGTAACCCCACGTGCACGAGTAGATTTATTCAGCCAGTAGCTAAAATACTTGTCATTCGAATGTCGAAGAGTCTTGTGTCACCGCCGGGAGTTCGCAGTATCGGTGACGATCGTGCCAATCGCGTAAGTCAGGAAAACGCATTCGAGGAATTTGTAGCAGGCGTCCTCGATTTATGAGTCCTACCTCGAAACCTGTCGTTGGTCCTTCAGAGAATATCGGTCATCGATTTCTTCATTCAATTCGGCATGATCCTGATCAGTTTTTAATACGCTGCTTTACTCACTGGAAATAAAGTCCTGAGAGAAAATTATGCAATGCGTGAAAAGAACGAAAATAGCATAGGCGCGCTTTGTGTTTTAATTCTCTTCTCTTCCTTCCCCCTCTTTTTCCTTTACACTCGTCGAACACACCACGAGTTTTAACCATTCCGCTAATTCGACATCTGGCCAAAAAGGCTCGTAACCACACGACAATTGCGGTTATTTCACACGGTGCTACAGATGTTCAAGAAAAAAAGGGGAGAGGGAGGGAGGGAGGGAGAGAGAGAGAGAGAGAGAGAAAGGCTTCGAGTTCCTACATAAGAACAATAAAGATTGCAACGCAACATTTTCTACATCTATGTGGCCACAATGCAATTCTTTGCCTCGAGGAAAATAATTGCAAGATAGATCCTTTTAAAAATTCTTTCAAGAAATTTTATTTTTCTCGAGATTCGCTTGGATAGACGTAAATGTTATCGGACAAGGTACATTAGAGTATCGTAGGAGAATCCCAGCAACAATGGATGCTTCACAGCAAGAATCACATTTTCGGAGGTTTCGTGCTTCCGTCCACGCAATTTATGATTGACAATGCACAAAGGTGGTCTTTCAGTGGTTCTTCAGCCGCTCCATCGATGAATCCTCGCTTCAAACTTGCGGATTCTCCTCGGGATGAGTCAAAGCATGCTCGAGAGGAAGGAGAACCTGTTTGCTGCGGGTTATTACGCTTTCGAAGTCCACGAGATAAAAAGGATTGGGTCGTGGCTCGCGAGTTTCGCGTTACTCGCCGGAGACCGCAGGAATTAATCATCTCGTCTTCACGGGCGTAATTTTTTCTTCTCCGAACTACCTGCCTAGAAATCCGCCTGTCTTCGCTCCCCATTCTCAGCTCCCCACGCATCTTCTTATCTCCCCCTTCGCACGGTGCTTCCTTACTGAAATTGCAAGACAAAACAGTCTCGCTCTTTAGCCACCGGACAAACCACACTTTCATGCAGGAAAAAATATAATGCACAAATTTATCGCTAAACCGTGACAGACGCAATAAATAATGCTTCAATACTATGTGCGTTATTAATCAAATTAAGACTGCCTCTAATAGTTGGAAGGAGTTAAGTTTAGTGCAACCGAGGTTATCGCGTTACTACATGGGGAGAGAGAGAGAGAGAGTTGATATCGCGTTAAGATACCAGGGGGAGGAGAATATTTTGTAGGAAAAAAGGAGTGAATGGGAGCACTGTGCGCCAGATGGTCGACTCTGCAAATCTGAAACCTCGTGCTATTACTATTTCCTAATGACGTAGAAAGATCCGTTTCTGTCACTACTCATTATAGTACGTGCAAAGCTCCCTGATAAGTATCCTATACGCTTGACCCCTTACGATTCATGAAATTCTATTGCTCAATCCCTGCATTCACGCGCACATCGTTTTATAGGCTTCCAGATTCACGATCCAATAACCAATAGCAACGACGACGACGACGACGACGATGACGACGACCATTTCATCAATCGCCGCGCTGGTCAAAGCAAATCTCAAATTTGAATAGACTTGAATTTTAACGAGGAGATTGTAACCCCATTAGATAATACGACGTCGCTATTTATATCTTAATTCCAGCGGTGATGATACTGTCGTAGAAATTTATGCTGCGTCAAGAATTTATTTAAATAGGTTTCTTGAATTGGTGCTCTCCGCGTCTCGTATCAACGAACTCTCGGCGCAAGTTTCTCCGATAACGCAGCTTGTTCTCAAACATTGCCCAGTCCCAAATTCCGGAATTACGGAATTACGATGCTACGCGTCCGCGAGAACAGAGACTCTTATTTCGTTTGTGTTTCCGAGAAGAAAAGTTTTATTGCTTTGCCCCGTGGATTTATATAGATTAAGGAGCGTTGGTAAAAGACAATGAAGTTGCCCAAAACTCGAAAATCTTTGGGAACCGGAAGCGACCCATGACGGAACGAATATCCAAGCAAGACCGGATTAATGCCGCTCAACATGCAACGGTCTTAAGGGAATCGAGTTGCGTAAAGCGGGTTAATTAGGAGTGAGCGTAATTAGCGAACCAGGAAATACCGGGGGCACGAGATGATAATAAGTGAAAAGGGTAATGATTTTTACAAGTTTCCAGTACAATTGTACGGAGCCACTCGAAGAAATCTCGCGGGGCCCGTGGAACAATGAGGATACAATCGTAAAAGCCTAATGAATTCTAGGAACGGTAGATTCTGGTAACGCGGAAGAGGTCAGTCGATTCGTCTAAATATAAAATTACACGAACGAATGGTGTACCCGATGAAAAGTGCATTGACATGGCAATGGGCTCGAAAGTTGACCGTACGACGAGGGTCCCGGCCAACCGGAAGTGGGTCTCATCAGACGATGATACCACCACCACCATTCCAATGAGTTCACCGTAAGATATTCACGTCGATAACTGGACCTCGTTTTACGCTATAAATAACTCGGCAAAAGATTCTCCAAAGAATATTCGTCCAAGCGAGAGAATTTCCTTTCGACGTTGGACTGCTGCACTCGTCAAGTGCAACAGGACTCGTCGAGGCAGAATAGACCCGGAGGTTGGGGGGGCGATTGATAATGTTCAATATTATTTGAAATGCGTTAGCGATACTCGTACATTAGATTTGAGACACCCGATACATGGACCGCGCAAGATACGAAGGGATACTGGCGCCGTGCCTATCATTACGCTCTTTAGCTTATGATACATCGTAACACGTACGAAAGCGTCGCGTGTATTACAAGCGTTTACGCGTTTTAACGGTCCCTGTACTGGTGTGCGTCCACGTGCGTGTAGACACAACATATCGCAATGCTTCTCTTCTCTCCATTCCTCGTTGCGTAGAGAGTCCCCCGTTCGACGCGTAAAAGTACGCAAGCTCTCTTGGACTCTTGGAATGAATGCCGCCGTTATGACGATATCGACCAAGAGAAAACTCAAATTGAGAGTAACGAGCCGAGAATCGACTGCCGAGTTACTCCCGGTCCCTTCCGCGGTCCTTTCATTCGCGTGGACTTTACGAAATTCTCTCCCTCGCTCGCGTCGTGAAAATATTCCACGCGAGGGAGGATGTTTATCGGAAATTTGAAGAAACCTCCGGAGTTTCTTCCGCGAAATCTCCATGAGAATTTCGTCGGTTTATCCGCTGCCCCGAGAGTGCGATTTCCTCGAATAGAACCCACACACGGGAGCTTTCGCGATTGTCACGTCTCGCGAGAAGTCTATTTATCGCAGCTAAAAACTCAACGAGCGCGCACCTGCCTCCAGCACCTGCACTCGTACCCATTTTTACGTCCCGCACGCGTACGGTAAACCGTCGAACGCGATACGCGACATTTATTATCTTAACCGAATCTATTTCTGATAGAGTAACAACAGGACTTCCGGCTCCGCCGTTCCAGCGCAGCGGAATCGAGTCGAGAAACGAACGACGCGTCGACGTTTTCAGGAGATCCGGGGGAAAACGCGGAGGGACCAGTAGTCCACCAAGGTTGCTCCTCTTTTTGGCCTCGGTTTGGAGCACGACTTATTGACACTCGGTCAAGTGAAGTCAAGAGGACGGGTTAAACGAAGCACGCGGAGTCACGGCAGCGCGGCACTCCAGTGCTTTATTTTTGACCAATGGACGACGATCATTCGCGACGGGGAGATGATCCAGCCTCGAGAAGAAGCGCGTCGCGCGTCGAATCCGAGAAAATTCGTCCACGCAGGTGAAAAAGTGTCACGGCACGGCGAGACAGCGCGAAATAGATTCGAGTAGCTTCTCGAGAGGGGTTGGAAAATAATTGCCTCGACTCGTTCGAGGGTTTCCGAAACGTAACGACGAGTTACGCCAAGACGACCAGGGGGGGGGGGAACAATTAGATTTCCAAGTACAAGGACGATTACCGGGGGTTTCGAAATGCATCTTGGCACGGATTTTACGGCGAGTGACTCGCCCGTGCTTGGACTTGCATTATTCATGGAAACTCCCCTCGGTGACCTTATCGCCCCGACTGCGTTGAGTTCAGTCAGGTGTAGTGCGCGCCAAAGACTTCGTCAGCGTCGGCCGAGAACGAGATTTTACGGCCTTCCTCTTGAAAGCGGAGGAGGGGCGGCGGCAGGCCCAAAGCTTAGAATCACACGTGCGAGTTGAATTTGCAACGGGTTCCACTGTTTCTCGTGACCGGAGCGCATTATCCCTGGGTACTTTGACCAAAAATTATAGCTACGCCCGGATTAATTCACGCAAATTACACGGAGGAAGGAGGCGAAGGAGGCGAAGGAGGCGAAGTAGGCGAAAGAGGATAGGAGGGGAATTCTGCTTGAAAACGCAACGCAGCCACGCGGAAACCTCGCATCCTTCGTGCGCGTGTGCGAGATTTCTGATATTCTCTCCGATCTCACTGTAATTGCGAAACACGAATCCCCTACTAAAGCCTCGTTATAAAATTCAGGCCATTTTTTCGCGTATTAAGATAATCGGAAGGTAATTTCCTCGGGAGGCGGAGAGAGAAGGAGAAGCCGAGGAGGATGATCATCGGGAAATTTATTGGAGCGGTTCCCCATAGAATGGAGGGGGCTGTGGTGCCTGTTACGGGCCCTCGGCCCATACTTTAGGGGATACGCGTACCTCGAACTACCGGAGAAGTTGCAAGGGGCTTTTAATGGATCTCTCGGCACGCGTGTCGTCTACGTGTAAACACGAGTGGACCGGACATCGGCAAGCTGCGCTACTTCAATCTATATTAAACACTCCGGAGTGTGGAGCATATATTATCCGCAGCTTTTGACAGTCGCAGATGGGGAGAGTCGAGTCCTCTCGGATCTCAGATTCCTCCTCGTGCATCGAATGCACACGGACAAAGAGCAACGCACACTCGCGCGAAACTATGGGTCTTGGCTGATCGAACTATTTCCACGAATCGACAAGAGCAACCGAGTAGCAGTCTCCCGTCCCGTGTCATCTCGGAGATTTAGGAAGATGATCGATGCCGCGAAATTAATCAGACATTTTCTTCTTAATTCGCGCTTCATTAGGAAAACACTGCGACTTATCTTCTTCAATTTGTTCTACGTCGATCAATCAGTGTTTCTCGGTTTCTCTTAAAATAGAAAGGTTCTCGCTGATATTTAAAGCTGCGACGACGACGACGGCGACGACGACGACGACGATTAACTTTATTGTTACGCACCGAAGAAAAGCACCGGGAGAGAAGGGGGCTCTATTAAAATCGCTCATGAATTAATATAAAATGCTAATGTAATTTATCAATGCAAACGAGCAATGGCAGAAAACGCCGTGTGACACTGTATGATAATGTTAGAGGCCATTAACTTTATTTAGTCTATTATCGGAGAGAATGACGGCTTATTTCATCGTTTTACGAGGCTAACAGCGAACCTACGCTGGCACTCGCTTGTATCGTGGCCCTTTCACGATCTACAAACCGGATGTAAGTGTTCCACGCACGGCGGCTTGTGTGTCGTTCGATGTTAATAATTGCGCGCGTGTTGGTGGTAACGGGGAACTTAAAGCTGGTCGAGTTGTTCTCGTTTAAAACAATCAGCAGAAGAGGAAGGACCAATTATACGGACCTGTTTGTCACCGACCTCCTGCACTCTCTGATAACAACAAATGCTAACTTACATTAGAAGTAGCAAAGTGGACAGGAAGCTTTCCAATTGCTCCACGATCCACCTTTTTTACTATCTTCGCTCAGAAATTACTACGCCACGGTCCAGTAGTAACCAACCAATAGTAACCTTCTTCTTCTTCCTCTTTTTCCTCTTCTTCTGATTCCATTTTACGCAGAACGAAACAATTTTCATTTTCAACGTTCCGATTGAAATAT
Source organism: Sclerodermus sp. 'alternatusi' (assembly GCA_037305995.1). Classification (NCBI taxonomy): domain Eukaryota; kingdom Metazoa; phylum Arthropoda; class Insecta; order Hymenoptera; family Bethylidae; genus Sclerodermus; species Sclerodermus sp. 'alternatusi'. Next base: position 3,285,458 of record CM074553.1, read on the forward strand.
CGCCTTTTTTTTTATCAGGCTCGAATATAGAATTTCACGCATACAGTCATCTACTCCACCACGCAATAATGTACGCGATATTGCAACGGTGATAAGAAAACGGACGTTTTTCAGATTAAACAATCTACCGTGACTCTACGAGGAACTCGCATATCTCTGCTACAAAATCATATTAAATATTACATGGCAAATACGGAATTTTCGTGGAAACAACAAATTTTCTTTGTCTCCGGCTTTTATCTCTCGGAGATACCAATTTGAAACCAAAAATTCTTGGTCAGTGGTTAGGGCTCTTATAGTCGTGCGGGTCATCTTTTTTTCTGTTTTTTTTTTTTTTTTTTTTTTTTTTTGATAAAAGAAAAAAGAAAAAAGAAAACCGAGGGAAAAGTTCCCAGCGGGCAAACGGAAAGTGTACTTACCGAAAGCGTTCCTCCTTGCTCTTCGCAAAGTACCGTGTATAAACAGCTGCGTGTCTGGATGGACTAGACAGTAGCCACTCGACGAAAGGGCCGTAGAATTTTTCCAAAAGAAACACCATGAAGACATTGGAATTCTCTCGGCAGCAAAATAATTAACGTCTGTCTGCAACGTAAAAATTGCATTCTCTACAGTACTCGTATGAGAAAGAAAAAAAAAAAAAGTACCGCAGCTATTAAATCGACTTATTACTAGCGTCGACTAATTTTCACTTTTCTCGCAAAGTGTTTACACGCGCGAATTTTCTGTTTAGCATTGGCGCATGCCCATTGCGCGTTCATATAATACCTTCTCATTCGTATCTGGAGATGACTCATTATTACGATAATGCATCCAGCGAGCCATAAGAATGATACGACTGCCAGAACTGCGAAACATTTGTATTCTTCCATGCTTTTTCGAAAGTAGCTTTTATAGGGTGAACCGGCGTATCCGCTGTGCGACAGAAATAGCATAAGAAAGTTTTGATGGGTATGACAAGTACAGCAGGAAATTTGCGCGTCGCAAGTCGATCCTGATATTTTTATTGATTCGGGGAAAGCAAAAAAGCGAAGTTTCCTGGCGCGAGGGCACGAGCCCTTTGCCGAGACGAAGCCCTCTGGTACCATATGGCTCCGGAGGATGCTCGTAGGAAGGAAGCTTTCCAGCATGACCGTATTATATTGCAGCGAGAACATATTGCGAGAAAACAGTAGGTCCGGCGAGCACGTACGCAAAAGCAGGGCACGCGATGGGGGCACGTGCCCCGTTTTCTCTTTTGAGGTCTTGGCATGGTCTTCCTTTGTACCATAGACCGGAAAGGGGTGTCAATTGTCAGCCTCTTCAACTCTCTTCCTTCCCATCCCCGCTTCTCCTTCTTCCTCCTACTCTTTTCTCTTATAGACCTATAGCGAATCCGAGAAGAGAACCTTCTGTGTGGTCCTCTGCAAATAATTGCCCTGCCCCATCCATAATGGGATTCTAATTGCTTCTAGATCATCTTCTTGTCTACTATCGGATCTTTCTTCATTATTAAGATGAATATCGGCTTTTACGCCAGTCTCCGTACTCTCGTCCTTAACGCACTTATTTTTCACGAAAAAAAACCCCTGATACACTTTGAAAATTTAATAAGCCGGGGAAATTAGATCTGTGTTGGAAGATCAATGCGCAAAAAGTAACACTATCGAAGAAATTCTATAAATAATACCGGCGAGTATCTCGAAAAACTTTTGATAAGAGGAAATAAATTGCCTTAAGGGAAGTAAACGCTTCCAGTGAAAGTATCAAATCAGTTTTTACCGGATGCTAGTCTTATTATTTTATTCAGGGAAAGCCATGACACCGATAACTAATACGCTGCAGTAATACTAATTCCACACGAGAGTCATTTATTTCGTTTATAATAATTTCTAGGTTGCTAGGTTGACGATGCTCTTTCAAACGAAATTGCAGCAATGACGACAACGATGACTCTGCAACTGATCAACTAGTGTAGGCCAGCACACTGTTGTTACGATGTCTGGAAAGAACCGTTCTTTATAATACTGACCGTAATCCCGAAATAAAATTTTATGGCAAAGTTCATCGATGGATTTTCAAGCCGAAAATTATGACGAATGAAAAATTATTGGGATAACAGAGGTAAAGTTAATAGACGTGAAAAGTGGAATTATAATGGATTCGTTTCGCTCATGAAACTTCCATGGTTTCTCAAGCATCGCAAAATCGAGGCAATTGCGCGTTTACAAGAGAGTTCGAAATGTTTGGCTCGGCCAATGCAAGTGACAGTGATTGACCCTCGCGTGGAATTCTTGACCCAACAGCGTGTCGGGTTCAGAGACTCTCGCGGTTGACCCCGACACGCTCGATTTAACGTCAAGCTCTCTATCCAGGAGAGAGAGAGAGAGAGAGCGAGAGAGAGATCGGAAAAATGGCGAGTTTTCGTGATCCACAAACGGAAGTGCATTTTTAACTAGGATCTAACGTTCAATTAGAAATTCAACACAATATTACCCCGGCGAGTACTGAGAGCAATCTTTAATCAAAGGATTAATTACCAAAGAAAAGTGGAGAAACCAACGAAAGATCTGACTTTGATTAATTAAGCACGACAGAGCGCCTCGTACCGCGTGCAGAAACCGCTCAATTATCTTATGCCAATTAACATTAACACCGTAGAAATAGAGGTTATTTAACTCGCGATATCCCGATTAAGGATCCACCAATAGAGTTATGTAAACCGAACCGTGCGAGAGTTGGTGCAGCTCGAAGGACAAAAGTCGTGCGTTCGCACGACTAAAACGTAAAATTCACAGTCGCAGAAATTTCCAGCTAGCGTGCGAAGTGTGCTTCATTCGGTAACAATTAAGCTTCTCAGGCTTTCGTGGCCATTGTATTAAGGTCCGTCGACATCGAGAAAGTGCGCGAAAGTAAAAGAACACACCGGAAATCCAAGCCACCCCGATTCTTCATCGAATTCCGATTAGATTAGCGAAAATTAGATCGAAACGAACCGATCGCCTTCGGCGAATTCAAGATCGTTTCTGTCGATTTAAAAAAAGTGGTTGCGTCGAGTCAGAATAATTTTTGGCAAGGTACGAAGGGAAACTCGAAGCTACTGCCGAGGAGAGCCCAAAGCAGCTGATCTCGCGCGTTTTACCCTAACATACTTCCATTGTCATCGGAAATTTCAACAACTTAAATCATGTGCGCTCAGCAGTGGTTTGTTGTCTTTTTGATACGTGCAATTTTTGGCGACTCAGCTGCCGCGACACGAATATGCATGTGTCGTTGAGTGCAAAAGGACAGGTGTGAATGGGAAAAACATGATTGAGATTTCGAATCGGTCGTTTCGCGCTATTAAGTTGGAAGCAAAGCCGAGTACCGCCGAGTAATTATTCCGACAATTTCAAAGCGAGCGTAGGAGGGTCTCCCGGTGGCGCGAGTTTTTGTTCCAGATCTCCTCTCGTCCTTTTTTCCACCGGAAACCAAGAAGAGGAGAGGGATTCGAGAGGGGACGCGTGCTCAACGACAGCACCTGAACACTGCAAGAGGAAAATGGCAGCTGAACGCTCTGCCAGTAGCACGTGCCACGAATCGGAGAAGAAAAGATGAAAAAAAGAAAATATGAAGCAGAACCACGAATGAGAAAAGTGTATTTAAGGAACGGATTTCAAGGCCCGCGTAGCTTCTATGGGTCTAAGCCCTTCTATAGGCCCTTGCTATAATTACATGAATAAAAAATCCTTCTTTATTCTTTACTCAGAGATTAGTATAATTTCATTAGGTTTGTATAAATAAAGGATTTTCACGAAACATCTCGAAGAGGGTGAGAGAGAGAGAGAGAGAGAGAGAGAGAGAGAGAGAGAGAAGCACGGGAGAACCTTAAGGGGTTACAGTAAGGGAGATTGAAAAGAGAAGGGAAAAAGATCGAGTCTCAATGGGCTGTAAAGCATAAAAATTTATTATGCAAAGAAGGTGCTACCTGAAGCATCGCGATACTCCGTGACTATTCAACATCTCCTGCAGCATCGTCGTGCGTTGAAAACGAATAGTCCCTATGACACGTCGAAAATATTGTCGCTGAAGGGTTACTTCACCAAGCTAACACGTTCATATTTAATATTTATGCCACGTTCGGATATCCTTACCACCGTTTATTTTCTTCTTCCGATTAGAAATATGTTACTTGCTGCAGATACTATTTTATCCATTCTGAATTCGCACATACTTCAACGTAGGATTAAGCAAAGCATTTGTCGATTACTGAAATTCCAACGCTTGTAAAAATACTCGCAATTTTATGTTTCCTGCGATCGGCATTAGCCTCCTTTTTGCATTTTTGCAATTGCATTTTTCATTGAATTAACGAGTGCGTACACGAGGCCATAGAAAAAAAAGTGCATAAATGCTCTTCATTGGCGTGGGACAGCCGGAAACTCGAAACATAGAATTTTCTGGTCGCTCTAATTACAAAGCTGTTGTTTCTTCTCATAGTCCAACCTCTCTCGTGTCTTTTCCGGATTCTCAAAGATCCTACCACATCGGGCCTAGAGTATCAACTTGAATTGAAAATTGGAATTTTCCTCGATCCATCGAAAGTAACCGCACTCGAGACCTCACTTTTACTCGGAGTCTCGATGTATGGGATTACGTTCGATTCATTAATGCGCTACCACATATATCTTAACCCATAAATCACAATATATAATAACTACCTAGCAAAGACTGATATAGCAGGGGGCTATACTACTGCGGATAATTAGAAACACATTTGCGTATACGATATACAAGGTCGGCTGATAGATAGAATTAGCGTTCAAAGGTGTCGTTTACCTTGCTTCCAAACGAGGATACTCCATATACCGGGTGACGAATTATCTCTAGACTTTAGGTAAAGTATTTCAGATAGCGATAAACTCGCTGATAGTGCTGCTATTTTTAGTGAACTGATTGAAAGATGTTTATACGCTGCAATTGAGATACCTTGCAATCTCTCAGGAACATGGATTGAATTATTGAAAATATCACTATAGAATTACCTCTCCGAAGGAGTAATACCGTAATTATTTTCGTAACGAGCTCACAGTATCTATTAGAGATCTTCGATGAGCGTGTCCTGCTCGAAACTTGCAAAAGTATCATCAAGGATAGGACAGGAGAAGCCCGTGCGATGTACGAAAATACATTCTTGTGGTTTGGAGCGAGTCATTTTATGGGGTTTTATGGATTCCGGTGACAGGTCCCCCCTCATTAAGGTCTGGCGACATATGGTGTCTGGTCTCTTCTTCTTCTTCTTCTGGTGCCCTCCCCCTCCCCCGCCCTTCTTTCTTGCGTTTCTCGTATTTTACACCCGATGCGCTATATTACTGGATAGATCACTCTTGGGACCAACTTCTCTCGTTTCTCCGAATTCTCCATCTTGCAGTGGCCCCATTAGAACCCCTATTAGAAGTTCTCTGGCTTTATGATCCTGAAAACTAAAGGTCAAACCAACTGTTCTTCCGCTTCTCCCTATTTACCACTGGCAATTATCAGGATTCTCCACGTCCAACGAGATAAATCTCCTAAATACTTTTATTCCTAAATTCGGACTCTCTACGAATGGAAATGTTTAAAATAGAGACTCCTTGGGACTTTTCCCCGGTTTCCCAATATTTCCAAAGTGTGGCAATTATCGAAAAAATCATGTCGACGATTGACCCGAAACTATGGTTCCTCATAGATGTCAAAGCGAGGCCTGCAGCTCGTCAGGCTTCTTCATGGTCCGCCTACTACCCCGTTTAAGTCCACGATATCTAGCACGCGGTGATATTTAGTGGACAGAAATATATTTCACGCTATTTCCGTGCATCCCGAGGTGTTTTTTCCATGTAAACGAGGCTCGCGAGTCTAGCTGGATCGGCACTATTTTTGAAATTACCACGTTAATGACGCGAGCTGGCCCCTGGAGAAGCCGCTCTCTCGAGTATATTACAATGTGCGATACGATTCCTGTCAAGAATCACTAACCTTTCGAAATCCTCTATTTGACACGTGCCTCTTCCCTTTAAGTGTCGCATATGACACCAGCCGTATGCTCGATTCTCATGTTTCTCCCATACGCGAACTGCTCACAATTACAAACTGTTTGTTAAGGCTCTTCTCCCAAGAAGAGCATACATGGGTAAACATCGATGGTTAAGGTTTCGGCTTTCGTCTTGGAAAACGCAGGAAAATTTTTCTGCGTTTCGTCAATCTCCTCGATAACTCAACCTCTGAGAATGGTTTTTCCTTTCCGCTTATTGGGAATGACTAATCGTTCAAAGATCATTTCATTGTCAGTAAAATCCACTGTTGCAGCGCGTGGACACGCTGGTTTTCTCGGAGCAGATAAATTAGTATACGGTTTTTGCAGCTGTTAGTCAGCAACCGCGACTCCTTCTTGCATAGAATGCAACCTTATGAGAAATCTACAGAATGGACTTACGGATTTCTGTACACACGTACACACACGAGCACGTCCAAAGATCCCAGAGGTATGCGTGGACTGGCCGACCATTTAAAGGATTTCCAGTTACGAATGACTGCGAGTTCAAAGATTGTTTCGTGCCGAATTAATCATTCTTGGGACGCGGCGTAACGTGGAAGAAACGCAAATTGAATTACTTGGGCAGTGGGGGTACGGATTGCAATGGCCGATCGCCGGTTACCGGAGGGAGGAAGAAAGAGAATTGTCAAATAAGGGAAAAATCCCTCCCGCGGCTGAAATTAGTCACATTGCCCGTACAATGGCAAAATTTGCACTACCCAGTCACGTGTTCCTGGCGGAGGACACACGACACCATGGTGTCCACGTCATAAAACCTGATCCTCGTTTACAAAAAGCGCTCGAAGGGTCTCCTAAATCCCAGACCACGTGTAACGAGCACGTTTCAACAATTTCGTCCCATGGATCGCGCGAGGCCTTGCTTCCTCCTGCAAAACTACTCCGCCGGCCGTTAGTCCTGTCAAGGACCATTGTCCCGCTCGAGATGTTCTCGTATAATTTACCGATACGCGTGATCCTGTAAAGAGATGGGAAATTAGAAAATCATTCAATTCCATGGGAAGGGAGAAAGTCAAGTTGCGAGCCGGTGCACCATTGTCGGGAAATCGAACCGGTGGAAAGCTGCGGAGGGGGGTGAGGGACGTCAGGAAATGGCTCGTGCAAAGGGCATTTATTCTACGATTCTTTCATTCGTCGCTGCTCCCTTCGAAGCGGGACGACGAATTTTCTGGCACGCGTCGTACGATGAAAATAAAATGTAATCCTTAAAAAGCAGGCGTTACGGGGTCTCCTAGGGACTTATTGTTTTCCGTCGCGGAAGAACGCGTTCGCGCAGCTAAACAAACAGAGCAGCTTTCAGTACGACTTCACCGTGAAATTTCCTCTCTTCGGGGTGTTAGGGTGGTGTTTTACGACTACCACGAATCCACGCGAAGGCGCGAATACCGAGGCACCCCAACTAACGAAGCTGTGTTATACGGCCGCGCCCTGCAAATATACAAGCTGAAAACTTAAGGCTTGTAGCCGATTTTCATCTCCGCCGACGGTCGTTCGTAAGTTTTCGCGGAAGGAGCGCAACACGTGCGTGGGCCGAGATTTCTGATTCAGCTCGTACACGAGTGCACGGACAAGCGCGCGCGCGCGCGCGCGTGGATTCCAATGCGATTACGATGACATTAATGTTACCCGCGCAGGTTCCCCAGGTGCGTTCGCACTTTCTGTCCCGTTTCTCTCGCCGACCGAATGATCGAGGATCGCCAAGTATCCTGCGTGTGTCCTGCAACTGTTTTCGTCTCGTCTCCTCTCCTCTCCTCTCGTCTCGTCTCGCGGAAACAAACTTTTATTGGATTTCGCAATACCCCGTGGAAATGCATTTACCGTTAAATATATTAGGTAAATACATATTTACGTTTGCGTCAAAGGAGCTCTCGACCGTACCGAGGGCGATTAGAATTTATCGAATCCGAATCTGTTATCCCTCTTCCCCCATCGGATGGGGGAATCTCTCCCATGCATCTCAGATATACATATTAGACGTTAAAGAAGGGCAATAAAGTCGTTTATACACTCGTAAACCGGTGATGGAAATTCTCCTGTCAGGAAGTTGGTTCCGTGCTTGTAAACGTGTCGTAAAAACATGCGTCTCAAAACCAGAAAAACAGCTCTTGGATCGCATTGGGCGGAAGTGCAGAGGATTCATCTGGAAAACGTCATCCTTCGCCATTTTCTTTTAATTCCAGATTCTCTCCGCAGTGGTTTTATTTAGCAGTCGATTCTTTATTGTGCATTCGAGTCATTCTCCTTCTTGGAAATCGCAGTGGAAGTCCGTTCCACGGGGATTGGTTAAAATTGGGAGGAGAGACACGGGGAGTTTTCTATATGGTTTTCCATGCCAAGAGAAAGATTCTGCTTGCGTATGGGGAAAACGCAGATGCCGAGTTTGTTGGCTCTTTGGCGATACATCACCGCGGAAGGTCCTCGTAGGACGAGGCATCTGCGCGGATGGGGTAATCTGCGTCTGGTTTATTTCTGGTGGCAGCATCCCTTCATAACCCGCCGGTATCTGAAGGGTTGATAGCGTTTTATGCGAGCGCGTGGCCAACGTCTGTCCCCGAGTTAATTATGGACTAATTGTTCAGACTCTCCTGTATCGCTGCAGGGAGACTCTTAAGGTTTTTTGCCGCCATGCTTCCGAGGCGGGACATCCTCTTCCTCCCTTCCCCAGATTCCCCCTCTCGACTCGAACATTTCTCAGTGTCGCGCGCTCAAAAAATGATGAGACTCTTCTTTTGCCAGTAGGCTGAAAAAATCTGCTTCGACAACGATCGATATCTATTTTTGATAGTGTCAAAAGTTCATGGGTGAGCTTTCGTCGAGGCGAGAGGGCCGGTGAACATTTCTTAAAGACGATCTCTCGCAACCCCTTTAAATGGTGCATGGTGGTTTTCTTGCTCTGTTTCAGACGACGATCAAGGTGTACGCAAACTGCCTTCGCCAGGACATCGAGTACAAAACTTTGAGCATCACGTACGAGACTACCTGCCGGGAAGTGGTGCAGAATTTGTTGAACAAGTACAGGATGAGACACCGGGATCCGAGGCTGTTTTATCTAACAATGGAGGTGACTGTGAGAAGAGCGAACGTGAGGACAATTCTACCTTTGGACGACGACGCCAGACCCGCAGTTTTGCAGTCCTGCCATCCTCGCGGCGATTCCAGGTACGTCCTGTGTTCAAGTTTCACGCAAGTTTCACGCAGGTTTCGGTCGGCTTCGTCGCATAATTTCAGGGCACACCAAGTACCTTCCCCTCTCCTTCCTCCGCGGAGCAATCCTTGCAGCACGAGCCAATGCCTCCGGTAAAAACTCGAAACGATTCCCTCCTTCCTCCAGTCGACCCGCAGGAAAAAATTATTGGAACTACCGAAGAGTCAGAAAATATTCGCCTTTCCAACATTAGATTCGTTCGCTGGCCTATTTCTTCCTATTTCTCGCTCGACTCGACTAGACTCTACTCTACTCTCTTCTCTTCGTTTCCTCTCCTCAACTTCCTTGGTAATATTTATTTGAGGAACAAGCGAATGTTGACTTTCAATGAGAGAACGGAGAAATTGTAATTTGAATCGAGTATTACGCAGCTCGTGTAATAAACTTCTTTCAACTGGCCGATATGTTTCTTCCAACGCAAAATGTGGGGGCGTCCCATATACCAGCCTTGTTTTCTTGGTAGCTCGAAACTTCCGGTGGAGCTCCATTCGCTCGGCTCGACTCGACTCTCCGCTCCAGTTTTTACAGGGAAACCACCCTCCTCTCGCCCTTTGAACTCACCGACAAATTTACTGCGATCTTTTCTAATGTACCGTCCTATTTGTTTTTTCACGATTTTACTTTTTCGCCAGGTTCTCCTTACAAACGCGTCGCGGAGGACTCGTCAAAATTTATGACAGCGCTCTCATGTCTGGGGTAAGCGAGATTTTACTTTTAAATTATATCCTTCCTCTCTCTCTCTCTCTCTCTCTCTCTCTCTCTCTCTACGTTCTTTACTGAGAGTGTGATTTGACTTTTCAGTCGCAGTACAAAAGTCTATTAGTGTCGGAAAAGACGACAGTGGACGAATTGATCCAGATGCTATTGAGTTGCTACAGTTCGAAGGAACGCGTCGAACAGTTCTCGCTCTACGAAGTTTGCGAAGGCGAGGAGTATCAGAGGAAACTGCATCCTGACGACTCTCCCCTCAAAGTTACCCAGAGATGGACCAGCGTTGATCGACACCTTCGCATCAGGCGTAATCCCGATTATAATCCTCAAAGGAGAAAGGTAAGAGGGAGATACAAATAGAGAGAGTAGTGTACAGCTCGAGGCACGTAGCCAAATATGCATCGCCCGATTTGAGAGATCACTATGGACACGTCGACGAGAAGTTGTAAGTTTCGCGGAATATCGCAGAAATAAATAGCTTTTTCCGGAGATGAGTAAGGCATCGCAGAGTCCCAAAGCGCGGAGCATCCTTCGTACCAAATAAAGACCCGCGCGATCCAAGCGAACATCGGAAGCAAATTACGTAAAACTCCTTTTTCAAAGAAATCTCTCCTGGATAACAGGTTATTCTCGCGCGTACGCAACACCCACGCGCTTCGAGACTCTTTGAGGAACTCTGCAGGATCTCAGAGTCTCGAGTTTTGGTGGAATCTCTCGTACGACGAATTGGCGAGCGGCGAAAGGGAGTGTTCTATCATCTCGTATACCGGGGTGAAGTTCCGGGTGATTCGTATAATTACATCTGGTCCATAGGAATCGTTGGCAGTGTCGCATCGAGCAATCGGAATAATTCATAAGGACTTCATAGAAAGTCAAATCGGTAACAGCAGGTCGTTCTCTTGCAGAGTATGTGGGCGTCAGACTCGAGTATCACGATGGCGATGTCGAGGTTGAACCTGATGAGCCACGGAGGGCATTACCTGCACAAGGACAACAACAACAAGCATCTCCTGCATCAACAGCATTGCGCGAGAAGCGCGAGCCTCGTCAACAACAACAACCTGCACAAAATGGAGCAGAGCGGCCACTCGTTGGCGTCGTTGGCGTCGTTGCACCAGTCGAGGATCGTCTTGCCGCACAACTCGCAATTACAGCAAGTCCAGCTGCCCAGGATGCACCAACTACCCCAAAGTGTACCTTCCACTCCGCTAACGTCCAAGCACGTCGTCACAGCGTCCCCTTATGCGGACTACGAGAACTACTTGTTTATATGAAAAATATGAGAAAAAAAGGAAAAAGAGTTGGAAACCCTGAAAAGGCGTGTGAGAACCTTCCACTCTGAATCGCGCGATCCTCGCGCGCTGAGCCAAGGAACCGATCGACGAATTGACGGAAATGACGAGCGTTTCGGCTCTATAATCATTTATAGAGCATCGAAAACGCTTCGCTCGGTTGTGTCGACGTTGAAGGATGTCCGAAAACGCGGTTCCATTTACGCGGCGGACCTTCGCGATGAAGAAGTGGCTTCGCGAAAATACCCACGATTAATTTGTATAATAAATTCATAGGAATAATAATCGCCGCGCGTAGATCCCCGTATGTTTCTGCGTATGTGTGTGTGTGCGCGCGCGCGCGCACGCGAAGACCCTTCGGGAGTCTTATCAGCTCCTTTCAATCCAACACGCGTGAATCGCTTGGAAAGGAATTCTTTTGTAAGATGCCCATTTATACTCGCTCGACACACGGAGTTCACGCTTACTCGCAGCGATCGCAATTACCCCATAGCGCAGGAGCCCGTGTGGAGAGCTTGCAGCGTCAACTACCGTTTCGCGAAAGCATGTTTCTGCGCCGACCTACGCCGACTATGAAAATTACCCACTCTCATAAACGTCAGTCCGCGATAATTAGATTCTAGGAGGGAGTCTCGTGTACGACCGTGAGAAAGAAGAACCCCGCCGGTTGCAGTACAATGTTACGCGACCATTATTTGCCACGACGCGCGAGTACTCCTTGTCGCTTTACATGATAATACAGCGCTCGCTAAAGAATTGTTAAATGCACTTCTCGCATTCGATACTTACGGTAATCACTCGCCAGAAATATACAATGCCTAAGAGGATTTATAAGAGAGTTTAGACTCTCGAGATAGAAAACCGCTGGCGCGTTAGATAGATGAAATTCCAAAAAAGATTAGGCGCTCTAACGTAAGCTCGTTTGCTATCAATCGACAGGATTGTCATCGCAGCACAACTGTTCATTAAAATATTCATTAGTATATTCGTCGATCGCCCAATGACGTAAATAGTAAAACTATTTAAGCGAAGCAATTAATTCTCTAATATTCTTGCTTATTCATCAGCAGTATATGCAAATAGAAGTAAGGCAATTTTGTTATTGCCAATATTCTTACAGTGTCAACCAAAAATTCAAATTAAGTGTAATGGCACAGTAAATCATTAAGACTGTTCCAAATAACGTCGCACCGTGTTTTATCGGTAAATGCTATTAGAAAACAAAGAGAATCTTCATTTTAGTCAGTAGAATGAAAATTGTACCAAAGGTAGTTCTATTAATATATATATATATATACGTACACTATATATAAAAATACGTAAAAAATAGGAGTATAAATCGGTTCTAGCGATAGGGCTGAAACTTCAAATGTTACTTTTCCATCGTTCTGAAATCTTTGACTCATCGAATTTTTAATCAACTTTGCATATTGTATAATAGTTCGTATCAGTGGAAATTCGATGAGTAAAAGCTCAAGAAAACACATTGCAATATGCCTATTTTATTATATTATTATTATTATTATTATTATTTATTTATGATAACTGTAAAGAAAATCTCTAGTTATATTTTATGGAGAAATTAAATTATTAATAAAATCATGACTGTGCGATTGTAGTCGCGATTTTATAAATTTTGTTTTTATGTAAATATTGTTTAATTAAGGATGAATTGTACAAGTTTCTCCCGTACTGAACAAGCATTTCGAGTACAAGTTTTACTTTCGCAGCCGAAAAAATAAGGAATTCGTCGATTCTTCGATTGCACGAACGAGTGCACGTGACGCGAGGATTATTTTTTATAAGCGAAGAATTTGTAAAAATTTTCTAGCGACTAATCGTATCCAGAACTGTTACCAAAGATTCGGTACGATGCGTAATTAAGAATTTTAGGATAAAGTGTTTAAAAAGGCCACCGAATGTGCATTTATTCTTACCGCTTTTAGTTTATATGCAGATCTGCGTAAATTATGTAAACCATAATTGATGCAGTGACAGGCATGCTTGTATCGTTAGTGATTTGCACAAATGTAAATGAGTCTAAAATAAATCTAGAGCAGCTACGATAAAAACGATGTTCAACACACTATTGTATTTTTCGTTAAATACGCACGCTGTACTCTTGTCTAAATGCTGTACCTACCTAAATAAGAATGTAAATAATTTTTGTATCGTCATTCACATTCACTGAAAATAACAAATAACGATTGATGTGTCCGAAACTTACTTGTCTTTTGCAATTCTGATCCTGGGCATCGTTCGAATCTCCAACATCCTCGCGGAGTGTTTCACCGTTGTGGCTGTTAATTTGGTAGAAAGACCAAAAAAAGATATGGTGCGCCTAAGATACCATAGATCATCAATCAAAGAACAAAGTATATATTCATGTGATGATAAAAATTTTATTTACAAATGCGACAAATGTAGGAATTTGGGCATCAGTGAGTTATCGGAGAAAACCCGACCACGAATAGATCGATTAGTAATCATTTCCAAAACAACTTGTGTCTCTGCTCAACTTTTACATTCTTATCTTTCGTTCTTCCTCGTGTAATTTACTTGTCTTCCCTTTCTCTCCGAGAAGCCACCTACACTGGAGAGAATCACTGAGATGTAACAATAATAATCTTTACATTAAATACGATTAGAGTCTCTAAATACTATTTTAAGGGCTATGCGGAGTTACAGTAATAGAAATATTCATTTCTCGAGGAGGGAGGGTCGTTTCTCATTTCTTCTGTCGAGGGACTTTCGGGAGTAGGGGGTACGTCAGGGCCGGGGATATACTTTTTCGGTTAAGTTTCAAAGGATAACATCACAGCATTGACATATCAACATCGAAACAAACTTGACAATGTACTTTCTAAAAAGACAAACTCCCCAGAGACAGACGAAAGGCGCAAGCTCTATAAGAACCGACAATTCTCTCATGTGAAAACCCTGATATTAATAATCTAGATATTAATCCCTGCCAAAAATATTAATACCAGGATTATACATTTATTTATATTTATATATATATATATGAATATATTATAATGTATTTATTAATAATGTTAAACTAATATCGAGGAATCGATAGAGTTTGTTTTAATGTAACAAGCCTAAGAAAAATCTTATGAAAAGCTCATTGAACAGTTTTTGGAAAGTACACTGTCCAGTTTGTAGCATTTTTCACTCGTTATAGAACAATTTACAACATCTCGTTAATTAAATCACCTCAAATCCATTTCTGAATAACTGTAGCTCGCATGCACTTCATGCTTATTCTCCTTTCTCACTTTTTCGCCTTTTTTCTTTCTCAACCTTTCTCTCTCACAATTCATACTTTCATTCGTATTTCACGCTCTCTCTCTCTCTCTCTTTCTTACACGCACAATTTTCATACTAGTTGCGATTGTTACAATTACGTAATTGTTAATTCGAATAGTGGAGCATCTCACTTAACATCAGAACTCTGAAAAATGATGTTTCTCTTTAGAAAGGGGGACGCGAATCTCCAAAGTGCGTGTATGACAAATGTATCGATTTGAAAGGAAAATCATATTCCCTGTGCTTTCGCGATATCTCGTCCAGGCCATCGATAAAGCTAAGATACAGCTTGGAAAATCACAACGGGAATCTCATCACTTAAAATTAACAGAGAAGAAGAAGAAGAAAAGAAAAAGGAACGATGACAAAAGTCGATTATCGATGAGAATTATCGTAGAAAGGTGTAGAGAAAGATAACCACCGGAGGATTTTCCCAGAGTTCTGAGGAATCGATACGCCTCTCAATATAGCAATGTGATATCCGTACAACTTATCGGTAAAACCGTATATAATTCATCCTGCATCTCGGTGCAACAACAAACAAATAAAGTTTTCTCACGAGGAAAACGAACGGGCATACCGCTCCGCGCCGGGGAACGTATAGAATTTCATAATTATATCGATAATACAATAATATACAGGAAAAACCTTTGATCCAACGAACCAGCCACGAAAGAAAATTCGCCGAGGACGCGTGCATGCGTGCGTGTGTGCGTTTTACATATAAGTGTATTCTTTTCCGTGTATGTCGATCGTGTGTGTGCTCTCGAGTATACATGAACGTGGAGATACGTGCGTGTGTGTGCGCGCAGCACGCGACACATTTTTCAACAACTGAACACGCCAAAGTCGCTGATCGATTCGAGTTTTCCTTCCTCTGGGACGGCTTGTCGAATTTTACGGAGAAATTGATTCGAGCAATCGTGATCTCCACACACACACACACAGCGATCCAAATGAACCCTCTCGATTATAGACGTAATCGCGCGGGAGGAGGAAGAGAATCAGGAGAGGGAGAGAGGGGGTGAGATGGGCTTGGTAGTTTCCTCATATAAAAATAACTGTTGAGGTTGCGTGAAAAAACTATGTAAGACAGATGATCAAACTCGAATCGATAGCAAAGCTTCGATAAGCGTCGCTCCTTCCTTTTCTCTGTACAAGTATACTTTCGACACCACATTATATCGCGGCCAATAATATTATTGCGAAATCCTTAAGGCTTGAGACAAGGACAGGCATTTCGCGATATACTAAGCACATCGAGAGGGGTGGCATTAGCGATAGAATTCTCGCATACAATAGAAATCATTTACCGTGAGAAGCCATGAAATCCCATGAAAATCAATTTAATCACGACGGAGAACTTACACGACGGAAAAGCTGCGAAAAAGGTTCTCGTGCAATGTTTCCGAGATCGTTCGTCCCTTTGCAATTATAAAGGAGATTGTATGATTCTTCGATTATCAAATTTCCATCGTACAATTATAAGAGGAGAGAGATCGCTGTGCATCGCTGATGCCAGCCCCTCGCATTTGGACCTTCTAACCATATGGGGTTGCGTTCATTGAACTCGTAAGCAATAATAATAATAATGACAATAATAATAATGTATATTACGTACAGTACGGTGCAAGCCAACAAATTAATCATCCATGTAATAAAATGTCAGTTCGCGCCCGTCGCGTATGATCACTAGAAATATTGAATTTCTCCTATCGATAAAGGTTGACCCTCGCTTCCAACTTTCGCATTTCCTCTAGTCTCCGGCCGAACGAGCAACGACGAAACTCGCAAGATTCTCGTTTTTCCTATCGCGGACACCTACTTTTTACTAGCTTCTTCATCTTCTCGCTGTAATCGCTCGGCTTTGGCTTTGGCTTCGGCTTCTCTCTTGTTCGATCCAAGCAAAGCTCTTCTTTATCTATATTCTAGCAGAATCTAATCTCTTCTCTTCTCTATATTATCATCGGGACGTGCATGCCTGTGTACGCAAAACTAACTATGAATTGTCGATTTATTTGGTATGTTCTGGGGTAACGAGTCCCAAATTGGTTCGAAAAATCTTATACTGCGAGATTCATGAGAGACTTTGAGGGTAAATCAACGCGCAATATATCAAACGAACGCGATTACCGTCGTTCGTTATTTTCACCAGGATTCAATGCGCTAACACATAAATCATCACTGTCATCAAAGTCTTGTGTATCGCAAGAATCGTGCATTCTTTGATATCGATACTCTCAGGGGAAAGGGTTAAATAGCGTTGAAAGTATTTCGGCAAGCAGTTCTTTCGGAAACTCAAATAGTTTAGGTGAGAAAGTTTTACATCGCGTGGATCACTGCTAATATCGTCCTACGGTAAATGAAGAGCAAGTCAATTTATCCATAGTTTTAGTGTAATTGGCTTAGACACGTGTAATCTTAGAAAATATTATAAAAATTTCATTCGCCTCTCTTTCTCTCTCTCTCTCTCTCTCTCTCTTTCGCTCGCGCTCTCTCTCTCTCTCTCTCTTTCTCTCTCTCTCGCTCTCTCACTCTCTCTCACTCTCTTACTCTTAGCCGAAATTCCAGTTTCGACAATGATTTCTCTCGACAGGATCTTCTCGTTTAATGTGCACGGAGAAAACAATAATTGAAGAGATACCTTTTTTCGTTTACTTTCATCACTGTGCTGCTTTGTCGCGAATTCTCTTCGATCAGTGAAAAAGGAAGAGATTTGTCGAAATTCAATTAATCTTCTCTGCCGTGCTAAGCTCTAATTTTAAGTTATTTGTACAGCTAATGCAATATAAATACCTAGCTTACACTCACGTATGAATTGCTCTGGGGACGAGAAAGCTAGTAGAATTATATTAAAAAATGGACAATCGATTTGTGAAATGTACTAAGTTGTAAATGGGTAAGTGGTAAGTGGACCTTTAAGCTCGACGTGAAAAGGCCGATTAATGAAACGAACTCTATCCTGGAAATTAAGGTATTCGGTATATTCGGTATATTCGGTGTATTCGGTATATTCAATACTGACTTTCAAATCTTACTTATATGGTCGCATTTCACAATTAAACTTTCGAAAGATCAAATTTCATTTTTCATACAGAAGTGGAAGCGTGAGTACCCTTAAAGTAAATTCACTGTGATCGTGAAGTAATATTTACCTAATATTTACAAGTGTTGGCTGCGAAAGGAATTTATTTCCAGCTTTCGTTCCTCGAACCTCGAATATTCGATAAACGACTGGTTCACTCCTTTGGAAACAAATTTTATTCGCTCCATCATATACTCTCACACGCTTTCTGAAAATAAGGTTCACGTAGCAATACTAAATTTGCAAGCGTCGATACGCTTGTTATAAAATATATAAAGACTAAAACTCGACACATTCTATTCAGTGATGTAAAAAGACTTTGTCATCTTACCAAATCACGTACACCATAAATATTCATTGTAAATCTAACGATAGGATAACGATCGATACTGAAACTTTTATCTGGATACAAAGCGAGACGCAATTAAATGACTGGAGGGTCATTTGTGGAAAATTGGTAAGAATTCCGAAAAATCCTAAACTTTAATTTTATCCCTACTTAAAACTTACAAAAATACAAATTAATATGCGTTTCGTTAAACGAGAACAAAATGCTTTTCCAGCATTACAAAAAGAAAAGAAAAATATCACGTTTCTCTCAAAATATATGCTTCAGGAGAAAATACAGTATTACGTCAGACACTCTTAGAGTTTCGAGAGGAGCCATGAAAAATAAAATTACCTCAAACTATTATTAAAATTCGGCATGCCAATCTCACATTCTGGTTCTATTGGAAAAATTACAGCACTAAATTTTACATGATCTTTGCTGGAAATCGATAAACGCGATTTCTCTGAGCTATGATAACTATAGAGACTCCATGGATATGAAACACAGAGTCCATCATCATCTTATTGCAAATAATGGTGTGCCTGGATTTTTATTCTATTTAAGGAATCGTAGTGGCTTATGTGCCTGTTGAGTGTATGTGTTTTACAACGAATATTTCAATAATCGGAGAATATTTTTTCCGTGTTATCGGTTGCTACGACGCCACACCCATTTTTTCTTCCTTCTCGTTTCTTTTTCTCTTTTTTGGCAGATGGAATAAATTTTTCGTGACCATCAATTCTATTTGCTGTCGCTACTCGTATCGTTAATATTTTGGATCTGCTGTGTCTCCCCTCTCAAATTGTAATTACACATTATTCTTCCCCTCTTCCACTACGACTAATGATCATTCTTACCTACGATATATTTTAGTATTTCTCTTACAGGTAATAAATTCTGAAGGCAAAATAGTGATAGGAATAATAATAAAGCTATAAAGTCGCTAATTAGTTAGTAAGGCGATTGTCACGAGAAATTTTCACTGGTTCGTTCATTGAAATTTGTCTATTTAATAAATGGTTAATCATCCAAGGTTCCCTTTGATATTCGGCACTCGTTGCAACCAAGAACACTCGAGTCGAATTATTTGAACCGAAGAACTAAATGTTTCTTACAGTATTTACAACAGTATGCTAAGGATTCATCACCGTTTCTATGAAGAACTGTATTTCAATTGGAATTACTTGCCAAGTCGTCGAGATGGAAGTCTCATTGGTTTTATAATGTGTACGCGTATAATATATATATATATATATACATATATATGCACACACACACATATATATATATATATATATATATATATTATATATAAATGTTGGTGTTGTGTGTGTGTGTGTGTGACTGTGTATACTATATACACGAAATATGTCGGAGGATAGTGTGCGTGTATTAAAACGCGAATCGTTTGCGTGTTCTTGTATATCTGTAATGTGGCCTCGTGTTCTCATTCTTACGTAGACTCTAAGAAAATGTATAAACACAGCTTTCGCGAGATTGAAAACTTTCAAAAAACTCCGATTAAACGGTGTAAACTCCTGGGCCTGGAAAAAGACCGAAGGAGCACAATGAGATATTTTATCATCGAAATCTTCCGTTTGGACCTACTTAATTACACTAGAGTACGGAGCGATCGATTTCAAATATCGTGGTGTCATTTTGGCTACGTTGTCAGCCAGAATTTCTTGGCTGAGTTGGATCCTTCGACTCGAGGGTATTCCGCGAGAATGCAAATTGACCTCGGTCTGACAAGATTCGCTAAATGCTTTAATTACTTTACATGGGGAGGGGGGGAGGGAGTGGGGCCCGCTAGGAACCGATAGAGAAATCAAGGCCCCAGGGCTGTAGTTTTGTTCTCTCGTATCATATCTCAACTTTTTCATAACTTCCACGCGCAACTATCTCTCTGCTCTACTCGTTGTACTCAGTAGCTGGATCCGCAAAGATTCTGATTTTGTTTCATTGGATTTACAAGATGTGGTCTACGAGCCCCTAAATTTCATGAGTTCAGCTACAAACGGCAGATCCATGCCATAGACGATCAAACAGTATTCTCAAATTCGTGGGAATACGATAGTTCTAGCTGTCGATCCATATTACTTAGGAAAATAACGAGACTCTCTGGCTCTATTAATCGTCAGGTATTTAGTACGGAGAAAAACAATCGAAACTATGCAAAATAATCGGTCGTACAAGAATCTGTACGCGATTTCCAAATAAATTCCTGCAGCGGAATACCAATCTTTAAAGAGATTTCTCTGGTATCCTGAGAGCACCTGGCACGAAAAAAGAAAGAAAAAAACAAAAAAAAAACAAACAAAAAAAACAGAAAAAATAGAAACCTTTACAAAGGGTAACGCGATCCACACAGAGAGAGAGAATTCTCACGGTGGTACCAGGATACTCCAGCACAACCACGAAGAAAACATCAGCGAGCGGTACCACGTCGAGGAGAGAACTGAACTTTCGTGGTACCGCGAACCAAGATCAAGGCTCAAACAAAGATTCGCGTGGACAATGTTGCTGAAAAGAATCCCTTCGATCCCTTCATCGTGTTCAACGGCATAACAACGGACGAAAACAGAACAAAGCGCAGCGCAGTTCCGGCGCAATGATCTCGGTGGAGCGAGCATCTTCGGTGAAGTTCCTCTCGGGAAATTTGGCCTCTTGTGGCGCAACTTCCACCTCGCTAAGTTCGAGTAGCGCGCAGATCGGTAAAACTCGATCGGGTCGCGCTTCTTCGGTCGAAGGTAGCGTAAACCGGGAGAGGTGACAGAGCCCACTATGTGCTTCTTTAGAGGGCAGTGGTGCGCAGATGGGGACAGCGCTGCAGCGACAGGCCCCGGGGCCCCAGCTCCTAAATGGCATTGAGAGCGCGTGAGTCTTGTTGTTGGCGACGCCTAGACGCGCTGCCATACTCGACGCCACCCACGTAAGATTCCTCCTCGGTCCCGTACTCGTGTTCCCCTCGGTCTCGTTCACGCTCCATCCGCTCCAACCTCGATCTTCGGGACCCTCCGCTCAAGTGTCCACCACCACCACCACCAACAACACCGCCGCCGACGCCGATGCCGCCTCCGCCGCCACCACCACCACCACTGTAAGAACCCGTACCTGTTCGATACAAGAAACGATTCTCTTAGATCCAGGAATATCCTGGGCCAATCTTGAGTCGACTTGAGGTTCAGATTCTGCAAGCTCCTATTCCTTTCTTTCTTTTCTCTCTCCCTCGCGCGCGCGTGTTTCTCAAAAGTCTACGCAATATTAACCAACGGGGGAATCCCGGAGCTTGCGGAATCTCAACTTGAATTACTCGAGCAAGAGGCACAGTCTTATTCTCGCAATTGGCGAACAGATCGTCGACAGATTTTTGTTCGCCAGATCCTTACGAACTAAGTGGGGTTTCCTTAATTAAGGTCTCTTTACGCTATGTCCTACTACGCACTCGAAAAATATGCTAGTCTAGAGAAGAGGAGGCGTGTGTTACTGTAGATTTTTAAGAATTAAAGTGTTAACGAGGCTAGCAAGCAACGAGGAACTTCCAAATCACCCGTGTGTGTGTGTGTGTGTTCATCTATCAAACAACCACTGTGCAGGGCCACACACTGAAAAATTACGGAAAACACTCAATAATCACAAATCATGCAAGCTTTTGGCAGCGAGAGGCAAAAAATTACCTTGCGAGAGCAAAGGAATCGAATTATGTACAGACAAAAATATAAAGATTTTCCTCCAAAGGGAGTGGAAATGCAACGAGCATCTGGTGTGCATATGGCGCCGATTGGACGGCGCATCGATAAGGATTGGGTGGATGTATTAGAAGAAGACTATCATCGCAGGATTGTCAAATGGTTTTAATAATGCCCGGGGAGTTGCTGAGAAAAGTTTTTGCCCTCTCGACGCACGCGCGGTCACGTCGTTAATCTCTATCGTTAAGCTACTTTATGGACTTAATCTACGTCAAAGGGACTGGGGTGAAAGGGTTTTGCGAGACAGACGCTAAATAACTGAAAAAAAAAAAAAGTTTTGACAAAGTAGTGGATGTGGTCAGAATAAAGTAACAGGTTCCCAGCGTTGACTGAGGATCAAGTGAAGGAGGTCAAGTATTTCAGGAACCTTGGAGACTGCGGTGCCCGCTATAAAAGGAACTTTCGTCTCTCGCCTCGTCTCGTCTCGTCTCGTCTCGTCTCTTTATTACCGATACAAAACTCAAAATCTCAAAACGGAGGAGAGTCGCAAGAAAAACCAGTCATACATTACCGACGAAGCTCGAGATCCTTCAAGAATTTCCAATAAGTGAGCGGAGGGAAAATGTGACGTGCGCGATACGCGTCCGGGGATAAGATGGATCGCGAATGAGAAAGTATAAATAATCGCTCAGTCAACGTGTCCTGCAGAACCCACCGAGAAACGAAAATAGAATTGGATTGTACAGAGTTTATGAAATGGAGATGGAAGCAAAGTGTGTCGTTCTTAGAGTTTCAAGCGATGGGAAAATTGGACTTTTCTCCATGAGATAATCTCTCCACGGTGACCATGAATAAAAAAAAAAGGATAAGAGGGAGAGAAAAAAAACTAAACAAAATGGAACGTGTGTAGCGGGGTTGGGGGGTGGGGGGTGGAGGGGTAAGTTGAACCGAGGAAAGAGAAGTGCTTCTCTCAGCAGTAGAGAGAGACCGGGTCGGTCCTGCGAATCCGATCCCATGCACGAAATGCCATGAGGTACTTACAACGCGGGCTCAAAAATGTGAGAAAGCCCTAAAGTGAGACACAGTAGTGTTTAGAGACTCTGGCAAGAGTTTGGTCGCTTCGAGAACTCACACGGCGGGTGCGATTCGCGCTGAGAAGGGAAGAGGAGGACGTGGAGGAGAATCCTGCAGGATCCACGTCCTGCAGGAGCTCCTAGCTCGAACCCTTGGCCTTGCTCCCTTGGCCACCGTGACCTACGGTGACCTGGCCCTCCTTTCGGATCACCCCCGTGGCAGCCACCGCCTCCACCACGGCTTTTGTACGAAACAGAAGACAGAAAGTTCCCGGTCAGAGAGCTCGTTGCTCACTCGTTTCGTTTCCTCACTCTCCTGACCGCGCATGGTCTCATCGCCATCCCATCATCATCATCATCATCAGCAGCAGCAGCAGCATTATCATCTTGCCTTGCCTGCCTATTTCTCTCTCGCTTTCTCTCTTTCTCGCTCAAACGCTCAGCAGCTTTTTGCCGCTAGAAACGATGAACTTCGGAGCAAGCGTTCAATTCCACGAGTGTACGAGAGCGCGCGAGAGAGACAATAAATAGTGAGAGAGAGAGGCAGAGTGTGCGCAAATCTTTTAATGGACGATAAAAAAAAAGCACGGGGAAAGTGGAACGTACTTGGTTGAGCGAGCTAAGACGGACACGTATGGAAATCAAAGAAAATTAGTGAAAGTGACTGAGTCGTGACTAGCGGGACTAGAATCGGCCGCGCCTCGCTCTTTACTGCAGTGGATGCGTGTTTCCCGTTCCATAAACCGGCACTGAAAACAAATACAGTGTCAACAGCACACGAGAGATCTGTGCGTGATCCACGTGAAGAGGATCTTAGACCACTCGTCGAGACAGACCTGCCAATTGTCGGGGATGAAACGCTCCAAGGGGAAACAGTCTTCTCTAGTCAGACAAAAAAGTTTAAACACAAGTCTCGCGACTGTGGCCCTATAATCCGATCCAGTATATCGTCAGAAACAAATAATTAAAAATAAAATCAATGACATGTCGTTTTTCGCATGCAGATCGACCGTGCTGTTAATAAATGGTGATGCAGGAGGTTTTAATTTTCTTACTTTTGCGCACGAAAATGAAAGCGAAAAAAAAAGCCAAATGAGAGAAAGATGAGCAGAAAGGAACGATGTGTGTCGTATGACTACTGATGTATCACAATTATTGCATCGACCGTTTTCAATATACTGAGAGATTCAATCTTTTAAAGTAGTATTCTCATAAATACTGTGACGCGTGGAACGACTATATTTTGTTTTGCGATCCTTAAACTGGCATCCTTCGCTGAATAATTGGAAACCAGATAAAATACTTTGCCTTATGAAATAATTAAATTATCGTTATAAAAAAAAATATATACATATATATATGTGTATATAAGGAATTTTTCTTACGAGATAAATATTTCCTCGGAATACAGATATTCTACATTTAAGCTGCGAACTGTTAACAAAGAAGGAAGAGAGAAAAGAAGAATAAATGCAATACAAAAAACGAGTATCGTGTGCTGTTCGCGTTTCCTTGTATTCAGCTCGAGCGTGCATCGTGCTGCATTATCCTCAGAAAGGAATAGTCGCATGCTGCAGGACAATGGAACAAGAAAGAGCAGAAAGAACAGGAAGATAGATCATTAAGAGCGAATAAAAGAAAACTTCCTTTACTCGTAGAATATATGCATTCTCAAGGAGTAGAGTAATATACCATTCTACTTAAGAATATTCTCAAAAGCAAAACGAGAGAGAGAGAGAGAGAGAGAGAGAGAGAGAGAGGGAGAGGAGAGAGAGATGATCCTTCCACGATCCACGATCGATCACTCATCCGAGAGAATGTTCACATTTATGATCTATGAGAAAATTAGAGTGGATCGATCATCGCTTCTCAAGGGACATTGAAAGCTCGTTTTGCTTTGGTGTACCACACCGAGTACCCCCGTGTACCTTGCCTAGTAAAGAAGAAAAAGAAGAGAAAGAGACGAGGATAAAAAGATAAAGCGTTACCTGATGTGACGCGTGGTGCAAGCGCATCCACAGGTGCATCCGGTGCGGGCATTGCACGTGGCACTGGTGGAGATATCGGAGGATGCGTCGCTCTCCAATAGGCTTCGAGGTATTCGGCTACGTGCTCGCAAGCTTCCTCCAATTGGTTCTCATCGAGGATCACGTCAAACATTTCTGGTGGACACTGAGCAAGTTTCTCGGCAGCTACCATCTGTACGTTCAAGTGTCTGATTTGCGACTTTCCACGGGTCTTGATCAACCTCTGCAATACTTTGGGTGACGAAATCTTCAGGTAAACGATCGTGGGTGCCAAGCTGGTCTTGGCCAACTGTGATGGGTGATTTATAGTGTCGCAGTCGAGGACCACTAGCTGAACATGAAATAGACATGCGAGTGTTGCATAGAAAAAATGGCTTCGTAGGTCGACTACGCTCAGTTTAGAATTCGACTGGTACCTGAAGAGTTCTGGCCAGTTCAAAGATCCTCTCTATCTCCGCCTGAACCTCGGCCAGGCAACTACTCCTGCTGGTCGATCTTTCCATGATTGCTCTTTTGGTCGGATTGTTCAGTAGAGATCTCTTCGCTAAGGAAATGTCCGCCATTACTCTCGTGATGATGATTCTGAAACAGTAGGTCGTTGGTCCCTGAGAAAAGATTCTTCTTAGAGCGGTATGTCCGGGACTCCTCGCTTACCTTCCCTCGAATCGATGCTTCAGAAAATCAAAAAGTGCCTTCTGCATCATGTCCGTGACTTGGTAGCCTTTCAGCGATGGTCCCACCAGTACGACAGGTCTCATCGAAGGTACAACGTCATAGGGAGTCGTCGTTTCCTGAAAACCAAGTGACAACGCTCAATTACGTACGTATCCCCAGGATGGTCTCGTTCAACGGGTTTAGCCCCAGGATAGTCTCACTTACATAGGACTTCGTGAGCACGGAATGCAACATTGAAAACATTGAAAACAGTTAATTCTTAGATACGATTAAGACTCGTCGTTAGATACGCGACCTAAATGCGATCTCTGCAGGGCCAAAGCCCCTGAACCTCATCCGGACCGGATCCTCTTCAGACTCTTCAGTTCTCGAGGTACTTTGGCCGTGCAGTCTATTGGATTCTACGTTCGGACTAATAATTGCGACTTCCTATGGGACTACTGGTCTTTTAGCAAACACAAACGATATCGGTGCTCAACGATTCATTGGTCTGTCGCTACTAGAAATTACCAGCTCGAATTGCATTCCTCCGACATTCGCCGACTAAGCATTCACGAATGCACTCGCTACTTGATATACATTTGGAACTCTTGTCCCTCATTGCGTAAACCTAAGAGAATAATAACAAAAAGGAATGATGCATAGCTTATTTGCGAGAGTGATGCTTCGGAGAGAGCTACCAGAGGGTGAAACTCTAATAGATTCCACATGGAACGATCGTGTTGAAAAACTGTCAGGAACATGGATGGATGTTGAAGCGAGTTAAAGAACTTATTTTCCTTTCATTTCCCGCAATGCGCGTAAGTCAATGTTTTATCGATTATCAGCGGCATTTGTAAATAACGCGAGAGAGCAATCAAGTTATTTATAAATATGCGAACGTGTATAGTAATTTTTTCACTTAAATTGATTCTGTCGTCATTGTTTCTGACCACTCGGGTTTATTGGTAACCGATAAAAACGCATGGCACACGGTGTGTGACGCACTTCTCTCTTTTTTTTTTTTTTTTTTTGCAAAAGTAAATGATTAAAACTGAAGATTTTCATTTGAAAGATGACAATTTTATCGATCGCGCGAGCACAAGAAGTCGCGCTTTGCAATTGTCACACATCCATCATTGTAACTGATCGATTGTGCGAACTAGATCCACGTGTGTTATCGAGGGATTCTCTAGTGTCGACGAAAAGAGTACAATCGCAAATCCTCTACTCATACCAGGTGTCGAGCTAATTCGATAGAGGCCAATTAAATAGCGGAGATTCAACCAGGGAACCAAGCCCAGGAGGAATCGATAGTGGACGAGAAGGGAGACGATAAGGGACTAGTAGTAGGGTGTTGAATTACGCGTACCTCGGCCGTTTCGAGTACTTACCGGCTTCTTAAAAAAGTTCTTCCGCTTCTCCTTGGCCGGTGGAGTGGTGAGAGTTGCCTTGCCAGGACGCACGTTACCCACGCTATCGCTGTCATCACCTGTGAATCCAGAAATTATCCAGATATTAATGCCAATCCCCAAAAATGTCGTCTCAACTTTGTCCCTCTTTCTCTCAAGGATACTATCCACTTGTCACTCACTGATCTCACTACTACTCTTTTGTCTCTAAACCAATCAGAAAGTAGGCTGGCTAAAAAGCTTTCGGACAGTGTATATTCATGTGTACGTGTGTGATGACAACCACGATGATGATGATGATGATGATGATAGTAATGATACTGACGACTACTACAACTAACGCGCTAAAGTCTGTATGACTGGTGTCCCGCACAACTAGGGAGGATATTACGTCTACCAATAAAAGCTGCGGTTGAAACGTGAACGGAAGGAAAGAGAGAAAAGCGGTGGTCTCGGATCGATCGATCGATCGATCGATCGATCAGTTTTTCGTAATCCATCGTGATCAGGCCGGAGCGAGCCAGAGAAAATTCAATAAAGACCGTCGCTTTTCTCTTTCCTCTTTCGTGCTTGCCTCGAAAAGTGAAACTAGAAAAGCATATTGGTAAATAGGCAAATGCGCTTCAGTGTAATAAATTCACTACAGGTAGTGTGTGTTTGTACGTGTGTGTGTTCGTGTGTTTGTCTGTGCCTTGGGGAATGGAATACTTAGGTTTCACATAAGAAATTCGTATTTCGTGATGTCAGTGTGTACGAACGACTTCCGGTCGGTCCCGTTAGCGGTTTCCGTAGCAAGAAATTCGTGGCAAGAAAACCGGATCCCTCGGGAAAAGTCTCTCTCTGCCCGTTCGAACGCTTTCCCGTTTGCGTTGGAAAGTTGTCGAGTTGCGAGAGAAGAGAAGAGAAGAGGTTTGGCGTACACCATGGATTTTCGGGGAAAGAAAGAAGGACGTGCTAGGATACCTGGCGTAGTAGGTGGTGTGGAACCACGTGAGGGCATACCACTCTCGCCAAGGTTCCCTGAAGAGCCTCCCCTCGTTGTATAAAGACCCTTGTTGCGGGTGCCTTCGCGCGCTGCACTGGCTTGTTGTCTCAGAGCCTCCAATTTCACCGGCGAAGGAATGAAGCCCACATCGCAATTCTCTTTCACGAGCCTCCCGATCCACCAGTTGTTGTCGTACTTTTCCTAATCGCAAAGCACAAGTTTCGCTCGTTCAGTCTCACTCGTTTTCATCTCGGCGTCCGCCAATCGCGATACTCACCTTGATGTGAAGAAAGTCACGAACGTTGAAGCTGACCGCCGATCCGTGAACGGGCGAATCGTCATCCACAGATCCATCGTAGCTGACGTTGGTCCTAACTGCGAATGCCACCGGTTTAGTCTGAAAAAAGAAAACAATACAAGTTCGGAAGGAAATGATATTTATACACGCGGTCGATTCTATCGATGACGTCTACTACTACCCCTATGGTCACCCAATGGTCACTACCCAATCCTCCCTCCCCCCCTCCCTTCGTCCCTACCGAAGATTCGCGTGCGATTTATTCAAATAACTTTGCCCATTATCGGGACTTCTCTAATGATTGTTCCATCGAGCCGAGGCTTTCGTAACCAGACAGCAAGTCAATAGCTCGACGATATTTTGTATTATACTTTTCATGCTTTGCCGTACCGCACACGTCCATCGACTTTTCTATTAGGTCACCGCTTGCTCGAGCTCGACGAGTGGATAATGCATGTACTCGCAAATGTAAGCCGCACGTGCGTAGCGCGGAACTCATCGACTCGATCATTTAATACTCGGTTTTCAACGCTGCACGGGTTACCTCCAGCCGATAAAGCTCCGAGGGTGTGCAGCAGCTCGTGCCTCTTATTTTTTTTCTCCCTCTTTTTTCGCCGGCTCCTTTCCCTCGAAGGTCACCTCCGTCGCCAATCGATATTTCTAACCAACTAAATTGGAGAAACTTCGTCTTACACCCCTTATATTTTCATTCCACGATCATTTCTTAACACGGGATGTAATTCATTATCAAGCTGGCTGGCTGGCCGTGGCACTCTCCCGCTGAATTTATTCTCTCGCTGTCATTCAATTATAATAAATTGAATTAAACGCGGCCGCCGTTCAAGCTTTGAGAATGACGATTAATTGGAGCCATTCTCCAGTCCAATATTGGCTGCTAAATAAAGGATCCTACTTAATTAAAAAGCACTGCATCAATATTCAATTCGGAGAAACAGCGGGAGCAGCCGAAAGCTTTCGAGGAGGAAGCTTGAAACTTGCGCCAGAATCCTAATTTGGGGAATTTGGGGAAATTCCTGAAGTAAATGTTGGTCATTTCTCGACACGCGACGTTTGGTAGATCGATCGGACAAAGTCCCCCGTGGGCCAGGAGCTTGAGCTTTGCGATATAATTTATTTCCTTTTTCGCTCGTTTTTATCCCGCGTATCGCCACCCCTCGACTCCTTCTCGTGCAAATCACGCGTTTTTCTGTTGCTAACAGCCTTTATTTTTATGACAATGCCCAGTCACGCGAGGGATCGATGCGATCCACAATGATCCACGACGATTCATCGTTGGAAAGCGGAAGTAAAGTTTGCTGGAAAGTACGAGGCAAAGTTGAAAATAAAGACATCGATAAGAGAGCGAAGCTAATTTTAGTCTGGCTTTATCCGTCTCTCCCTTATTTCTCACGTATTTTGCGTCTTGGATGAACTCTCGGGATTTCTCGTTTCAACGGAGAACACTCCGTCCTATCAGTGATTTTAATTATTTTCCTTTTATATAGTTTTACATTTATAAAGTGTCCTCTTTTTTTTTTGTTTCATACGATTACTAGAAATAAAAGTGTCCAGTAAAATCAATTCTATGAAAGGGAAGAGCAGAGAATTCAATGGCTCGCGCGTCCTACTTGTTACAAAATAATAGTCAGAGAAACCTTTCCACAACCATTATTTTTCTATACCATCGGACACACTTCTATTTTCCTATAACAGCTTTTTTACTATTTCCAAGAAATGTCCTGGAAATGGAGGGCATTCCTCGATACAACGAAAATCCCCGATATTACTCAGCCCCTTAGATCAGGTGAACTAAACTAATCTGTTTAGTGGATTTTGCTCTACTTCGATACTTTTCCAGATCTCTGATATCTCGTTACGACTTCGGAGCACTAAAAAGCTCTGACGTTTGCCAATGCCAAAGCACCATTTCATTAAGCCTCGACTAAAGTATATTGCAACAAGCTGGCGCGATGCGTACAGAAAAACTCGGCGTTTATCAGCCTAATGACTTTGGCCCGATGAGACGATATCCACGCGAAAATACAAAAATTCATCGAACGCCGCGACAGTGAGATAGTGGATTTTTGTGGCAGAGAAGATGCGTCCGAAAGGAAAAGCGCGATAGACCACGCGTTAAAATATTTAGGAGACGAAAGGTCTAAATGGGCGAGAATCGAAGTTACGGAAGGGTTTGTCAAGATTGACAGAGAGTGGAGAAACATTGGCAGCGGGAAGTCGAGCGGACACGCGAAAAGAGATCAATGACTCACCCTAGCTTTTTCAAGTTGATTGAGGGCCTGCTTCTCCTTTTCACGTCGCAAGCTCTCCTTCTCCTCGTCCAGCGAAAGATCCGAGCTTGGCTGCGAGTAGTTCGAGTCCGCTGAGCCCTGGAAAATAAAATGACAGAGTTTCCTTTAGACGTCGAGATTCCTCCTCCGATTGAAATTAATTAAGATCTCGCGCCCGAGCTCCGATTCGAGAACGTCGACGAATCTCACTCGAGCGCCAGAGTGCCAGAGTGCCAGAGAGTTTTTCAGAGGCGACGAGCTCGTTCGAGATTGATTGCTCGTGCAAAATAATGTAATTTAATTACGATGTAGAACGCGGCAACCTTGAACTTTGATTCTCGTGGGGAATTGCGTCACCATTCTTCTCACAATAAGCCGAGCGGATCCCGCAATGCATGTCACAATTCATTAGGCGCATTACGTGCCGCCCAAGCAGCCCTATTTACCTTCGCACATTAAAGAGAACCGGCCGGGACTAATTAATTCCCTCTACTCTCTCGCTAATCTGATCTTTGCACCGCCTAAGAAAGAGACGAACTCTACACACACCCCCCCCCCCCCCCCATTCGAGAGTCCGACAATTTGAAAACCAATAAACACGCGTGTACTTAATAAACGGAGCAAGAGCTACCGTGCAACTTTTATTCCGCCAACTCCAATTAAGCGCGCGCTTCCGGATGAAAGCGCAAACTTAATCGTCGCGCGTAAGATCGATATATTTTTTTTACGATCCTCGTTCGAGCGAAGGTCGCGAGGCGCTTATAGAGCTTGCGAAAGAGTCGCGAGAAGAAGGAAATTCCTTTTCCCTCGACGAGTGGAAAATCTTCCACGTCGCGATTGAGAGACAAGAGGGGAATTTGGTAAATTAGAGACGATTCTCGGTAAGATCGAGAATCAATCGAGCGACGATGCACCCTGGAAATCGAGAATGAAACTAAATCGCGGAAGAAACGATAGGCTCTTATAGGATTTGCCTGCGCTTTCTTACACCGAGAACATCGCGCGGCTCCCTCGAGCAAATCGACTACACTTTATTCAAATAAGAGGATCTCGCTTCATTGACATTCATTTGTCTCAAGGACGGGGATAAGACGGGGATTAAGAAAGAGCCGATAACATTTGTTTCCTCGTGGAATTGAGGAATTTTCTCTTCCTCGCCGAAAGAATCGAGGAACGAGAGTAAAAACGAAGGAGAGACCCGCGAATCGAGTTAATCATTCGAATAGAGAACGTGGCGCGCGAAGCATGGGAGGAGGGAGTAGGATAGAAGAGAGAGAGAGAGAGAGAGAGAGAGAGAGCGATGGAAATAGGTTTCCTTCATTCACCGAAAAGGAGTCCAAGGATCCAGAGCGCTCGCCATCCAAACGATAGCATTCCGGGGAACGAAACAAAGTCAAGGAATAAACTGGATCTGAATAAGGGATTCGCTTGATTAATACTGATCTGTCTTGCGGCTGAAGTGGAAGCGAAAAAGATTCACAGCCAAAAAGGGATATGTTTCACGAGCTTTTTGGTGAAGGAATTCACTCGGTCGGAGGGTCGTAGTCATGCCAACGGCCCTCCACGCTTTTCGCCCCTGCTACGAGTGTATTTGTGTGCCATCGCGACCTCCCTAAGGTTTCCCTTGGCCAGGGTGCTACCATCACCACCACCGCCACTACCACCATTGTGGCACCTCCGGGATTTCAGTCTAACTAGTTTCCTACACGTGGAATTCGCAAGCTTTCAAAAGCTCGCTTACTACGACAATAACTGCATTATCAAGAAATTTCAGGAGCACGAGCGCAGTCATCCCTTACTTACCGCATTATGACAGAGAGAAACGTATTAGAAACGGAAGTATCGCTCGTGTTGGAAAAAAAAAAAAAAAAAAAAAAAAGAAACGGGCGCTCATTGCGCGATCGACTGGCAGTTTTCAGAGTCAACGAGAAGAAAATTAATATCGATGATTTTCCTAGCGGAGACAGCCTCTCTCTCCTCTTTCTCCTCCCCGTGTGTCCTTCGCATCATCGCCTACTCGATCAACTTCCTTTGGATCCGCGTCTCGGAGCTCTCAAGCTCCTGCCGCCGATCCAGCGATAGTTTCCTACAAGGATTTAACGAAGAAAGTTTTTTCTCCGAGTGTCGGCCACTTTGTTTCACTTTCACGATAACTAGCGTAGCGTTAAGCGGAAGCGTCGGGGCGTGTTCTTCGTTATAGTCAGCGGCTCCGGAATGGCCAGATCATTTATATCCTGATCGCGCGCTGAGCCTCGAGCTACTCCCTGAGCTTTTTCAGCGTGAAATCGAGTGTGCACTACCTCTGCGCTCGGTCAGTGTCACAATAAATATTTTTCACGAGGATCGCAAGGATATTCCGTTCCCTTCTTAGAATGCCCACCCCGTCTCAACCCATCTCGCCACACTCGCCGCCATCTTTCGCGATCCACCTTCTTATCTTACCACCGCGACAACCGCAAAAAGGAAAGAGGACTCCGGGGATAAGAAATCGTCTCAGTGAATCGTTGGGTACCTGAGTGAAAAGCTTGTTGTAGCCAGAATTGTGTTGATTGTATCCAATCATCGCCGAGAGCCGCCAGCGCCGCCTTGAGGGCCTTTCGGTGCTGCTGAGCCTGATGCACTTCCGGCCAAGCTCTTCCGCAAGTTCTTCCGCTCTTGCTGCTTTTGCCTGCTGAACGGACCGCGGGCAGGTCACAGACCGGCAGCGAAGCTCGCAAGCTCAACGTTACCGCATCTTTCTCTTCTCCCTTCGACTTCTCTCCGTTACTCTTTAGATATTCTCTCTTTTCTGTCTTCTCTTCGCTTCCACGGGGTTCTCGATCAAATCCGCAGTAGCTACGTCATCCTGGTCGGCGGCCTCATGCAAGTCTCGCCGACTTTTTGCGCTTCCTTTTGCAAGCCATCCAAAAACTCGACGGGAAAGTCAACTAGCGGTCTCCTCTAGCGGCTACTTTCCGTCCAGTTCCCGGTCTCTCCCATACGCGCATTTTCATCGTCTCCCTCCGTATCTCGTATCGGTAGATTCTCGCCCAAAAAGGACTGAAATTCATTTTATTCCAAGCTTAAGTGGCGCGCTCATTCAGAACTTTCGCAGACTCGGCCCCGCTCACATTGAAATCTCGAAACGCATCTTTTGTCAAACTAAAATCTGCTGTTTTCTTTTTTTTCTCTGAGAATAGAAATTTTCTATTCGCAGCAGCAATGCTTTCTCTTTCTATGAAAACTCGTAATAGCCCGACGAAGGACTCATCTCCCAACTTTCACAACTAATTTAAGGGATAGATTGAAAAACTTGATATTTCGCGCAATTCTATTATGAAACTATTATGATACTCGATCCATACCTTGTTATTTCGTTGAGAGAGAGAGAGAGAGAGAGAGAGAGAGAGTGAGTGTTACAAGGGATTTGTGTCAATTGAGAAATGGCAAACGTTTTCCTAATTAAAATTCAAAGCCGTAATAGGAAGGGAAATTTGTTATAAAACACTTTGGGTGTTTGCCTATTGATCATATTGCGACATCATTTTCCATAAAGCTTTCCGTCTCTCTCGTCTGCCTTTCTTGGCAAGAAAAGGAAGAAAAAGCAGGAATTAGATTAAAGTGCTTAACTATCGTCACGCGAGTTCCCGGATCTTTTACTCGTCTAATTAATTAACTTTCAGTGCAAATACAACCCCAGTGATTCCATCATCCTCCTTCTCCTCCTCCTTGGCAAACTAACGAAAAATAATGTGCAATAGCTGGAAGAAATCAAAATCGACGTGGTTTCTCTTCTTGACGATTCATGGTGGCACGAATCACGATGGGTCAGCTTCGATTTTTATGCAGCGGGAAAGAAAATGGAACGCTTGAATTATCAAAGCCTGGCCTCAAATTGGATTTAGCGGAGGAAGCGAAGAAATCGGTCGGCTTAAAAATAAGGAAATGATCTAAATAAAGTAGAGAAGCAGAAGAGCGTCGAGCAAACCTATAAAAAATGGGTCAACGGCATCGAGAACCGTAGTAAGTCGAGATTTCGCCACGATCCCGTGGCCAACCACCGCTAATAGTTCAACCCCTCGTCGTGCGAGTTTCTCTAGCTACAAAGCAATATTCGCGAGTGGCAAGTCGCGAGTCCCAAGTTTCCTGGATATTTGATAGAAAGTAATCAAAAAGTCACTAGGCCCCAGCTGTCGACTCGATTACGTCACTTTTGGGAACAAGCAACTTATTATTACCGACTAAACGTTGTTAGAGAATTTATTGCGTTTCAACATGAATTCAATGGTAACTTTAAGAATAACTCATTTGTCGTTGTCAAGTAAACGATTCAAACGACTTTATTCTGGAACAGCATGAAATCATAAATAGCTTAGTGGGAAAAGACGTTTTACATGCGATTATACCGGGCTCGACCGAATTTAGAACAAGTTTTGGGAACTTATAATAGGATTTTAATAGTGTTACGAGTATTTGGGTCTGGTGATTTCAATGCCTTGGGCAGTGACTCGTAGAAATTTGCAGATTTCGATCGTTTTCAATTTCGAATTTACACCCCCTGCGCTTGTAGCTGCATTTTGACCCAGTTACCGTGGTGGCTTGGCATCCACCAAACGTGCTGTATTGGCTTGTATACTTGCGATATCGAATGCCAACCGTGCAGATGCAGCGAAATTATAGTAATATCGTAAAAAAGTCATCCTAGCCCAATTTCGACGAGACACCAGCGAAATTAGTTTATTCACGAAAGCTAAAGATATTTCTCAGTCCAGTTAATTAGGTGGGAACTTTGAAAATGCAAACTGCCAATTTTCTGCTTAACGAACCTACGGATTATCGATCCCCAGTAGTCCAGTCAATAATTATTTATACCGAAACGCTAGCATAATTAATTCTTTTATTCCACTTGCAACGTCAGAGTTCAATAGATGAGAGAAGACAGCACTTTCTTTCGATCGACCGAGCTAAGAGTAAAAATAAAATAATTCACACACACACACACACGCGCGCGCAATAACGGCATAGACATAATATTAGCAAAGTGTAGAGCACGCGAAATACTTGAAGCAGAAATTTCCTAATCGAACTAGATTCAGCTAGCTCTGGTTTTCCAATCGTGAAAATGAACACTGCGAGGCTCATTTGGCAGAAATCACGAGAGGCCATAGAGTATTCTATCAGTCTAGTCAGAATTGCATTGGGCTATACTACTACTACTACTACTACTACTACTACCACCACCACTACAACTACTACTGGCTTGTGCTTTTTTTATAGATTTCCCTCGAAATTATCGATATCCATTAATACGGTAAATTGACACGTCCCCGTTATTTATTGGCGTAATTCATCGACCCTCGATTACATTTGTCTCGCTAGCATCAAATAGCTCAGCAGCTTCTAAAGTCGACTCATCCATTCGAGAGTTCAGCGACCTGTAAAATAGGCACGGTCGCGTGCTCCCCGTCCAAACGAAAGGAACTGGAAATCGATTCACTTACTTCGAAAATTTTACACGCTGTCCAAACAATAAGCAAACGCGAGTCACTCGCTGCAACAACCAGCATCGAGAGCACTGTTTCAATGAAAAATCAAACTGGGACACTCGACGATCGTGGTCACGGATAAATATTTCCTTGAGAATCCATTGGTTTCGACTGGATATCTCTCTCTCGATGACGCGCTCTCCTAGGAAAATAATTGTTCTCACGAACAATGAACTTTTTAATCACCCAGCGAGACACTCTTGTTTTTAATCTTCGTTCGATCAAGTCCCCGGGATTTATACGAGTCACGGCAAAAATATTGCTTTTATCGTGAAAGCTACTTTTATAGCATTTATTTTGATCGTTTGTGGTCGGCGGCCGGCTTAACGAGTTTTCCGCAAAGTGCACCCTCGTGATGCAGCCTCGTGGTGTATTCAAACGCGACCCAGTCTGAAAAATCGAAGCCAGAAAATTCTCGGGAAAGTCGAAACTCCAAAAGAGTAACGTATTCTACCGATGGTGGTACATATGGAGTTCTCCCACTCCCCAGTCCACCTACTACGAATACGTATCGAAAGCGATTGATTGACCGACCAGCTACACTGCATTTCAGATCTTTATAAATAAATATACGTAAGGGCTCTTCCCACATGCCTTAAAATCAAATCAAACGAAACCGTGTCGCGCGTTGTACAAGTCTGATTTCACGATTCCCTATGATTTTAGAAAAAGAACTTTTATATTTGAGAATATAAGCCCGGAGTATATGAGAAATAACAAAGGATATACGAAAGAAAGCTATGTATGTGTATGGAAGGAAGTGGGTTAATAAAATTTAACCTCGGGATGTTCCCCAATGAAGAGAGAGAGAGAAGGGGTGAGGAGAAGAGAGGAGAGAGAGAGAGAGAGAGAGAGAGAGAAGGAAAGAAAGGATCAATATGAAACAAAGTGTATAATAAAAATGTAATAAAAATACGTATACTATATGGCAGAGGAGATAAAATGCAATCTCTGAAATTTCTTAAGGGTTGAACAAGACGATTGATGCGAAATAATTGGATGGACAAAGAACATAATGATCTTATGCTAAATCTGACATCTTCCACGATGAGAAACTTTACCAAAAATTGCCGATGGACGATAAATTTATCGATTTTATTTGTGGCGGTCTCTCCCTCTCCCCTCTTCCCACCCTCCCACCCTCGCGCTCTCTCCTCTCTCTCTCTCTCTCCATGTAGAGCACTGCTACCTTCCGTTCATTGACATTCACGCTCGAACGACTGTAGCATTGATCTCTCGTCGCACAATATAATACAGCGCTAAACTGCAACACTGAAATAATCGCGCAAAGACTACTGAAAACCCCCGGGTCTGAAAGGAGGAACTTGTCCGACCAGCTGGGAGAATGGCGTGGAAAGAAATTCGCCAATGACGGGGACGGCTCGAAGCCACGTCAAAGACGCGGCGACGTAGACGACGATTGTTTCGAGATTTCACAGAGGAGCAGAGGCAGCAGCAGCAGCAGCAGCAGCAACAGCAGCAGAAGGCAGCAGCTCGAGAGGAACTCGAACTCGAACTCGAGCGCAGGATTACCCGAAAGCTGCTCGGGACTCCCGGTGAGATCCTGGCACAGGACTTCCTCGTGACGCGGAGGATTTGCTGGAGGTACTCGCGTTTCTGGGGAGTCTCAGGGGTCGCGGATGAGCCGGAGACGGCCGTGGTAGGTTTTGGGGGTGGAAAATCCGCGAAATTTCAAGCCGTTCAGGGAACGTGTGGCCGGCAGAAGCCAGCAGGACGCGACGGCGCCTATTGGCCGCGAGGTTGCTGCGCTTACTGAGAGTACGTGCTGCGACGAATCACGTTCCTGGCTGGTTTGCTTGCCAGAACGGGGCCGCTGGTGTCTGCCTCCACCGCTTGGCGGCGGCGCCGAAGACGCCTGGACGACACCCCCGTAACTATATCGATCCAGAGCAACCCCCGCGCTACCCCCGACCATTGCCGCCCAACGCGACAACGCTAGGCCACTGCACTCTGACAGCAACGTGTCCTATCAGCCCTCTTGGAGGCCGTTCGCGCCAGCCCGTACCCTAACCAGCTTCTATACACTCGCCGCTCTACCACCATTCTGTCCCACAGTCGATTCACAAACTTGCGCCCCTCTCCCTTCACCTTCCCTACGCTCGCCCACCTACGCGCTTCTACGTCTCTACGTTATCAACAATACGACGCTGCTTCCGGAGCCCATTGATTTCTTTCGCTTTTCAACCAATACTCCCTTCTGGAGCCTCGACTGATATCCGTTTGTCTTCGTCTACCTTATCAGGGATACGGCTGAATAATAATTCAGCCCTTGCCTCGATTAATCGACGTTCGCTCTCGTTTACGTGCACCAGTCCTCCTATCCATATATCCGTTTGCACGAGTGTCTCGTTGTTCCTTGTTGGCCATGTACGACGTATTTTGCTTATTAAATTTCCTTCGATAAGTGGCCACGAGTTTACCTTATCACCCTGGGAGATACACTCCCTTATCGGAGAATCAAATTCAATATACTTTATATCGTTACCCAAATGAGAACAGATAAAGTTTCATTGATATCCAGAAGTGAGACTACAGGCCTGTCCTTAAACATGCTCCCTATAAGTAATCGAATATTCTTCTTAGACAATTATCCGTGGCTGTGAGGGTGTGCGCGCGCGCGCGCGCGAGCCAATCAGCATGCAAAAATAAGGGTTATTTTCGCGAGCTCTTTCACTATCGGTCTATAAAGCTATCAGCTAATGTTTTTATAGGGTTTTCATAGTGAAATGGATAACGATATCACCCAGTTTGTCGACGAAAATAGCCCTGACCTCTTTCTTTACATGGGCAGTCGGAAGAACGGGAAAAGGTAAAATGGAACTGGCTACTACCACTACTGGTACCTATGGAGGCTCTCCGACACCCCGGAGAAAAGTAACCTACAGTTGATACGGTCACACAAAAAGGGAGAAACTCTTGAAGGATTTTCATTGAAAAAAATTATCCGAATTTCTGATTCTACGATGATTTAGTACCTTTTTGCTCCATGTCGCTGCTAACGCTGACTATACCACTTATAATGGCAGGAGCTATTAAATGAAATGTGTCCACAGAAGTCACACCCCTTATAATTAGCATGCTAAAGAAATGTAGGTCACGCATGCTTCTCATAATGCTCGTTGTAACGAATGATTCACTCGCTCGAATCGAATTTGACAAATGAAATAATTGCCATGGAATTCATTAGTGAAATTCACACTCAGCGCGCTTTGAAGTATTAAGCCGAAAGCGGAGGAGCAGGATTTTGTCTTTTCCTCTGTTTTTTCAAGGTACGATGTATGCAAGGTCCATGGTACGATTGGCAAACAAATCGTCAAGCATGAAAGTGACGATAATGTATTTTCAGCAAACTTATCCTTCAGCTCGCGCGAGAGAGTCCCAAGTATACTCGACGTACGCGAATGCATTTGGAACGCGCTGTTAGCCTGACAGCTGTAAATACGTTTACGCAAATGCAACTCTGTTGATACGTAACTGTTCGAGCATTTCCTTTCGCTGCGATCACGTGGGGTCAAAGGCAAAAATAAATTTCAAGTGTATCGTGTCTCCCACGCACACGATCGCGCATGCCCATTTTCTACGGTAGGTCGTGGCAACCGATCGAATTGATATCGCTTGACCATGTTCGAGCATGCAAGGAACACGCGTCCCTCCAAACCGGGCAAAAATCGTGTATCGTTTCATGACGTGGTCATCGTCCTCCCACCAAACCATCGCCGCTCGTATCAGTGAATTCTTGCGCAGACACGAGCAACGCAATTAACGCAAAATGTATAAGACGAGAATACGATTTCATAATCTTGATGACTGCGACGAATTTCAGTCGGCGAAGGACGATGTTGCTATTTTAGTTTAAATATAGTATTAATAACGTGTCACTTGAACGTCGATGACAAAAATAGTTCAGCGAGAAGGTGCTTATTTACGATTATGCCCATGACTTTTGTGAATTCT
Source organism: Sclerodermus sp. 'alternatusi' (assembly GCA_037305995.1). NCBI lineage: Eukaryota > Metazoa > Arthropoda > Insecta > Hymenoptera > Bethylidae > Sclerodermus > Sclerodermus sp. 'alternatusi'. The sequence continues at coordinate 3,325,366 of CM074553.1, forward strand.
TCAGAATGACACGGTCCTTCTCGCACGAAAGCGAATTATGGGAAAAAGTGTTACGTCACTCCAGTGATTCGTCAGGCGTTTATCAGGAAATGGCCGGTCGATTCGATTCGACAGTCCAAAGACGAGAAAAAGCTCGGGGCCTTTTGTGCGAATCTTGGGAAAACGACACCGTCTGACCAATTTTATGGCCAAAGAGAACGGCGGTAGGCTCGGTGAATACGGATATCGAGAAAATACTAATTACCTTTTGGCAAGGTATGCCAGAGCGTTACTCGACTTGCGTCAAAACTTGTTTTCCAAGGTAGTTCATTATTCGCGAGTTTTTGGCAGCTTTGCTCACAGGGGATCGAAATGGGATTGGTAAGTGGTAAATGGTAAGTGGTAAGTGGTAAGCGGTAAGTGGTAAGAAGTAACAAGTACCTTTCTCTTGCCAAAGGGTTTGTAGTGGTGGTCCCGCTTCATTGGACGTCGCATGTGGTGCGCCATTTCCTGGGCTGAAGCTTTGACCGGAAAGCTCGTTAAAAGCACACGCGAACACACGAAAAAAGGCTGTCGAACGGACAAAATCAAAACCGGAGAAACAGACGACTCGGTTGAATTCGATCATCCAGCTGATGAGCTTTCGTCAGCTTCGCGAGTCCATCGACTTCCGGCACGCTAAGCTTCGAGTCCTGGCTGCTTGCCGCATTTATCACGCTACGTCGAGCTTCACTTTTTTCTTCGCTTTTCTCAGAACACTTTTCAATGTCGAACACGTCATCCACTTGTAATTTTCGTAAGCTCTTTGTCACGATCAATAGGAGAAATCCTTGCAGCAGCAGCAGCAATAGCAGTAGCAGCAGCAGCACCACCACCACCACCCACCACCACCTCTCACAATGATTTACGTTTCTTTCATTACGGATTTCTGGTCTGATTATCAATTATGGCATCGAACGAATATGTTAGTCGCATTATTACCGATCATTTTATTTATTGGCTGATTCCTCGCTTACGAGGAAAACATTTCTGAAATTAGAACAGGAAGCTCGCGGGAGTAATAAAATATGTAATAAGGTGTAGCGCGTTATATTATTAATATTAGAGCTTTTGCTATAAACGTATCAATGCTGGCGCGCGTACCAAGTTAATTTCTAATACGTGTTCTTCTTTGTGTATCGTTTGATCTTTGGACCAATGCCGAAGCAGCACGAGTGCACTAGGCCTAGTGTACTTAGGGTGTATTAGGTGCGAAAATATTTAGCCCTGACCTTGACTCGCAACTGCATTTTTCTCTCAAAATATAATTCTGTCAAACATTCCAACGGTATTCACTTATCACCCAGTGAGAGAACCCCAGCTGGAATCGACTTCTATAGCATAATTGATGGAAAACTTTAGCAAAATTAAATTCATGTTGCCTCGAAAAGTGGAAATTCTCTGCGAGATGGAAATCTCTCACTTGCGTGAGAGCTCAACGTAGTTTTACGAGATTAAAATTTGGACTCATTACATATTGATCGACTGGCGTATAAATCAAATCATAATGCGATAGAGGAGAAAGATAGATGTCAGGGACGTTAGATAGAATCCTTATGGAGTAAAAATATCATCTTTGAAATCCGTAACTCGATGGCCTTATTTAGGTGGCCATCTTTGCTACACCTAACACTTTTCTCAGGAAATACGAGGAGCGCGATGAACCTTTGCATAATTCTTAATTAGAGTTTCTCTCTCTCTCTCTTTACTTCGAAGAGCTAAAACACAGAGTGTATATTTTGATCCTGATGAGGATAATCTTAAGCGAAAGAATCGAGGATGCACGTGTCACGTGTTCAGGATGTACCGTGTACCATCCAATATGGCGACAGGAGTGCTGCTTACCAAGATCAGCGACAATTAGCAAGCGATTTGCGGCGTGTTTTTTGCTTTTTCTTGAGTCTCACTGTCCGTGAACGCGGATCCGTGAAAACTGGACCGGGACGGGTTGGATGTGCGCGGACTTGTGGCACTCCGCTGCCGACGAAAGCATTTGGAACGCACGCCGACCTCCTACGCTATAAATAAAACGGCGGCAGCCACCAGGAAAGCTCTGCCAGCTAATTGTCTGTCCGATTCGTCGTAGTTTTCTCTGATCTAACGCCTTTCTCGATTTTCTCGTTACCTCTAGTTAGCGAGGATAGGATATGTTCTAAAGCTTAAACGCATGGTCACTTTATTGGACACCCCTGCCAAGTGACATCATTCACCTTTGGCACGAGACGTGTCTCGGATATTCTTTATACCGCTCTCCTCCGCATTCTTCTTAGACATCATCGAATTTCAATCACTTCGTGGCTTTCTATTTCACGAGTGATACAATGCAATTTATTAATAATTATGCAATAAATAACATGAGGGAAGCACGAAATAATACTATGGGACATCTATTGGCTAGAGGAAAGATCAGAAAACATTCGGTGAATTCTTTTGGATATCGCACGATGTTAAAGAGCATTCGTAGCTGCCCATTTATAATTTTTATCGAATAGTTTGAGAAAGCTTAATAAAAAAAAAAAAAAAAAAACGAGTTTCAGGATAATATCGAAATAGACTTTTTTGTACGATAACTTTTCAAATTTGCCGAATGGCGGTATTATCTCGTGTAAATAAAAAAGAAATATTTGGAGCATCTACAAAGGGTAAGATGTCACCTTTCAACTTTGTATACCCTGTAGCCATCTCGAATAACGCTGAGACCTGCTGTACCGACGGCTACTACTTCAGTTCTTGCGCTTCCCTCACAAGTGTGCCATTAACACTATTTTTACAAATAGATGCGCATAAATAACATTAATCCGTGAATTCCATTATCAAAGAAACTTTTCTAATTACGGAACTTTTAATGGCGAATAAAGAGAAAGAAGTGACAAGGATTTTCCAGACAGTATTTCCGTCGCGAAACGATGCTACGCGATGCCGTCGAAATAGGTTCCGTCACCTTCCTCCCGTCACCTTCCCTCTTTTCATTTTCATCCATCCGTCCCGAAGATTTTCCTCCGTTGCATCTGTTTCACTTTCCTCGTAAGTTGCATCATCGCCGCCCTGAAATTTAGGACGGTACGAGCAAGCAGATTTAGAACCTTCCGTCTAGACTCTTGCATTTCATTGCTTTAACTAGTCTTCGACTTTTTCCAGCAACCTCATGTCGTATAAGTATACTTAAGTACAGGTGCAGCCAGAGGAGAACTGCAGCTGCGGCGCTAATTTTGGCCAAGCTTGAATTAATAGCTACTTTGTGAATACAGCAAACTTCTTTCGCTTCCCTAAGCAAAGTTATGATTTAACTTTGAAAAGCTCTTCTTTTCAAATATCAACTGGTAGATGAATGATAAAGGAGATGGGGGAGAGACAGAGAGTAGAGAGAGAGAGAGAGAGGAAACGAGGGGGAAAGAAGGAAGGATCGAGTAACTTTACGCGCACACCTGCAGACTCGCTTTTCAAGCTAAATGTTTTCTCTTATGATATATCTTACGCGTAATACAAAAAGGAAATTAATCGTCACCTGTTTGGTTTGATACCTCCATGAAAGACTGTTGAAATTATACGGAGAACTCGGGCGAGAGAGGCCTCGCCTCGTAACGACTATTTGAACTTATTGTGTTTCGTGATCCTGGTAAATTAAACGGGTAAGAATTACAAAGTAAAAAAGTCTTATTCCCTTGATTCACTGCGAAACGAGGTGTACCCACCACGAATTGCAGTCTGAAGGGGCGATGGCATAGCAGATGGCAGACACCTGAATCTTGAAAAGTCTTGAAGTCTTGAAATCTCGATAATTCCCTTCAGGTATCTTCAAATATCTTCACGCAAACCCCAACGCGATTATCATCCGCTAGAACCCATTTTCACAAAGAATCGTGCTTTCGTGATCGTATAATAGTCTCTTGATATCCTTTTTATTCCTGCCTACGATGCAAGGTGTTCCCACTAAATATGTTCATCGCAGATGCCAGCCAATTGCATTCGGTTACTCGAATCCCCGATTATTCCTCATAATACCCATTACCCTCAGACACCAGATGCTTCCATACCGTTTTCCTTTTCCTGGAGGGGGGAGAGACTCGACTCGCTCTAATAAAATTCTAAAATAACAATCGTTTTCTCGCTCTTCTCCAATTTTCTCGAGATCCTTCGGCACACGGATAAAATTAATCTCTTTCGGTGACCGATACAGAATTACTTAATTATGGGATCGTTCTCGGAAATAGAAAACAGGTGGCAACCCGATATACGTGGATCGCCTTTCCAAAATCACAGGTAGGTTACGCATGACCTAGAAATGGATGCTGTCCGAATGGATGCAGGTAGAAAAAGCTTACTCCTTACTTTTGTTCCTCGATTTTAAGGCCACGCATTCGCTCTTAAGTAGATCCAAATTCTGGCGTTATTTTAATAATACGTCTTGACGATTCCATAAAAATTCTTGCCTCCGAGTAACGGAGGAGAGGAGGAGGAGGAGGAGGAGGAGGAGGAGGAGGAACTCGGTAAATTCTAATAACCCAAATACTGTACGATGACTCGTCATTGAGCTAACTATAGGGTTGGACGCGCGAGGTGGTTAAAACCAATTACGCATCACGCATTCAGGGAAGCGGAATTCTGCGAAAAAATCTTCGTCAATGAGAAAGTACAGACAGGAGAGATCGAGTGTAGTTGTACGCGCCAAAGAGAGAGGAACACGAATATAATTATTTGTGTGTGTGCGTGTACAGGCGCTCTGACTGAAACATGATAGAAAGAGGCCTTGAACTAAGCAACGACGACATGTAAAGAATCATGAGAGCGAATTAGATCCAATCGATCGATTATTAAGGACAGCCAGAGATTACCCGAGGTGGACTCGATTACCTCGAGATATTGTAACTCGAGCAAGAACTTAATGATTCCATAATGGAGCATCGAAGGAGAGCCGAGAGCCTGGACAACGTCCTTTCATCTCCGGACTCTGCATAATTGCTCAAATTCAACGAGATATCCCTCTCCAAATGTCATTTCGATTCAAAGCAGGCTGTGCACACCGAGCAGGACGAAAAATTAATTTCTCATTGTCGCAGAATATAAATATCGCGCGTATAATGGGACCAATAAAGTCGCGAATATAATAATAAATTAAATAATTATTCATCCTTTTTCTCCCCCTCAATTTCTCATTATCGAGTATTGATTATTCGACACATCCACGCGGCTCTATCAATGCACACAGGCCTCTCCTTTCATTTCTATCTGTATGCACAATACAAATCAATTTCATTCCTCCAGTTATCACTAGCAGAACGTCAATGCTATTGAAATAAGAATTCGAAATCTGGCACGAGAAGCTCGTCAATGGCTCACTGAATCGCAGAATTCTGCATTATGTTGAATTTTCAGATTTCAAGCCGGGAATAGAAAAAGAGGTTGTTTGCTTTTCCTAAGGTTTTTTCTTTTCTTTTGCTAGTAATTGGTTTGCACCTATCGCGCGCTGCATTTCCCTTTGGTGGAACATTGGGTTTCACAAGAGTTTTGTTTCTCCATCGAGTTTTCCGGCGTCAGAATTTTTAGCCGTAAAACGATTTTAACGAGAAAAAACAAAAGCAAACCTACGAAATTTCGTCACGACACGCAGCGTAATCGCTGCGGGCGCTCCTGCGAGGATCTCCTCCGACACAGCGCCGATATAATCGTGTGTGGATTCAGCCACCCTCGAGTCCGATTTCCTCCTCGGCCAAACACGCCGGCACGTAATTAGAATTGGGAGGCAGAAAGGCCCAATAATCGTGCGCACGGGCTGCTGCCAAATTGTTTTCTAAGATGAGCCTGTTAATGCTGCTCAGCTGCCTTGTAAAGTGCTCACGAAACAGACATTAAATTTAATTCGATTGAAAAAAAGAAAAAATGATGAAAAAAAAAAAAAACATAAAACAAATTTAGCAATTTAATAAATCTTTCAATAAATTCACACCGTGCTATAATCGCGGGCGAGCTTGGACGAAAATAAACTTTCAGTATTCTTATTGTGCTCCGACGATCCATCCGGTTGTTTGAAAAGTGCGCTGCAATTGTCTGAATATTTTTCGCGATTCAATGAAATTCTAAAGCTATTATTGCCGAGTTTCTCGCTTCTGGAATACCGAAGTTAATGGTAATTACGATTCCGGACTGACACGTGTCCGGAATTCCCGTGCCTCCGCCCCGTCTCTCGATAGGTTTTCGGCGCTTTTATTAATAAACGGCGCACTCCGATCAAAGGCAGTTATCGTAGATTTTTTTAGACTTGTACCAGTTTACGCTGCAACGCGTGCGCGAGTCCAGTCCCCTCATACACATGTCCGTCTCTGTGTATTTACGTGCCAATGACTGTAAACTTCCGATGCATTGGCAGCTGGAGTCATTCGCACCCCTGCCGCTGCCGCTGCCGCAGCACGTGGCTGGGAAAACTCAGCGTCAATCACACCATTCGACACAATAATTAAGTTTCTTTGATCTACATCCTAGATATTTCATAATTTGCCCTACAAATTTCGTGGAAAATCGATTCGATAATTTACTTGCACGCATTATTCAGCTTAATCGCTCGATTATTTTGATAATAGCCTCTGTAATACTGTGCTGCCATATCTTTTTAGATAATGGAGGTATGGTTCGGTAATTGCTTTTTCCCAGATATCACGTTTCTTACTCGGAAAGACCGATCCGTACTGCCAGCAAAGCATAATTTTTACTGGGAATAAAAATAATGCTGGGCACGATGTTGTCCTTAAGACCTCTGAAAGGTCTCCAACTAAAAACCCAGGCTTAGAAAACCATAAAAGCCTCTCGGAATAAATTCCCTTCCAAGCAATATTTTGTGGTAAAACAAATTTTCCAAAATTCCACGCAGACTTGGATTATTACCTGAACGAACTGCGAGGGGAGGAGAGGAGAGGAGAGTGTCGCCGTAACCATACCGTACCCTCCTCCCTCAGCCCCCCGGCTCCTTTCGAGCTATACCACAGATAACGAGATTTCTAATTTAATTAATACAGCCAATGAAACGTGAATTCATTTATTATATTTTCCCATGTATTTTCGTCATAGCGAGAGAGACGTGTGTAAATTTATCAGTGCCTCGCTCAGAAATATATTCACAGATCAAATACATATTCGAGTGGTATTTGAGATAACGGTTACGACCACGTAATAATCATATTCCACACACAGTATTCCGCTGCGATATTCGCCAATGAAAACACAGTTAGATCCGGAATGGCACAGTTCCTAGTTGTAGAACATAAAGTTACTGGAACGCCAACGCCCGGCACACAACCGACAAGACACGCGTGCGTGTGCGTGCATCGAGTTTAAAATTTGGCGTACGGAGGCGGGTTTCTGTGCTTAGGGCGCTATAAAAAGAGAAAAAGAGAAAGCCACGAGTCATATGCCGCCCTGCGTGTTCATATTGCCGCTTGTGCACGCGTGCACACGTGTGCCGCTTCTACGTGCACGCAAGGCCCACATTCTCGTGTTCGCGCGTGTACAGCCGGGGACAGATACGACGTCTCTGACTTTTCTGAGAGCAAACTTCCCTCTCTGTCTCTGTCTCTCTTTCTCTCGATTATTGCGATCTCGGGGGGAATTTGTCAGAATCAGAACCATACTCCATTCTAAAGTTTTCTTTCCTAAATAATTGCGCAATGCTAAAAGGTGTAGCGAGAAACAGCTTTGGCGAAAGTCGAACTGCACGTTTCAGAACGCGCGATGTCGAAGCAAGACTTGTTTTACGAGCGCTCGCATTTGCGAGGCTAACCTCTAGCCCGGAGACCTTGTCAATCGAGCGAATGAGAAATAGTTTATTAAATTAATTCGGGAACGAGCAACGCGAAGATTCCTCGAGACATCGGCGACTCGATTTTTTTCAATGAAACACAATCGCCTGGCATTAAAATTTCCAGTAAGCACTTGCAGCTACTGGATATTTCTCAGCGGAATGATTTTCAACGAATCATTACTAGTGTCATCACGCGTTTCCTTGATAATCATGATGCAGGCGTTCGCTCGTCCGTCGTCAATGCCACGCGAAAGAAAAATCCCTATCCGATTCCTCCTCCCATTCCGGAGGGGGGGGGGGTGGTATCCTCCTCCCCGAATCCATCCGCTGAATGTGTAATTTTACCTCCACGAAATGATTACGAGCGTTTTCACCTTTTCGCATCGAGTACAAATTCGGAGAGGTTCTCGCGCGTTAAGCGCGCTTACGACTGGGCCCGCGAAATGCCGACTAATATTCGGCAATCTCGTCAATTAAGCGCTGGGAGCAAGTTCCAGGAAATCATTGCGTGTAATTAAATCGCGTACGAGCAAAGTGAATCATCGCTCGTGTTGCGACTGAAATAATCCGAGACGCACGCTCGCACAACTCCATTTGCGCCCGGGCGTCTTAATGCGAAATCGCCTTACGGAAAAAAAAGAAAAAAAAAAAACTTTTTACCGCGAAATCAACCGATCGCGGTGTCTCCGCCAAGCAAATTTTCTTCTCCTTTTCTTTTCCTTAATACGCTTTATTGCCTAAATCTATGAACCATCGCGCGCGCGCGCGCGCAGGACGATCATGTTTCATTCGTTTATAATAGCCGAGGATTTAGCGCGCTGCAATTTTGCAGATAATAAATAAGGAGAGAAAGATTTTAGCGGAATGTACCATTAAGTTTTTCATTAGGAGGCACGCTAGAGGCGCAGTGGATTCGTATTTTGCGCGGTGGGTGCCATTTAGCCGTTCGCGAGCCGCCAGTTATGAACGATACGAGCGGGATTACAGTGTTTTCCCTGAGCAACGAGCAAAAAGCGAGCTCCGCTTCTCGTTTGTCAGCTTTAAACGCCCATAACGAATGATCCTTGCCATTTTCAATGAGCCGACTCCCGATGACAAACCCATCGCGTTCACGCTTTCTCCATTTGCCCGTTAAATCACGATCGCCTTTAATTCGGCCCACCCACGCGCGATCGATTACGCGTTACAATGCCACACGTACGTACGTGGAATTGCGTGTCTCATTCGAAATCTCAGCGAGTACCTCTCAATAATGCCACTGGAGTTTAACGAACCATTTCTTCGCGTCCGATCAATAATTATTCCTTCGAGAGGTGGAAGGCGGAGAGACACAGACTGAGAGAGAAACAAGGTTGCCCGCTTCCTCCGCGAATCTTCGATCTTGAAAATTGTTGCTTCGAGATAACCCGGCAGCGGCAGCAGCAGCAGCATTTAGTTTTGCACACCTTTCCCTCCCGTGGATTTTTATGGAATTTATTTCGTGAATGAAAAATCGCCTTGTAATCGTCCATTTAGATCGTGGCACGAGTTAGGACAAAGTTGCCATTCTCTATTTGTTGATCGATTACTTTCTATTACGCGATATCTGGGCCGTGTAATTTGCAGGCAATGATCGCCATGTAGAACAAATGATATTTACCTAATTTAATGCAGGGTTATAGTCATTAAAGCGTGTCACGCGATGTATATGAAAATGACGATGGGGAACGTGCACGTGTACGTGAGAGACCGGAGAGAACATCGAAAGTGCCATTGCGCATTGTGATTTTCGAAAAGTCACGAGCCTAAGCTCTTCCACCCGCGCAACCTTGATGCACGCGTGTACTCGGAGGTTCCTCCTATCACGGTTTCCTCCACAATTATTTGCGATTACGCGACCTTCCGCGAGAGACCACGTGGAGGATCGAAAATCGCCTTGACGAAACTTTGCGACGACGGAGATAAGATCGTCGGGGTCTCTTCCAATCGAGATAGCTTCCCAATAGCAAAGTTGACCAGTCGAATAGGCTCTACACTACCACCACCACCCCCGACACGAAGCTGCTACTCTTTCGAAATCCCCTTTGCAGTCTTTGCAAAGTTTCGCTCCGCCGATAATGTCAGTAAATTACTTCAGCTTCATTAACTTTTAACGTCGTATTATGCCATTAGGGTAGTTGAATTTGTTGCAAGTACCAACAAAGTGAAGTATGTGGCACGCAATGTAATTTGTGTCGAAGGGGGTGGTGGTGGTAGGTAGGTAGGGGTGCCAAGCAGGACTGTACCATAGAAAAATGATACTGTATTAAAATGGGAAATTACAATAGGAGAGACAATGCGATACCTTTAACGAGGCGCCGTTTAACGTCACGTCTTTTCACGACAGTGCCACGGAGCTACTACGCTCCATTATTTTTGTATTGCGTGATTAAACGCAATACTTACCTTTCGCCGGGCTCCACCGCTCGTAATCGACAATCATTTTAACGAGAAGATTACATGCATTCGAGAGTTTCATCGTTCAGCCGTTCGAGTTGCGACAGAGCTAAAAGCTGGGGAAGAATGTGTCAAGATTACATCGCTACTTAAAAGGAACTATCGGTGTCTCGTTGAAAAAAAATTCTCTATCGGCCTATGAATTCGTTAAGTACATTCATAACGTAAGCGCAAGTACTTTATAAAAGATACTTAATAGAAGCCGATAAACTAAGTCGATAGAACTTTACGTGGCAAGTTCACTAGCGACATTAAAAAATGCGTTCCCGATGCTATTTTCAGAATGACAAGATAAGCCTTTTATATCGCATTAGGGACAGAGAACAGGACTCGAGGAGGCTTTTCATAAAAGAGCTTTGCCAAAGGTATATACATACACGTATTTATAGAAGGAGAGACAAAGAGAGAGAATCTCACCGATGAGGAAGAAGAAGAGAAGGAGGAGGAAGAGAGAAGGTGAAAAAGAAGACAGAGACGGGGGGCCACGGTGAGTAACGAAGAAAAGGTACGTCGCTTAAAGAGTCCAGTCATCTCTGGAGAGCTGACCTTGATCTTGAGCAAGTGAGTGGTAAGGTGCACCGGTGCACCGGGAGGAGCAGAAATTAAAGCGGCCGTTAAGGCGCGCGATTTGCCACTTCGACACTTTAAGCTCCGGCGAATTATTGAAAAATCGCTTTTCAATTTCCATTCGATCTCTTCCAATTATTTGAACTCGAGCTACACAGACGCGCGCGCGCAAACGATAATTTTGAGAAATCTAGCGCAGGAGAAATCGTCTTTCAAGTTTTCCGATAATATTGCACGGTCAAACCAATAAATAACGAGTTCCCGTAACTTCCTTTACCATTACGAGGAACTTCGGCGCTGCTCCTGCACGATATTCTTCCTTATGGCTTCCCGATCTGGCTGTATTTTCTTGTTTCTCGAGCAGTGGCTTGCGCGAAGAAATTGAAACAGATATTGCAGGAGTAACCACCGAGGAAGGAATTATCCTTCCTCTAAAATCCTGAATTCATCGCGAGACCGAAGGATAATCAATCGTTTAGAAATCGCCCGACAATCGAGATTCCACGAAGATTCTTTTAATCGCGAGACGTCGCGATTAAATTGCTCCAATTCTTTTCTTTGGCAAAAACCTACGTTCGACTCTCGAGCAATTTGAGAGAGAGAGAGAGAGAGAGAGAGAGATCCCAATCCCTCCTCCTCCTCCCTCCACAGCGGCGAAGGGATAGATAAAATTGATATTTCTCGATTCGATGGCACGAAACTATAAATGGAAACTCGATAGTGCAATGCCTCCAGTGAATGACGTTTATTGAACGTCAGATTCCCCGCTCTTCGAAATAAATATCTTATACATTTTGCAATGAAGCCATGAATCTTACATAGAGCTCACGAATTGCTCCAAAAATAAATCTGACGTGGCTACGAATAATTCTCTCGGCTGGCAATTAATTCCATGAATTAAGTAGAGAATTTGACAGTTGCGCGATCGGATGAAAGAAAAGAATAGGAGGGAAGTCTCGAGCGCGACTTAACGCGCGGTTCGTAGCAAAAGATATGTATATAGACGCGTACGTCTGTCTCTATATACATATAGTTCTGTGAAACTTTTTCATGGTGTTGCGTGGGCCCGAACGGTCGGGCCCGCAGCACACACAGTGCAGACATAGCGTTTTCGACTTCTCTCTCTCTCTCTCTCTCTCTCTCTCTCCACTCTCGCGGTGCGCCACGGTATAATGGCAACGTGTTTTCGTCTAATGTACTTTTTGTGATGTCCTTGATGGAGGAGTCTGCGAATGCAGAACTACAGGGCAACCCGGGAGGGGACCAGAAGAAAAGAGGAGAGGAGGGCCCGACAGCAGCACCTCAACCCACCTCAACTTCGGGCATAGTCAAGGTCAGTGCGGCGGACCCCATCTCCACCTCCTACTAACCCCCTTCTACTCTTTCGTGTTCCTCTTCTTCTTCTTCTTCTTCTTCCTCTCCTTCCTTCTCCTTTTCTTTTTCCTCTTGCTATACCGCCACACAAGTGTATCGCGTCATGCGCAACACCATGCGTGGGCCATACGTAAAACATTTTTTTCTACCATGGTCAACAGTAACGAGTGTCTCTTCGTTACCATCCGACCGGCAGCAGTACCAATAGTTTTTTTATCCCTCTCTCTCTCTCTCTCCCTCCTGCTCATCATCGATAACAGTTAAAAAATTGTCTCAGGAATCTTTCGAACATTTCAGGGATGAAATTAAGGGTGAATTTATCAGGTGGGTTCACGTGGGGAACTTTTGCGCATTCAAGCAGCAAACTCCTTCGAGCTCCCAACCAAATGCAGCGGCAAAAAATTTTCAAGAGATATTCGCGTACGACGTGTGTGCATAGCTGCGCGAGTCTGCCGCAAGTTTTGGGCCTAGTCAAGGTCAATACATCAGGCCCCACCCTCTCCTACTCGTTCCGGCCCCTTCCATTCTGCCGAGCCGCATTATCGCGTCATACCGTGCTGGGACCCACGCCTCTCTCACTTTGCTCCACGTTTTTTACCTCCTACGTTCCCGCGAAATCCCAATTAACGAGGATACCGAATCGATGCTTCACCACCAGTTCCACCACGAAAACGCCGAAAAAAAAAAAAAAAAAAAAATTAAGCCTCCATTGTGGCTCGCTCGTTTTTATTCAATGATACCGCGGGGGCCAGATGAAATTCTGATTCGACAATTTTTCTATCGACTTGTTTCTTGCGCGCGCGCGCGCGCGCTCGATCTCGCCCCTTCCTTTTTCAGAGCTTCTCATGCCAACGGCGAAGCGAAATCATTGGAAAAGATCGAAGGATCGAGAGGATCGAGAGGATCGAAAAAGATCGAAAAGATCCATCGAGGAGACTCGCGCGATCCAATTTGCTAATTCCAGCCAAGTTAAAATTTCCAAGTTGGTAAAAGGATACGTGACGCAAACCACTGATCAGAATCTATCAGAAACTTTGCTTTTGCTCTCTCGCCGAGGAAAGCGGCGGCGATATCACTGTGCGCACATGCGACCAACCGATTATTAAGTTCCGCGATCGATAGTTGCGCGACAAACTTATTTCTCCGCAGAAACTAGTATTTTAATAGTCCGTCCAGCGGGGTATAGCGGTAAAATGTACAATAACCGATTCCACGTGTGCACGTACGTACAGTGTACATCCGGCAAAATGGATAAACGAGCCTTAAAAAATATTATTGGAGTTAATGCGCCTCGCGTGTTCTTATTCCGGTGTTATAAACGAAGAATACTCGCATTTATAGAGGGCGCCTCACTAGAGGCGTGTACGGTTTCAAAGAAATGAAAGAAACAGAAGCGGCGGACGTTGACGAATGAAGCTGATGAATCAGACATCTTTCGTGAATATCCCCGAAAGGCCTTTCCTTGCGATCGCACGCGCTAAGATAAATAGACCCTTTTTATGCCGCTGGTTATTCGAGACCGAGGCGTTCGGATGCGTTGCACGGACAAATTTGTTCCTTCGATAGATGGAAGAAAGAGCAGCAGCAGCAGCATCGGCATCGGCGCCGATATGGAAAAATCATCCCTCGAAACGGCCATTTACTCTCGCTTCCTCCTCCCTCTTTTTACACGCACGCATTTAATGGCGATAACTTTCCTTTCTCTCTCTCTCTCTCTCTCTCTCTCTCAGAAAACCCAACATAAAGCAAAGTATCGCCGCCGTTATCATAAAAATAATCAACGAGAATTGTGTGGGTCCATTTTCTCTTTGTTTGAATATTGTAACCGGGATGGAAAGAGGGGTGGGTGGTTCCTCGCGCATTATATGGCACAAGCTTTTAGAATGATTCGTTGTGTTTCACGTGTGCGTTGCTATCATATCACGGCACGATTGTACCTCGTGAATAAAATGGCATTGAATTGGCTTTTTGGATTTTTATGAAAGGCTGTAAAACTTTAGTAGCCCAGAATTTTACGTAGGCTCATCCTCTCTTTCTCTCTCTCCCTTCCTCCCTTCCTCTCTTTCTCGTCGGTACTATACGAATAGACTAAAAAATTCAATCTCGAGTTTGATCGTGAAATTCGAGATTGTTTTTCGAACGCTCGAAAACGGTCTCGAACCGCTCGAGTCGGTCCTGAAGTAATACTACATTTGCACTACGGATACATCCCGGAATGTCTGGCGATAATGATCTACGTCAAAGTGGAGGGGAAGAGAGTGTTTTAGACTGCAGAACGAGTAAAAAAGACGGGAGCTCGGTGTAGCGAGGAAGAAGCAGGAAAAAGATAGCGAAAGAAGAAGGCAGAGAGAGAGAGAGAGAGGGGGGGAAAGGGAAGGTTAAGAAGAGAGAAGCTTAACGAGTGAGATTAAGATAGAGAAAGATGGAGGAAGAAGGAGGGGAGGAAGTATGGAGAGAGGGACGAAGAGGTCCTAAGGAAAGAAGGACCAGTAATCCGAAGCTGGAGGTGAGTGAGCGGAGTATGCTAGTATGAAATGAGATTGGATCCTTGGCAGGACGACTTTTGGGTCCTGTTGCCTGCTGAGTCCTTTATACATTTGGCGGGGAGGCCTAATGCTCCAAACTGGAATACTTTGTAAGAAATTCCATCGGGAGACTAGCACGAACGGTAAAAGAGGAGTACATTGAAAAATCCTCGCAGCCAAGATCCGGACAATAGGTCCTTTCGGAAAAATGCGTATGAGCAAAATTTGTTTATTCGGCTTACTCTTTGATAAGCGCATTCATTCCCATTTCAAAATGTCAACTCGTACACACGCGCGCACGTACGCCCCTCTCAAATAACTCCATACTTTCTACCGCTACAAGTTCCATTACGCAGCTTAAACAGGGAACTTACGTTCTACGCGATGTTTATCAAACTTTCTATTAGCAGTGGCTACGGCAGAGTCGGTTTCTTTGGTGCGCAAGTCGACATTTCGGGCCATTTACGTGTGTAAATTCCACGGAGTAGCCCACGCACACTTACGCACTGCCCCTTTCTGCCCTCCCCCTCTTCTTCCTACTACTCCATGTGGTCTGGTCCAAAACTTGGTGCTGAACTTACGCTGCCCCGGCTACTTTGGAATCAAGTTACTCACCCCACCCTCTCACTTTTCCTTCCGACGAGTTTGCCTGCTTAATGTGCCAAATGCATTCTTTGTTCACCTCGAGTGCGAGAGGAATGCAACGAATGTCTCAAGAAAAAAATTGACTTTTCAATGTCAGACACAAATTTATCGTACAAACGTTGCGCTGCTTCGACTGCCCGAGGCTACAAAATTCTTCCGAAACAAGTCGACGATTTTACCGTCCAAAATGCATATTACAAAACGAATCTCTTTACCTACTACTACTACTACTGTTTTTCACCACCACTCTTTACTTTTTTCCAGCGTCAGAGTCCTTGAACATGAATTCCTGTATTCTCTTCGTCGGTCATTCAATTACCCGCAATATTCCATTCCAAGTATCGTTCGTGCTTAGGCATTAATTGCAACGCATCTGCTTAGTGGTAGAAAAACAGGGCGCGTGCAAGAAGATGGTTTGATACGAAGGATGTTGCAGCTGCAGGTACCGAAAGGCGGTGCAACGGTTTCAATTGTCCACAATATGGCCACTGGCTGCCGGACTAGGCTTCATAGTCGTTATCCTTGAGCGGCGTGCACTTCTTTTGTTTTGTTTTAGCGCACAGAACGAGACGAGGGGGAGGAACAAGTGGATTCAGAAGAAGAAGAAGAAGAAGAAGAAGAAGAAGAGAAGCTCGCCGGGAGGGAGGAATAGGAAAGGAGGGGAGAGGGACACAATGAGAAGAGCCGAATGCTACAAAACCGTCTGTATCCATGACTCTGTACCTATACAAGGCCCAGAACTCTTACAAAAAATGATAATTGCAAGAGAGATTTTCGTCGTCTTATTTCTTGCCACCAGTTTATCTTTTTCTTCATCTTCTTCGTCTAGTCCATCTTTTTTCAATTCCTTTGATTTTCTTCACTTTCTCCTCCTCGCATCCCCTTTAAAGGGTCCAGCTAGTGAACAATCCCACGCTGTTTAAGGGTAAATCCAATTCTACTGGCATTTTCGGGCTCTCACCGAATCCTTCGAGAATTTCTTCGTCGCTTATACGTACTGATATAGGCTCATTACTGTCACTCTTTAATATCACTGCTTAATCATCAATTACGTTAACTCGCTTCATTAGAAAGTGTACTTTGGGATAGTAAAAGCTGACTACTATGGCTGACCAATCTCTTCCTCAAGCCACCGCGCTACTACCCACCAACGCGATTAACCTGCTTTAATGTGTAAGGGAAATTTTATTCGCTCGCTATTAGGTTTTATGAAGTTCATTCAATAAAACTGCATTACGGGCGTTAAATTACCCAAGTTTTTCGGTGCAAGCGCAGAAAATGCGCGGTCATGGATGCTCATTTGTCAGCATCAGAAATGCGAAATGAACTTGGTTGCATTTACCACGAGACTTTTTACAATAGAGACGCCATTCCATCAAATCGACAGGCTCTAATTTTCAGGATTTTTCGAGACGGCTTCCTTTGGGGAGCTGCACGTGAGGCCAGTCATCGTTCACGCTTCATCGGGAGCCATATGTTCGCGAGAGAACCGAATGTACCGAGAGAGAGAAAAGTGGTGGGAGCCAATGTAATCAGAGACCACCCAAGAGGAGTAACGCGCGAATTAGTGACTCAACGAAAACACGAATGCCAAGGGAAAAGAGATGGATGAACACAGGGAGGAAGAGAGTGGCGGCTGACTACCATACTCCTCTCCAAGGCATATCACTCGATTCAATTAGATTTTCATCGAAGGGGCTAAATCTCCTTCGGCCAATTATTCAACCAAAAGAAGTCTCGTTGATTCTACGAGAGGATTCTCCACCAAGGCTTTCTCTCAATTTAGATCTTACCTTCGGCGATACCTTAGAATCGAGCTTGCTTCGGTGCTCCATCGCCATCATCGTCATACAGCAACAGCAGCGATACCACAATCATCACCACCACCATCACCGCAAAGACCAGTCGGTCGCTTGTAACTTCCGGTGGTGAGTGTGCTCGTGCATACGGAGAAATCTCTAAGTCTCTGTATCGAATCTTAGTTTGGGGACGAAGAAGGGGAAGAAAAAGAGGGAGTTAGTCATGGGAAAGAGAGAGAGAGAGAGAGAGAAAGTTGTATACCTGGCGCGGTCCCAGGAGGAGGTATTATGGCCGCCGTAAAGCACTAAAACAGGATAGTCTAAGGGGCTCGCGGGCCCCGCGGTAAGTGGACATTAGCGCCCGCATTGTGAATCGGACCGCATCCACCTTAACTCCCAACTCTCCTACACAAAGAAACTTGCCTGCCTTGTTGTTTGCGTCTTGTGCATCGTCTCTCTACTTTTACACTTTTTCGTCCTCCCGCTTTTACTCACAAATGTATTTGCTATCTTCCGATACGTGCGCGGCTCCTTCATCCCTACGCTAGAATTTTCTTCTCTTCTCTTCTCACTTTTACGCAACCCTCCAGATTATCCGTAAAACTCGAAACACGACTCTCCTCCTCCTCCCTCTCCTCCTGTTTTATATATGCTCGTTCAATTTTTTTCCTTTAAAGAAGATTCTTTTTACGCGCTCTATACCTGAGATCTTCCTTTCGGTATCCTTCGAGTCTCTCTCGCCATCGTTTCAACTCGGTTGTATAACTTTCGAATATAGGCAGGGTTTGCTCATTAAAAAAAGGGAACGCCAACTATTATAAAAATATCTCTTGGTTCGTACTCCCGACGATTCACTAGTTTTTATTGTTTTCCACCTTTTCTTCAAAATCCTCAGCCCTTTTTATATGCGTTGCGTATAGCAGTTTGTGAATAAGGAATCGTAGAGAGAGAGAGAGATTTACGAAGGAGGACTTCCTGTATACATAGTATCGAAAGAGAAAAATAATGGACGATGAAAATAAAAAGTCAAGAGCTGTCGTATATATTTTTTCACTTGGAATGTCGTAAATAAGCATTAGGGTGCACTTCAACCCTCTCTCTCTCTCTCTCTCTTTCTCTCTGTATGTAACACAATATTATTTTTAATAATAGCACAAGCTTTCGATCATACAAATTCAATATTTCTCGTGAAATCTCTCTCTCTCTCTCTCTCTCTCTCTCTCTCTTTTGCTCCTTTACATGCAACCTACACTTATATTTAATAATATCAATATCGATAATCGAACGTGACAAACTAAATTTACGTCAAATACTCTTAAGGTTATTTATTTAGTAGCACAGTTGGTTGTATTTTTATTTTTAATTCATTTTACCAAGCTATGAAAGAGAAACAACCGGAACATCACTTATTAAGAAGTAAGAATCTGTTCTTCTGTTCAGAAGGGAAGAAGGTGAAAATCTTCTTTAAACAGATATTTCGATCAACGCTTTAACCACGGCCTACTTGTAATCCAATCTCTGTACGCTGAAGGTCTTCTTCTTCTTAACCTTCGTGAAACTCAGTATCGTTATAGGTTATCGAAATTATATTACAGCATCTACCGCTGATGAAATTTATTAGGAGCAGGTTCCTTGAAAGACTCGTGCTTTTGCCGAGAGGTAAATTCGCGTTAGTAATTTGCCACTTTCATGCATAATGTAACGCTATTACATCTCACAATGTCTCTCGAGAAAAGCTTTCGCTCCTCCAATGTTTTTTCTCTTCCGATTATGGATTTTCACGGCTGATCCGATTCATCAGAATTTCTACGAATGAAATAAATATTTTTTCTGGATATTCGAGGGAAGAAGTATAGGAGGAGAGAGGCCGAAGAGAGAATCTCCTTGGGAGAGTGCATAGAGCAACGTGTAGATTATCGGCACTTTCCAGTAACATCTTGCATTCTCATTGATCTAACAAGTAGAGGGCGGATGAAAAAATTCAACGAATATTCACACCCCGTCATCCCTCGTCAAGCATCTTCTCCTCTAGTCGAGATTCTTATCGAGAATCAAAGATGCAAAACTCTCAAATGGCCAACGAGATGATGCAGGTAGACCGGGCAAAAAGATGGAACAGGTACGCGTTATTTTAAAAGATTTCCAGATTTACAACAATGAGCGCCCGGCGCTGGCTTAACTTCCACAGAATTGAGGAAAAATTGCAGACCTACCATAATACAAAAGAGAAAAGCTGCATTTGCATCGAGAGAAAAATCACTCCTTTCAGAAGGGTCAACACTCCATGTTACTTTTGAGTGGAATGTGAGTGACTACGAGTGATTTTCGTGCCACCCCTGGGGTCCTCTTAAGAGTAGACACAGGTTTACTCGGGCTTCATTCTGCTCCAAATACTGTGGTCCTCCTCGATTAGAGGTTTTCGCTCAAAGGGAAAACGCCTTCATGGCTAACAGGCCAAAACTGAAACCCTAACTAATTTCTTGCACAATAACAATTCCCATCTTCCTAGAAGATGGAAAATAATTAACAAACCCAGGATAATGGTAGAGGGAGGAGGGTGCAAATAGAGAAAGGGGCAAAGTATCGCTTCTGTTGCTGCTACTTCGGAAAATCAATTTCAGAGCACAAAGAAGAGAGTATCGGCCGAACGAGGAAAAATCTCAAACTAAGCTCAGAACGCAAAAACTTGAGGAGGAGCGCAATGAATTGCCAAGCGGAAAGAAATCGGGGAACTGAGGAGGTACGAGCGAGCGTGCGAGCGTGCGAACGAACGAACGAACGAACGAATCAACGAACGAATCAACGAACGAACGGCCTTCTCTTACGATATTTCTGTCGCGGTCACAACTTAATATTCGGAGTCGAGCGGATCCAGGGAATATCGTGTGTACGTACGCGCGCAGGTATATCGGACGATCAAAGTGCGCACCTTAGACGAGTCTCACGGAACGAAAACAGGTTTCGAAAGAATCCGACCGAAAGTAAGTGACTATTAACGGTGGAATAGCTGCGTAAAAATTTATCATCCCCGGCTAATAGCAGCGACCAGCGACGAATCTCGGTCGACTACGGAGCGATAATAAAATACCAATGAAGCGAGTGTAGAGTGAAAGACTCGCGGATGACGTCATCGGCTCCTCCATGATTGCTAGTTGCCCGTTCAGTAGAAGCCTTTTCCCCACCCTCTCGCCTACCCCATCCGTAAGGGTGTGATTTCTCTTTCTAGAATCTTCCACTTCCTTTCCCTTCAACCTTGCCAAGAGATTTTATTCTCATTTCATGGAAGACGCTAGTTCGTGATATTTCAACATTACTGATTACCATCCACCCTTAATTTTTATATAATTTTTTTCGCAAACTTCTCTCTCTCTCTCTCTCTCTGTCACTCTCTATACTCTCCTACCTGCCAGGAATAAACGCGAGGTGCTACAATACTCGGCGATGCTCGGCAAAAGTTAACCGCAACTCAGCAGGGACTGCTAGGCCCAATATCGCGAGAATCACTGATGCATTACGGCAGAAAAATAAGTCGACCAGTGGCGTAGGCATTGTATAAAAAAGCAGCTATCGCAGACCAATTCCTCTCAGCAAGGAAAATTCGTCGCTGTTCAAACTCCCGCTGCCGCGTATGTATTGTGTAACGTCGCGAGACGTTTCGAGTCGTGAGATCATAGCGATTCTTCGAATTAGAGGAAGGAAAGAGGCTCGATTTAAATGTGAAACAGATTTGGATATTATTCCATCGCGTTTGATCCCTCTACGCCTGTGGGGCAGCAGGTCAGTGCCGCAAGGATCTCTGGGAGGACAAAGAGATCCTTTCCTCCTACTAGAATTCCCTGTCCCTTTCTCCCCTTCCCTCCCCCTTCGCCCAACTCTCCATTTCCCGCCCTCTCCCTTTACCAAGCAGCCTCCATTGCAACGATGCAACTGTAGCTGCGTCCCAACAACGCGCAATGTGGCCAAGTGCAGCTGTCGTCTTTTCTTCCTAACGATTTTTTTCCACGGCATACTCTAAAAATCAGACGAGAGCTATGGCCGCCCGCGCTCGCCTACTACCCCACGAGGAAAATCCTCGATAAATTGCTGTCGCCTGCCACTTTAAATCCCGTAAAAGCGGTAGTCGCGTTTTCATTTATCAGAACGTCGAATAATTAGCATAAAACACTCGGGAAACTCAGCTTTCCATATACCCTCGTAATTAAAGAGTGCTCGACGACTCTCTATCGCGCAAAGCAGTTTCTCCGAAATTAAGAGTACGAATTTACGTATTCTCGCGCGTGGAAAACTCCTTGGCTATTTAAGAAATATCCGCCGATCTCAGTCAATAAATTACTTTTCACGTTACGGCGAATATTTCGAGGAGCAAATATACGAGAGAAAATATGAATAGTAATCGCGAGGAGGTCGACGAAGAAACCGTTGCATTTAGAGGAGAGAAGACATTAGAAATGAGAAACGAGAAACGAGAAGAGTAGAGAGAGAGAGAGAGAGAGAGAGAGAGAGACAGAGAGTAGAGGAAATTTGCACTTGAAAGATCGCTGTTAACACTTCCTTCTATATTCTTTTTCGACTATTTAGAGATGCCTCGATTCGTTAGTGGCATTGTTATGGGGGCCCTGCGATTCTACAGGACCCCCATGTTGAACGTGCAACAGCGGAACGAGAGCTCTCTAGCCGAAGGAATTAAAATTCCATAATGAATTTGATTAATACAGCGAGTACACGAGTGCAAATAAGTTTCTTACATTCCTACCCTCTCGTCGCGCTATTCTCGTGAATGAAGAATAATTGCATTGCTGGTGGGTGTGCACGTGTGGTGCTTTTTTTATTCTATACAGTGTGCCGTGAATAAGAAGAAGAATTCTTCATAGTACTTTTGCTACGCGTGATGCGGTGGCGAGCAATCAAAGTGGCGATTTTTCAAAGCGACAGCCTATAGCTCTGCCTATGATCTCGTTCGAGATCCTCATCGCCCTCTCTTCTTTACTTTTTTACTTACAACGATGGCCGACCTCGCAGGAACGCATAGATTCACTAACTGCAAATCTTCCCGACCCTCTTGTAGAGCGGTTCTTCTATTTGATTTCTCCTGAAAGCCCATTATATCTTTAACACAAGTTTTTTACTCGTCTCTTAAAAGTGCCGTTAAAATTTCATTACCACTCAAGGAATATCTCTTCTCGCATCGAGAGAAGAAGACACATGTACGTACATACAGTAAAATTGATTTTAGGAAATCCATTAGGGGAAATTGTTGATCTTACAGCATTTATTTAAAAATCTCGTCACTATGGACCGCCATACGGCGAGTACGCGTAGAAAAATGAAAAATGTTTCTTCAACAGAGGCCGAAGTTGAAGAACATATTTTCTAAACGCAGAAATGGTTACAGTGGTAAGAGAATAACAGAAGGTGAACAGGTTTTTCAGGTATACCTAGTACACCTATATCGTACGTCGATCTCCTTAGATAAATCTCTCTACTCCGAAAAGATGACAGTTACATCGAAGACAGTTCTCCCCATCGGTTAATCGAAAAAAACCGACAATTATCTTCCGACTGTCGGCAAAACTTGTCAAATAACATTCGAGGAAGCGGCCAAACCTCGAGAGCGAGCATCAATTAATGGAATTGTAAGAGGACAATTTTGCTTAACTAATTGGTTCAATAAGGGATGTTAAATTGCTGCAGTTACAAGCACACGTGAATCCTTTCGAGGGTTCCATTCACGAGTAGATCAGAGAGACATGTTAAAATCCCGTGCGAAAGGATCCAAAAAGGAACAAGAGGGAGGCTGGGCGAAACGGCGTTAGAAAAAAAGGAGGTAGGTCGAAGGACGATGAGAAAAAAGTAGGAAGGATCTCTCGAACTGGTACTTGCGGCCTGATGGTGTTTCAGTAGGTACTAATGGTAGCAGGATCTCCCTTCCCAGTGTCTTGGGGATACGTGCAGGATATCGTGTAACTCGCTAAGTGAAAATGCGAGTAGATTCTCCAAAGATACAAGCCCCGTCCTCGCCTTAAACAATAAAAGCAATAACTACCGGCGCACGTAATCCTGCTGCAGGACCCACAAATCCTCCTGCTCCACCATGGGCTACCTACGCAGGATTCCTGTATATCCGTTTTGCAGTCACTTTTTCCGTGGACCTTGGTCGAAAAGAAAAGGAAAAAAAAACGCGAGAAAAAAATACGTAGTCTGCGTTTTTTCGAAAATCGAAGAGAAATGCTCGACGCCCACCGCAAGCTTCGCGCCACCATCAGCGAGGATCTCCCAAAGTTTTTAAAATGATCCCCCTCCTTCTCCCTTCCCATGAAATTCTCATCCGAAGCATCCCGAGATGTTTTGCAAGTCATTTCTACAAAATCGAAACTCTCGCTTTTTGAAAGAAGCTGCTGGTTTATATTTTTCTCCGACCAGTAAGAAAACTTGACCGGGAAATTTATCTTCTTTTTCGTTTCTATAGGCAAGTTTCCCCATGCGGCATTGGATATTGAAGAAACATCCGTAAACGAGTAAGAGCGCATTGGTGCAAGAAGAATGTTTACAGGGACAAGGGAGAGAGGGAAAGAGACAGAGAGAGAGAGAAGCGAAGGGGGAATAGATGAAGATGATGAGGGAAGAGAGGGCAAGTGAGAATATATACCTGCTGGTGGATATTAAAGCGAACATCATACCCTCGTCACTTTTACTGGTCCTCCTCTATCTTTCTCTAAACATTCATTTTAGCGTAGGCTCGTCTCTCTTCGAACCAAATGTCCTCCATACTCTTTCTCTCCCTCTAACTTTAAGTTAAACACTAAAAGATGCTGCGCGTACAACTGCAAAGTCAAATCTCACTTCTCCCTCCAGGCCGGCCTCTAAGCCCAGGGATACCCCCGTGCACTTATGCTGCATTCCAAGCTTAGAAGCTGCCTCCCTTCCTCCCTCCCTTCCACTTCTCTCATCTATCCCTACTTTTTCTTCTCGCCGCACCTATGCACTCCCGAAGAAGCAGTTCCCGCTTTAATCCTCCTACGGGAGAATTATTCCATCGAGATCTATCTTTACACCGACTGACTTTTACACACACGCTTGCTCGCGAGCAACATTGCAGGCTCTCGCGAACGACGCGCAGAGTTCCCTATTCTCATATTATTTTTATCAACGTTCCCTCCCTCCATTCTCTCCATCGTGAACAACGAGGTTTCGGACGAATGATTATTGAAAAACTAAATCCGCAAGAATGAAACCGGTTTGCCTTTACGCAAATTACATGTAGCAACACGGCAGACTTTTGATTCGCCAGTTTGACTTGAAAATCCGCACATCCTGGCCGAACGTGTCGGGTTTCTTCGGCAACAGCCCTAACACCCTTTCCTTCCTTTCCCTCCCCTCACCCACCCCCCATCCGCTCCTTCCAACCGACAATGCATTAGCTATTTTGTGCCGCCCCGGCCATGCTGATTATACCTACTTTGAGCCACGCACAATGGGAGCCTCGTGTATGTCACACACGCATATCCTCCACCCAACACCCACACGCGCGTTCTCGAAAAGTAAACTCGAAGAGCAAACGCGGCAGACATCGCGAGCGCTTCCACGGTAACCACATGTTGCAATTTGCAGCTTTCGATACTTCCCCGATACCCCTTTGTTCCCGCGCGCATCTTTGCTCGGGGAAAGTCAGAGGGAAGTCGGGGAAAAATTCGTCGATGCGCGAGGTTCGAATCGAAATCGACGGAGATACCGGATCGAGTGGCCAGAACGCGAGGTAGCTTTACGAATCAATTATACGGGCGCTGCCTGCCAAAGTGGAATAAATTTCACATTTGTATGCGTCGAGCGGATCATTGCTAATAACTACAGTACACTGTGTGTATCCAACGGATACTACTAGTTCTCCGAGAATTAACTTATAAATTCCATTTAAATGGTACAAGTTGAAATTTCATTTGTGGATGATGGGCGTCTACACTTTTTCCTCCTCCTCCTCCTCCTCCTCTTTCTCCGGCATAACTCGGCATAACTCGCAGGAAGGGATAGAGAGAGAGAGAGAGAGGAGAGAACGTCGAGAGCAACATCGTTTCCAATTAGATTTTACAAGAAAATTGCATAGCACTCCGCGCGCTACTTTCGGAAGAGACGCATCGTCTTGATTTTCGAACAATCGACCCACAGTCCACTCAAAATTGCCGCTTTTGCCGCTGTAGATCCTCCTTTTCCTTTCTGCGTCCCGCGCGTAAACAGCCACCCGGATTCCTGGCATTTGCACAGTTGCGCGTGGCCTAATCAAGTACCGTACGTGCTGCACGAAATCTCTGCTCTTTCCATGTACCGCTTTTAGCGCAATTCTAAACAGCCGGCAATCATTGAAATGAGCTGGATGTGCGTGCAGCGCACGCTCGAATTTTCTCGCTAATTATCGCCGCGCAATCCAGTGACGAGAATTTCAAGCACCGAAAAAGGGATTTCGTGGAATGCAGTTCACCCCCCTCGCTCTCTCTCTCTCTTTTGAATACTTTGTTGATACTTTTCAAAGGAAGGTCCACTCGCCCCTCTGACGCGTGATTATCTCATCCCGATCGATCACTTATGCCCCACCACTCGATAATTTCTTAAGGGTTCCCTCTAACGAGGGTATCCACTAAGGAGAATATTTCGCTTTTTCGACGGCACTCTTTTTCCTTCTGGGATAAATAAATACGCGGAGGTAGAGCGCGCCGGTAGGGGAGTCGATATCGGGGTGTGCTTCGATCCTCCGGCATACCATATTAGGCGGGCAACAATTTTAGCGTAGAAAGCAGTATTTAGAAAGCTCTATTTTTAGCGTGGAACGCGCGTGCACAGGGACGTATCGGCTCGGGAGATCAAGGGTAGAACAAAGTGTGCAACAAAGGGCTCTCCCGGGAGTTGCAACATGTGGTTACCGAGTCTGCAACCCCCCACCCTGCACCCCCGCCACGACGAAGTTTAGTTTGGCCTTTTCGATGCTTGCACGCACGCGCAATGTTCCATTCCTCATCCCTCGTTACCTTGCCGCCACTCGCGATGTCCCGGGAAAGGGTGTGATTCCAACAACAACAATAACGAGACAACGGGGGATGCGAGAGGAGTCAGGACGAACAAGTCTCTTAAGAGACAGGCGGACAGACAGAGATATGTGCGTGTGCACGAACACTTTCCTTCTCGAGGGAAAATGGAACAGGGTAAGGAGAAAGGGGAAAAATAGAAATTGCTCGAGACCCCCCGTAAATCCTGCCTCGAATAAGAATCATGCGAATTTAATTTCTCACGATGCTCACCCTCTCTCGCGAAGAGCCTAATGAAAAAGTTTCTCTCACGATAAGTTTCCAATTCTGAATAAATCGCGTGAGTTCTCCAAGATTTTCCCCCGACCGAATCGGCTTCTCGGTTTTTCTTCTTGCAGGTGGGGTGTGTGCAGCGGCGATTTCAAGAATGACGGAGTGCAAGGGGGGAGGTGAAGTCGTGCAAGAAGACCTTTCGAAGGTGGAACTACGTGACGCACAACCCCCATCTACAGATTATCGAGGATCTCCCGCCAGCTTTTTCTCTCCACACGTATATCGCGTTCTATCTTCGCTTCGAAGAATGGAGCTTTAACGTACGTGCCGCAAAAAGACATTTTTCCAACCCCCTCCTCCGAACCACCCCCACTCCCCTACCTTCCCATTGTAGGTAACCACTTTTACGAACGATACCTGCATGAGTTTTACCTCGAGGAGGAACGATACTTTTCCACTCTATTTCTCACGTATTTCAAACACGATTTATGTGTATTCCCGCTGGAGTACATTTATGGAAAGTAATTAATCTTTCTTAGAATTCGCGCAAAAAATCATACGCGCGTTTACGCTCTTTATCCGAATGAATTTCTAAATTCGAAAAATGAAATCCACCGCTGAGAAGGACGCGAAAAGAGAGGCGATACGCGGCGAACGGTGGACGAGCTTGAAGCGAGCAAAGAAATCTCGAACGATCGGGGTTTCCGCTCGACTGCCTATCCGATCTTAATTACAATCGCAAATGAGACTGCCAGAGCTGGTAATTGCAATGCTCATTGTGCGACAAAATTCATCGAAAGAAATTAATGATTCGACTCGATGGGAAAAATTATTCTCGATTTATCATCCGGTCGGATACCGACAAAATCACCCACACACGTCCCGGATTAAACTTTTCGATGTATTATCTAATATAACGACGGAGAATGCGCGAGATGCGCTTTGAATGCACGAGTCTGTAGTGTCAGACTGGAATTTCAAATGGATTCGAATCCTGAAAGCTCGTAACTCGACAGACCTTGCTCGTTACCGCGGATGTAATAAAAGATTATTGCTTGCTTTCGCGAAATTAACGAGGATAATGAATAAATAATACTCGAGAGAGTTACAGTGGAATCAACCTAATGAATTGCAGTGTCGAACAAACGAACTTTGTGTATTTCGGATATTTGCCCTACAAGTTTCGACGATCCGCATTGATTCCTCCTCCTTCGTTCTCTTTCCGTGCGCTCTCTTTCTCTCTCTCTCTCTCTCTCTCTCTCCATCACTCCCGCCCCACACCACCATCAGACTCTTTCTTGCTTTCTCATTTCATTTCACCACGATTCAGAACTCTCCTCTATTTTCTCTCATAACCAGTATTCCATCATCATCGTCATTCCCCCTGACTCGTCATTATTATTATTCCATATTAGTGCACGGTGAATGTCGATCCCTCTCTCTCTCTCTCTCTTCTACTGAAGCATGCTGCTTTTTCTTGGCAGATCGCTTAAAAGCGGTTTGTGTTAAACGGGTACACGAAGGTATATTTCGCAGACGGTTAATCGCGCTAATGCAGCATACGCTTCAGAATTGATCCATCTTGAGACGTACAGTAGCTCATAATCCCAGTTTCGCCATTCAAGCACACGACAATGCTCTTTCGAGCGGATCAGTCCCGTGATGTAATTGTAGCTGCTCTAATCACGATTTGCCAGACGCAATACAGCATGAAAATGATATTATAGCTTTCCAAATGCAAGTCACGACTTACTGCTCGATAAAACAATATGAAACAATCTCTCTACTTGTCTCTGCATTGCACAATTGCATTGCAGTATCAGTACGGAGTGGAAGAAAAATTGGATAAACAATACACATTAGGCATGTCGCGGAAAATTCTGATGAAACAATGACACGATAAAAAGTCGAGGCTCGACCCAAATCGAAAGGACCGCTTGATTAGCGCTGGCCAACGGCAGAAAATAATTATCCCGTAGCTTGCACAAGGCTGTGGCGTAATAATAAAACAAAAAAAAATGTGGGATTAACATAAATGGAAACTAAAATATATCAGATTTTGAAATGTAAGTTGAGCATGCAATTCTAGAAACCTGTACTTGGGAAACGAGCGATAACCCATTCGGGAACCAATCCGTTTCAAGTCACACGGAACGTAATCGAGCATAATTGCGCTTACGCTAATTGCCACCTGCCACACAAATCCGATAGAAAATAATAGATATTTCGTCTGTGGCGGCCTTCTATTTACCCACACTGTATTCCTCATGAATTATTCATGCCCGTCATTTTCTCACATGACAGAAAAAATACTTCTCTCACCCCCCGAGACTATAATTTTGCAAATTTTTCAAACGTTTTCTGCGGCCGATAATGGCATTCATGAAAAATCGTCAATGAGCTGTGTTTTTTTTTTTTGTTTTTTTCAGAAAAGCGATTGAACGCAGGGACGATAAAACGCGAAGGTGTCAGTCCGGCGCAAAACAGTCGAATCCGAACTATTTCGCTCGTCGATCGAAGAATCTCATTCTCCGGCCAGGGAATATGATGTCGGCCGATACTCTGGCAATAATCACACAGCTTGTCAAGCGCGTTGCCGTGCAACCTGATATAACGGCGAATCTACGTATCTGCGTATACCGATTAAAACGTGACGTGTACGAGGAGCCATGTACCAAGTTATCTTATCTTCCGACCACATAGGAGCAGGAAGCTGCTAGTACAAGGACGCCGCCACTCCGTTTAAGAGTGGCAGCGTTCAAAAGAGATTCTCCAACGAGGAAGAGCCGTCGTGGGGCCAAGGAGAAAAACATTTTGACTGGAAATGTTAATAGACTTCTGCGGTACAGAGGAATACAGGAAGAATTCTTGGCTCGGAACGCATCCGCGGAAGCAATGTCGAAGCGTATTGGTCGAATCGAAGCTCAAGTTCAAGTGGAAAGAGGAAACGACGGAGAGAAAGAGAGAGAGAGAGAGAGAGAGGGGAGAGACGTGTCCTCTCTAGCCAGAGAGAGGAATAAATTTGGTCTATCCGTTTGGGCAAAAAGACCGGCAATTTAGGCGTCCATCAGATGGCGCCTGCGTGACCCACCGATATTATGTCCAAGTCAAGTCCCTCGCTCATGGGGAATTCAAATTCTAATGCTTATAACGCATACGCTAGACAAGATCCTTGCTCGCGGCTGCTTTCCTACTACCAAAGCCCGTTTTGATTATACGTGTCTGCGTACCCGTGGAACTCACCCCACCTTCCCCCCGGCACAGCAGCAGCAAACGGTCCACCATTATTCCTGGAAATCGAAATGCCAGGATCATCCTCCTTATATGGAAATCCCTGTGCTCCAAATCCGAGCCCCTGAAATTCCTTCGTTAATTTTACCGCTCGTTGTTCTTCGTGGCTCTCCTTCTCCTCCGACGAATTAAAACTCTCTCGTAGCTCTCTGTCGGAACAGCGGAGTCGCGACTGTTCTTCCTCCACTTCGAAAAACCTTCTGCTTCTTTCTACGAGCACACCTGACGCGAGCAACCCCCTGTACGCCATCGCTGCTGCTGCTGCTGCGGCTGCTGCCGCCATAATGTCGAGAACCGTCACGCAGATTTGCAGGGGGATTCACCTTCATCGACATTATTCCCGATGCATTTCCTCCGAATACTCGCGCGAGATGAGTTTCGTGGAATGCGGTAAAAAGGTAGTTTAATGAGTTTTTCTCAATCTCGGGGATCCCGCGGAGGAGGATGGCGGAGGTAGAGAAACTGGGAATAGGGGAGAGGATAGGAACGTGGTGCGGTTGCCCCCAAATACGAAATTACAGTCGCACGCGGTAACAATGGCGGCGGTGCTCGTAGAAAAAAGAAGGCGGAGGTCTAAGAAAAATTGTGTATCCCTAATAATTTCATCTCGGCAAGTTCAGGTATAAAGGACGAGGAGCCAAAAGGGAGGAAGAAACCAACAGCCTGTAAGAGAAGATCGAACAAGGACAAACGCAACGAGTTCAAGACGCGGAACAAGGACAAAGGGGGAGGGGGGAGTTTTGAACGAAGAAAACTATTCGAGATGGAATTACCTTGTGGTGCCTAGGTACACGGATAGAGAGAGACACACACACGCGCGCGCGCGTTACAGGGAGGAAGGATAGCACGCTATTGGTATCCTTTAGATTTATGTAGGTATGTCTGAACAGAAGGCGCTATGGTGGGTAAAACTACGAAAGTAGTTACCCACCGGCAAGAACTATACACCAATTCTCTATATACCGGCAGCCTCCGATCTTTGTTCTTCGCGCTTGATCCCCGTTTTATAAATTCTTTGTCTTCATGGACCACCACTGTAACGACTCAACAGCCAATCGAGGAATCCTTAAAATATCCCAGGCTCACCTGGGCCTTTATGGTATACATATGCACACGGAACAGTTTCGTAATCCACCGTTACGGTTTTCGGTTTATGGCGGTCGGCGCGTCGATTTTAGAAAATTCAATGTCAGATTAAAAGCGTCCGCATAAAAACCTTTCGGCTCGATTCAGGCAGGGGCCTCGGAAGAATCTCTTTTAACGCCAACCACCGACTCCTCTCCATTAATAAGTCGAATAAATACGGGCTCCGGTTAGATCGTGAAAAAATAAAGGATAGGGAAGAAGAAAAAATCGCAGATTAAATAAACCGATTCGTCTCTCCCGCGTTTTATCCGTTACGCTCGATTAGTTCGGCTCATTTATATATCTTACTCGAGTTACTTGATATAATTTTATGTGACACAAAAGTTCGTAACGTGACTCAATATCCCCAAACATTAATCACTAAAGTTACAAGTATTTCAGCTTGTCAAGGAAAAGGAAGAGAGTGCGCGACAAGAATGTAGGTCGAGTAAAATAAATTGAGCTGAAAAATATAACGTACGCGATCGACAATCTTTTAGTTTCTAGAGAAAAAAAAAATCGATTTACGTACAAGAGTAATGGGGGAAAAAATAGCACGATCGATCGCGCGACCACGAATCTTCGGGAAGGCGAGAAAAGAGCGTTTCGCGAGGGGAGGAGAGAGGGATGGAGTCCAAGGGGTTGAGAGAGAAATTCGGAAAGATTCGCGATGCAACCTCGAGAGAAATTAGCCGCGGTGGTCGATGCAAATCGCGTTTCTCGAAGGGGGATTCAATTTCGAATCAGGTAGAGGAGTCGGCTGGAGAAAAATCATTAAGGGCTGGCGAACGAGTTGAGTGGAAGTTTCGAGTCAAGAGATCGGGAATACTCCAAACATTCGAGTGGAGCATCCTGAAGAGGAAGTGGCGCAGGAAGGGAGGAACGGCACCGAAGGAGGTCCGGATTATCGTCCTCCATGGGATGGAAACCTGAGAATAACCCAATAAAGGGTTGCTCTTCCGAATCAGTGGCGCGTGTTTCACGTTGATCTTCGCCCCTCCCAACCTCGCCTCTCTTCGCTCGTTCCATCGATGCACCCTCCCCCCCCCCTTAAATTACTCTTGAAAATCACCCTTCACCCGTGCAACAGCTCCAATAGACAATCTTTGACAATCATCGGAAAATCTCTCAGTCTCATGCGCACTGTGACGCATCGCGAATTTAAAACTCCTTTCTCATTAAAGTGCAAATCTCGTACTCGCGAAAATCGCGATCGCGAGAAAATTTTTCTCATTCCCGCGCGTACGTCCGAGATGGAGAGATCTCCATCGAGTCAAGAGGAATCCGTTACACTCGGTGATCCCGCAAAGAATTTAACGACATGGAACCGACGACCATAATCCCCGGTGCACTTCCGCCTATTAATTTTTCTAAGACGATTGTCTCTTCTCGTTTCTCGTCTCTCGCTTCTTCTCCCTTTCTTTCCGCGAGCTAATTCGAGCGGGTTTAACGGGTCCCGGGTCCCGCGTTATTCCCGGGACCTTATGCCCTGTAAGTACTTAATAAGGCTCGACAAGAGCAGCCCTCCAAAGCCCACGTAGTAGCCTCATGTTCACTCACTGGATTAAGGCCGTGCCGTGCAATGCCACGCCATGCCATGCGACGCGATATGGAAGAAACAACAGCAACTCCGAGACTCGTTTATTTTTTACATCCCCTACGCTCGTACCATTAAATCAATCACGCCGCGTTGCTCAATTCGCTCCCAGTTCGCGCAATCCGAATAAATGATTCGCTCTTTCACTAATTTCACCCGTCCCTCGCGCGGTAGCTTTAATTTATATCGATAATTGTTAAATTATCCCACCTATCCGCATCCTGGCTGACCGCATTCCCCTTCGCGTGACGTCATCGACCAAAGATTCTCATTACGCACACGATAAACTCATGAATTTGCGCCTGGCTACATGACGCCGAGACCTTAAAATTCCCAATGTCCGTTTATGGCCAGCTAATTAGATTTTTATCTTCATTAACGGGTTCCGTGCGCCGACTCGTCTCAGCCGCTCATTATACCGGGTGTCGTCAAATCACATTCTCCCAGTCGGTGCTCGCGACGCTACGCTCGAAGAAGTACGGTGGCGCATCATCCCCCTCTCTCACTTCCGTTTTTCACGAACCCCACGACGACGACGACGACGACGACGGAGATCCCCGTGTGCACGAGGAGGACTCTCGGTACACGCAATATCTCGACCCATCAAGGCTACGAACTTTCCAAAATCATCTCGCGGAATTCATTAGCGATACGAGCCCGAGTGTAAGAGAATTTATTTAGCAGCCAATTATAAAAACGCACAGACACATTAATCTGCCGTGGGGACACATTAATTCTTCGGAGATTTATTCCTGCCTGTATAAATCGTACGGCAAAAGACTTGACTTATCTATACAAAAATCCTCGTTCTCTGCCCTAACAAGATTTAGTCCATAAAATTCTGCCAACTTAACCATTTCCTTCGAGCCTGCTTTATCATACGTGGTTTTTGGATATCACGCAAAAACCTAAGGCGATTTTTGATCAACATCCTCGGATATTTTTAGGATGCCAAACACCCATTCGAGAGTCCAAGAGCCGCTAACAGCTAGCCGTTCAACCTAACCAGCCTGGATATCCTTCGAGAAACGCTTCCCTCCCCCGTTTGTCGTTTCTCCTTCGTCGGACTTCTCTAACCAGGTTTTTCGCGGGTAATTCCTCTATTTCTATCGGACTCGAACGTTCGTCCAGAGGGGTGTGGCGGCGCCCATTTCTCGATACATTTCTCTCGCGTTCCTTCCTCTTTCTTTCTTTCACTCCTATTTCGAGATTCTCTCTCTTTCTCTCTCTCTCTCTCTCTCTCTCTCTCTCTCTCTCTCTCTCTCGCTCTCCGCGCATTTAATGTATTCCGGGGAATGAAGCTGAGGTAGCAGCCGGCGGCTCTCAGCCGATTTTATAAGGCTGGCTCATGAAGCGAGCAGAAATTCAAGAATTGTCACTCCCCTCCAGCGATGGCTCTATAATCCAGCGTAAAATACGTACACAAATTAAAGGAAAGTCGTAAAAGCGGAAGACCGCGCGCGTCTCGTGGGACGTGGAAGATTTTAATTCCAAAGAAATTTGTGTCGGTTGGTACGCGTTTACGAGTGAGATAGGCCGGCTCGAATTGCCCAGCCTCTATTGGTCCTCGAAAGAGCAGCTCGTCCTTTCTTTCTCCCGCTCATTATTTTTATTTCTTCTCTTCCGTGTGTGAATCGCGCCTCGCCACGGGATAATGCCACTTCCTGACGCGTGAATAAAAATTTGAGACGATCGTTCTACTAGTAACCTATGGCCCACATCCAACACTCGATAGGGTTTCTCTCCATTTTTTTTTGTTTTTTTTTCTCTCTTTTCGTATTCCTAAGTATCTCCAGGATGTTGCCAGGTGAACTTGAGTTATGCTAATGCAAAAAATAAAATTTACCCTTTCCCCGTCGTCCCTCTTCTCTCTCTCTCTCTCTCTCTCTCTCTTTCCACGCGCAAACCCTGTACGCGTTTATAGTTCACCGGACGAGCCTGAGCCACCCAACCCAGGAGAGTGATCTATAGGCTAGTGGGTCACAGAGCGTTTACAGGAAAATATACGCGAGAGGGAAGGAAGCGGCGAGAGAGCAGGAAAGAGATTTGCTCGAAGCCCCGAAAGAAATTTCGCGTGCGTGCGGAAGAAGGTGAGTCGATCGATCGGCAGAGACAAATCGAGACTTGGTGGAGGGAGTGCAGGTGCGTCGTGAAACCATCCTCTCGGCTATTAAGTTATTCATGAATTCGTTTAATCGGTTTCTGCGCGTACCGGGCTATCTCGTTTTCTAGCTTTTTACGCGGAGAGCCAGACCGGTAATCGACGTTAATTCGTAGAAAACCGTACCGGTAACGAGGACTATAAATTCTTTATTAGCCGACACTGGCCGGTCCCCCAGTTATTCCTGCATAGCCATTTCTCTTGGCCCGCGAGCCTCCAGAAGTGCGTTTCACCGCAAATATCCCGAGCGCGAGTACGTACCGATACACGCCTTGACTTCCGAGATCGAGAATCCCACGTCTTCCTTCGACGTCCTCCGGGTGTGGAAGGACACGGAATCTCGGACGACAAGCTCCGTGCCAGATGCAAACGATTTCCGCGACCGTCAGTCGTACTCCCGGGGAACACCCGTACAGAGTCGCGCGTGGGTGTTCCTCAGGGCGGAAACGACCACGCCGCCGTCTTTGGAATCGGACGCACTGACCGCGCGCGGCCAACCGTTGATGCGTTTGGACGGCGAAATGCATCTGGGATTAATTATCGCGCGGCTAACCCAGTTTGCAGCCGACGAGAGAAGCCGAGAAAATTCATTCTGTTTACGGATCGAAGACTCGTTTGCTTTGCGCGGGAGAGAAGCAGGAAGCATCGCGAAACAATCGAAATCATCGTCGAATCGTTAGTAGCAAATCATCGTTGCACGACCAAATTCCAGGGACACTCCCGAAACTTTGACCGTACCTCGTCAGAGGAATATTCCACGGAACATTAGCGCGCTTCCTTAGAAGGTCCGATTTCTATTTCTACCGTGCACCACTCCACCCCACTCCACTCCAGTCCACTCCATATTTATTGGGTTCCTACGGGAGAAACCGTAGGTAGATTTAGAAAACGTTTTAGCGTGGCGTAACAATCGAGTGGCATATTGCTGCTAGACAGCCCAGGAAGGTAGATTTGTTCGGGCGATCGGATGATTTTTCGGGATTGTGCCCGAAGGCTCGAAGAAGCTGCGCCGGAGAATCCGACGTTCTCCGGCGCAGTGCCGTATTGGTGTAGGTCGGGCCAAAAGGGGAAAGGGGCCAGTCGAGTCAAGGAGGGACCAGACGTAGCTCGAGGCCGTGCGGATGGCAGATCGCATTCGCGCGGCTGCTGCCCAACCCCTAGATCCCGAGCGCTCCCGAAAACCGGTAACACCGCTGCTTTCCTCGTGGAATTCGGCCAAATGCTGAATATTCCAATTTCATTGGAACCACCACCACCACCACCGTCGTCACCGACGCCGCAATCGCCGCATATCGATTAATTCCCACCCTCTTCCCTATTCATCGCACTATTCATCCGTGCCCTGTCCTCTCCTCTCCTCTCCTCTCCTCCCCTAAAAAAATCTAGCTACGTATAGCTCTCGTTAAAAGTCCAATCCCCATGAGAATCGATGGACCGTAATCGACGTCCATCCATCCGTTCAGTGCGAGGTAGAAATAGTCAGGGCCAGTTCTTCGCAAGGACCAACCGACCGACCGACCGACCGACCGACCGACTGGACTCGCTGGCGGCTCGCGGGCAAAAACAAATTTAGAGTTGGTCGCACTTGGTCTTTTTATCCGAGAAGAGGACGTCTAGTGCAGCTTGGTTCTTAGAAGGGTTCCTCTACCTGTGCGTGTGTGGGTACTCGTTGACTTCGTGCAACGCGCAGCTGCGATCCGGACGCGGATAGCCGGCCATAATTGTTAATTATTCGAGGGCCACGCGATAGAGGGAGAGGGGGGCAGTGGAAGAAGAAGCCGAGAGAGGAGGATGGAGGATGGAGGATAGAGGAGCGAGTGGATGAAATTGGCCGGTGACTAGAGGTGGATAGCTCGCGAGCAATTTGGCGGCCGGTAACGAAGGGTCTGCGAAAACAAAGGATCGTCGTCTCTGACCAATTGTTGCATTATTCATGCGTTTCTAGCAAGAAGCAGTCGTAAGGCCCTGCGCGCCTTACCTCCATTCACGCTCCCTCTCCCTAAACCCTCCCCTTGCCTACCCCCTCGACTTCACTCCAAAGTTCCTCCTCTCCAAATTCATTTTGCTCCTGCTTCTTGCCTTAGACGCGCCATTAGCAGCAATACGGCTGGCCCGCAGCAGCTACTACCTCGATTACGGAGAAAACTAGAAGACCTTCAAAGTCTAAACTAGTCCTTTCCTACTCTCGAAACTCGAGCAACCTGCCTCTTTCCCCCTCATGCTCTCCTTTTTCTTCTCCTTCTCTGCCGAGGGCCACGCCACCTCCTCGACTTTCCTTTTTTACCTTTTCCCACCCTTCTCCTATTCGTTTTTCCGATGCACGTGCTTTTCTTCCATCTCTCTCTCTCTATCTCTCACTCTGCGAATCCTACGTCATACCCCGAACGTTTCTCTGGCAGGAGGGGTGAGCGGCTCAAAAAAATGTCAAGTTGGTTAGAACCATCGACAGGTTGGATGAAACAATAGCTTTTCCCACGTGGATCCATTAACAATCTGGAGAGGAGTATTTCCGTATCTCCGAATCTCGCTTCCTCCTCTCTCTCTCTATATATATATGTGTGTGTATATATCTATCTCTCGAGAGAAAGATGGATAGCAGTATGCAGGTATAATAGGCAGAAAGATGGAAAGCTGGATTCGACGAAATTATCTTAATGAAGTGTCACTAATGTCGACCACTGTCGTGGGTCAACGCTTCTTCTTCGAGATTTCCCGACATATCCTTCATTCCACGTCAGATAGTTTACGTCGCATTATAACCAGAAAGAGAAAGGGAAAGATTCTCGATAAAGGCAGAGGGTAGAAAGAAATACAAGCTCTTCCAATGATAATTACTTGCGTCGGAGAAAGAAGAGAAGAAACCGAGTAATCATCGCATCTCTCTTCTCTTCTTTTCCTCCTCCTCCCCCTCGTCTCCTGGCAGCAACAAGAGCAAACTACAGAGGCAGTCGTTTCAATGTACGTACGTGCACGTACGGGGATTTTCATAATTATTCATGGAATTACAAGTACGGCGTACACATAAATTAAAAACTTGTTAATAAAGCTGGCCACGATACAGTGCACGTTATGCAATTATGCTCGGAACGCAAAGTGCAAAGGACAATAAATTGGACGTTGATGTAACGAAATTATGGTAATTGGTCTGGGTGTATCGCGCACGGCGGAGAACTCGCCGAAAAAGCAGCTGTCGAGTACACGCGACTCCCTTGTTAAGGATACACGAGAGCATATGAAACAATGCGACGTTGTTCTTGGAGACGCTGCATGCTCCTCCTCCTCCTCGTGCCATTTGTCGGGAAAAGTATTTCCCGATGATAACCACAGACCGACCGAGAGGAGAGGATCCTCAAGAAACTGATTGCTAGACACAATAGTTGAACCCGCATCGCGCAACTGCGCAAGAGATCCTGCGAAGCAGCTGCACTCTCCCAAACTATGATATGTAAACGCTAAGCAGATGGTGCATAAGGCGAAGCCTCAAACCTCAAAAGTGGCATATTTAAGTTGGAAACTTTTCTCTCCGCAGAGAGGATCCAAATCCTAGATTTTAGATATTCGTGTTCACGAACAACGGTCCTTGAAGCCCTGCGGTAGTCTTTTTTTCCTAGCCATTCTTTCCGTTAAAATCCTCTTTACTTTACGCGCTAGGAAAAACCGGAGGATTTTCTTTCTTTCTCTCTCTCCTACTCCGAGAATCTCGATCGTAAATCAAAGAGAAACGCCTTAATCGCAAGGACGAAACAACAATTGATTAGAGGGTGGGGGTGGGGGACTAACGCGTTATTAGGAAGCTAGCAAGCCGATCGCTTTTCCAATTGCTCAGAGTTCACTTTTAGTTAACCCAAGAAAGTTCCGAGTGGCTGCCGTTGCTGCTGCTGCTTGCTGTTGCCCCGATACAAATCACGAAGCCAAGTGGACAGAATTGCGAAAGTTTCTTAAGCGTAGCATCGAGTTTTGGCCTTGCAGAATAATTGGGGGGAACGATTATTGCGTGGAGAGTCGGCGAAAGAGATCGGCGAGCAGGAAACCCGGGGGTAGTAGAATTTCGATTTATACGTAGGAGGAGTCCGACAAATTCCTCCCGTATCACTGTAGGAATTAGAAGGGACAAGCTAAGAGCACACGAAATGACCGCGTCCGACTCGTGAGAAAATCTCCGCAGGTACGGGACGAGCGCTGTGTATTTTCGGACCAGGTATGTATCAGCCGTAGAGAGACTTTGGTAAGAGACGCTAAAAATCGCTGTGCAAGCCGACCACGAGGAGAGGGTGGGACCAAAAACGCCCCCTCATCCATCCTGGTGTCTCGTATTTCGACGTACCTGTTTCGATTTACCTGACGAAGCTCATTGGTGGAAGCGAGAGCCTCGAAACAAACATGTTGGCCAAGTCCCATGGCCGGAGCATGCTGTTTCTGCGATCCCCTGTCATTTCAACGACTATCGATCCCATAGACTCCAAATCGCCTATCCAGCTTAATGACTAACGACCATACAAATCCACCATGCAGCAAATTCAGCTTTCCTTGCCGGCAAGCATTGTGCCTGGTCATTAATATTGCTCGCAAGGAAATCTCAAACAATACCCGAAGAAGAACAAGAAGAGGAAGGTACCTTCGGCAACTGAAAAATTTCCCAAAACCCCAAAACAGAATCCTATTCTAATTCCTGCCACCATGCTCCAAAGTTAAACCTTGAGTCAGAAGCCTGGTGATTATTACTTGCACGACCTTAGCTGGTACTCGCGCTTAAACTTTCCCTGAGATATTACACCCATTGAATATTATAAGAAGCAACATTATCGGGACAGAGTTAGAACGGACTGTGCAAAGTACATTATTTACTTTTTCCTTTCTCTTCCTTTTCTCTATCCGGTAGATTTCGTTTGATTTATTTCATGATTCGAACGATCATTATTCTCGGAATCGTCGGAGAATAGTTAACGGATTACTGGATCAGGATCTCTCTCTCTCTCTCTCTCTCTCT
This sequence comes from Sclerodermus sp. 'alternatusi', assembly GCA_037305995.1. NCBI lineage: Eukaryota > Metazoa > Arthropoda > Insecta > Hymenoptera > Bethylidae > Sclerodermus > Sclerodermus sp. 'alternatusi'. Next base: position 3,365,003 of record CM074553.1, read on the forward strand.
CTCTCTCTCTCTCTCTCTCTCGCAGGAGCGAAGAGAGACTGAATACAGGCCGTTGGTTGCTGGTGGCTCCTAGCTGCCAGTACTCGTGTGAGTTTCAGACACCCACATCTAGTTAGGATTCGAGTGTATTGGAGAAGAACCACATTCACGTTCTAACAGCAGCATACCTTCCTTCCTCACTTGGGGGGTTGCCTCTTCTTACCTTTATACCTGGCCAAGAACGAGGTACACGGAGCAGCAGATACACGCATCATTAAATAATCCTGGCCGACGCTCATCAGGATCTTTACGAGGCGAAATAATATTCGGCCAGCCATCCTACGGATCTCTCCTCGCAATATTTTACATAAGGAACCTGCCTCCTTCCTCTCCACTTGACCCTTCTTGCTTCTCATCTTTATCTCTCTTGCTACACTTTGCGTAATGATTCTATTTCTTTCCTCTCTCTCTCTCTCTCTCTCTCTCTCTCTCTATCTCTCTCGTATTATGCGTAACGATCTTATTCCTGTCTGTCCGTCCGACTGTCCATCTCTCCCTTGTTTCTTCTTGATACATTCCTCTTTTTCTTTCCCTGGTTCCTCCTTCGTCTCTCTACTTCTTCAGCTTCGGTTCCCTTCATCGCAGCCCTCTCTCTTTCCTGATGCTTTTCGAACCATCCTCGTCCTTTTTTATCCTCTTGCAACCCAAGGAAATCTCTCCCCAAGCTCCATCTCCACCCCTGTTCACCTTCAGGACGAATGATCTTCTCCAGTGTGTGTCACGCAAGGTGAAAGATCATCCTTTAATTTTTTGCACTTATAATTCGCCGAAGGAGCGTAAAAATAAAGTAAGTCCGGTGATGAATGATCGGCGCAGTGACTGCTGACCTTAACTGGGAATTTAACGAAATCCATCCGAAAATGGGAGGAACAAAAATTTCGACTGCCCACTAACGACGAGAGAAGTAAGAACGCCAGCGGGTAAGACCTCTCTCGTTCGCCCGCATTTATTATCGATGCAAAAAATCAATCGACGCACATCATTCCCAGCTTTGTCTCTATTCTGCCTCTACAAACTCTCCCGGATTGGAATTAGAATCGATCTCTACGTGTTTTCAGCCATTGGTCCGTTTGTAAGTTGATTCTCGTGAAAATCGAGATGAGACACTGCGGCAGATGTGAAATTAAATGGCTTAACACATTTGCTGCTACGACGACGACGACGACGACGGCGACGACCACGACCACGACCACGACGACATCGCTGTATCCATTGCGAATACGCGAAACTTATCGGGTTACTCTCGTTGTAGCATTGCTCGACTGACGTAATCGTTCCGTAAGTGCATGGCAATGCTGTTGCCCTATCTACGATCCACGAATTACGACTGTCGTTTACTGCAACGCTTAGACCAACACGTGGAAACTTTGCCAATTAATTATTTTACTGGATATTCGATGCTCCATCCTGTTGCACGGTAATTGCTATTGTTGGATCAGTCATTATTAGTGTTCTACGCCGCAACACGTGCGCCGCAATTCCAATGAACTATCGCGTTTGCCCTTTGCAAAACCGGATACCGGTTTTTAGCCGCGATATTTATTTTAATAATAACGTGGACGTGAACCGGGAGGCCACGAGGGAGACGGAGAGCCGATGCAATATCCCTGTGTAATATCATTAACCGAGTTGCATTAATAACTCGGAGATGGAGAACTCGCGTTTGGCGAACTATCCGCAAAATTCGATAGATTCCAGCGAACTTTTCCCGCTGGACTCATCGGCTTTCGCCGACTTTCGTCTCTCCGTCGATAAACTCGCGAAGATCGAGATATCGTTCCTCGAGGATTTCGCGTGAAAACACGAAACCCCGATTGAAAGCGGTGCTAACTACAGGCGCAAACTATAAAACGTGGAGACTATTGTTCGAGTTACTCTTATTGCCGGTTGTATAATGCGATGTTGCACAATCGCCCGCAACCGGAAGATTCGATATCTTTCGCAGAGAAAGAGGGAAAGAAAGCAAGAAATTAACGTCGCGTCGTTAATAAATGCAAATCACGATTTTCTCTGCAGCAATTCTTTATTAGCGCTTTGGAGAATCCCTCGTAGTAAAGGAATCATTCCCCGTTTATAGGGGAGGGGAGGCTACGATGAAAAATCGTTCAATCCAATTTCATAGATTGTCCTTGTTGTTACGTTAAATTATCTCTCCTCTTTCTGGATTCGGAGAGTTCCTCTTTAATTTTGATTAATCCGCCGTAGTATGTTTAAGAGGATTTTTTGCGGAGATTTTTCAGACTTTTTGGGACATTAGAGAGGTCGACGAAAAAGGTCCTTCTTCTCATCCTCCTCTAATCTCTGAGGGAACCTGGAGGAGAGGCTAGGACATTCCAGGAATAATAATAATTCTACAATTTCAGAGAGACACGCTGCAAGAGCCTCTCGGGATTTTTTCACCAGTCGATTCTGCAGGTGTCCGGCGATGCGATTTGCACTTTTCGGCACGTGTGCACACCTGCGTGCATCTAACGGCCCTACTACACTGTCTACCCCTGCCTGCCCGTATTGGTTTACTTGGCCAGCTTGATTGGCAGCGTTAAACGCGTTCATGAAGGTGAGAGGAGGCGCGCTGCAGCGCGGTGCGGTGAGGTGAGAGACGCTGTCGGGAATTAAAGTTTTGCAACATGCTACGCGAGTCTGGAGGGATAAACTTAGATATCGATGTCTGCCATCGGGCCGAGAACAATGGTACTCCACTGGATCCTAATCGACGCCAATAAATTAGTTCACCTAACGAAACTTGCCGATTTCTGGTCTAGATTGCTGAATTAACTCAGCTATTTTATGATCGATAACTCCGAGAAGAATAACAAGCTGTTTTTCGAAGCTTTGCATTGGCACACTTTTCGCGTAAACATTTTTGCCAAAAATTCTCCCCGAGAGCGGTCCGAGAGGTGGTAGTGCCGCACCACTCGTTTATCAAATATGCATAAAAGTAAAGGTTACACTTGCCAGGAGGAGAAAAAAAAACTAGGAGAACGTTTTCGCAACGCTTTACTTTTCATCTTGAAACCATGAAATTACTTTGAACACACTTTAAATAAGTTTTTTGTTAAATAAATTTTTCTCCAAGATCAGACAGAGAGAGAGAGATTAAAAATTCTTCCGTCATAGAGAAAAAGAGCAGAGATGCTTTGTTGCTAAAAATAAAAAGTATCTTAGACGTTAAAGAATGTTATTTTTATTTTCCGCTGCAAGTGAGGCACGGCAGGCAGGAAGAGAGGAATGGCGGCTTAGAAACGTGTTTAAGAATCGAGACGAGAAAGAAAGATGGTAACTACGGTGCGGACGATAACAAAACACAGTCTACAAGTAGACCGAAGACTTTCAGCCTAGGACAATAACGATCTTAGACCTTACTTCCACTCGCCAGATTTCTTTCTTACTCCTTTCCTCCTCTTCTTTCTAATTCTCCTTTTTCGTAACGAGCCTCTGGACCTCCACGTCCACTTCTTCTTCCTTCTCTTATTCTACTTCTTTAACAATAAGAGTAATGGAAGCAAACAGGTTGCTACTTAACTAAATCATTCTATTGTTTCCTGGAAAAGGTAATTGTGAAATGTTCTCAAAAGTCGAGAATCACGTTACACTTATGTATTTAGATAAAAGCGAAAATGGTAAAAACCAAGAGAAGGACGGAGAAGGAGGAGGAAAAAGGGGAAGAACTGTAAAATTTCTCCGGCAATTACGCAACGTCCTGTTATGCAAGTAACTATGAAAATTTTAATGAGAATTTACAACAAAGTAACGTTGAAACATTAAATAATTTGTAGCCTTGCCTGAAAATAATATATGAAACTCTAACTCGATTACTTTCTATGTTACCATTGAGATTCGATATTCACTTGATTTTCCAGATTATTTTGTAAAAAATTAATCTATTCACTTTTACACATAGAGCAGTCCAATTAGCGTTTCGCAATGGATTAAATTACTTTGTATAGGAACATACGTAGATGTATAGAAAGTACGTACGTGCAAACTTGTCCAAGTTCATGAAACTTGGTATACTTATAGAAGTCGATAATCTAATAATAGAAACGCTAGCTTTAGACTTTCAATCATAAATGCCAACGAGATGAAGCTACTGCTAAATTATTGGTTTCTTAATTTCAATGAAAATAAGGCAACGTTAAAGTCAATAACTGGAGAATTAAATTATACGATTGTACGAGCGCAACGCAAACTTATTTATCAATTAACCTGATGTATTATTTCAAGGGATTCGTTCAATGATAAAAGCAACGTGTATTACTTTGGCAAATAAATTCACTAATTAATAAATAATTCACAGAGTCAGGTGGAAAGTACTAATGTGCCAGTCTCGTTAAATAAATAATTGATGAAAAAAGGGTTAATTTTATTTACAATCTTCTCACTGATCCAACCAGCCACAAATATCTAAGTAATCGCGTGGCTAATTCCAAAGCGCATTCGGCAAATTTTTCAGATGAAACACAACAATTTCCTTGGTTTTTTTTTTCCAAGGGGGCGGCGGGGGAGCTTTTAACTTCGCAGCCTGCCGATTTCGGCAATTCTCCGAAACGTTCGTTAAATGTCGAGTAGAAATCCGAGCGAGCAACGGTCCATTAAATTCGATTCTGGTAGGGGGAGGAGGAATCGCAGCAATATTTTCGTCGGAGCAAGACACGCTCGGAGGAATCCTTTCTGGTCCGCAGGAAACGGGAGAGAAAAAAGGAGCAAGTACGAGCGGCGCGCGAGGAGAGGCGAGAGGAGGCCAGGGGTTGGCGAGTCCTGGAAACAAGTTTTGCGCTGGCGCGAAGGGATCTCGCGTTCACGAGAGAAATCCGCTGGCTGCTGGATCTCTTTTGCTCCTGCTCGCTTGTACACTGACCTATATTCGCTGGAACCGGGTCTGAAAACCACGCCGGAGACCCACTACCCTCGAGAGGTGACCGGATGACCACCACGCGAGTTCTCCTCGGCCCTTCTCCCCCCGGATCGATACTTTGGCAAAATCATTTTGTCGGATCTCCCCATTTCCGCCAATCCATATTTCACCCTCGTCAAGTATCGTCGACTATCGTGGGAGAACTCGGTCACAGGATCATTTCCACGTTTTGCATGATTTATTCAAGTTTCGCGTGTTATTTATTTACATGGAAAAAGCAGTCGCACGCGCGCGCGTCCCCAAAATGCAGTTCCTCCAATTTAATAAAATTCTCGGGAAAAACTCGGCGCGTGCCGATAGAATGTTTTAATAAAATATCGGTCCGCCCTGTTCGAGAGATCGAAAGGTAATAGAGAGTCTTGCGGCAATTCTTTTCATAACCTTTTTCAATGCAGACAGTAAAATTCATGCGTGTGAGTCGTGGAATGCTGAAAGCTGGCGAATCTAATGCATTTCGCGCGATCGATAGCCAGGTGAGCCGAAAATTCGCGGAATTCTGTCGCACGTACGACGAAAGGTCTACGTGTCTCTCTCTCTCTCTCTCTCTTTCTCTGAGTATACGCGAACTAGTAGCTACGACAAAATGTACGCGCGTGTGATGCGGCAAAGCCGAGAGAACCAAAGTTATACGCGCGCATACGTTCAAGTTTCACGTCGTGCATCTTGCGACTCCGTGCTACGAATGCAGATAATTGAATCTCGCATATTTATCGAAAGCACGTGTTTCAGAAAATAGCATGTATCAAAGCTTGTACAGTTGCTTCAAAATGTAAAAACGGCGAGGATTAGTTCGATCGCTTAAAGGACTATAGAGTCCCTTTACACCAACCGGCTCTTTAAACTGTCGCACCACAAAACCTTCTCCTCGAGACTAAAATCCCTCTCCTCTGCAAGACTTAATTTTACCTTGATATAAATTCCGCAGCTTAACTGATACGTTTAGTTTTAACTCGGGTACCATCGGTCAATTTTGCTAATCGAACTCATCCTCTCTGATAAATAGGAGAATTACTCGCGTGCAAGTATAAATCACTTATTCAGTAACTACCATTACAACTATTCCTGAAAACCTAAACAGCACGACCTCCATCCTCTTCATTTGCATGGTACTCTATTAGCTTTGCAAGCTCCCACGGTTTCCCATGCTTTTCCAGTGATTTTTTCCCTCCGCCCTTTCCCTCTCGCTGATCGCACTTAATTATCTCCACGGATCCTTCGAGATGTGCGCCAAGCAAAGAAAATCTTTTCCACCCCCGTGGATCCGAGGAATCGTCGTCTCTCGGTTAAGATCAGAGCTGCGTTCTCCGATGGTGTTTTGTTTCGCGCTTTCTAAAAAGAACAGCGCGTTCGCATGAAAGGTAGTCTGTCCGGTGTTTCAAGGAATCCGAGAGGGGCAATTTTGTTGTAAACGCAATACCTTGGGAACCCGCGTGATCGCTTTGGTTCTGATCGAAAAATCTCCGTAATACAGGCCGCTGCTCTCGGGTGTGGCATTTCACATAGTTGCAAATAAATGACGCAGGCTTTGCATAATTGCAAAGTGGAATAGGATTCCTGAGTACGCAACGCGCGAAGCAACATACATAACGGGATTATTGATAAGCACGCACAAGTAGCGCGCGTAGAACGAGCCGACTGTATTTGAATAACGCTTTAACGCAGCTCAAATCGATCCGAGTGACACGCGAAACTCGTTAACACGAAGAGGCAGAGACGATTATGATTATTAGATAAGTCGACGACATTGATTATGCAACTGCTTAATCATCTCGCGTAACGAGACCCTGTACCATGCGATTGAAAAATACCGGAGGAAAATCCGGTGCGCCACCTTGAGAAGCTCCTCGCGGCAAGTTTAAGCCGATGCATCGTCGTCTTTCACCTCAAGATCGGGAAATTCATAATCAACTCGAGATTAACGAGAGTGGAACTGTCAAAAAGCCAAATGGCCTATTTTAGCGATGGACGAATCGACGAAAGAAAAGCGTATCGTCGGAGTAAGGGCGCGCGTGGACAGCGCAATCGTACACGCAAACTTCGGTGGGGTGGTGTTGGTATTGGTATTGGTTATACGGCGGCGGTGGTGGTGGTGGTGGTAGCGATGGTGCCAGCTGACGGGTAAAAAGCCAATTCCATCTATAAGCCATCTTCGAACCGATGACAATTTTCCGATATACCCAAGCAGCAGCCTTAACAAGATCGGACGATCTTATCGCAAGTTGGACGTAAAAAGTTCTCGTCGGACAAATTGATAAAGCGGGGGAGGAACTGAGGGAGCAAGCGAGCAAACGCGAAAGAGCAGACAGAGGAACGTCGTCGAAATTCGCTGGGATTTTTCGCGAAGCTACAACAACCATTGGGGGCGGTGGGTATCGGCTGGAAATTCGATGGACCACCATTGTAAATGAAATGTAAGACGACATTTCACGTCAAAGTGCAGGGAGCGCATGAATAATACACATAATGCACCGACGTCTCTCGCTCATAACGCGTCGCGGAGTGGCTGCGCATCGCGAACAGCCGCTCGAATACTCGCGCGACCTTGAAACGCGAAACGTGTCAGGGATGTATAAAGCGTATATTACATCCGGTCATGGGGAAGTCTAGCGCGCGCTTTACAGTCAAGTGGTTGGATTTCATTTGCCACTTTCCTTCGGAACTTCCGAGGAGGAGGAGGAGGAGGAGGAGAGAGGGATAGGGTGAAAAGGGGGAAATGGAAGCGAAGAGAAGAGAAGAGGCAAAATCCTTCGGCACGCAAATTCTTATCCGCGATATTCATCGAGTGACGTCGCACGATCGATTCTCATTCTCATTACACGCGTATGATACGATACCTCATTAGCCGCATCATACGGCATGCAAATCACTCCGATCGCTTCAATTCCCAATTCAACCTTGACGAACGAAACGTGTCCCAGTTAGACAAGCCACGCGTGAAACTCGGTCAAGCAGACAACCACATGGGACAACCACCACCACCACCACCGCCACCGCCAAGTCCCGGAAGCAGCGAACTCCAAAAGGGAGTTGTTTTTCTTCATCCCCCATTTCGAGGGGTCTCGACTCAGGGGCGTCTATGGTTAATTATCGGATTACTCTAGCTCGGCCTTGGACCATGGGTCTTGCCGGGCTCGTTGTATGGTTTTTCATGGTGGCGACCAGGGAGATTGATATTTATGGAGGATATTTTTCCGGAGGAGAAGATTGTTTGTTTGATCTCCTTGGAGAAGAGGGGCGCGTTAGCGATAATCTCCACGAGAGTCTGAGAAACTGAGAATTAACATCAGTGTGTGGCGATGCTCGTCGAATCTTTCCATCTTCATCCCCTTCGAGGCTTGCGCGTTAGCGCTAACCTCGGGCTATTGAGAATCGGTATGAATGCAGCTGCAAATGAAAGGCAGCAGTTTCGCCGCTGGTGTTTACAGAAGGAGCCGACACACTTATAAAAGATGCAAGGTGCCAAATGAAAACCGCCGTACAGGTAACCCTGTAACGACGAGAGCGCGTATCGAGGCCAACTACTCCCGAGCTTTGATCAGAATTATCACTGACCATCTCTTCATCCACTACCCTTTCTTTCTGTCTTTTTCTTCTTCTTCTTCTTCTTCTTCCCTCGTCCACACTCGGTCTCTGGTTACCGACTGTGGTTCTCTCCCCGTTATTTTTTCCCCGAGGAATTTTTCTCGCACACACTCCAGTTTTAACCTCTCTCTCGACCGATGAGATCCCGTAAAATTTTTCGCGAATCGCTATTTCAGGAGAGACGAGAGAGATTTAACGCTAAAAATAAATACTCTCCACTCGTAATAATGCAGAAAGAGCTTATTATTAGCTCAATGGGTAATCAATGCTGTAAAGTTATGAAGTAGGTCGAGAGCCAGCAAATAAATAATAAGATGGAAACGTCATTTAGTAGTTGGATACTTTAAGGGGGAAAACATGTATTCCGCATAATACTGTTTGCGCGGTATTTATAGTAGACAGTGCGACGCGCAGAATAAAGAGATTGAAATTGAGATTAAATCTTTTCTCATTAGTCCTCGAATCTTAATTCGCTTCTATTCGAGGACTCGAAGAGAAACTGTGTGGCGGTATCGTTGGGGACCAATGTTGGATATTAATTCTACTTGAATTAATCCGCAAGAAAGGAAGGCAATCCTTTCGGGGGGTTCTGCAACATTCAGTGGCAAGCATTGGAACGAAGTGGGGAAACTGGGCGAGAAAAGTTCAACGCCAAGAAACTGAAAAGGTTGCGCAACGCAAGGTTGAAATTTTTAAGAGACAATTTTTAGACTTTTTTCTCTTTTCTCCTCTCCCGCTTTCCTCTGTCTTTCGGTCGAATATCAGGAGAATTCCCGAAACCTCCCGAAATGACTTTCGGCCGAACTTTTGCTGCACCGAGGATCAAGACGTTCATTTTCCATGCAATGTAACACATCCACATCCATTCGCCCTTTAAATTTCAATCTGGTGCGCGAAGATCGGATAAAAAGTTTTCGGCAGTTTCCTACCTCCAAGGGGGTTATTTCTCCCTCTCTCACTCCCATTGAGCATTTGAGAGCAAATCTTTGGAGAAGAATCGAGTGGAGCGCTTTCAAGGAAATCTAAAGAGCGCTCGGAAAGTGGATCGTCATTTAAATGAGAGCACAGGAATTTTAACTTACCGGGTTGTTGAGGACCGAAGTGGAGGCAGCACTCTGATGGTTGTCGTAATCCTGATAATCGTCGCGATGCAATTCCCGCGCAGGTGGTTCTCTGAAGTCTCTGAAGTCTCTCGAATCTCTGGACTCCCTGGAATCCTTTAGGTCTCTGGATCCTCGCAAATCTCTGGATCCTCTCAGATCTCGCAGATCTCTGGGATCCCTGATGTCCCTGGGATCTCTCACGTTCCGCACGTCCCGGTAGTCCCTAAGACTGCGAACATCTCTCAAATCTCTAGAGTCCCTCTCGTAAAGTCTGGACTCTCTCTCGGGGAGGTCTCTAGGATCCCTGTCTCTGAGGTCGTGCCTATCCCTATCCCTATCCCTATCCCTATCCCTATCCCAATAATCTCTGGAGTCACGGAGGTCCCGGATAGTAGGACGCTCGGGGTATCGGCTGCTCACGTGGTCCCGTTCACCGCGCGGCTGCCTCGACATCGCCGTGGACTCCTCCTCCTCCTCCGGGTCGAGCAGCAGCTGCTCGACTCCGGCGACGCCGACGCTGCCGCCGCCGCCACCGCCGCCGCCGCCGCCGCCGTTGCCACCACCTCCTGCCGCTCCGCGTCGGGCGGGATGACGCCGGAGGTCACACCATCCTACCTCCTCCTCCGCCCCTCCGGCGATCTCGCCGCGGGGCAACCGCCCAGTGCCTGGAGCCCTCACGACCGATCTGCTGCCTCTGACCTCCTGCCCCCGAAGCCCCCCAGGGGGCTCCACCACATCACACTCGAAGGATACGCCGCCCCGAACTCGCACGACACTATTCTGCTGCCTTACTCACCCCTCCCCCTACCACCTATCCTTCCTATCACTCTTCTTCCTCTTCTTGTTCTTCCTCTTCTTTTCCTCTTCTTCCTCCTTCTTCTTCTTCCTCTTCTTCTGCTTCAACTTCCTCTTCCGCAACTTCTTCACCTTTCTTCCTCTTCCTACCCTCTTTCTTTACAATAAAGACTATCTTCTCTTCGCTTCTCTCGTTTCTGATTAAGGCACGACTGGCTGGAAATCCTGACCCTCCAAGGTAACTGGAAAAAAAAGAATAAAAGAATCTTGATTATTTCACCGTACGTTGCAACCCCTGGTGTTCGAATTAATCTCTCCCCCCCTCCCCCCTCATGTCCGATGTAGATGTATAAAGTAACAACGGAATCAAACTTGTAAGTGGATCAACCCTTGGTTCTCGCAGCCTTTTAGTACACGATACGACACTGCCGCAACCACCGCGTAAGATGCAAATTGAATTTCCACGATGTTCCTGCACCACTCGACGGATAATTCAATTTAATTTCATCGAGTCAAGCGATTTCGAAACTACCATGCGTGCTAGATCATTGACGAACGGGTGATGGTGGTGGTGGTGGTAGTGGTGGTGGTGGCTCGTCGACCAAGTACAGACAACTTTCCCCGAGATCTCGGAAGGAGCTTTTGCGCTATTTTCCCTTGCAAATCAATTAATTTCTCAATAACTTTACGTTTGAGCTACCGTATTCAAATCGTCTTCGACTTTCTTTGCTCGGAGCTTCGAATCGCTTAAAGAGGATTTAGTATAACGAATCTTCCCCAACTTCCTCTTTCTTTGTATTTTTCTTGAATTTGCAAAAACGACTTATCTATGAGACGAGATAGCGCGGAGCAGATACCCCACCTAGGAATCTCGAGAGAATGGCGAGGAGACAAAAGCAGTGAGAGAAACTCTTCTCCGCTCTAATGAAATTAGCCAATCTTTCGCCAGTACCCGAGGAAATCCTGTTTATCGACTCGCGGAATACGTAACTACGAGCTTCTCTGTGCCAGGCTTAAATTTCGACAGAGCATCATCCCTTATCTGGCACACGGCGAATGTTGACGCTAATACTCGAACGTTGCTCCAGATAAGAAATGTACGCGGAGAAAAGTGTTCGATACGCAGGTTCGGTGGAAAAATGTTCATTGGACATTTTTCGTTAATTAACAACCATTAGCCGTCACTGGTACGCGAGGATACTCGCATGTTCATCGACTCGCTGAATACGTAGGCACGAACGTCTCTGTGCCAAGGTCGAATTCGGACAGGTCGAGCAACTCTACCTTCACCCTTCTCCGCCGCTACTTCCGTCGGTCCGTGCGCGACATTCCTTTTCTACTTAAAGCCCGGCCTAAGAGCTAAGAGCTGGTCTAAGTGGAGCAAAGTTAAAAGGGACATCGCACAGAGGACAATATACGTGCCCTATCTAATGTCCTTATCTAATGTCCATCATGGTTCATTCCCCATAAATTGGGCAGATACCATCGAAGATCTTAACGAACGATCCTAATGAGCGAAAGATGCGAAAGATATCGTTCCGCGGGCATGGATAAAACACTAAATAGCGGAAATATCCTACTTTATCCACATGGGTGTCCATCGGTGCCCATCGGGTCACGATCCACACACGTAGAGAGAAAATCGCAGAGAAGCTTTTGCGTGTCGTGGTTTTGTTTTCGAATCCCTTGGAAGTGGAGCAGAGTGAAAGATAAAAGGCCGAAGCTAACTGGGAGGATGAAAAATAGTTGAGAGAGAGAGAGGCGAAAAAGCAGGTCCGGCAGCTAGAAAGGCAAGGGATGAAACGGGGTGTGGGATAAATAGAGATATGACGGGGGGGTGGAGGGGGGGGTAGAGGGAGAGAAGAGAGAGACGACAGGGGTGCGGAGAATAACGCGTGCGTAAAGTCTTCGGCAAAGCAGCGATAAAGACGCAGGGTGCACGGGGATGGGGTTGGACGTTGAAAAGGTGGGGTGGGTGGGTGGGTTGAGGTTAGGTCACGCCGCAGACTGCAAATGTAGGGCTGTGGGTCGCGCCCGGTCGAGCTCAGCTGCGCCGAAGGGGTTGCGGCTGCCTCCGGTGGACGCACACGCCGGTGTCCTCGGCAACCTCACAACTTTCCGCACGCACTTCGCAGAATCAAGTAGTACAACCGAAAAATTGGTCGGACATTGGGATCGCGGGACCGTACGTCCTCGCCTTCGTCCATTGTCCGTTTCGATAAGGGCAGTACTGTGACCTTGCGCACGACGACGTACACAATCTAGAGCGTTGGATTTAAGCTAACGATCGGCCAACCCGGCGACTTTGCCCGATGGAAAGCAGGCAGCCAGCCCAACCTAACCTGACCCACCATGGAAAGCCCCAAGAAGTTCGATCGAACAAAAAGGCCACCCCATCTGCTACCCCATCCGTCCGTCTCTCCATTTATCCATTTATCCGTCTATCCATTTATTCGTCCGTCCATCCATCCATCCATCCATCCTTTCACCCATCCACCCTTCCATCCATCCATTCATCCGCCTCAATAGAGTTTGCTTTACGAACGCACCCAGTTTTCGCGAGGACGAACGATAGCTCTAACGTCACTCGCACACCAATTCCTCCTCCTTTCTCCTCTTCCTTTTTCTCTTCCTCTTCCTCTTCCTTTTCCTTCTTCTCTTCTCGCGGAAGCTTCCTCAGGTGCGGGGATGGAAAGCTCGCGGCAGCTCTCAAACCTCCTGGCAGCGACAAACACTCACTCACCACCACCACGACCACCACCACCACGACCACCACCAACCACGACCACGACCACCACCACCACTTTTACCTGACACTTTGCGCGCGCTTAGCTCTAGCCGGAAACTCGCGGTAAGCGACCACACACTGGGCACTGGGATGTTCCGAACAATTCCGATTATCTACGTGCTAGCAAAGTCTGCTGGGAGGTTTGGCCCTCCGGGGACGATTGGCAAATCGCGAGCGGAAACGCGAGGAGACGTCAAAACGACGGTATCGTACGCTCGCGTTGACGGCTGCTGCTGGCCGCGGCCGCCTGCTCGTGTCCGCTCGGATCGTGTCGAATGCGCTCGGCTTCTGCGCGTGACGTCACCGGCCGAACCTGGCGGTCTGCGCTATCGATCCATGCGCCGGCGCACGCGAGCGCACCAGCTTTCCGCTCGCCAGCACCACGACGGATAGTCAGAGTTCCGCCGGAGGGACGCAAAAGTCTTCAAAGCGACGAGTACACGTGGCCGAGAGTCCACGATTGAGTTTTCTCGACGAGGATGATCGAGGTCTCTCTCTCTCTCCCTCTGTTTTTCATGAAAACCCCTCTTTCTCTCTCTCTCTTTTTCTCTTTATTGCCAATTATACGTGCGAACGACGTCGTGGAATCGACTCGATCGACTAGAGGCTCGCTCGCCAGTAGCTTCCTTCTCCTTCTCGATCCAACCGATTAAAACCTTTCCTCTTCTTTCCACGATCGAGAAGAAATCGCGATTACACGCAATTACCTCGTCGCGTTTACCGCGTTTCTTCATTTTCATTTCCTTCGTGAAACCCGATCGCGGACCTTTAATCTTTAGCGATATCGCTAATGCGCGTTTTGCAATGCGATTTCAATGGCGGAATACAAAGGCAAAAGTTACGAGAGAAAAAATTGTAATCGGCTCGTGCGGGGGCGTGTAATACTACGCAATACTGCGCAACGGCAGACGCGCTTATAATGAATCTCAATAGGGGGAGAAAAAAGGATTACCGAAATATATTGAATTTACGCAATGGCTCGACTTGTGCAATCGCATTCGCAACAAAGTATCAAACACCCTGTGGTATAGAGAGAATCGCGTTGATTGATACGCGTCTCGTCTGTGACCAACCACGTTAATTCATTAATTCACATCGTGAATTAACTGGCATGGAAGCCAATGGGTTTTGCGCAACCATCAACCATTCATTTCTGGCTTCTCGATTTTACTCCGTTTCAACTGAATGGCCGGGTATAATTCGAGCGGCGCGAGTTCACGCTACTAAAAATTTCAAACACTTGTATAATTGGCGATGTATTAGGTCTAAAGTTAATTTATGACTGTAGTATTTTGTTTATCGCCAACACGTGTTGGATGGTGCTCTTATCGTGGAATTCATTACACGCAAGTACCCTTCAAACAGATAATATCAATGCCTTACTAATTACACCGTTGTCAAAAGAAACTAGTCATTTGGACAGGCGCGTTTATTTGAGTAAATTTTGTCTCGTTGATGTCGCGCTTAGAAGCAACGAAACTGATAATCAAGCGCAAACACCGCGTTGGAAATTTGACTCTCCCCTCGCGCTCAGGCGCGCGCACGCGCGCAAACACGGGCACGCGTTCCTTTCGAAAACCAGGAGAAACCTTGCGTCTTTTGCGTGGAACACGAGCGAAAAGGGAGAAAGAGAAGAGCGACTAGATTCCTTCGATCGCAGAAGCACGCTGCACGCGCCCAAATAAATCTGAAGATTGCGATTCCTCTTTCAGCCGACGGCGACATCTGTCGGGGGGTAAGAGAAAGAAACGAGGGTGGAATAGCGCGTTTTCATGCGCGCAAACTCCGTGGGTGGTGGTGGTTTGTTCGGAATGAGAAAATTTCTACCGGGGTACTTGACTTTACCGACCCGCAGTGATAACAGCGTTAAACTTCGCGTTACTCCCCTCGACTCGAGCGCTTTCCGATAAAACTCGCACCCACGTACAAACGAATTTCATCAATTATCGATACCAGAAATGGCGTCCCGTTCAGTGCTGCTTCTCGTGGTTGCAAAAGGAACATCATTTTCATTGGGCATTTGTATCCGTAAACTGACGCGGATCTCAATAAATCAATTTTATCCAGGAATGCTATATCATTTACCTGTATCACTGGCGTGAAACTGATCGAGCGGCTAAACCCTTTCTATTATTCTTAAGCGTGACGAGGGCGGCCGCTTTTTCGGGAAAATTTTAATTAAAGTCCTCTCGCAGAAGTAGGAACTCCACTCTGCTCCGGTAGTTTCGAGTGCTCGCTGCATTTGTTCATTCTGCATTTGCATACATTTTACTCTACTTCCGGTATAACGGCATGTACCGCGCGAGGGAGGCGGGGATCTCAGTAGTATGCCAGCGCTACATTGTATTCCGTAATAATACATCGCTTATATTATCGAGCACGAGCACATCCATCATACCCATGGGTAAGCAAAGTTGCGATAGTCAGTGAGAAGGATGGTAGTGGTAATGACGCCCAGAGGGTAATTACTGACACGACTGAAAGAAACGAGGGAAAGGGCAATTTTTTTATTTCTCCGTGCACAGATGACGCTATTACACCCATCGAGAAATTTATTTCGTTAATTGTAACGACGATCTACCGACATCGTCGACGACGACGACGACGACGAGAGGCGATTGTATAACTCGGGCGAAAATAATATTTCAATTTGTGCAACACAGTGCCATTCTTTTCGCAGGAATTCTTTCGCTGAAATCTAACGCTATTCTCCGAGTGCCTAGTGCACGTGAATTTATTTAAGTTGCACTTTCATTTTTTCTTGGCATCGTATATTCTCCATTTATTTTGACGATATTTTTATTCGTATAACTGCACATAAGACGTAAGATGATACGAGTTGTACACGAGACACAGACTAGTCATTTCAAGTACTGCAACTTTACGCTCGGCTACTGCAATAAGAACTGCATAAAAAGTGCTCCACCTAGCAAAACTGGTAATTGTAGGCTGAATTATCTCGTCGCAAGAATTCCAGACATTACTTATCAAAAATTCATCGCTCAAACACTCATAAAATTTAAGTGGAAAGTGCAGATTTATGCGTTTACTCGTTATCTCTCCGCGCTTCATTCTCAAACCGTGTAGTCTACTTGTAAAAAAAAACTCTACCTCCACGTTTGCTCTTCTTATTGAAATTTAAAGTTTCGTCCTTGAAGTCTCTACCTTTTTTTCCTTTTAGCCCTTTTGTAGCTTTTAAAAAGCTGCAGTGTCACTTTCGAGAACGGCAGAATCGTACCGTGTGGAAATGAGTTCTTTAGCGATGGTGACCTCCGATGAAGAACCTTGAAAATCAGTAAGAAAATCAACCCCCTGAGCGAGCACCAAGGACACTGGCGCTGTTTGTGAAAACGGCGCTCGACAAATGGAAGAGAAGAGACCAAGATCGTGGCTGGTTGGTTAAAGGGAAAACGATCGAGATGACGAACCGATGAAGAAGTCGAGAGGGTGGATGGAGGGTGGATAGTGGAAGGGTGCGAGAGTAAAAGAATACCGCCGCGTATCGAGAAGCGTTGAGTTTTCAGCACAGGAGAAAAACGAAGAAGGAGAATCACCAGAGAGCAAAAGCAGAGAACATAGAGGAAGAAGAAGAAGAAGAAGAAGAAGGAGAAGGAGTTCTCGAGAGAAGGAAACAGGATGAATTAATGGAAGGAGGAGAGAGTGGTATCGCGACGGGACGGCAAGTGGCGTCGAGGGGGAGTAAAGTAGGAAAAGAGGGGAGAAGTCCAAGAGACCGACAAAGATAGATAAAAGATGAAAAGAGAGAAACACAGGGCAATGCTACCGCTTGCGCGGAGGCGCCGGAGCGGGAGGGGTGCGAGTGTTTGTGAGTGCGCTGCGTTCGCAAAGTGCGTCGGATAGAGGGGATAGCCACCGTCAAAGCATGCTAGACGGAAAGAGGGGAGACAAACCGACTATGAGAGAGGGGATCGTCAGTTTTGAGAGGAAGAGAGACCCTCCGATAGTGGAAAAAAGACAAGTTGCGCACACTCCGTGTTGGGGAAGGGAGCGGAGACTCTGAAAGCGCATAGCAGGCCATAATTCGGTGCGCCGCCCCGCAATCAGGTTCGTGCTAGACGTTTCTTCTTAGTGCACACGTTTCAGCAGCTCGGAAATCATTCCGTGAAACCCGTTTCCGGTACGGTTTACATCACTCGATTCACGCGTGCCTACTTTTATCCCGCGCGCGCACGAGGAGTTTCGGACCTTTGCGTGATTCGTCGTGGCGTTCCCTCCTCACATGTTAATACTTGGTGCGAGTCTTCGGAAGACTTAAGGAAGAACACGAGAGAAAAGGTGGAAAAGGAAAAGCAGAAGAGCGAAGCGCATTAGAGAGAAAGAGAGAAAAAGAGGAAGCAGAAGCAACGCAGAAGAGGAAGACAAATACGCTTGGAGAGTTTTACTTTTTAAAAAGCGCGCGGCGCAGTACTTTTTTTAGTCAGTCCTTTTGTTATAGTCAGTCAGTGGATCCATCGATCCATCCTTTGATCCATCGATCTATCAGTCAGTCAGTCAGTCAGTCATTCAGTCAGTCAATCGGTCAATCAATAAATCGATTGAAATCAGTGCCAATCTCACTTTTAGTACGTTTTTTTTATTTACTACTACTACTACTACATTACTACTACTGCTACTACTATTACTACTGCTACTACTACTATTACCACTACTGCTACTACTACTACTACTTCTACCACTACTGCTACGTGATTCCATGTGTTGTTTTCCACGAGGTGATTCACTTCCGTTTTCTTCAATCTTCTTCTTCTTTCTCTACTGTTCGTCGTGAGGACTTGGGGTAACGTGCAGCGTGTTTCTTCGGCCGATGCTTCTCAGCATTCTGCCATCCAGACGTGGAAATTGTGTGGGAGCCCAAAGTGCATTTTGTTACCCGTTTTTTCTTTGGTTTTTTACTTTGGTGATGAGTGCATTGCCGGTTACCAGCAGCCTGCCACTGTCGTGCTCATCCGTCGGCTGACCACGTTCTCCAGCCTTTACACGTAAATATATACGCTCCAGCTTACACGCACACACACCACGACCAATTTTCCCGCGATTCTCTTCTTTTTCCAATTCGTTCTTATGCAAAAGAAAATTCCTTCAACGGCACCCCAAGCGCAGTACTCGCCGCGCGCGCAAACCTTTCCTCATCCATTGCCAGAGGAGAGACCAGCACACATGTACACGAAACACACGATCAAAGGCATGCGTCCAGTTTTACGTACGTCTTACAGTAGCTGTGTGCTAAAGATACTATTTTTGCAGTCTTACCCAAAGTCCTTTCTACCCTTTATAAATTCTTGACGATCGAAGAACACCAACTTGAGAGATCTCGACTATTCGGCAACATCATCCGTACAATTTTCGGTAAAATTTTATTTTATTTTTTTTTTGCAACCTTTTACCAACATTCTTCACACTCTTTAGATTGTTTAGCTCAGTATTCGAAAAAGTTGGTAGAAACTCTGTGCCTTGCCTTACGTCATCCCCCGAAGAATCGGTGTAGTAGAAAAACAGAGTAGACTTGCAAGTAGAAAAATAAATAATTGGGGAAACTTGGATGGGGGATGACTTTTCTCAGTAATTCTATTAATTGATTCATTCTAATTAAAGCATGGGGATGCTTGCAGCAGCCATAAGCATGTCACACGTACGGCTGCTCTGATTATTAACGAGTTATTACCGGGATACTAATTAAGTTTAATCGCAAGGTCGCCGTTCGTTAAAGTTAATTGCACGATCGACCGCAGCCCACGCCGTTAATTGCGCATTGCGTCCTTACAGCAGCGACAGCAGCAGCAGCAGCGTGCAGTCACGCTTTTATTCCGCCGACTATTCGATCCGCGTGAAAATGATGCTCTTGCTGCTGCTATTGTCTCTGTGCCGAGTTGAGGCGAGCCGAATTGTTCAGTCCCCGTACACTCAATAACGCCGCCACGCTATCGGTGCGCAAAGTCGCATCCACGGATCGACTTGGCGTCCCGCGCGAAATTCAACCGATTTAAATTTAGAGATCTCTATATTCCTTCGTGCATTTACAAGCTGTCATCGCTCAACAAGACATCCACACGGTCTTGTCTTCTTAACGAGGAAAATGAGGAACCGTGTACGTCCGCGTTGTACTCTTCGCTGCTTTTTGCGTAATTCATTCATTAGCCAAGCTGTAATCGATCCTTAATTGCAGGATCGAGCGATCGATAATTGCACATCGCGACCTTCCCAACAAGTAGCGGCAGAGTGCAGTCACGCTTTTATTCCGACGAGCAATCGATCCGCGTGAAAACGATCCGCGGATGTGTTTACAGTGGCGTTTTTGCTTGCGTGCCGTTGCTGAGGTATTGCTATTGCTGCTGCTGGTGTATCAGCGCCTCCGGCTAGCCACATTGTTCAACTTTAACCGTAACGACCGATCACTTTTCTTTGCTCGCCGCCGTTGCCCGTGACAGCTGCAGCTGCTGCACATGCAGCCCTGCAGGTTCGCTTTTCTTGCCTCTACACCATTGTCATGCATATACGGGGTGACGCTTGAAATACATTAAAGTCTCCCATCAATAACCCACTCTGGTTGCTATCAACTAACTCGTGTGCGTCACTATCCAAAAGTTTCTTTTTAGCAATCTTGCCCACAGCTGATTCACGCGTGCGCGTGCGCGCGCTTCTTCGATCTTCAATTATTTACCTTTACTCCTTTTTCTCCGTTCGCGACCAATTCGGTATGCGCGACACCGGCCATCTTGATTATTTTACGGGGAGGAGGGTAGTTTTTCTCTCCTCGAGAAAGAGCCAAGGGATTTCCTGCGAGATCGATGAGGGACCACCGAGTATTGTGCGTGCGTCTCTGTGTGCGACACGTTGCTATTTCTATGACACCGTGTATACAACGCGAAACTCGAGGAGTTCGGGAAGAATCGATTTGGTGATTCTGCTACGGCGATTCTCCTTTTCGTTACGATCGGCGTGACGAAACGCAATGTTCCGCTTCAATGATTCGCCGGAAATGCACTCGTTATTTTTCACTGTTTTTCGTCCGCGAGACGGGATTAAATCTGAATTTTAGCATGGAACTTTGCCTGACAACGTTTTCATCCATAGAGCGCGCGCGAACAAGGGAAATTCGCGAGGACGCGCCGCCAGAATTTGCGATATATTTTCATTATTAAAGTTGATATTTATTTTGCACCTCCGCATATCTCCGCTTATTTATTTGTTCTCTCCACAGACTTTTCCTTTAGATTTATGTGCTTGATTTATGCTCGCGCGCAAATTTTACCAGTGATTTACATATTTCTGATTTCAAATTTTGATCCGCTGATTTTTCCCCTGCGCCGCGCCGCTTCAATTTTTGTTACGATTCTCCCTCTTTTCACGCGAGCGCCAACTTTATTTTACATATTTTTAATTTTACGCTTGATATATTTCCCATCCACATTCTCCTCTCTCTCTCTCTCTCTCTCTCCTCCTCCTCCTCCTCCTCCTGTTACAAACTGAATAATTATTACATCAACTTTCGCGTTCCCATTATTTTTTCGTAGGAATCCGAGTAACGTTTCGTTTTAATAAAAATGTCAGTTCCCTCGCAATTCTCTGCGAGTGTCCACGTTTAATTACCAGGCAAAATCCGGGAATAAATATGCACCGTGCGCGACGCAGCGAATTGTAATCGGGAATTTTTAGATTCCACAGCAGTAGCGCAATATCGGAGCACTAGTATTCACTTCTAAACTCGCGTTCGATGCGTGAGAGATGCGTGTGATCAATAAATCTGACCGTGCACTCATACATGCGCGCACACTCGACATTCGCATTGGGGTAGTTTGCCGTGGTAGTGGTGACAGGGGGAGAGTGAGAGAGGTGGAACGGACCCCTTAAATTTAATTCACCGTGCCAAATGAAAAATTCGCTCTGGTCGAACGTTCTAAGGGAGACACGCTCTACGCTATCGAGGCTAAATACTTTTTCCATCTCGAAAGAAAATTTGACTGATGCAAAATCGTAATGTCACTCGAAAGAAATTGATTCGCGGTATTAATTGGCAAAATTAGTTCCCGACGTTAAATCGTGAAAGTCGTTCCCGCGATAAGAGTTGGATGGAAACAACGCGCGGTGCAAACCGAACGTGAGTGTGTCTGTGTCTGTGTCTGTGTGTGTGTGTGACTTCTCTCGATTATTTAGAAGAAAAGCCAAAGCCAAAGCCGCCTCTGCAGGTATGAGTGCTTGTAAGAGACAGTGCTTAATAAATCCGTGTCAATTAACGGAGATTTCTAAAGGTAGAAACTAGTAGTAACTGCGAGTAGCGATCGTGGCAGCGTTCACTTTCTCCCGGCATATCATTCGCCGAGCTTCCCGTAATGCTTTTGATAAATTCGATACAAAGCTTCCTGGACGCGAGAGAGTGTTGCTGCTCTGTAATTAATATACGCACGTGCATTATCTACTGGCGGATTTATGTACGAGCGCGCGTGTTGCGGGGTCAGTCCGTTTGACCTGACTTTTCTGCCAAACGATTTTCACCGTTTCTTCCTCTCCCTCCCTCCGACGTTCATCTACATGGATGATTCTCCTTCCCTCCTTCCTAGATTTGCGGTGCAACCGATTCAAATAGAAATCTCAGGTTTCTCATACCTGAATTTTCCGAAAAATAATTCACGAAGAAGAACGTACGCGAAATTTCTTTCCCACGCTTTTCATGATTCAAAGGGTGGGAGGAGATGGGGGGGGGGGGTGCCTCGCGTTTAATTTTCATTTCCAAGCCAACGCTTTTATTTACTTTAATTATCATGAAAATGAGAGCTGGGCCTCATAACGAAGGTAAGATTTACAGGCAAAGGCTCATTATTCGATAGAACGTAGCGATAAGCCATACTCTTGCTCGCGTTTTAATAAAGCCAATATGTTTTCAGATCGAAGTCATTGACAGGAAAATAATGAAACGCGATATCGAGCTCTTATCTTGATTAATGAAATCCGGTTGATAAAGGGCACGCTTTACTTTAATATTAAGTACAGTATTGTATCGATCCCCGGTCTCCATACCAGCCGAAGAGGTGAAAAAAAAATACAGCTAGGTCAATCGGTTTGATTACCGTGAGGGGAAATGGTTGATGTTAATGCTAACGTTAATGCTGAACTCTCCGCAATAATAATCCTTGCGCAAAATCATTTTCCCAACGAATGTTACCCGAGCTGCTTCATCGAAAGAGCTGCTCCCCTTTCTCCCACCCCACCCCCTCGCTCCTCTCTTAATATTAATGATACGAATTAGTTTTAAAATCGATCAATACCACGCGAGCTACTTTCCGGAAATGGTGCACCCTATCCTCTCTCTCTCTCTCTCTCTCTCCCTTCCTCTCCCTCTCCCTCTCCCTCTTCCTCTCAATTATTTATCCCAATTGATAACGGATCAGATATTAGAGCGAATAAACTTTTTGCAAATTCATATTGCGAATGACGTAGTTGTAATTACAATGATCGTTCCAATTTATCATGGCTAATAGTGCAAGTATCGTTTGACTGTAACTATTGGCGCAGAAGCACCGTTCAATCATGGAGGCAGCTTATCGCAAAGCGTGCGAGTCGGTCATTAATAAAGGGCGATCCTGGTGCAAGGCAAAGATGAGTCCGAGGGTTAGTATCGATCAAATAACCATCCGCCGCCATTTACGAATCCCCTACCCTACTCTCCCTTCACCCCCTATAAGCTGCCAATGCGTCATAGCAAAACTCTCACGCAGCAACTTTGAAACCCATAAATCCCGAACACGTTGATTATTTTATGCTAATTTCTCACTGACCGATAGCGAGCGTGCACACACACACGCACATCGGTAACAGATACTTTTTCTTTTACCTTTACTTCTTTTAAGTCGAAGAAAATCATTGTAAAAGTATTACTGTGTACAGCAATGCTCAGAAATTATAATTGTGTAGCTCAAGATATTTACTCAGTTCCAATCTATTCTTCGACCTTAACCGATTACTCGTTCATGATTTCGGTAATCTCGGCTTAAACACAAATGCCTGCTGTTGTTTAGACATCGACAGATGGCAGATGCTTGATCGACATACACACGTGTACGTGTATAGCATTCTCTTCTTATTTCGCTCATGGACTCTCGAGTTGTCGATTCTTCTCATTTTTTGAAGTTGAAACTTCTCTCGCGGTACGCTTAGGCGAAAAAAGCGAAAGAAATAAAATTACATCTGTTGTTACGTAAAGGGATTTTAACAAAGTCAAATGAAAAAGTTGACACATCGTATATTTATTGTCGATTAACGATCCACTTTCCAGTTATATCTTATTTTTTGATAAGACCCTGCAGATTTCCAGCAGGAAGTACGATAATCGTAGATAAGTCTCGCGCGAGTCAAATGAACATTATTCAATTTTTCTGCTCAATATTAAATTGTTACGGGGAGTAGAAGAGTTTCTGGAAATTCGCCATAGAGGCCGGCGAAATAGCCGTTCGCATGGATCGTTTTAGAAAAGTGACAAAAATCTGGCGTTTCATCGGAAGTGCGAGAGCGATTATTACGATAGTTAACTGATATATCGCTAAGCTATTAGGAAACGATTTGTACTGTAATAAATTATGCAACGAGCAATTCCCGTGATTGCAATATGGCAACCCCCCTCCCCTCCTCCCCCAATATGAAAGCATCGGATTAATTTATTTTGGAAATTAATCTTACGAATTAATTTTACATAGGAGACACACCAATGATTTCCAGTACCCAACCATCAGAATATTCGCCATTTTATCGATTATATCATTCTCTCGCCGACAAATGATTTCCACGAGAGAATTGAACTGCTGCATTTCCCCACTCTCTCTTTCTCTCTATCCCGAGTCAGGAAGCAATTTCAAAGGTGCTCGGCCCGATCGGTTTATTATCGTACGTAGTTGGGATTCGCGGTGCTGCTTATCAGCGCTATCAGCTGGTTTCATAATTAACGCGTTTCTTCGGCCAGGGAATTCGACCGAACGAACTTTGTCTATAGTCTGGAAACTTTGCGTTCGTGTGTCGGACGGAGTAGAAAATTGCCAGCTCGTGTTTGTCGATCAAATAAATACAGATGCTAATCTGAAAAACCGTGGAGTACACGTACACGCGCGGGGCGACGTTCTTCCCGGAGAGTAAAAGCTCCTCGAGAACTGCGCACTCATTTCATAATGCGTGTATCAGGAAGATTTCAATCGCATAATGTCGAACATTTAATTCAGCCGATATCGGACCAATTAATCTTCTAGAGCACAATTACGGATTATCTGAATAATACGAGCCGGGTGACTTTTCTAGCTGAAAAATAAAGTACCTCGTGGATTGTTTTGAAATCACGAGATATCGCGGCGATTCGTTCTCGTAGGCCGCGTCATCGTCGGATGCCACACAGTGTGTGTGTGTGTGTGTGTGTGTGTGTGTGTGTGTGTGTGTGTGTGTAATAAGCAATTAAGATAACACGGGGTGTGGGGGCTAAGGTGTAAAGTATATTTTAAAAGGAGCGCGCGCGCGGACACATTTAAAAACCTATCCGATCTGCCGCGGGCTTCTCTCTTTTGACCCAGCCGGCGAGGATCGTCGCGAGGTTACAAAAACGCGGCAAATTAACCGAATTATGGAAGCGTCACGTTTGCTAATGATTTATGCGCGACAATGCGCGATTAATTGCCACTGCGCCTGTATGTAGCGCCACGCTGCGCGGCCGCCGATTAATTAATGAATCGACAGGCACGAGATTGCAACCGCGAGATGATGCACATAGCTGCCTGCATGCATCACGGCTAGCGGTCAATCGTCCATCATTGTCAAACTTATACACTCCCGCCCAACTTATTTATGTGTGCTATCGACTTTTCGAGTGCTCCATCCCCCTTGCACCCTCTTCCACTTCAACCCCTCCTATATCACGCGCTTCTGCGTGATACGTCCCATCTCTCTCCCTCCCTCCCTCCCTCACTCCCCCCATCGCTATTTTACTTTATTCGTGGATTTTTCGCCGAAGAAAACGCGGGAAATTCTGGGCGCGGTTTCCTTTCAAGAGCGCGCAGTTCTCGGGTGCAGCGGCACTCGCTCGAATCATCGATTCGACGCGCATTGTCGGAATTTTTTCGAAGTCTCTTCCCTGCGAGTCGCTCATTTTCCAACCGGGGCTTCAATTTTAATGACAAATAAATCCAATGCGCGCGATGATTCAATCAACGAGCTCCGCGCGGCAATTAATGAAAAAATTAAATCGCGTTCCGTTCGTTCGCGTTTTCCCTCGTCCGTCTCTCGCTTTACTACCTGGGGAAATAGCCTACATTATGGATGCCTCCAACGATAAATATTACTTATCGCGAATGTTAATTATCAATGTTACCCGGCTACACCTGGTAAATGTACAATCGCACGCGTTGAATTAGCAAAAATCGAGCCCGAGTCTCGACACGCCGGTGCAACATTACATTTTCTTACACGCGTGTGTGTGTGTGTGTGCATTTATGGCGGGATCTCCTTCGGTGGGAAATAAAATCGACTACCACCAGAGCGAAGAATTTTTCGAGCGAGGCGGGCTATGGGATAGGGGGGAGGAGAGAGAAGAGAAGCAGCCAGTACCACAGGAAAGAATCGTGCACGTTGCACTTCCATTCGATCCCGAGGATCATTGTGCCGGAGCAACGTGACTATATCCGTCTATAGATTTTTTCACGGTGCAGACTGGCGGCTTAAGGTGCCGCACAATGCTCGACGTGTGCAAGTACCAAAGTACCGAGTATACCTGGCTCGGTTCCCGTGAAGCAAATCTCGGAACCATTAATAATATCGCCGGCGCAATTATCGAGCCAGCTGCTCCGATCCCTCGAGGCCCCCTCGTCGTCGACCATCTTCCTCGGTTTCGCCCAGGTACCAACAACCATAAGAAGAACGCGCGCAGTTTCCTTCGGAATATCCAAATCCTTCTCCGGAATATTATTGCTTTTACCTCATTGCGGTTACACCCGGCACCGAAAAATACCGTGGACCAGAAAGACGGCCTGCTGCCTGCTCTTTGTCGAAAATTCTTCCTTTCCCTAAAATACCACAAGAGAAAGAGAAACGGGGGAGGGGGCTATCACTGCGCGCAAGAAACGTCATACGCATCAAAAAGAAAATATCTTTTCCACGGTAAATCTTTCGGTCGAGTCAGCCATTGCACAATGGCTTTTACTACCACCTTACGGTATTTCGAGTGAGTAAAAATAATGGCGCAAAGTGCTTCGAGTACCTCGATATACCGTAAGGGAGAGAAGGAAGGGACACTCGGAACAGTAACCCCGGGCAATTTGTACTCTACATCGTCGCAAGAGATCCACGCATTCCTTTAAAACGTTCCACGGCATATTTTTCCAGTTTAAAAAGAGAGGAGTAGTACTACTCCAGTGCCATGAGGAGTTTCCTGGAAATTCGAGTTTATCTGTTTTTTCTCCGAGTACGAGAGTCTCTTTTCTCCCCATTCATTGTTGCTGAAGTGTCCGCTGCTGCACTGGTCTGGCTGGCTGGCTGGCTGGCTGGCTGGCTGGCTGGCTGGTTGACTGTCGGGTACGTGCTTCGAGGGGACCTTGTAACTCGAGTCTCGTTATGGGGACCTACCTAACTCTCTTTCTCCCCCTCTCTCTCTATCCGTCAACATGTGTGTCCTTAAAGCGTTGCGGCATCGTAGCATTATTACTCCAAAAGTACCATTCTTAGTTCAAAGTACTTCCCTCCCCGCGTCACGATTCGAAAACACACTCGAGCCTTTTTTCCACGAGGGAAAAGGGAGAAGAACGCCGCGCGTTAAAATATCGAGCACTGATGAAACATTAAAGGCGCGAGAGGAAATTAAAGGAGGGACGCACGAAATCCAGGAAATTAATGATCTTAATCGGACCCGGGAGCTTAGGCTAGACGCAAAAAATTAATGACCTTAATCTCGATGAGGAAATCATAGAAATTTCTTTGATTTAAAAGGACGACCTTAATAACGAATGTTGATGAAAAAGCGCATACGCGCATCACCTCGGTGCAATCGACTCGTGATTCGTCCGGAACAAATAATGAAGTGTTTTAATTCAAAGGGAGAACACCGCCTCTCTTTATTGTTCCTTAAAGATAATCATTCGTCGAGGCCATTTATGAATGTTTCATATAGAAAGGGTACTGTGGGATGGTAAGGGCGGGAGAGGAAGGAGAGAGGAGAGGGAAGGGGGACTACGCGATGCATTCATATGCATTACGGATAGACTCGTTATGGCTTTGCTTTTACGACGCTCACATTTCCTCTTTGCACGTGTTCCAGAGTCATTACAGTTTCTACTCGAATGATTCCAGACGCGAGATCATCGTCGGTTGCAATTCCGCGAGAGAGTTCCTTCCCCACTCTGCCACTTTATGAGAACTTGCTCCTCGCTCGCTCTTTAAAATCTCAAAGTGGCATCGACTCGATAAATCAGAACGTTTTATCCCGACATCTTTCACGGCACTTTTTATCCTCGAACGCTTTTCACGCTTTCCTCTCCCCTCCTTCCCTATCGCCTTCTCTCTCTCTCTCTCTTTTCTCTCGATTTTGATGCGAATTGATTAAGCGACAGAACGCTCCCTTTCCTTCCCCCGTTAAGAAGAGATCCCAGAGTTCACTTATTAACATATCACCGACCGTGAACCTGGACCGGAAGAGAGGAGCGCGCTTGTGAAGTACTTTTAATAAGTTTCGTAGAAATTAATGGACCAGAGGAGGGAGAAGGTGTAATTTACTTTGGTTGTACCGAGAAAAGTATTCGGGGATATAAAAAGTGACGTGCACGAGCTTTCGGAGACCAGTCTAATTTTATTTCATACTATTTGGGGTGGAACAAGACTGAAAGGAACAGCTTTAAAGCCAACGAGATACATTCCCATATAAATAGAACTCTGTTTCTCGCGTACCAGCTGGCTGCTCCTATCATTGTTCGAATGTCTCGACATTTTCCATTTTTCAATAGCGCGTTAGTGGAGTACACTATGCAGCAACTACTAGGCGTGCGCGTTGCTTTCCATCTCCAACTCCATTCGAAGGAAAAGTATTATAGCGGGACAGTACTTTGCTGCGATTCAAAAATAGAGCTCTATCATACTTATATTTACCATTACTCCTCGCTTGTACTGCGCATCTCGTCAGCGTCCTTCGCGCGAGCATTTAATCTTAGAATTAAGGGAATTATAATAAATTTTGGCTGGGCGTTCCAATGAGATTCAAGGGGGGACGGGATCTCGACCCAACTCGAGAAATGTGCGAAATAATGAGAATGTTCTTA
Organism: Sclerodermus sp. 'alternatusi'; assembly: GCA_037305995.1. Lineage (NCBI taxonomy): Eukaryota > Metazoa > Arthropoda > Insecta > Hymenoptera > Bethylidae > Sclerodermus > Sclerodermus sp. 'alternatusi'. Next base: position 3,393,515 of record CM074553.1, read on the forward strand.
GCGTAGCATACGATCTCTTATCAATAGTTATGCTTAATTATTCTGGAATATTTGTACACGACGAATATTTGTACGATGCTCGAAAATGTGGACTTAGCATACGAGAGCAATTTCGAGTATGTAAATTTAAAAGCATCGCAGAGTTCGATCGAAAGCCGTATAAATGTCGTAAACTTTTTAATAGCACAGCTATTATTTACTTGGCTGCTAAGTCTCGAATCGTAATATCTACGCGTTACTCTCCGAAAAAGTTACTTAATCGACCAAATTAGCCGATTGCTTCACCTTGGACAAGTCCTGTCGTAGAAAATGCGATAAATTAGGCTCTAGAAAAAATTTTGGCCATTCCCGGGAATATCTTTGTACGGTAAATACTTAATAATTCGTTTCTCGATTCAGTCCATGTAGGAAATTACACGTTTGCCTATAATTTCGCGCGCGATCGAGCGAGGGAGAGAGAAGAGGAAGGGAAAGAGATCACCACGGAGGGCGGAGAAAGATCGGGGAGATTTTTTTTTTTTTTTTTTTTTTTGTCGGCACACTTAAATCCGACAAATTATAGAAAATTGTGCGCGCGATAGCACGTGCGACTAGTTTCAGGTTTTCAGATTAAATTTGCACGACGCGGAAGTGTCTTTATGGCAAAGTGCAGCTGTCACTTTCCATTTTTCTGCAATCAATCTTAAAGTTGATTTGCAACGTCTTGCAGGAACTTGGTGGCGGTATTTTTCGATAACAAACGCTATATTTTGTAGCCGACTAGCTACGATAACGTGCTCCATATTGCAGAATGTGTCGCGCTGTGATAACGACAAGGCATTATTTACATTGTACATTATATTGTATACCGCCGCCACCAGGTTATACTAACCTAACGCGCGCTCCGCCTCCTACTAACACTTTTTAATACTCTGTTTACTCGGTATTACTCGGTTTTCGCTTAATTTGCACTCTGCAATTTGAAAAATGTCCAAAGCATTATAAATAACTGTGGATAATCCGACGTGCCTGCCCACGTTTTTGATTATGATCTAAATCCAGAATTTATCAGATTCCAATCTACCTGCTGTGGAGATACGGTGGCGACGATTAATTTCTATTGGAAAAAGTTCAGGAAAAATATATATGAAATTCAATAAACTCAATCGCGAAAACAACCGCCAAGTAATATAATCGAAAGATTTCGCCTAAAGAATATTTTCCAAACTCATTATTGACCAAATTTAATTACTACTTTTTAATGAAAGCAATTTAATCATGAATTTAATTAACGGGCTTGATCGGAAATTTAATTAAAAAACTGCTTGGCATAAAATTTAATTGAAAAAAATATTTGTCGTAAAATTTAATTAAATAAATATTTGACCTTAAATTCAATTGAGGAGCGTACAGTGGACCAGCGTTTCATTAAAATATTATTAATCAAGAGTTTAATTATCAAAAATTTAATCAAACACTTTTTCAATTAAGATTTTGTCCTCCTCGGGTGAACGAGAGTGCGAGAGTGAGAGAGGGGATGAGAGAAAATGGCTCTTAAAGTAGCACGAGATGTTTTATTAAAAAATTTCTCTAACAAGACTTTAATTACTGTTCGATTTTTCGCGTAGCGTTAGTACATTTATTAGCGATTCGAAGGATCTCGTCGTGCACACAGTGCAAGGGATGCTCGAGAAAAATCAAAGGGAAAGACGGAAAAAGTATCTACGGGGTGAGAGGAGCGCACTATTTGCATCTACGGTCCGCTTCCTCTCTCTTTCTCTCTGGTAGAAGCGAATTTTTCCATCAACCATGGAATATCAGCGTGGACAGGATTCCACGCGAGAATCACAGGACAAGATCCTTTTGTATCGCAAAATGCGCACGTTCAATATTAAAGGGTCGTCAACCCGCGAACATACCGAGTGACTTTGGAATAAATATCGCGTGCTGGCGCATGCGTTGATTGGCTACACGTGTTGTACCTGCTGCTGCACCGACAAAGTCGCAACAGCACACGCGCGCACGGAACCACACGAATACACCGAAAGAGCTTCGGTTACATCGACAAGCGTGGAATTTGTCGTGAAACGCGTGACGTCGTTGCGTGCGTACGCAGGAAGGTGAAAGTCAGTTGGGGCGGGGGTGGGATGCTCATTATTATGCTATCTGATCGTCATTCAATTACACCCCCTCCGCGCCTCATCCCTTTTCATCGATGCAATTACAAGCGACGCGTAAATAAAGCGGCCATTGCGAATTTCAACGTATGCAAATCCTTCACGCATACGTCGACCATCCGCGGAATTGACTCTACCACGCGAGAGGGGCTGGAGGGCGGCAAAGGGGGGAGTAAAACGCGCGTGGCGCACATCGAACAACGCGGGCCTTGAGTAATGCGATAGTCACTCCGTTTATTCCCGATTGCACCAACTAATAATTCGAAACCGAGACTTTTCCTTTATTTCTCCCGAGAACCTCCTCCTCCTCCTCCTCCTCCCCCTCCTCTTACACCATCGTGAAATTTCTTTTGAAAACCCATTAATCGACTTCGCCGAGACTTTCCGAGGGTTGCGTCGATGATACAAGAACGTCTCTCCCTCTCTCCTTCCATAATAATCATTTCACAAATTCATTTTTCTATATCTGGAGATTCGCGATCGATCGATCGATCGATCTTTGTACTGGGATCGCGATAGAAATTTACTATACGAACTTTTACAGTTTGTAAGTTTTCCATATGAATTTACGATAGAAATGTATAGAGCGAATATAATAGACATTTACGATTTCGATACGCGATGCAAGTTCATCGTTTTAATTTCCGATTTAAATTCACGGTATAATAAATTTATGCTCTCCGCTACTCCCCCGCGCGCGGCGTCATATTCCCCGACGTGGCAATATAAATTAATAAAAAGGAGGAAAGGACAAGAAAAATATGTGTACGTTTCGATTATCGTAGGAAAACATTCCTCGCGCAATGCGTATATAGATATCAGAATTCTTGAACAGCAGTACACGATGCCTCTGACTAATGTTTGTAAGGCACAACGCAATATATTAAAAGGATTATTCAGTATTACTGTTAGAGGAAAATCATGGAAGAAACGCGTCGCGATACCTTTTCATTTGCGGAAACACAAAAGAACGAGTGAATTTTTTCAGGGAGCAATTTACGCGTGCGATAGTGCAAACCAAATTTTATTTCATCATTTTATCGTTATTTCGTAAGATTCACTACCACACGCTCAGGAACAGTATGTCACAAGGTTGCTTCGCGAGTGTGCGTCGAGCACATTATTCAGGAACGCATAGTTCATTCATTCGAAAGAGACTCTTCTGTGCTACGCGGATATCTCTACGGTTTATACGTGTACTACATTCATACGTCGCTAACTCTCGGCTGTACACAAAGCCTTTTCAAAGTTATCGCTGCCTAAAAAAAAAGAAAAATATGTCCCACATTATATATATTTTGATCAAAATTTACCGCACTTACGTTCATCTCGTACTTTGCTCAGTTTTTAGCCGTCTAGAAAAACCGTGTGTTTACCGGCATCTCGGCCAAAAGTAAATTTTCTGATTCCTTTTAAGAGACAAATATATAGAGGTACGTAAATACAAGTATGATAATCCATTATTAAGGCGAAGCTGAAAAATGTCAAATAATTTCATACTGCGATGGTGCGAGCGCACGTGGAAAAGTCGCTTTTCCGAAGCAACCTTGGAGAAGCAGCGGGAAAGAAAATTTACTTTTTTATTATAGCATATTTACTTTTTAATGCCAAATACATTTATCTCGGTCGTAAAAACTCCTTTTATCATTGTCCAGTATTGCAAAAGTCTGCCGAAAATTCTCAGAATCGGAAATTAACGTAGCATTAAGTGTGTTAGTTAATTTTGGATACTTACGTTATCACATGAATCATGAAACACGTGTCGCACTTATGCCATTTATACGCTCAAAGTTAATTATACGATTTAATTGTATATAATGCTAATAATATACAGAAGTATACATATACGTGCATACGGGCACATAGACACGCGCACTTCGCGATATTAGGAATAACATTATGCTATTGCGTAATTAATAAAATCATGATTATAACCGCGAGGAACCTACGATTGATATTTTCTCATGATTTAATCTCACTGTTTCAAACTAGATAATTATTTGGATCCCGGAAAAACCTTAATCACTCGTATTCCGCATGCTTATTGATAATCCTCGTCGATAGTTTAAGCCTCTTGGTCGCATTACGCGCAGAATCAAGTGCAACCGCGTAAGATCGCGCAGTACAACGCATTTACTACACGCGACATTTACAGACCGTAAATATTCAGTGATTTAACCCGTTTGTTTTTCTATTTTTGAACCCGCTGCGTTAGCTGCTACACATATTTAAATAATAAAGCTGCGGAAGCTGAGAAAACAGTAGCGAAGGCTTTGCAACAACATTTCTACTATTTAATTGAAGCATTCCGCGGCAAAATTCTCAAAACTTATTTCTTTTTGGCACGTACTTATCAATAATGCAGCGTTGCGCTTACGCACACGCGCTTTTTGGATAAAAATAAACACACGCACGCATTATACACGCATATTTTATTTCAAGAGAAGCCAACATGCAAATAATCATGAATTATGCTCCGACTTAAAAAAAAAAAAAAAAAGTATGAGAAAACTCACCAGTGATGAAATTTCTCTCGTCGCTTTGGAGTCGCCGGAATGATGCAGTCTTCTCGCAACTTTTTCGCAGTCCACAAGGAGCAGGCGGGAAACTTTGCACTCGTGAAATTAACTTTATCGATACGGAGGTGTACGATCGAACAATTTCACTATTTCAATTTACTGGAACACAGCTGCTGGAGACGATGTCACACATGCTCCACACGCACTGTCTTATTAGAGTGTAATGGCAATACGCACCTGTACAAAGGTCAAACTTAACTCGAGAGAAGATCCCTGTTTACGGTACTCGCCCTATGTTCATGATAGTAGAATTGCTGTTATCATTACCTTGTTGAGTGTTATTTAGTGTTTCGCGTAGAATTATTCTACGAGAATTTCAGAATAAATTGAAAAATGATTTTTGCGAGACACAGGCTTGCAAATTCGGAGTGAATCAGGATTGTCCCGTATGGAAATTGTCGAAATTCTCGTAAACTGCAATTATCAACGTGCACTTTACACTACTCACACAGAGAAAGGTTTACTCAAAATTCTTGTTTACGTATGATTTTACACATTTCCTCGGGCACGAACATCCTCCCTACCATAAATAACAGCGCTTTGCACGTATTGCGCGTTATTTGCACAGTGTTAGCCCTACTTCATCAAAAGTACGTAATTTGACTTCGGTAATTAAGCATTAAGCCGCACTGCGGTAAACATTGCACTATTATCTTTTTGCTAAACTAGTTCGGCAGTACTCCCAGTTATTTTGCATACTGGAATTATCACTTTGCTCCGGCTACATCGGAGAACGCTCTATTGACATGCCATAATGATTTTTCATAAACAATCGTGAAAATAATGCACGGGAACACGCAAGACTAACAACGAGTGCATAATTGCGCGCAGATAGAAAATTACTAGGGGGAATAACGATCGTGTGTGCTCGTAATGCAAACTCGGTGCTGGCGGAGCATTGCGAAGAGCACGTGAAAAAGTTAAGCAAATTGAAAGAAAAAACACCCCCCCAAAAAAAAAAAAAAAAAAAAAAAAAAGTAGAAAAAGAGTCAGAGAGCACGACTATCGCTGACTATAACGCCATAAAAATTCATCCGATTTCTGGTAATTTCGAAGATTTTTTTTAAAGCGTTTCGTTAAGTTAAAATCGCGTTATGGATGGCCAACTGTACAAGGGAAGAGCGTTGAAGTCTCCGAAAAATGTACGAACGAGACGTCAAGATGGAACACAATAACATCGGAATACCGATGATGATCCTACACGCAGAATAGAAATGTATGCAAAACGTATGCGACTCGTGTGCCGTGACTACGTAGAAAGGAATGAATAGTAGGTTTGAATTCACACGTTCAATTGAGCTGGCGCAATAACTCACCTTTCGGTGTCGAGCGGATGTCGGGGAAAACAAAACTGAAGCCTTTTTTGCGACCGAGCCAGAAAAATCGCCGGAGTTTTACTGCCAATCGTAAAGCCGGATGATTTACGATCGGATGCAATTGTGGAAAAAAGTCCGTGCGCGATTCGGCGAGGGCTCTAATAACAAAGCGGATTCGTTTTGGTCGTGTCTAATTAGCTGCTTCCTCCTGCAGTCGTTCATAAATTAATCATTGGAGGCGAAATACGCGCGGAATAGATGCAACACACTCGCGACGATCGACCATTGAGAGAAAAACGGGAATGCATCCAAAGCGGACGTGACGCGGCGTCTCTCCTCCTTCGGAAGAAAATTTATCAGGAATTACGCGAACCTATGATAAATCTCCTCCTCCTCCTCCTCCTCCTCCTACCACCTCTCACCCCCTTCAGCCCATTCTGAAAACGGACAGTATTGATTCCGCCGCGTAGATTCCTACTGACCAAACAGTGCGTATCTATGTATACGCGTATGTTCCCCATAAAATATAATGGATTCCATAAATAGTGCTCTAGCGTTAAATAGTCGAAACGATAGAAGCGTATCGAAGCCTGGCCGCCGCTTTCTAGAACGAAAGGTGATCGAAGCTTTGGTCAAAGCATAAATAAGCGCGCCTATTGCAAGTGCTGGCCAGTTAATTGAGGAATTTTCTGCAAAGTCGAGCGCCTTTTTCCCCGTCGTTAAACTCGAATCGCCGTCCAACCTCCGTAGAGAGGATTCCACTCCCTCCGTGGAACCTGGGACGATTTAGGAGCTTGAAAAGAAATTGAGAGAGAGAGAGAGAGAGAGATCCTAAGCGCTAGTCGAAAGCACAGTAAGACATGAGATACGTGTGTTAGGCGAAGCGTGAATAAAATCCTCGTAAACCAGGTGACGGACGAAAGTTTCCATATTGCAAATAATTTTCGCAATTTGCAAGGAAAGAGCAGCTGCGGACTGGGCAAATACAAACACCTATGTACGCAAGCAAGCGAAACTAGCAAGAGAGTCCAAACCGTACGTGTGGAATTTAATGTGGGAATACGCATATGGTTTCTGTCTCGCTCGTCAAATTACTCTCGCTCAGAATGTCGTGGGTTTTCCGCCGACTTCCATGCAAATTCTTATGTCCACATGTGTTTCTTTTCCTTTTTCACTGGCAACTGGCAAACGGCATCTCCGAGCAACCGCGACCATTGGCGATTCTCCAGGATAAACTATATACGCGTATATCTCATACGGATATCTCGATTAATTGGATGACTGCAATTTTTGCTAAATCATCCTCTCTCTCCCCCTCCCCTTCTCCCGTCTCCTTTTATTATTGGATTCTCGTAATTAAAACGATTCTACCGTATTTCATCGGGACAAGAATTTCATTGAGTTCCACTCTCTCGCGACAGAAAAATTACTTTCGTGATTACTATAAATATACGTAGGTTTAATGCAAAATTTCAATTCCTTGCCTCCGGAATCCTTGGGGTTTATTAAGATATCTCGATGAGCCGTGAAAAAATCCGCGCTTGTCGAGAAGTGCGACTTTTTGCAAGTAATTTTCCTGCAGGGATGCAAGTGTTATTTATATGGCAAAAAGGCAAAAATGATGGAAATGACTGACTGACTGACAGGAGGATTGAAGAACTCAAATAATTTGCTCCGCTGCTCCAGGCGCTGCTTCCTCAAATATGCAGAATATTAATTACCCAATTAAAATTCTGCCCACAGTACCAGAGAGAGAGAGAGAGAGAGAGAGAGAGAGAGAGAGAAAGAGAGAACTCTTCTTCCACAGCTCGAATAACAAAATTTAACGATCGCTGCCTGCCTCTACCGCGGTCCCATTTTCCGAAAATCCGGCTTATCGTTAAACGAGTACAGGCATTCGATTAATTAAATTCACTGGATCGTATCAAAAATTGCTTCCTCCGGTTTTCCTCTCGAAATTCATAGACGTGGCTTCGTTATTTCATTGAGCTAGGTGTAACGTAGTTCGCTGTTCATTAGTAGGATAAAGAGAAAAAAATTGCCACTTTATCGATCGTCCACTTGGCAAATTGCAGGGAGCTAATCAGAATTTATTGTGTTGCAGGATTAAGAGAAGAGGACACGTAAGGTGTCGCAGGATACCAGGAGGAGGAAGACGAAAGGAAGGGGCATGATAAGCAAGAAAGTCTTCGTTAAAGTTTCAACTTTAAGTAACATCAGATAGTCGATAGCCAAACATTAAAGATTGCAGCTTTCGAAAGGCCTTGGCTACGTGAATTTTCACGACCAAACATCGGGATGACGCGTCGATCAATCTGCAGAAGGCCAGGCGGAGCCAATACCTCCGTGCGTGTGAAAAAGTGATAAAGGCTATTGTCCAAAACCTTAAACACTTAAAATATATAGGTGATACGCTCACGCTTCTTCAAAATTTATCAGGTAAATTCCTAAAATTCTCTCGTCCCTCTTTTTTGTCTCCGGCTCTTCCTTCTTCCGTGCTTCCTTTATCTATATCTTGATTTAGGTATGATCTCTGTATGCACTGTATCGGAGATGCGCTGGTAGTTTTATTCGAGGCAAAACACAAAAGTCGATAACAATGAAATTCACGATCTATATCCTATTGTGCTGGAAAATTCAGAACAATTGATTCTTTTTTCCATGGAAATCTTTCTTCTTTCATGGAAAATGATTAATTTAATTGTTTTTTTTTGCATTTTGCTGCTTCCTTTAAAGGAATCGACCAATGACAATAGGGAAGCTTTATTATCTAACTTCTCGTACAAAGTACAGTAATTAATTAATACGGTAATTAGAAAAGTTGTCACTTGAAACTGGTGGTTTGAGAATAATAAACGCGCAGAAATTTTAAATAATTAGCCACTGAACAATCTAATTACAGATGTACGTCGTGACACTCGTCGCAAAAAGACAATTACTTCTAAGAATAAATTGTTTTAACGCATGCCTGCATGAAAAGCGCAATAAGCAAAACGCATAGTATTAAAATAACGCGAAAGATAAGGGAACAAAACTTTTCCGGAGCCAATAAACGGCGGAGGTACACAGTTGATTGGAATAAATATGGTTATACAGTGCTAACAAAGATCATGCCTGAGATATTTTAAAGCGATTCCTCATACTTTGAGTCTCCTTAATCTTCATGGGAAACTTTAAAAACCCTTTTCAGGTTAAGGAAGATCCGGTTCAATTTAATTAATTTCCACCATAAACGTCGCGTCATTTGAAGGATCCATCAACAAAAATCAACAAAACGAAGCAACTACTTCAGAAAGTTAGTTCTCTTAAGAATACGAAGAGTACATCCCGAACATCCCTAATATTTCTTCGAGGGTTTCAAGACTTTAGTTTCATCACCGAGGTCAAGGGAGGAAATACACGAGAGAGGTCTTTTTCTGGGGTTTCACAAAGTTTAGAGTGTGCAGAAAAAAAAAAAAAGGAAAAAGAAAAAAAAACAAAAAATTAGTGAGAAACAAGAAAAAAGGGACTGAAGAGGACGAGGAAAGAAAAGAAGACAGGAAGGAGGAAGAGGAAGAAAAAGAGGAAAAAAAAGGAAAGAAGAATAAAACGAAGTAACAGAACAGAACAGAACACAGAAGGAGAAGGAGAAGAGGTGCGAGAAGGGGTGAGCGCGAAGTGGAAGTGAAGTGAGGGTGTTGGTGGGTGGTAGAGTGAGCACGATAGCACCTCTGGTGCCCTCGGCCGTGGGTCCCGAGGGGACGGACGCCATGGCGGCCTCTTCGTCCTCGCCGAGCGGCGAGCAGCAGTACTCACTCAGGTGGAACGACTTCCACTCGAGCATCCTGAGCTCATTCCGCCATCTCAGGGACGAGGAAGATTTCGTTGACGTAACCCTTGCCTGTGACAGCAGCAGCTTCACTGCCCACAAAGTTGTTCTTTCGGCTTGCAGCCCCTACTTCAGAAGACTACTAAAGGTTTGTTGAATTTTTTGCATTTTCCTCAATCGTCCTCCCTTCTCCCCAATTTTTCTTTAATTAAAAACCCTTTCTCGCTCGTTCTCCACGTCGATCGCGATAAGACCAATAAAATACCTACCTTATTTATTTTGGAGAACTCGCTCATTTTCCAAATCAGACTTTTATCAACGAAATCGCGAGGTAGACTATCCACGTGGATAAATGAAAGGGGACAATCTTTTCGAGTCTTGGTTTCGGTGGGTTTGGAAGAAACAACCTTCCGCAAACCTTAGGGGGTGTTTAGATGCAAATTACGTAGGGTTCGTGCAAGGGTGGGAAGGATTTCTCGCTCAAGAGGGTAGATGGAGGGTAGATTGAACACGGTTTATGGGGAGGTTTAGACACGCTGCCGTTACTATCCGCCGTTTCCTGGTAGATTTCAGTGAAACTACGGGAAATTTGCATGTGGCCAGGGCCAATTTGTAGAATTTGTAGAATTTGTAGAATTTGTAGAATTTCCAGAAACCTGCATTTATTTGTTCAGTTTGAGACCAAGACTACCTCGCGTTAAATAGAAAATCTCCGGACGTTACTCATTTACCCCGCGGAGGAGTTGGCAAAGGCGTTGAAACGGCTTTAATAAAAGTTTCGATCCAAGTTTTTATCCAGTATTTTTGAAACGCTAAACGTGAAAACTTGACGACGGAGGTACAAGAATCAAAGAGAATGGAAAGATGGCAGAGGAAGTACTTCCGGTTCGATTTGCATAATAACGTGACAACGAAGACAGGAGGGAGGGTCCTGTGGTCACTCAACGGACTATCGATCACTTCGATGTGTCGACGCTGCTGTGTCGTCAACCTGCTTTGCCGTATCTCTACCAGAACCTGTTCCCAGTTCAGTTTTCTTAGTCGAGTTCCACCAATGATATCGACCATTCCCCTACTTCTTCTTCTTCTTCTTCTTCTCCTTGACCAGCCGTTTGCTTCCGTCCAAATCTCGTTGCCAAATGCCAAATACCGAAGACATTAACCGTTTAAAATGTTACTTGAGTCATTGCTCCAATATATACCAATTTTAACATTACTAATTGCTCTCTATATTGGATACTCTTTTTCTTCCCCACTCTCCCCTTTCATAATTTTTCTATAATATTTCACAGTACGCACTCTTGAATAGAGAGCGTTACGTCCTTGGACTGGGTGTTCTTATATCGCGTCCTTACGTTTTACACTTGAATTTCACATTAATCATCCCACGAGGCTTCGGGCCCTGGATAATTCGTAACACGATACATGTTGGAACGCACACATCGAAATGTAATTACTTTCCAGCTATTTTTAGGCGCGCGCGCAATAAAGCGGGGGAATTGTGTACGTTTAATTTCTATCGCGACCTTTTATCGGACGCCGGAGAATAAATTTGCTTCGAGCGCTAATTAAAATTGCAGGATAATTGCGACTTATTGCGATTAATTGTGAAAGATAAAATCGAGGTGATTCTGTCTCCACGGAGAGTAAAGTTTCCTGGATGATTTCGTTGCTTTCCCATTGCTGGAACTGCTACTCTCCACAGGCCTGTGCGCCTGTGGTAGACTCATGGAATAAAATTTCATGAGGCTAAATGGCGGTGACGCAATTTCGGTGACGCCCCGTGGCGTGTAAGCGTTATATTAACTATCGTCGAGTACAAGCTGACACTTGAAATCAATTAGTGACTCGCGTCAATTAGAAAGTCGCTCGACCATTCTCCGCTTCTCTCGCGATCCTTCAATTTCTTCGCGACGAGAAGATTCGCGGAAAAATCACTGCATCGCGTGTGACGGGCATTAACGACCGCGGAACATTAGCCACAGCGGCGAAAACACACGAGAAACAAATTCAATGAGTAAATTCACGTATGGCAATGCGCAATGGTAAATCGAAAGAACGCGCCAAGTAAATCGAAGCGATAAATCCACCCACCGAGTGAATTTCAACAAAAATTAATTCGAATAGCGCAGCCGTGCGGAGTAATGAATGAGGAGAATCAAAACCTACACACGCTTGTGATAGTATCGGTACAATGCATACAAGAAAGCTAGTAGAACATTAATTTGCAATGTGAGAAAGAGTAAGAAGAAAGAGCAAGAGAATAATAATAAGAAGAAGAAGAGGAGGAGGAGGAGGAAGAAGATGAAGAAAAATAAGTGGATATCAATCCATTAAAAATAGACGCTTGAAACAATCAGACCATCTAATTAAGAGTTGAACATTAATAAATCATTGAATTGTCGTGGTAGCCACTGACAAATACGTACGGTCGTTGTTCTATTATCGTTTTATCACCGGCTTATCAGCAGCCCAAGGTATTTCCGTTAATAGGCACATCGTAATGAAGCTTGTTGCTTAACGGAGACGAGGAATTAACGAGAGAGACTTGCACAATAAAATTACTGCGAAGCTGCCTCAATCTATTGTTTATTATTAATCGCAGTTAGCATTAAATGATAACGCCTCGGACGATTAGTGATTTTCAATGTACTCGCTATTCTCTCATTACTTAGCTGATAAGCAACGCGACTGATAAATTTAATCATATTTCAGCAATGTGAAATTTACTTTATACACGAGAGAGTACCGTCAGTGAGTAGTAGTAGTAGTAGTAGTGGTGGTGGTGGTGGCAGCAGTAGTAGTGTAGCAGCAGTAAGCACACGGCACGCATTGCGAGGAAAAAAGGAATTCTTTGTATTGGAAAAAGTAGGTGGAAACGAGGGTAACGGACGCAGTTTATTAACCTACAGGCTATCTATCGTGCAATTTCAATTGGCCATTTCCAACAACGGTCAATCGCATTCAGGAATTTGCGCGAAAGAAAAAGAAGCATTCCCCGGGTTCGAATAACATGTATTAGTAGCGAATTTCCTCTTGGCAAAACTTATCGTTAAACGAATCTCGCTTTTTCTACGGGACCCCCCTCCCGCGGACAAGCGTGAAACATTAATGGGAATGTAACGAGTGGAAAGTAGTAGTGTGTGGCAAAGTGGAGTCAAACTCAAGTTTGCTCCTTTGCGAAATACAAAGCGAGGAACTGGCAGAAGTTTGCGAGACGTTTCGTTAATCCAGGCGTCTGTGTTTCTGATTAAACGTTCCCGAGAGCGCGCACGTTCCCAGTTTTATCGCGGCGGATCGCCACGCGAACTCGAGCAGATCCTTTTAATGGCCAAACGAGCGTTTACCGCGATTTTGCAATCCTTTCGCAATTCGTCGTCGTTTAATGGGCTTTTCTCCTTATCAACCGCGCAAGACGAAGCGGAGGGGGGGGGGGGCTCCCTCCGCTTCGTAAAGTCGAACATTTTACAACGCGACAGAAAACGGGGAAGAGAAACGAGGAAGGAATGAAAGAATGATAAAAAGACCGCACCGCTCTTTTATTGGGAAAATCATCTCCTCCGTGTGCGTGTGTGTGTCTGTCTTTCTCTCTATCCTCGTTCCTCGTTCCTCGTTCCTCTTCGTCAAAGCAAGGGCGTATTTTTGGAACGTGGAGAGAAACTCGTTGAAGCCACTGTCCGGAATCCAATCAAAATTTTATTCTTCCGCCTCGCGGCGTCGCGCAGTTGTTTACGATCACGTGCGTCATACCCAGCACGCCCACCCACACACACACGACAAAAAAGGCTGCTTAATACCATCGAATAATGATTCTCGTAAAGTCAACTGTGGGAAGCAACGAGCATCTCGCTCAATTGCTCCGAAAGACACCGAGGCCATAAAATCAACTAGGGGAAGTCGTACGAGAACGAGAGCGAGATAGGGTGGCGGGGGGAGCGTAATTTTTAAACTATACTACTGAAAATCTCGCGCATCCCAAGGAAACGATTCCTCGAGGACACGGATCCTTCGACGAATCTCTAGGTGTGTAGCAACGTTTGATTCGAGGGGAAGGGGACGTATCGGAGTGTCTCAGGAGAGAACGAGAATAGAGGATCGAGGAGAGAATAAAATATATCACGATCCATTGGCCGAAATAGATCGTCGCGCGTAAAACTTGGAGAGCGGGCTTAAGTAATTCCGGCAGGGGGATTCATTAGGTAGGACAAAAACTTTGGGATATTAAATCTGAAAGAAATCCGGGACGTCGCGCAGGGTAGAAAATAGAAGCCACGGCATCGGGTGTTAAGGTTCTCGTTACAGGGAACCGGAAACAAACAAAATCCCGCGTACGCGTGCGTGTTCCAGGCGCGCACGCACACAACCAACGCGTTCGCTTCCAGCGATTTCATTTCACCGCTGGTGTGTCGAGGCTGACACACGCTCGTGTGGAGTCGTACTGGTAAATTTAAATGCGACCGGTCACGAAACCTACGGGTGGGGACCGAAGGGGCTTCGAGACTCAAAAACGAAGGGAGAGAGGGGTAAGTGCGTGCGGTTTACACGCACGTGGTGTCTCTCACATCGGTCGCCTTATGCTGCTTTAAATATAGAATATGGAGCACCTTGCTCACTACTGCGATGGGATTGTGCAAACTAGATTTTCTATTTCTCACCATTATTTGGATCACGATTGCTTTCTCTCTAGAATCATTTTCCGCGCTCACCCCCCGACTCGCTCTCGACGCCTTGAAAATTTCTTTTCAGACTCGACGCTAATTTTAATTTATTCCACTTTTTCACTGAAACACGCGGATTCCATTGAAGCAGAATGTGAAAACTATCGTATAAAAAGCTCGCTTAACTAAAATAAACGGAAAATCGATGACATATTTTAGTCAGGGCACACGTGCGTTTTATAATCCAAAGTATTGGCCAATCTCGGCGAGGCATTAATGTTAATTAATAAAAGTGAAGTGCGACAGTACCGCTACTACCACCACCATCACGCATTATCCTCTTTTTACCAACGTGACGTAAATGGGCACCTTCGTCGGATGAAAACATTATAATAAACCGCTGTTTACCGCGAATAAATAAATGTGTGCCTTCTCTCTGCGGTGGCATATAATTATAGAGAATGATCCATTATGAACGACCAATGAATCCGATAGTCAGAAGAGAAGAGAAGAGAAGAGTAGAGTTTCTCTCTAGTGTGTATGTACAAGTCGAGTAATACGGGTAAGAAGGGAGAGGAGAGAGAGAGAGATGCGTCACTCGGTACAGAAAATTAATCGGGCAACTTTAGAGCGCTCGACTTATTTCAACGTCGTTATTTCACGGTCAGGGGGTACGGCCCCCGAGAAATACAGAGCCCATGGTAGACACGTGAAAAGTCCAAGCGAGAGGGAACGTTAAAGATTGATAGAAAAATAAAACGATAAAGATAGAACGATCCTAATAAGTGGAGGAGCATTTACGAGGAGCATCTGACGCACGAGGCTAATTCATTATTGGTTATAGCACGGTACGAAGTTTCATTCCTCTAATGAATATCGCTTGTTCCCCGCTACTCGCTTGCTGTACTTGTCCACGCATTACGGAGGTTCAGCATCGTCACCGTCGTCGCTGTTGCCGTCGTTGTCATCGTTGCCGTTGCCGTTGCCGTTGCCGTTGCCGTTTCTTCCTAGCAGCTGCTCCTTCAATACAGCTGCCACTCGATTTATCCAGATACCGGCTACGCCTTATGCAATTACATCATACCCTCTCTGCCTCTCCTATCCTATCCTCTTCTCTTCTCTTCTCTTCCTTTTCCTCTATCTCTTCTCTCTTCCTCCGTTCGAGCTACTCGAAATACTGGCTCTTCTCGAAACTCTTAGCGACCTCAGGGAAAAATCCAGCGGCGATAAGCTAACTATAGTTTGTCCTACGGGAATTAAAAATACCAATTGACGAGGCAACTTCGTGGAATCGGATTTGAAAAATTCATCGGAATTGACTCAGCCTAGCGAGAGACGTATAAAAATTTAGGCCAACCGATGCACTTTCTGATGCAAGAAAAAGTGGTGGAGGAACGGGGTGAGGGGGAGAGAAGGAGGAGAAAAGGAAGAAGAAGCCCCGCTAGAGGAGTTTACTTGTTTTTATTCGCAGCTGTCGTAGAGAACCACTTACCCGCGTCTCTCGCCTATAGAACTTAACGAAGGCAACGCCTGCTCTTAATGCCCGCCGCATTTGCGTCTCTCATTTTATTTCGACGCTCGCGGCTCTGTGTGTGAGTTTAGACCAACACCCTCTTACTTTTAAGGTGTCGAAACTGTGCATGTGTGCACGAATGCGCGCATCTTCGCTTCTACAGCAAATATCGATATGTCTACAGAGAGGCGTGTATCGATTCTATGTGTGCGAGAGAGAACCGCAAATTGGTGTATCCCATACTTACAGACTCATCTCGGTGTTGGTGCGGGTCGACATATGCACGCGTGCTTAATGCACGTTTAAACGGCAACATCATCTCTCGTGCGTTACTCATCGATCCGTACTTGCTCTTCTGCTACTTCCTGCCGTTGCCAAATGCTAAGGAATACGAGCGTCTCTTTCTTACAGAGTGTGGGCTGGCAGAGCGACAAAAATACTTTACTTATTACTTTGCCAATGAACGCGCGTCTCTCTCTCTCTCTCTCTCTCTCTCTCTCTCTTTCTTTCTCAAATATTTCATAGCCCTCATTTGCATACTCCGATTCGGAGATTAGATTTTAACATCGAGTTTACTGACATTTTTACCGCTGCCAGATTTGCCGTGGAACCGTTATGAATTTATAATTCGTACGAAGGTTGATGTGAAATTGTTTATGTCAAATGATACCTGCTAATCATACTTATAAGGAAGCCATTTCTGGCTCTCCTCGTCGAGTTCCTTCCCTCCCTCCTCCCCCCATGCTCGGTGTTGGAAATTATATTTCGAGTCGATGACTTTTATCCCCGCGTCTCTCGTTTGCGAGTCAATCATTTGATTCTAAGCAAAAGTAACGAGAAAAAGAGTCTTGAATGTCCGAGGAAAACGACCCACTTACTTGGATGCACATTAACGACGATGCAAGTTGCAATAAATGTGCCGGGCATCGAGAAGTATTGAGAGTAAGAGGAGAGCAGAGAAGCATGGGAGAAAAAATATGAGAGACCGAGACGCGTTAAAAGACGCAAAAGAGAGAAAGAGGCTGGAGATGAACAATTTTATGACGCCTCAAATATATCGCATTACTTAACTTCCCTCTCCCCCTGGCTTGTCCCTCGAATCGTTTTAGTTTAAACAACGCCCGAGGCGCTTGTATTAGAAATTCTCGACACGCTCCACTCAATTCATCCAGCCTTATTTTGCATTCAGCTTCATATAGCTAATTAAACAACGCAAAAATCCAGCAATCTAATTAAAATAATAATCAAGCAAATGTAATTAATTTAATGAAACCGCTGAATTTAATTAATTAAATTCGCTCAGCGCTTTATCAATTTTAATCAATTTAATTAATATAACAAATCAGTAGAGTGGATAAATTTAATTAATAAAACACTGTTCGGTGCGAATCGAAATTAATTAATTGCATTAATTAAAATTAACGTAAAAAATGGGTGAATGTAAAACAATGCGTGGGTTAATTTGAAAAATTTTCTAAAGAGTTCGTCGGTCTATCGTTTTAATTTTAGTACTCGAAAACCTCCTACTGCGCATTCAAAGTAAAAGAGAATCAGGAGAGGAGCAGCAGAGGGCGCGAGAAGGCAAGGCAAGGGAAGGGAAAAGGAGACCAGGAGAAAGGGTTGCTGGCTCAATATTCAAGCCGGTCTCTACTCACTTTTTCATGTCTAATTAACATGGGCATAGCTGACATTTATTCAAGAACAAATATAATTAATTTTTAATGAAATTAATTAACGCGCTCTAATAATTAAACTAGCCTGTTAACGCAGTATTGATAATGAGAATAATACATTATTAGGAGCGCCGCGTTATTTACTACATATCTTGTGTATTTAATAATAAATAACTACTTATTAAATATACACGTCAATATAAATTAAATCCTTATAAATTAAATCAATATTACATAAATTTACCATCAAATATGCTCGAGGAAGCATTCTCCCCTGAACGTGTTTAATTAGTTTCATTATAATTAATGCACCAGCAAGGAAAATACAGATCCATTAAACAGAACTTTATATATTTTGAGACGCGAACATTTCTTCGCGCAGACGTTGCATTGTCGTTAATATCTCGCAGGCAATGAATTAATTTTCATGTAGAAATTGAACAATTTGACTAAAAATAGCGCCTAAGTGTAGTTTCTCATTTCTGACAGTAGCATGGTACATCTGTCGACTGTATTATCTATTGACTCGCTGTGAGTAGTAGGTACGTACCATAAACACACAGACACTAGCACGTACATATATTTCCGTAGAAGTGCGTGTACTCGTTCTCGTCTTAAAATAAGATCGGCCACCGCACCGTAATAAATTCTCTTCGCACGTATCGTGCGTGCTCGTCTCACGCGTAAAGTGCGGAAGAAGCTCCGGGGGTATAAGGGGATGCGAGGACAAAATAAAATGAGTCATCGAGGAAAAACGACGCAATCTTATATTTAAACAAACCGAAGAATTTTAATAGAGAGAGAGAAAGATCGCTCTAAACCAATAAGACCCCACGTGTTTTTCGCTCGAATCTTAATAAAAATATGTTTTATGTTAAATTCAGTTTTTTTTTTTTTTTTTCTTCTTTTAAAACATACGAAACAATTATTAGAGGAACTTTTGAAGTTTTCAAAGAGTAGAAGAAGGATACGATAAATTTATTTTAATGAAGTTTGAATATTTGACGAGAGTGTACACGGTATCATTTTTGGAGGAGCTTTGGGAGCGTCGAGTATAAAATAGGGTCAACCCCATCTTTTTGGTTTAGGACCACGCACATACGGGTAGCGGGCACGTATTGCTCAACGTTACTATATATGTAACGATGTAATCCAAGAGTTGAAATGATACCACGTTTTCGAAGGGACTTTAAATATAGGCTGGAAAACTACAGCCGGTAGACCTACGCGGACAGCAAGCAACAATTCATGTGGCCTCTATTAACATATTGAATTCGTTAGACGAGTGGAAAAATCTGTTTTCTTTATTAAGTACGTCCACATGCACCTCGTGACTATGTTAAGTAGACTTTCCTGCTATACGGAGTAATTAGCAGTAATTTCTCAGGTATAAAGTTCGAAACGCGTTAATTTCACTGAATTTTTATGGCTTTTAGATTAACCGAGTTCCACGGCTATAAAACTTTCAACCAGTCAATCGTTCATAATATAAGAGCGTGACAAGATAAACTTTGAAATTGCTTAATTGCATTAAAATCTATTTTGTCAAAGAAAAAAGAATGGAAGAAAACGAGCGAGTTTCTATTAGCAAGACTATTTCTCTGATTTATGTGTATCTGAAGAAGAAGAAGAAATGGTAATGGTGGTGATCTTGGTACATGTACATGGTTAAATTGAGTGAATGATGAGTCAAAACTAAATTTGGGGTATCTACTACGTACTTTTATCTATAGTGTGCCTTATAAAAAAAAAACTTGATAGTATGCGCTTGTGCGTGTGTCGAGTACGCGTGTGTACGAGAAAGAGAGAGGAAAAGATCCGATCGCATTGTAAATGCGTAGAGTAGTTTATATATCTGATGAATCAGGTGGGAAACGAGCAATGGTATAAGTATCTTTACACGCGTGACGAAATATGACTTGATGGAAATACCAAAGTTTTTTTGACTCATTTCTAAATAACCGTAATGTAATATTTAAATAATTTCCTTAATTTACGTATTCGCATTAACAATACACAGCGCATAGCGGAAATTATAATTAATATAATTTATGCATGACCAAAAGTACCATTATTATTGATTTCTATATTATTAATTTGTACGTTATTAATTTCTAGTTTGACAATATGACAAAATGATAAAATATGACTTTGCGTCAGTCATGTGTTCATTCGGATAATAAACGCATTATTTACTGTAACTATCTCTATTAATGAATTTACTTTGTTATTCTGTTTATTGACCTAATTCCGGATGAATTTTACTTCGCCAGTGGATAGCCTGTCGAATTACACGTATTTTATGTATCAACTAATGCGTTTCATACAATTAAATGATTCGTTGCACATTTCCTAATAAGCTCCATCATGTTTTCCAGCGAAGATAATAATTTATCTAATCACGAGATTCGTAGCGCGTACAATTTTCTTTTTACGCGTGAAAAGTTTTTTAACATTTTTTTCTTCCCCTTCTCCTCTTCTCGGTATAATATCGGCAAGGGTGATTTCGGGGATACGTGATTAAAAGGGACCTTCGAACGAACGCAGGTAGGCAAGCAAGCAAGGATTTCCACTTGATTAATTGACTTTGTCGAATCGTGTATTCGTTGATCGAGGTTCTTTGTGTAATTCGATCGAAATTTTGGGACGGCCGAGAAAGTCGAATCTATTTTGTCTACGTGGCCGATACATACACGCCAAGGTTCACATACGTGTCCGGAGCGTAACGATCCGTTAATAACGTTACCGTTATCCGCGCATTAGTGGTCAAAGCGGCTATTTGCATATCGGATCGGTAATTTCCATCAAGCCTAGTACCGAGGTTCTTCGTCAGCGAACAGAAAACCGACGAC
This sequence comes from Sclerodermus sp. 'alternatusi', assembly GCA_037305995.1. Taxonomy (NCBI): domain Eukaryota; kingdom Metazoa; phylum Arthropoda; class Insecta; order Hymenoptera; family Bethylidae; genus Sclerodermus; species Sclerodermus sp. 'alternatusi'. The sequence continues at coordinate 3,414,070 of CM074553.1, forward strand.
GACGGCCACCACCATCACCATCACGGTGATTCTTTCTTCGCTCGAAATGACCGTACGTGAAATTCAAATGATCGGACCACCCGATATGCCCAAACAGCCTAGATCCCATAACGATCAATTATTCTTTTCTCCTAAGCAATGTGGGAAAGATTAGATACACGAGCTACTCCGCTCGTTCCTTCGCTCATTCATATTTGGAAGTCCTTTTTTTCCGTCTCTCCCTCCCTCCCTCCCACTCTCGTAATCTTTATCTGTTTTGTACTTTTCCATTTTCAATTAAATCGGCGTCTACAAATTTTCAAATCTATCCCTCGACGATGCCACAAAGAATCCTACGAAACGAGCCTATTGCATATCTGCTATGTTATTCGCGTTAATTATTCATACGCGGTATTAAATATTAAATGACAACACGATATTAAGCGAATAATCTATAAAGAAAAAAAAGGGAAAACGTAATTCTTGCTAATAAATGCAAGCGATACGTGAAGCAAAATCGATATCGCTGCCAATTAGACTCGATTCGCGTGCAATTTTAAAAATTTACGAAGAAATTTTCATTATCGCTACCGTATACGAAACGATGAGTGCAATAAGAATTCCTGCATTTCTCAGGAGAAACGAGTGTGTGTAAAGTGGAGGGAGAGGGGTGGCGAACACTGATCAAGAGGCACATATAATCGTATACCGTGTACGATATTTAAGGAACTTTAAGGAAAAAGCTTGTTTTTTTTTTTTTTTTTGTTTTTTTCTTCTGTCTTTAGGCGCTTTTATCGATCGTTCGTGCGTGCAAAACAGTCGATTGCAAGGTGCAATCCGGTGACTACGCTTTTCCCCCGACACGCTCGGACTTTGAAAATATCTCGCGCGTCCTACGAGCACGGCAATGTCTAAATTTAAACATCTGCTTCGCGTGCGATGATTCAATTCGAAATTTCTCGTACACACGGAGTACCGGAGGGAGATTACTATTATAAATTCACTATCGTATCGCGTCGCGTTCATGCTACTCTCTGCCTTACATCCTGCCGCGCTTGATTTCCCTTGATTTCACCCCCGCCTAACTTTGGAGAGAAAGAGAGAGAGAGAGAGCACGAACAAACGAATATAAGATACGTGCAGTCTAGTGTACGCGTGTGTATGAAGTTTCATTGCGAGCGACAAGTACGGAGAAGTAATGCCCGGTCATTCGAAATTTTCCTCTAATTAAGCATTCGAGCCAGCTGCCCGCCATTTATTTTCGGCGTATTAATTAAACGGGCGTAAATACATTTAACCTCGGCTCGCTCGGAAAAAGTAGCTCGCTTTGCCGAATGCG